>LR738713.1:675811000-675839495 GCA_902687465.1 Secale cereale
AGACCTTAGCAAAATAAAACTACATAATTACATCTTGGCATTCCCACACCAACTTTCCTATACCAGCATTAATTAAGAGCTCGAACAAACACGTCGTATTGAAAGAATCAAGAATCGGGTTTGCAAGTTCTGAATAATTACTGCGCGCAACCACCATTAATTTGATTGTTGTCCAGAGCTTGACACTTTGTGTCCAGCTACAAAATGTGAATTCCATGAGGCACGCATTCACTGAAGGAGGATATTAGCGTTATGTTCCACAACTTTTTTCTTCCATTTGATGTGTCCCACGAAAATTGGTAGAGAAACAAATGCAGGCGGACATGCGTGCACCCTCAAAATTTTGCTCCAAGTACTTGCCTCCTCTCCAAATTGCATGCATATATGTGGTGCTGTAGAACAGAAAACAGAAACTCATGTCACTGGTCATCAACAAGGTAAAGGAAGACAAACTATTGGCTTAGGAGGTGTCAGTAAAGTGGACACAGTTTTCCTTGATACGCCTGATTGTCCCAGAGTTAGACAATGCACCGTCGGCAGATCTGAAGCTGTCTGCACGATGGGGAAAGAAAGATGGAAGCCCGAGCTTGCCAGCAATGCTAGTGCGGGAGAGAGAGAGATGGTGAGGCTGATAATGCAGACGCCAATTTAGTTGAACATTGGAAAAAGTATCTCAGGCGTTGCGATGCATCCCATGTTGTAAAGTGTTTGCCCCCTCTCCCTGTTTTTCTCTACTTAAAACATGTTTTAACGAACCGAGGGTTGGCCTCAAACTATCTGTTAATATTTTGCCAATGTTTCCTGCAAAAGATAAAAGATGGTATTAACAGGCACATTAAGATTCTATCTTTGGTTAAATATTCTTCATGTATAGATAGATTATTCTAATGCCGGGACATATATACATTCACACACCATGTTGGCACACGCATCAGTCACATACATCATTGTCTTGGTCGGCCATAGGAGCAATCTGAGCAAGGAATGCGTTGTGAGTTAGATGCTCGTGAGAATGACCGATCGATACCACGCGCGGGACTGGGGATAGTTCCCTGGGTCTTGTCACGTACATGTGGCAGGGGGTGTCGGCATTCAACATCACACTACTGGTTCTGATACCCAAGGACAACAATTGATGCCCCTCTTGAATTCGGTGTAAATTTATACACCAGGATTTAATCTACAGGTGAATATTACCGGCTGCGGTGTTATTTCCATCTAGATTGAAAAATGAGAGCAGGTGGTCTGTATTGATTACCGGGGTATTCAGGAGCAAATCAACAATCCAAGCGAGAGGTGATTCCGTCACACCGAGGCGACAACAGAAGCTGGCGGTGTGTATGTGTATAGGGTCGAAGGCATCACCATGGCCAGATGGGCACCTTTTGACGTGCTCAAAGTATACGAGAAAAGATGGAGGGGTCGGCATAATTATTTCGAGGTTTTTCTTTGATTAATAGTCATCCATATTACATACTCCTTTTAACTTGTTTGATAGAAATGTTTTTTTTTCTGGGGGAGAAATGCTTCGCTTGAGTTGCCATTCTAATATTATTAGTAAAATGCCCGTGCTTTGCTACAGGCTCGTAACATGATCATGATACAAGAATTGAATTCATGGAATAAATCGAGATGGTTGATTTTAATAACAAGCTCTCAAAGAAGATGGTATCTTGAATCTTGATTAATGTTTTTGAGACTTTAAGCCTTTCATAGACCATGTTTATTATTTTAATCCCTTTACTTTACTTATTTGAATATGCAATCAGAGTTACACTGTACCATCATATTGTATAGCATCAGCTTGTGGAGATACCTTTCCTAATCATGGTTCTACTAACATTTTCACTCCAGTCATCAGTTATTCATCCAAGATTCTAAATTTAGCGACATGTGTGGATCAGATACTGTAAATACATTGTGGTGCCTTATCTATACAAAAAAGACACCACCAGGACCCTGCAAACTACCAAAATACAACGGTATATAATTTCAGCAGAAGAATACCATTCACATTGTTTTTAGTTTATGTTGTAGATTTATCAACACTGTTTCCAAAGGTTGTAGTCCTTCTGAATGCGACTACCATCCCATTATCACGATGAACTTGTGTGTATAGTCACATGCATGAGCCTCACCCTCTGGTGGACTTGTATAAATACATTCCAAATCATGTTCTGTCAAGGACACTTCAATGATTCCCACCAACTTGTTTCTCTAAGATGGAGTGCTTGCGGCATTGCCTCACGATGCTGGCATGTTTCGTGCCCATTGCTACCAAAGGTGGCCTTTTGGTTGCCTCGACTCAAAACTCTCTGAATTGAGAAACAACTGGAACAAATGCTGCCTTCTCCGTTGTCGATCCCCTCGCATATCAGGCTCAAGAACAGCACCGTCTCCCGCTCCGACTCGTAAAACCCTCCTCTCAAACCCCTGTCTTTCTCCAGCAACTCATCGAAGAATTGGCTCCACGAAGAAACAGGCGCGTCAACGCGTCCACGATGGCCGATGAGAGAGAGAGAGAGAGAGAGAGAGACCAAACCTATATCAACGCATCCACTGTTACTTGCTTTCTCATGCAGTTAGTACTTCTTTCGGTAGTTCACGGTATCATGGTGACACAAGTATTCAGTACGGGGTCTGGATGATCTCATCCCTAAGCAATCAATGAATGACAATAAAAAATATAGTTATTTAAGGAAAGTAAGTACATTACCATGCATTGTTGTTTGACAATTTAGTTTCACATTCTCATTTCTTTGCACATATAACCTATGGTTGAACAGGCGACCGAGCGCTCCTCCCCCCGCCCCTAACCCTCGTCACCGCCGGCGCCTCCCCCGCCTGATCCCGGCCGGATCGGGCAAGCCTCGCCAGCGCGCAGGCTAGATCCGAGTTCCCCTTTCCCCGCTCCTCCCTTCCCTCCCCCTTCTCCGCCCTCGCGCCGCTTCCTGAGAGGCGGCCGGGGTGGTGCGGGCGCTTGCTCCCTCGTCCTCCCACCTCGCCTCGTCCCGCCGCCGCCGCTGGCTCTGGCTCGGGTGGTGTCGGCGGCGGGATCTTCTCTCCCCGCGCTTGCGTCCTTCCTGCCCGGGGCGGGGGGCGGCGACGGTGTAGCTCGGCTAGGCGGCGGTCCGGAGACCCGGCGGCAGTGGCCGGTGGCAGACGTGTTGGCGGCGCTGCTCCTTGGCGTCGGGGCAGCTTGGTGACGTGGGGTGGCTGGCAGCATGCCCCCGACCAAGATCTGGACCCTGCGAGCCCCATCTGGGTCCTAGCGGGTCGCCTCCCGGCGTGGCTTCGTTGTCTTCTGCGTGGTGAGGAGGTGGAGCAGCTCGGACCGGGGACGGGGACACCGATGGCGTGCTTGCTGTAACACGAAGGCGGGAGCTTTACGCGCCTTGGGAGGCCTGGCCGGGCCTGTGGCCCACGGGCCTGGTATGCTCCTGCTATTGCGTCCGGTCGGCTACTGTTGTTGAGGGTGGAGGTTGGGCCCTCCCGCGTGCTGATGTTGATGATGCCTCTAGTCCCGGCACCTCTTCTTCGGTGTGCAGACCACAGTTCGTGGTTCTGTGGTGAGACGGCATGAGAAGCTTCAACATCGCGTTGGCGCAGGGCGGTGGTCAGTTTCGGTGTGGCGGGCTCCGAAGCGCTCGAGGTGAAGGTTGTGATCGGGACAAATCTTTGTCGGCCTGGCCGACACCGACGCGGTGGCGCCTGAGGGGGCCGCAGGATCTTTCTGGAGGGCGTCGGGGGCTACCCTTCTTCTCTCCACATTGCGTACCGGGGGAAACCCTTGGCAGCAACGTCGGCATCATCGCGTCCCTTCTTGTAGGTATTGATTGGTACCGGCGCTTTGGAGTCTAGGAGCTTGGTGGGATATCTCTGGTGGTCGCAGTGGTCGCGAGGCTTCTTCGTGTTTTTTGTCGATCAGCCGTTGTCGGCATTTGTTTCTTTTGTATTTTCTCTCTTGTTTCTTTTAAGCGTTATTATGCTGCTTCCGCCCCAACACCTATCGTTGGCTGTATCGGTTAGTTGCTTTGTAAAACAAAGCGGGGTGGAAACCCTTTCTCATCATATAACCTATGGTCTACACTTCCTTAGCAGTCACTAATACAATGCCTTCACCAGCTTATTTTCTTATGCTTGACGTGTACTTCACTTCTATGGAGGAATCCATATACTGATAATTGCTTTAGGAGGCGAAATAAGTGTTGTTTTCTCTTTCATCTTCAATTCTTCAATAATTTAACGAACACTCCAGGAACTATAATATTCTTTTGTTTATGGTCGAGCTTAGCTCATGTATATGATCTTTTCTTCCCTATTTCATTGAATTATAATGTTCTTTTCCATAGGAGAGATACAAATTTATTTATTTCTTCCTTTCTTATTATACACTTTACTGTCTTTTTTATTTTGTTACACATGAATAAAATATTAAATTACTTAGTATTACTATTCTTAGTTTCTATTTAGGAATGATCATTGTCTTGCAAGTCGAACTTTTCTTGTCCACCTTTTCCCCTCTTACTTCCTCCTTCGATAAAAAATAGATTCAGTTTTTAGATTTATCTTATTCAATGACAAGGTCAGACATAATTGATGAATATTACAGGAACACGCATCCACTACTAGGGATGAAAATGGAGTGGAAAAGTTTTGCTTTTCCGGAGAAAAAATGAAAACGGAGAGGAAATATGGAAACGGAAATGGAAATTTGGAAAACGGAAGTGGAAATGGAATTTTTTATGCGGAAACGGAAACAAAAACGGAGCAGTGGTTTCCGGTGGAACACGCATGGAAACGGAACTCCGTGAATATGGAATTTCTATTTTTACTATAGACTTGTGGTTGCTTTGTAGTCCAACAACCAAACAACACAATGACACGACGAGTAGAATGGGTCATTTGTGGCCCAACTTCTACTAGTAGACATATATTCAGTTTGGCCATATACGAATTGTCAAGTACTATTTACTGCAATACTATGCTAAGTTGCTAACATAATGGTATTGTTTTGTAGCCAAGTTAACAAAATTTAATTGTTTTTCTGTGTATTTCTCTATGATTCAAGGGGGTTTTAAGTTGCGGTCAACCTCCACTTTTGTTTCCGTGTCCGCTTTGTATTCGCTCCGTGTCCGTTTCCGGTAGTATCTGTTTCCGTATTCATTTCCGAGGTTGCTGTATTCGTTTTCGTTTCTGCAAAAAAATATAAAAACAAATGTGGTAGCGCTCAGTTCCATCCGTTTCCGCTCCGTTTTCATCCCTATCCACTACTAAGTTAAGATGCCAATGTTACACAACATTAGCAAAAACATATATGCCTATATTTGTTTAAATATAAATACCTTTAAATAAACCTACATAGTAAAAATACAAGAAAATGATGCAAATAAAAATTCCACAATACGAATGATTATTAAAAGTTAGTGTCGTATGCATCACAAGCAGATACATAATAACTTCATCGGACATATATTTATGTATCAACGAGAAAACCAAACACACCTCAAAAAAAATTATATATGTTCACAAAAGGATCATATTTGTGAATGTGATCACATTTGGTTCCAATTTTATTTAGAAAATGAAGGAAATATGCCCTAGAGGCAATAATAAAGTTATATTTATTTCCTTATATCATGATAAATGTTTATTATTCATGCTAGAATTGTATTAACCGGAAACTTAGTACATGTGTGAATACATAGACAAAACAAAGTGTCCCTAGTATGCCTCTACTAGACTAGCTCATTGATCAAAGATGGTTATGTTTCCTAACTATAGGCATGAGTTGTCATTTGATCAATGGGGTCACATCATTAGGAGAATGATGTGATGGACAAGACCCATCCGTTAGCTTAGCAACTTGATCGTTTAGTTTTATTCCTATTGCTTTCTTCATGACTTATACATGTTCCTATGACTATGAGATTATGCAACTCCCGAATACCGGAGGAACACTTCGTGTGCTACCAAACATCACAACGTAACTGGGTGATTATAAAGGTGCTCTACAGGTGTCTCCGAAGGTACTTGTTGGGTTGGCATATTTCGAGATTAGGATTTGTCACTCCGATTGTCGGAGAGGTATCTCTGGGCCCTCTCGGTAATGCACATCATAATAAGCCTTGCAAGCAAATGACTAATGAGTTAGTCACGAGATGATGTATTACGGAACGAGTAAAGAGACTTGCTGGTAACGAGATTGAACTAGGTATGATGATACCGACGATCGAATCTCGGGCAAGTAACATACCGATGACAAAGGGAACAACGTACGTTGTTATGCGGTTCGACCGATAAAGATCTTCGTAGAATATGTAGGAGTCAATATGGGCATCCAGGTCCCGCTATTGGTTATTGACCAGAGAAGTGTCTCGGTCATGTCTACATAGTTCTCGAACCCGTAGGGTCCGCACGCTTAACGTTTCGTTGACGATATAGTATTGAATGAGTTATGTATGTTGGTGACCGAATGTTGTTCTGAGTCCCGGATGAGATCACGGACATGACGAGGAACTCCGGAATGGCCCGGAGATAAAGATTAATATATGGGATAATAGTGTTTGACCACCGGAAGGGTTCCGGAATTCACCGGAAGGGGTTCCGGATGTTTCCCGAAGTGTTTGGGTACGAGAACACTTTATTTGGGCCAAAGGGGAAAGCCCACGAGGCTTTAGGAAAGTGCAAAAGGAAGTTTTGCGGAGACCAGAGGCTAGACGCCAGGAACCCTGGCGTCTAGGGGGTAGACGCCGGGAACCCTGGCGTCTAGCCCTGGAGTCCGAGTGGGACTCTTTCCTTTCGGGCAAAACCGACTTTGAGGAGGCTTTTGCTCCAAGTTTCGACTCCAGGGCTCAACATATAAATAGAGGGGTAGGGCTAGCACCCAAGAGACATCAAGATACACCAAGCCGTGTGCCGGCTACCCCGACCCTCTAGTTTATCCTCCGTATAGTTTCTGTAGTGCTTGGCGGAGCCCTGCAGAGATTGTTCTTCATCAACAACCGTCACCACACCGTCGTGCTGCCGGAACTCATCTACTACTTCGCCCGTCTTGCTGGATCAAGAAGGCGAGGACGTCATCGAGCTGAACGTGTGCTGAACGCGGAGGTGCCGTACGTTCGGTACTAGATCAGGACGGATCATGAAGGTGCACGACTACATCAACCGCGTTGATAAACGCTTCCGCTTTCGGTCTACGAGGGTACGTAGACACACTCTCCCCTCTCGTTGCTATGCATCTAGTAGATAGATCTTGCGTGATCGTAGGAAAATTTTGAAAATACTACGTTCCCCAACAGTGGCATCATGAGCCAGGTCTATGCGTAGATGATATGCACGAGTAGAACACAATGATTTGTGGGCGATACTAGTCATACTGCTTACCAGCATGTCATACTTTGCTTTGGCGGTATTGTGAGATGAAGCGGCCCGGACCGACATTACGCGTACGCTTACGCGAGACTGGTTTCACCGTTACGAGCACTCGTTGCTTAAAGGTGACTGGCGGGTGTCTGTCTCTCTCACTTTAGCTGAATCAAGTGTGGCTACGTCCGGTCCTTGTGAAGGTTAAAACATCACATACTTGACGAAACATCGTTGTGGTTTTTGTATGCGTAGGTAAGAACGGTTCTTGCTAAGCCCGTAGCAGCCACGTAAAACTTGCAACAACAAAGTAGAGGACGTCTAACTTGTTTTTGCAGGGCATGTTGTGATGTGATATGGTCAAGACATGATGAGTTATACGGTTTTGTATGAGATGATCATGTTTTGTAATGTTATCGGCAACTGGCAGGAGCCATATGGTTGTCGCTTTATTTTATGAAATGCAATCGCCATGTAATTGCTTTACTTTATCACTAAGCGGTAGCGATAGTCGTAGAAGCAATAGTTGGCGAGACGACAACGATGCTACGATGGAGATCAAGGTGTCGCGCCGGTGACGAAGGTGATCATGACGGTGCTTTAGAGATGGAGATCAAAAGCACAAGATAATGATGGCCATATCATGTCACATATTTTGATTGCATGTGATGTTTATCTTATTATGCTTAGAACGACGGTAGCATTATAAGATGATCCCTTACTAAATTTCAAGGTATAAGTGTTCTCCCTGAGTATGCACCGTTGCGAAAGTTCGTCGTGCCGAGACACCATGTGATGATCGGGTGTGATAAGCTCTACGTTCAAATACAACGGGTGTAAGCCAGTTTTGCACACGCATAATACTCGGGTTAAACTTGACGAGCCTAGCATATGCAGATATGGCCTCGGAACACTGGAGACCGAAAGGTCGAGCGTGAATCATATAGTAGATATGATCAACATAAGATGTTCACCATTGATACTACTCCATCTCACTTGATGATCGGACATGGTTTAGTTGATTTGGATCACGTGATCATTTAGATGACCAGAGGGATGTCTATCTAAGTGGGAGTTCTTAAGTAATATGATTAATTGAACTTTAATTTATCATGAACTTAGTCCTGGTAGTATTAGCATATCTATGTTGTAGATCAATAGCTCGCGATGTTGCTCCCCGTTTATTTTTTATATGTTCCTAGAGAAAACTAAATTGAAAGATGTTAGTAGCAATGATGCGGAATTGTTCCGTGATCTGAGGATTATCCTCATTGCTGCACAGAGAATTATGTCCTTGATGCACCACTAGGTGACATACCTATTGCAGGAGCAGATGTAGACGTTATGAACGTTTTGACAAAAGCTCGGTATGATGACTACTTGATAGTTTAAGTGCACCATGCTTTACGGCTTAGAACCGGGACTTCAAAAACGTTTTGAACGCCACGGAGCATATAAGATGTTCCAAGAGTTGAAATTAGTATTTCATACTCATGCCCGTGTCGAGAGGTATAAGACCTCTGACAGTACTTTGCCTACAAGATGGAGGAGAATAGCTCAACCAGTGAGCATGTGCTCAGATTGTTTGGGTACTACAATTACTTGAATCAAGTGGGAGTTAATCTTCCAGATAAGATAGTAATTGACAAAGTTCTCTAGTCACTATCACCAAGTTAGTTGAACTTCGTGATGAACTATAATATGCAAGGGATGACGAAGGTAATTCCCGAGCTCTTCGCGATCCTGAAATCGGCGAAGGTAGAAATCAAGAAAGAGCATCAAGTGTTGATGGTTAATAAGACCACTTGTTTCAAGTAAAGGGCAAAGGGATAGAAGGGGAACTTCAAGAAGAATGACAAGCAAGTTGTCACTCCCATGAAGAAACCCAAAGCTGAACTCAAGCCTGAAACTAAGTGCTTCTACTGCAAAGGAAATGGTCACTGGAAGTGGAACTGCCCTAGATACTTGGAAGATAAGAAGGATGGCAAAGTGAACAAAGGTATATTTGATATACAGATTATTGATGTGTATTTTACTAGTGTTCATAGCAACCCCTCGGTATTTGATACTGGTTCAGTTGCTAAAGAGTAGTAACTCGAAATGGGAGTTGCATAACGAACAGAAACTAGTTAAAGGATGAAGTGACAATGTGTATTGGAAGTAGTTCCAAGATTGATATGATCATCATCGCACACTCCCTATACTTTCGGGATTAGTGTTGAACCTAAATAAGTGTTATTTGATGTTTCTGTTGAGCATGAATATGATTTGATCATGTTTATTGCAATACGGTTATTCATGTAAGTTAGAGAATAATTGTTGTTCTGTTTACATGAATAAAACCTTCTATGGTCATACACCCAATGAAAATGGTTTGTTGGATCTCGATCGTGTGATACACATATTCATAATATTGAAGCCAAAAGATGCAAGGTTAATAATGATAGTGAAACTTATTTGTGGCACTGCCGTTTAGGTCATATTGGTGTAAAGCGCATGAAGAAACTCCATAGTGATGGACTTTTGGAATCACTTGACTATGAATCACTTGGTGCTTGTGAACCATGCCTCATGGGCAAGATGACTAAAACTCCGTTCTCCGGAACCATGGAGCGAGCAATAGAGTTGCTGGAAATCATACATACTGATGTATGCAGACCAATGAGTGTTGAAGCTCGCGGCGGGTATCATTATTTTCTGACCTTCACTGATGATTTGAGCAGATATGGGTATATCTACTTAATGAAGCACAAATCTGAAACATTTGAAAAGTTCAAAGAATTTCAGAGTAAAGTGCAGAATCATCATAACAAGAAAATAAGAGTTTCTACGATATGATCGTAGAGGTAAAATATTTGAGTTAGCGAGTTTGGCCTTCAGTAAAAACAATGTGAAATAGCTTCACTACTCACGCCACCTGGAACACCACAGTGTAATGGTGTGTCCGAACGTCATAACCGTACTTTATTAGATATGGTGCGATCGATGATGTCTCTTACTGATCTACCACTATCGCTTTTGGGGTTATGCATTAGAGACAGCTACATTCACGTTAAATAGGGCACCATCTAAATCCGTGGAGATGACACCGTATGAACTGTGGTTTGACGATAAACCTAAGCTGTCATTTCTTTAAGTTTGGGACTGCGATGCTTATGTGAAAAAGTTTCAACATGATAAGCTCGAACCCAAATCGGAGAAGTAAATCTTCATAGGATACCCAAAAGAAACTGTTGGGTACACCTTCTATCACAGATCCTAAGGCAAGGTCTTTGTTGCTAAAAGTGGATCCTTTCTAGAGAAGGAGTTTCTCTCGAAAGAAGTGAGTGGGAGGAAAGTAGAACTTGATGAGGTAATTGTACCTTCTCCCAAATTGGAAAGTGGAACATCACAGAAACTAGTTCTAGTGATTCCTACACCAATTAGTGAGGAAGCTAATGATGATGATCATGAAACTTCAGATCAAGTTTCTGCTAAACGTCGTAGATCAACCAGAGTATGTTCCACACCAGAGTGGTACGGCAACCTAGTTCTGTAAGTCATGTTACTAGACCATGATGAACCTACGAACTATGAGGAAGCGATGATGAGCCCAGATTCCGCAAAATGGCTTGAGGCCATGAAATCTGAGATGGGATCCATGTATGAGAACAAAGTGTGGACTTTGGTTGACTAGCCCGATGATCGGCAAGCCATCGAAAATAAATGGATCTTCAAGAGGAAGACTGACACTGACGGTAATGCTACTGTTTACAAAGCTCGACTTGTTGCGAAAGGTTTTCGACAAGTTCAAAGAGTTGACTACGATGAGACTTTCTCACCCGTAGCGATGCTTAAGTCTGTCCGAATCATGTTAGCAATTGCCGCATTTTATGAAATCTGGCAAATGGATAACAAAACTGCATTCTTTAATGGATTTATTAAAGAAGAATTGTATATGATGCAACCAGAAGGTTTTGTCAATCCTAAAGGTGCTAACAAAATGTGGAAGCTCCAGCGATCCATCTATGGACTGGTGCAAGCATCTCGGAGTTGGAATATACGCTTTGATAAGTTGATCAAAGAATATAGATTTATACAGACTTGCGGTTAAGCCTGTATTTACAAGAAAGTGAGTGGGAGCACTACACCATTTCTGATAAGTATATGTGAATGACATATTGTCGATCGGAAATGATGTAGAATTTTCTGGAAAGCATAAAGGAGTGTTTGAAAGGAGTTTTTCAAAGAAAGACCTTGGTGAAGCTACTTACATATTGGGCATCAAGATCTATAGAGATAGATCAAGACGCTTGATAAGACCTTCGATGAGTACATACCTTGATAAGATTTTGAAGTAGTTCAAAATGGATCAGTCAAAGAAGGAGTTCTTGCCTGACTTGTAAGGTGTGAAGTTGAGTAAGACTCAAAGCCAGACCACGGAAGAAAAATATAGAGAGAATGAAAGTCATTCCCTATGCCTCAGCCATAGGTTCTATAAAGTATGCCATGCTGTGTACCAAACATGTTGTGTACCTTGCCATGAGTTTGACAGGGAGGTACAATAGTGATCCAGGAGTAGATCACTGTACAGCGGTCAAAATTATCCTTAGAAACTGGATGACTAAGGAAATGTTTCTCGATTATGGAGGTGATAAAGAGTTCGTCGTAAAGGGTTACACCGATGCAAGCTTTGACACTGAATCCAGATGACTCTAACTATCAATCTGGATGCGTATTGAAAGTGGGAGAAATTAGCTAGAGTAGCTCCATGCAGAGCATTGTAGACATAGAAATTTGTGAAATACATACAGATCTGAATGTGACAGACCCGTTGACTAAACTTCTCTCACAAGCAAAACATGATCACACCTTATTACTCTTGGGTATTAATCACATAGCGATGTGAACTAGATTATTGACTCTAGTAAACCTTTTGGGTGTTGGTCACATGGCGATGTGAGCTATGGGTGTTATTCACATAACGATGTGAACTATCGGTATTAAATCACATGGCGATGTGAGCTAGATTATTGACTCTAGTCCAAGTGGGAGACTAAAGGAAATATGCCCTAGAGGCAATAATAAAGTTATTATTTATTTCCTTATATCATGATAAATGTTTATTATTCATGCTAGAATTGTATTAACCGAAAACTTAGTACATGTGTGAATACATAGACAAAACAAAGTGTCCATAGTATGCCTCTACTAGACTAGCTCATTGATCAAAGATGGTTATGTTTCCTAACTATAGACATGAGTTGTCATTTGATCAATGGGGTCACATCATTAGGACAATGATGTGATGGACAAGACCCATCCGTTAGCTTAGCAACTTGATCGTTTAGTTTTATTGCTATTGCTTTCTTCATGACTTATACATGTTCCTATGACTATGAGATTATGCAACTCCCGAATACCGGAGGAACACTTTGTGTGCTACCAAACGTCACAATGTAACTGGGTGATTATAAAGGTGCTCTACAGGTGTCTCCGAAGGTACTTGTTGGGTTGGCGTATTTCGAGATTAGGATTTGTCACTCCGATTGTCGGAGAGGTATCTCTGGGCCCTCTCGGTAATGCACATCATAATAAGCCTTGCAAGCAAATGACTAATGAGTTAGTCACGAGATGATGTATTACGGAACGAGTAAAGAGACTTGCTGGTAACGAGATTGAACTAGGTATGATGATACCGACGATCGAATCTCGGGCAAGTAACATACCAATGACAAAGGGAACAACGTATGTTGTTATGCGGTTCGACCGATAAAGATCTTCGTAGAATATGTAGGAGTCAATATGGGCATCCAGGTTCCGCTATTGGTTATTGACCAGAGAAGTGTCTCGGTCATGTCTACATAGTTCTCGAACCCGTAGGGTCCGCACGCTTAACGTTTCGTTGACGATATAGTATTGAATGAGTTATGTATGTTGGTGACCGAATGTTGTTCTGAGTCCCGGATGAGATCACGGACATGACGAGGAACTCCGGAATGGTCCGGAGATAAAGATTAATATATGGGATAATAGTGTTTGAACACCGGAAGGGTTCCGGAATTCACCGGAAGGGGTTCCGGATGTTTCCCGAAGTGTTTGGGTACGAGAATACTTTATTTGGGCCAAAGGGGAAAGCCCACGAGGCTTTAGGAAAGTGCAAAAGGAAGTTTTGCGGAGACCAGAGGCTAGACGCCAGGAACCCTGGCGTCTAGGGGGTAGACGCCGGGAACCCTGGCGTCTAGCCCTGGAGTCCGAGTGGGACTCTTTCCTTTCGGGCAAAACCGACTTTGAGGAGGCTTTTGCTCCAAGTTTCGACCCCAGGGCTCAACATATAAATAGAGGGGTAGGGATAGCACCCAAGAGACATCAAGATACACCAAGCCGTGTGCCGGCTACCCCGACCCTCTAGTTTATCCTCCGTCTAGTTTCTGTAGTGCTTGGCGAAGCCCTGCAGAGATTGTTCTTCATCAACAACCGTCACCACACCGTCGTGCTGCCGGAACTCATCTACTACTTCGCCCGTCTTGCTGGATCAAGAAGGCGAGGACGTCATCGAGCTGAACGTGTGCTGAACGCGGAGGTGCCGTACGTTCGGTACTAGATCGGGACGGATCGTGAAGGTGCACGACTACATCAACCGCGTTGATAAACGCTTCCGCTTTCGGTCTACAAGGGTACGTAGACACACTCTCCCCTCTCGTTGCTATGCATCTAGTAGATAGATCTTGCGTGATCGTAGGAAAATTTTGAAAATACTACGTTCCCCAACAGAAAAATCAAATAATTTATACTTATGTCTCGGAACCCACGCCCGCACAACACTCTAGCCCAAAGAGGTCGGCCCGCGATACCACGTCGTGCGAGACCAAGGCAAAGCCCCACCACCATCGGCGTCCGTAGGGCTTCACCAGTCCTCTGGAGACGGCGAGGGAGGAGCAGGTGTATTGTTGGCGATATCGACGGTGCCTCTCCACATTGCCTAATGGGGGCAGCATGGGATGGGAAAGGGTGCAAGGCGGAAAGAGGGTCATCTATTTTTTGCGCATGGGGGAGGGGGGCAAGGAAGGCCACATATTAAATAAAACTAGTCCTTACAAGAACTTCTTTAAAAAGTATGAATTTACATATAGCTCCTTGAAGAAATTAACATCATCTTCCTTCTGCATCCACTAGCGGCGCACCGTGAGCAACACTCCTTAGCACCACTAGACATATGTCTTATGAGAGCAGCCTTGTCGAAGCAGCGGCCGGGAAGTCCTTGCCACAAACCACAAGATAATTCCAACTCAGCACAGATAGAGGAGGGGAATACGAACTTCATCAGTTCACCAATGGAGCCGTATTGTACCGGGAAGGAACGGGAGAACAGAAACACACCGCAAACCGTCCCCTCCGCAAGATGTTACCACTGTGGACAAAAGCTAACCATGCCAGACCGAATACCCGAGGATGGTGGCCATCCTTTGACTCGTGGGCGCCACTCTGAGGAAGGGCATCAACATACCCAAAGCCGAGGAACCATTATTCCCATGGCCGCGCTGCCCCCAACTTCACTCTAGCGAACAACTTCAAGAACCCACGAGACCCAAAGATGGACAAAGAGCATCCTTTGCTTAACAGACTAGCATCAAGTTACCCCTATATTTTCTCATGAGCTGAAAGTTTTTTGCTTCAGTTATGAGTATCATCCTAAGTTCGTACTCCTGGTCCTGGATGTCAAATTTCATGGCTATATTCAGAGCTTCTATGTACTGGTATGTATACACAGAAACAAATACCTCAGTTTGAACGATTTCCTTCATGATAATTGTGAAGATTAATCATTGGCAACCACCATAAGTTGGTTGTCCTTTGGTGACGTTCAACTTTTGGTTGGCTTTAAGATGTCAGCTCCATATAAATCCCTAGGGGGCGATGATGTAGGCTCAACAAACAACTTATTCTTTGAGGTATAACTTATTAAGATTAGTACACAAAAGTGGAACAGAGAATTGGCAACCTTAAGCACACGACACAAGTGGCTATAACCCGTCCCGTTTTGCCCGTAGCATCGTCCTGGTGGATGCTGTGGAAGGTGATGACAATATCAATAGCGTTGCACACTCTAGGCTTGGGAGGTTCCAGGAACTGTTGGGGAGGGCCTACTTGGAATCTATGGCTCTAAGCAGCCTTGGGCAACGCGTATCCCGCGTCTCTGATGTACGGCCACTGCCGTTGGGCCACTGACCTGTTGGCCTCGTTCCCTGGAGGCCCATGTGTTAGTGGTTGAATGGCAGGGTGCTGTACAGGAGAGGATTCTCGTCCTCACGATGCATGAGCTACTGGTTGACCAAATGTGAAACTGTTGCGCACACGATCTTTCGTAGCCGATATGCACCCAACAATTGAATCTAGCGGGGTAGAGGTGCTGGGCAACTGCATCCGATGGTGGCCGCTGTGTGTTGGCCATGAATCGGGCACAACTCTGTCGTCCGCATAGCAGCGTTCACCAAATTAAAGCATATAAGCTACGCACAAAGGTCGAACGCTCGCGCGTGCCACGTCCTCAGGTTTTACTGTCACATGGTTTTTATTTACAACCATCGCCTCGCTCTCGTTACCTCTGATTCGCACGTTGAATGCTCCTCCATGTGCTTTTCCTTACGAAGCAAGCCTCAACCTCGCCATTTCAAAAAAAAGACTCAATCTCGCGTCCCGCCGCCGCCGCCGCCATGCCTCCCCCTCCCCGGCCCCCGCTCCTCTCTCCTAGCCATACAGGAGCCCTGCGCCGCACCCTCCTCCTCGACCGCCTATCTCCTTCTCTGAAGAAGGAGCACGGGGCCCTTCGCGGCGCCTAGAGGGGATCCAGTGCCGACAGTACCAAGGAGTCCTAGAGCGTGCTAGACTGGAGGACAAAGAAGCACGGCCAGGCCACGTGTCGTGGTTCTAAGTCCGACACTAAGGGTAGGGGGTACGAATGGAGAGGCAAGGTTCTAGCTCTGGTGAGGTTGTACAAGGTGTTAGCGAGTTCAGGCCCTTCTCGGAGGAAGTAATAGCCCTACGTCTCGGTGCCCGGAGGCTTGGTCGACTGGTATGTGTATGCGTGTTTACAGAGGTGCGAACCCTTGTACAGGAGGAGGGGGTGGCTTATATAGTGTGCCAGGACCCCAACCATGCTCCACGTTACTAAGGGTTCAATGTACATTAAGGTAGGCGTTACTAGTAACGCCTGCAGTAAAGGATAATTAAGGTGTTTACTACAGCGAGTAAATATAGGACCGTTGCTGTTCCAAGTGGTGTTTGACCTTCGGAGGTCGAGTGCCTGGACCGGTCGAGTGGAGTTGAGTCGTCTTGCGTGCGTGAGTCAGTCGAGTGGAGTGTCTCCTTGGACCGTCTCAGTCGACTGTCTCTACTGTCATAGGTCTTGTCTTTTGATCTTCCAGGGTAGTGACCTTGGGTGGGGTACCTCGATCAGGCCTGTGACCCTACCCTAGGTCTGTAACCTCGTCAGTAGCCCCCGAATGGATGAGCAAGGGGATGCTGAGGAAAGATCTGGTTTTGGTTCGACGTCCTTGGGGTATATCGTTTCGGAGCTCGTGACTTGGGCAGGCTCCCTCAGTTGTGTCTTGGTCGCCTTGATCGGTTCTGAAGCCATCAGTGAATTAGTTGCTTCTTGTGTCGACTGGACTTCTCGCGTCGATTGGACTCCTTGTGTCGACTGGACTTTGCGCTAGGCGTCGGGCGCCGTGAGCGCATGCCATTTTCGACGGGATCGGTTGCCCTTCGGTCGCCGGATTTGGTGGGGCTTTCGAAATTTGGGGAAGCGCGCGGGGCAGGACGTGCCGCATCAATCGGAGAGGTGCGCTTCGAACGCCTCGATTCCCGCGCCTCATTTTTCGCCACGTATCGCGTCAGCGTCTGTTACGGGATCGGATAGGATTGCTCCGGGCCACCGGTCAGCCACTCGACCGTGCCGTTATAAAGGAGCGCCGAGCCCGCAGCGTGGGGCACTGTGCGCCCAATCTTCTCCCGTCCGCCTCAGCTTCTCTGCTGTGCTCTTTCTTCTCTGCTGCGCCCCCGTTTCTTCCTGCCTCTCTCCGCAGCGACCGCCGGCGTGCGAGTGATGGTTTCTCGCCCCTCGTTGGTTACCCCAAGTGGAAGGTTTGAGATGCAGTGTAGCGGAAGTTTTCCCTTGGCAAAGATACCAAGGATCGATTTCCCCTGAGACTCCCAATTTCAACAAGAAGGTGTCAACTGCTAACGGCGCCAGATATTAGCAATCAATGTGGACCTGCATACAGATACAAATAACTTTGCTCCCAACGAGTACAGAGAGGTTGTCAATCCCTCCGGCCTTGTCGTTTACAAAGGGTCAAACGCAAGTGATAATAGTGATAGGTATTGCTGTAAATAGTAAGTAAAAGCAGAAAGTAAATAGCGGATGTGATCAGTGATGGTAATATGGACCGGGGTCCCATGATGTTCACTAGTGATGTCTCTCTCCCAAAAGACGATAAAACAGCTATGTAAGGTGAACGAATTACAGCTGGGCAATTGACAGAATTATGTGCGCAAACCAATGCTAACTATGTTGCAAGAAAGGTAGAGTTTCAAAGCATGGGCGGTACGCCAAGGCAAGCAGACCGAAATCCATCTGCAGCAACTACTAATCATCCACCTTGAGATATCTATCCAGAACATCTCGCTGGTATTAAGTTGCGAGTCCCACCCATAGTGTAAACTCAAAGCAACAGACAACTGCATTAAAAGAACTTTGCGTAATGTAAACAATCCTTGCACCCGCGGGCACAAGCATCGTTGTTTTCCCCCTTGTGGCGACAGCACATCCCCTAGACTCATATTTCTGTCACTCAAGCTAGTCATCGAGGGGCATGAACCCACAATCAAGCATAACGTTCCCTCTTGGAGTCACTACCTACTACTTGGCCAAAGCAATAAACAGCAACGGAGAACATGCAAGAATTACTTACGAACATAAATATAAAAGAGGTAAATCAAATATATTACTCAAACACAATCTGAACATAATCTCACAATCCATCGGATCCCAGCAAACTCATCATAGCAACAACATAAGGATTACATATGTGCCTCGATCATGTAGGGCAGCTCACGAGGTCTAATTAGTGAAGCACAAGAAGGGGAGGAGAACATCACATAGCTACTGGTCATGGACCCATGGTCTAAGGGAGACTACTCACAACTCATCCGGGAGGCGTCCATGGTGGTGCAGAGGCTCCCGGTGGTGATCCTCCCCTCCGGTAGGGTGCCGGGAAGAGTTCTCCTGGTGCTCCCGATCTTGGAAGCGCGGCGGCGGCGGAACAGAGATGAGATCGCGAAAAAGGGTCCCCGTCTTGAGGGTTTCGGGACGCGTGTTAAATATATGCCAAAGGGGGGCATCAGCGGAGGCCTGGGGGGCACAGGCGCCCCCCCCCCCCCGGCGTCGCCAGGAGGGGGGCCGCGCCACCAGGGCGCCTGGAGCCCTGGTGGCCCCCCTCCGGCCCTACTTCGGCTGCTGGGAAGCTTCTGGAACGCTGATTTTTTTATATAATTTTTCCGGGATTTTTCTGGCAGTTTTCGTAATGGGTAAACCTAAAATACAAAAACAGCAGAAAACAGAAACTGGCACTGGGGTGCACTGAGTTAATAGGTTAGTCCAAATATGATCAAAAGTGTATGGAAGTGTATAAATATCATAGCAATGTCACCCAAAAGAGGCATGGGGCAAGCAGAAATTATAGATACGTTTTGGACGTATCAACATCCCCAAGCTTAATTCCTGCTCGTCCTCGAGTAGGTAAATGATAACAAGAATAATTTATGTGGTGACATGCTATTAACCATATAGGACTTTTTCATAGTCATATGACAAAAGCTTACTGAGACAATGAATCTGTAGTAATTAATTTGCCTCATGAGAAAATCACAAAGAACTGAAAGTTTTACAATATGATACTGAAACATCAAATAGATTTGTAATAAGCATGGTGTGCAAATATGATAAAGTGATATCTCGCTTGCCCCCTTTAGTGAAGCAAAACATAAATGCAGGGGCACCTCCAAGGTTTAAGTGATGACTAGATACAATGATTTCAAAATAAACGATATCACAATCATGCAAAAGACAATGCTACTTTGGGACAATGCACATTACACTCAGAATGACAATCATGCTCTCAGTAGTTGGTGCTTTAAAAGAAGGTGGAGACTCTCGAACCGTGGCTTTTGTCGGCAAGGTTGAAAACCCGTGGTCGGAAACAAAGACAAAACATGTACCAGAGCTCTTGGTTTTAAAAACAGAGGTAATAATATATTTTTTTAGATTATGCATGTTCCGTCAACGAATGCTAGCAGACAACTCAATCACTTCTTGAGATGGACAAGTTTCGAGGAACGGCTCCCGAATGAGGACGATCACATCCTCTTAATCTCCTTTGTTTATCACTGCCAAAGTTTTCTGATTTCTCATGAACAAAGCGTGAAGGAGGGTTTGTTTGTTATATTAATTTTGAGCCGGGCGCACTCAATGCGAGTTCCTTCTCGTATTATGGGTTTGCACATTATACATGCAATCCCAGGGTGAAGCTTGTCCAACTTAAAAAGATCATGAATTAACTACTACTTCATCATGGACTAAAACAGAGGCACAAAACAGAAATGCATTTTTTTTGAATAATTTCGAGATGGTACATGAAAGTCTCTTTTAGGAATGGCAGGTAAATACCATGTATAGGAAGGTATGGTGGACTCATATGGCATAACTAGTTTAAAAGATTTTGGATGCACAAGCAGTCAGTTCGCTTAGTACAGGCGAAGGTTAGCAAAAGACTGGGAGCGACCAACTAAGAGAGCAATGACGGTCATAATCATGCAGAGCGACAAAGCAACATTGAATCAGGCATGGAAGTTATATCGCTACTCAGAAACAAAAGATCATCAAGGCTTGACAGACTTTCTTTACAGACTTAAATATGCGTGAGCATACGCCAAGTCAATCAAAATAAATTCTTGAAGGAAGATATTACTAAACCATACCACATCATAGGCAAACAAATCATGTTGGTACTCCAATAACACATTGGGAACCCCCCAGCTATTTGAGACTAACCATAAGAAAACATGAACTACTAAGCACCATTATGCACGTAGCATTTTTATCATAGACATATCAACCAATGCAACAGAAGCAAACTCTCTTAATAAGATAAGCATGATAACTAAAGAGAGTTCAAGCAACCAACTAAACAAAAGCTCTTTAAAAAGATAAGCATGAAAACTAAGAGCTAAGCATGATAGTAGCTATTGAAAGACAAAGAACACGCACAACAAAGATAGACATGAAAATTCTATGTTATGTTCTAGGTAGAAGTGGAGCGTGTTTCTCTCCCACACAAAGAAAGCTGAGTTCCGACTCGTTATGAAAAGCTAAAGAAAACTAAAAAGGAAACTAAAAGCAAGACGCTCCAAGCATAGCACATAACACATGAAGTGATAAAAATATAGTGGAACGAAAGACGAAATGATAATGTTGATGGAGAAGGGGATGCACGGGGGCATCCCCAAGCTTAGACGCTTGAGTCTCCTTGAATATTTCTTGGGGGTGCATGGGGGCATCCCCAAGCTTGAGCGTTTGACACTCCTGAATCTTTTTATCATCTTCCCTCGCACACTTGAAAACTCCCTTCATACATAACTCATCATAGTCTGATTAGTGAGGTTAGTACCCTTAATAAAATAATTGTTCCTTGCTGGAAATAAGGATATTATTGAAGGTCTACTGTTTCTCAAGATTGCCAAAAGGTTTTTGCAAAGAAAAAGCAAGCTCAAGGTTTGCAAAATGAGGGAAAGGCAAAACAGGACAGAATCTGTGAAAAACAGAACAGCAGGTAGTAAATAATTTTTTCGGCGCACTTCTGCAACTCTAATAAAAAAACTCAGAACAGACGCACGAAATAAAATTGTATAGGGCACGCTGTCGAAAAAATTCAGACCAAAAAGATTATCTGGTGATTTTATACGGATTTTTCTATCCAAGTACAGAATCTGTTTCCTGGACAGCACGTCACAACTTTTGAACTTTCTTGCAATCAGAGGCGACACTTGGCACAAAGTTGAAAAGTAAAGATACAATGATGATGCTACTGTAGTAACAACATCAAGACTCAACAAAACCAAAATAAAAATTTATTCATTGTGGGCTGCCTCCCAAAAGCGCTTTCTTTTAAGCCTTTAAGCTAGCCATAATGCAAAAAGGAATCAATAACCATCATAATAATCGGAGTTATAAATTGCTTCAAATGGTTCCTCAACAAGTTCACTCTTGTTCCTACTAGGAAAGGGGTACACACCTTTTGCCTTTCCGCGCAAGCGGATTTGTCCCTTACCTATATCGATGAAGCCTTTTACCGCTCGGAGGAAGTCCCTTCCAAGCACTATATTTCCTTGGTTTGGCTCCATGATGAAGAAATCAACCATTGTAATCCCTTTAAGGAATTTAACTGACACGTCTTTTATTCTTCCCTGGATTTCAGAAATATCTCCATTAGTGTGTTCATGATAAGATGGTAATCTATCCATGTTAAATTTTAAAGAATCATGAACAGTTTTTGGCATAGTAGAAACCATAGATCCAATATCACAATAAGCAAGGAAGTCTTGATTAGAGATGCTAATCCTAACAAAAGGCTCCCAATCATTGTCTATTTCCAAAATGTCTTTCTTATTGGGTTTGGGATTCTCTACCTTCATCAAGTCTAGAGCATCCATTCTCTTCTCAATAGTAGCAAGTCTATCTATGATAGTATCAAAGTTATGATCATAAACAAAGTAACTAGATAGACCATGTATAATTTCAAGAGCTCTAGCTTCATCACACTCTAGGAAATCTCCTTCAGCTATAATATCAAGAGAGTGTTTACACCATTTAAAAAGACCACGGTAAAAACTTCTAAGCACAATTTTTATAAGTATCCAAGGCATAATTCTCCTATGTGCATCAGAAATTATGTCCCATGCCTTCTTCATATTTTCTCCATCCCTTTGATGGAAATCTAGGACTTCTGATTCCCTCAAAGCTCCAAATCCTAACATGCTTGACTAAACAGAAAGGACTACTAGCAAATAATTAATATTTTTTTTTGTGGTTTTCGATAAAAGATACTAAAGCAAAACTGAAAGGTAAACTAACAAGACTAAAAAGCAAAGGTAAAAGATAGCGTGCAACTCCCCTATCTTGAAGAGTGGAGTCCCCAGCAACGACGCCAGAAAACTTTGCTTGATGGCTTCTCGCCCCTCGTTGGTTACCCCAAGTGGAAGGTTTGAGATGCAGTGTAGCGGAAGTTTTCCCTTGGCAAAGATACCAAGGATCGATTTCCCCTGAGACTCCCAGATTCAACAAGAAGGTGTCAACTGCTACCGGCGCCAGATATTACCAATCAACGTGGACCTGCACACAGATACAAATAACTTTGCTTCCAACGAGTACAGAGAGGTTGTCAATCCCTCCGGCCTTGTCGTTTACAAAGGGTCAAACGCAAGTGATAATAGTGATAGGTATTGCTGTAAATAGTAAGTAAAAGCAGAAAGTAAATAGCGGATGTGATCAGTGATGGTAATATGGACCGGGGTCCCATGATGTTCACTAGTGATGTCTCTCTCCCAAAAGATGATGAAACAGCTATGTGAGGTGAACGAATTACAGCTGGGCAATTGACAGAATTATGTGCGCAAACCAATGCTAACTATGTTGCAAGAAAGGTAGAGGTTCAAAGCATGGGCGGTACGCCAAGGCAAGTAGACCGAAATCCATCTGCATCTACTACTAATCATCCACCTTGAGATATCTATCCAGAACATCTCGCTGGTATTAAGTTGCGAGTCCCACCCATAGTGTAAACTCAAAGCAACAGACAAGTGCATTAAAAGAACTTTGTGTGAAGTAAACAATCCTTGCACCCGCGGGCACAAGCACCGTTATTTTCCCCCTTGTGGCAGCAGCACATCTCCTAGACTCATGTTTCTGTCACTCAAGCTAGTCATCGAGGGGCATGAACCCACAATCAAGCATAACGTTCCCTCTTGGAGTCACTACCTACTACTTGGCCAAAGCAATAAACAGAAACGGAGAACATGCAAGAATTACTTACGAACATAAATATAAAAGAGGTAAATCAAATATATTACTCAAACACAATCTAAACATAATCTCACAATCCATCGGATCTCAGCAAACTCATCATAGCAACAGCATAAGGATTACATATGTGCCTCGATCATGTAGGGCAGCTCACGAGGTCTAATTAGTGAAGCACAAGAATGGGAGGAGAACATCACATAGCTACTGGCCATGGACCCATGGTCCAAGGGAGACTACTCACAACTCATCCGGGAGGCGTCCATGGTGGTGGAGAGGCTCCCGGTGGTGATCCTCCCTTCCGGCAGGGTGCCGGGAAGAGTTCTCCTGGTGCTCCCGATCTTGGAAGCGCGGCGGCGGCGGAACAGAGATGAGATCACGAAAAAGTGTTCCCGTCTCGAGGGTTTCGGGACGCGTGTTAAATATATGCCAAAGGGGGGCATCAGCGGAGGCCTGGGGGGCCCAGGCGCCCCACCGGCGCGGCCAGAAGTGGGGCCGCGCCACCAGGGCGCCTGGAGCCCTGGTGGCCCCCCTCCGGCCCTACTTCGGCTGCCGGGAAGCTTCCGGAACGCTGATTTTTTATATAATTTTTCCGAGATTTTTCTGGTAGTTTTCGTAATGGGAAAACATGAAATACAAAAACAGCAGAAAACAGAAACTGGCACTGGGGTGCACTGAGTTAATAGGTTAGTCCAAATATGATCAAAATTGTATGGAAGTGTATAAATATCATAGCAATATCACCCAAAAGAGGCATGGAGCAAGCAGAAATTATAGATACGTTTTGGACGTATCAGCGAGCCATGGGCAAAGATAAGACTGCGACCATGGAGCGCTCCAAGAAGGCGGCGTCGGGGAAGGGGAGGCGAGCTGGCCGGAGTGGCTTGTCGTCAAGGTCCGAACTCCCCGCTGGATGGATCCAGGGAGATTCGATCCGGTCCACCGTCGTGGTGGAGGATCTGGAGGAGCTGGAGGAGGAGGGGTTGATCGCCCGCGGCTCCTGGCGGGCGCCGGGGGGAGAGCTCGAGCCCCGGCCGCGGGAGGGCGAGTGCGTACTCCACGCCACCCACGTCGACCGAGGTTTTTCTACGCCCCCGCATCATTTCTTCCGCGCGTTGTTGATCTTCTTTGGTGCCCAGTTGCATTACTTTACGCCCAACTCCATCGCCTTCCTCTCTGCCTTCATTTCTATGTGCGAGAACTTCCTCGGTTGCCGACCGCACTGGGGCTTGTTCAAACACATCTTCACCTGCCGCTCGCAAACCGTCAAGAGGGTGAACCTGAGTGACGGCAAGACGCACGTCCTCCAGGTGTGCGGCGGGCTCGGGATTCAGCTTAGGAATAGGAGCGCCTTTCCCCCCATGAACCTTCCGGAGTCGATTCGGGGCTGGCAGTCGACCTGGTTTTATTACAAGGACAGTCCGACTCCGGGTCAGTCGACTGGCCTTCCTCCATTTACTCTAGGTCGAGCCAGCCCACCTCATTCGATGATAGTGAGTAAGGCTGAGAGGGCCGAAGTAGACATGTTGATGGAGAGGGTCGTCCAGTTAGTACGCGAAGGGGTCACGGGGATGGACCTGTTTGAGGCGTATCTCGCGCGGAGGATCCAGCCGCTCCAAGCCCGGGACCACCCGATGTGGCTGTATTCCGGCACCGGCGACTCGTTGCGAGTCCACCCGGAGGCGGCCGACCTGAAGTACGTGGTGCAGTGGTTGAAGAGCATCACTGGGAATAAGGACAACCCCAGGGGTCTGGGAGGATCATCCCGTTCGATGCTGACCACCTGCCTGACAAGGTTAGTCTTCTGCTTCCAAGTGACGTGTCTGTCGACTGCCTTGTGATTTGTATTGATGGGTCTGACTGATATTTGGTCAAACTTCTTTCTTTGCAAATCTACATAGAGATGTATTCGCCGCCCAACGGGGACTTGGACCAGGAGGGCGAGGAGGGCACGGGCGACGCCGCCGAGTGGAAGTTGGAGGAGGAGACCGAGGAGAGCGAAGACTATAGCAGCGGGGAGGAGGTCGAGTCACCTCCCCGCGATGACCGTCGATCCAAGGAGAAGAACGACCCAGGGGCCGCACGTCTCCAGGCGGGTCCTTCGGGCTCTCGGACGCCCAAACGCACTCGAAGGGCCACTCCTGACCCTGCCGAGAAGATGCCCAAGCAACCTAAGGTCACCACCACCAAGCCCCAGAAGGACTTGCCTAGGATCAAGGTGGATGTACCCATCGCCTCCACGTAAGAGCCGCTCGGTCTTGTTTCTTTCTGCTTCTTGGAAGTCGACTGTCGACTCATCTCTTGAGAGAACCTTTCAGAGCCGCCGCTTCCACGACCTCGATGGACATCGACCGGGGTCAAGATGACGAGGGGACTGCGGACGCCTTGACATCCCGCGCAGGTGTGGGTTCTATGAGACTTGTCTTATCCTTATTTTCATTCGCGAGCGACGATCGACTGAACTTAGTTCTCCGCTTGACTCGAAGTGCCACGCCTCGTCATAGAGCTTCCGGATGACGATGAAGACGAGGAGCAGTTGGGAGGGGACCGCCGGCGTGCAGGGAAGAAGGGCCGGAAGGCGCCTTCTGGCTCAGAGGCCCAACGACAGGAGGACGCGGCCCGACCCACAGTCTCTTTCGCCGTCCCTGTGTTGACCGTGCGTGCCGTCGACCCATCGCCTGCGCCGAACGTCGACCCAGCGCCCGCCCCATCGCCTGCGTCGATCGTCGACCCAGCGCCCGCTCCAGTCGTCGACCCAGCGCCAACTCCAGCCGTCGACTCAGCGCCGGTTCGTGCCATAGATCCAGCGCCCGTGCCTGCGGCCGACCCGACGCCCGCCGCTTCATCAGTCCTCTTCTCTACCTACCGCCTCCCGAAGGACCCTGTGGGGGCGGCTCAAGAAGCCGTTCGCTAGGCGGAGGTGATGATGGGGAGGACGAAGGCGGCATATGAGGCCAGCATGGCGGCTTATGATGCCAGCTCTGCTCTTTGGGCCAACGTCCAGGTACGTTGTCTTCATTGAAGTAGTCCTTGGTTTTGAGAGAATCTGTTGTTTTTGTTTCGTGAAACCAGTGGGGGCACGCTCAGTGCACCCACTGGGTGCAGTCCCCGAGACCGTGGTCGACTGCTGGCGGTCGGCCATGGTCTTACTATAAAACTTTTCTTCCATGTTGTTGGGTTTTTTTTTGCTCGCGCCGGACTGACCTTGGCCGAGTGAAACCAGTGGGGGCACGCTCAGTGCACCCACTGGGTGTAGTCCCCGAGACTGCGGTTGAGTATTTTGACTCGACTGTAGTCTTATAATCTTGCTTTGTTGTGTTGATGCAGAAATCTTGCGAGTTTGGGGCCAAGTTTGCAGATCTTGAGAAGAAGCAAATCCAGCTTAATCTTAACTTGCAGTTGGCTCAGGGCCATCTGAAGAAGACGCAGGACGATGCGGCTGGTAACTGACCCGAATCTTTTGTCAACTGACTTTTCGATAGATGTGCCTTGTGTTCCTTCATGTTCATCTGTCCAGTGGCGGCTTTGGTAGGTCAACAGAAGGCAGCCTTGGAGCAAAAGGATATTGACCTGGCGGCGGTGCAACAGGCGGCTCAGGAGAAGTCGGAATTGGCGGCGAAGAAGCTGGCTTCCGTGGGTGCGCTCGAGGCGGAGATTATCCGACTGAGAGGCTCACTCGACACGGCCAACCAAGAGGTGACTCAGCTGAAGAAGTCCAAGGCCGTCCTGAACGACAAGTACGAGGCTCTCTTTCGGAAGAGGGTTGATCTTGAGGCGTATCTGGGCGACATCACCAAGAAATGGTACCTCGTGCTCGAAGGTATGCCTCCTTCGGCTTGGTTAAAGTTGGATCGGTCGACCCGTATCTTATCTATTGACTCGACTTGCTATTTTTGGTGCAGAGTTCTGTCGTAACTTTGAAGAGGAGACTGGACGGGTCGAGCCCGGTGACCCAACCAACTCCACCGTGAAGGACGAGGTGTCCATGAATATACTGAGGCTGGAGTCCCGCCTCACTGCGGCCACGGATTATCTGGGACGACTGAAGGCAGTGATGGCCCGAATCGACACCGCGCTCTGGAGGGGGATCGTGCAGGAGAACGACCTTGAGTCCCTGATGACTTGACTCAACGAGATCCCCGACCGAGTGCAGGAGTGGAAGAAGTTGGCAGCCCGGGGAGGAGCTGACGTGGCGCTATCCTTGGTCCGTGTGCACTGCAGGGAGGTGAAGGAGAGGAAGCTTGCCGCGCTGAAGGTCGCAAACACGAAGGAGCTCCAATTACAGTCGTTTATGGAGACTTTCCTGGATCGATCTGGACGAATTCGTTGCGCCTGCAAGCCCGCCTCCTCCCGAGGCATGACTTTGATACATTAATCTCATTTGCCGTGGAATGTCACGTGGATTTGTAATCGTTAAACTCTGGTGGGTCTGTGGCCCAAGTACTCTTGCCCGAACCTTGCGGGGATTTTATTTGATTTTGATCCTTTGGTTTGTCACTCTTCTTTTGATTGCCCGAATCTTCGAGTCGACGTCTTCAGCTAAGTCCCCGAGTGAGAGGGTCTCTCTTCACTCGGTGTAAATGATTGTAACTTAGGCGTGTCACGGGGTCGCAGCTAAGCCCCCGAGTGAGAGGGTCGCTCTTCACTCGGAGTGGAATGTTTATAACTTAGGCGATTCCAAGCTACGTTGTACTTGTGGCGGAGCTCGGAGGACCGAGCCGCTTTATACTTGTAGCGTAGCTTGGAGGACCGCAGCTAAGTCCCCGAGTGAGAGGGTTGCTCTTCACTCGGAGTAAATGATTGCAACTTAGGCGAGTCACGGGGTCGCAGCTAAGCCCCCGAGTGAGAGGGTCGCTCTTCAGTCGGAGTAGAATGTTTATAACTTAGGCGATTGCAAACTACGTTGTATTTGTGGCGGAGCTCGGAGGATCGAGCCGCTTTATACTTGTAGCGTAGCTTGAAGGACCGCAGCTAAGCCCCCGAGTGAGAGGGTCGCTCTTCACTCGGAGTGGAATG
>LR738713.1:675840346-675892190 GCA_902687465.1 Secale cereale
GGGCGCCTGGGGCCCCCGAGGCTCCCCCGGTGCCCTACTTTGGCATATATTTAAAGGGTCCTCCGTAACCCTCAGAACATGACTTCTTTTCGCGATCCCATCTCTGTTCCGCCGCCGCCACCGCTTCCAAGATCGGGAGCACCAGGAGAACTCTTCCCGGCACCCTGCCGGAGGGGAGGATCACCACCGGGAGCTTCTCCACCACCATGGACGCCTCCCGGATGACTCGTGAGTTGTCTCCCTTGGACTATGAGTCCATGACCAGTAGCTATGTGATGTTCTCCTCCCGTTCTTGTGCTTCACTAATTAGTCCTCGTGAGCTGCCCTACATGATCGAGGCACCTATGTAATCCTTATGTTGTTGCTATGTTGAGTTTGCTGGGATCCGATGGATTATGAGATTATGTTCAGATTGATCTTGAGTAATATATTTGATTCCCCTCTTTTATATTTTAGTTCATAAGTAATTCTTGCATGTTCTCCGTTGTTATTTATTTCTTTGGCCGAGTAATAGGTAGTGACTCCAAGAGGGAACGTTATGCTCGATTGTGGGTTCATGCCCCTCGATGACTAGCTTGAGTGACAGAAACATGCGTCTAGGGGATGTGCTGTTGCCACAAGGAGGGAAACAACGGTGCTTGTGCCCGCGGGTGCAAGGATTGTTTACTTTACGCAAAGTTCTTTTAATGCAGTTGTTTGTTGCATTGAGTTTACATGGGTGGGACTCGCATCTTAATACCAGCGAGATGTTCTGGATAGATATCTCAAGGTGGATGATTAGTAGTAGATAT
The DNA here is from genome assembly GCA_902687465.1 of Secale cereale. Classification (NCBI taxonomy): domain Eukaryota; kingdom Viridiplantae; phylum Streptophyta; class Magnoliopsida; order Poales; family Poaceae; genus Secale; species Secale cereale. The sequence continues at coordinate 675,841,138 of LR738713.1, forward strand.
TGATGGATTTCGCTCTACTTACTTTGGCGTACCGCCCATGCTTTGAACTTCAACCTTTCTTGCAATGTAGTCAGCATTGGTTTGCGTTCGTGGTCCTTTCAATTGCCCAGTTGTAATTTGTTTACCTCACATAGCTGTTTTATCATCTTTTGGGAGAGAGACATCACTAGTGAACATCATGAGACTCCGGTCCATATTACCATCATTGATCACATCCACTATTTACTTTTCGTTATTTACTTACTATTGCAAAACACTATCTATCACTAGTATCATATTGCTTTTAACCCTTTGTGAACTACAAGGCCGGAGGGATTGACAACCTCTCTGTACTCGTTGGGAGCAAAGTTATTTGTATCTGTGTGCAGGTCCACGTTGATTGCTAATTGCGTCGTTAGCAATTGACACCTACTTGTTGAACCTAGGAGTCTCTGGGGATTCGATCCTTGACATCTTTGCTAGGGGAAAACACTTCTACTTACTGCATCTTACACCTTCCACTTGGGGTAACCAACGAGGGGTTCGAGGCCCATCAAGGAGTATTTTCTGGCGCCGTTGCCGGGGACTCCACTCTTCAGGATAGGGGAGTTGCATGCTATCTTTTACCTTTGCTTTTTAGTCTTGTTAGTTTACCTTTCAGTTTTTTGCTTTAGTATCTTTTATCAAAAATCACAAAAACAGTTATCCTGTTCTTTAGTTACCATTATGTCGGGTCCTTTTGTCTTTGACGAGGCAGAAGTTCTCACCTTTAAACAAAGAGGTGGGGAAAGTTTGAAAGATGCTTGGTATAGAATTAATGATTCACAAAAAAGAGCCACCAAGAAGCAACCTACTACTATCTTGCTTAGAAATTTTTATGTTGGAATTACTTCTTGGAATAGGTTTATTCTAGATACTGCTATCAATGGAAATTTCCTAGAGGCCCCAGTTTGGGAGTCTCTTAGTATTATTGAAAATCTTGTTGGGAGTCCCCCTGTTGTTAGCATTCGAGAGGACATCACCCTAGCTCACATTATGAAAAAACTTGAAAAAATAGAGCTAGAGATGCCAAGCACTAATAAGATGAATGAGTTGGATCGAAAGATCCAAGGGAATTTGAATAGACTTGATAGCTCCATGCATAAAATTTTCAAAATTTTGGAGACCGTCAAATTCCATGATTCTGACTCTTCTAGGATGGACAAGATTGAGGAAATATTTGATACCTTAGAAACTACTTTCTCCTCGATCAAAACCGAAAAAGTAGAAACTCCGGCAAAGAGGGAGCCCAAGTTCGTTCACGTTCCAAAGGCTCCCCGTTCTAAAAGCAATCCACCTATTGCCAAAGGGGTTGAAACTGTAAAGACTTTGGAAGAGACACCTATCGTTGATGAATTTATAAATGAATCTTCCCTTGACTTTTATCATTTTGGTCTTCTACATAGAAGTATCTCTATGAGGCCTTTATTTGAGAGTCCTCTTAAGACTAGTTGTATTATTGAAGAGCTTTTTGATGATCTTGATGATGGTTCAATTGATACAACTTGATCTATGCATTATGCCTAGCTTAAAGGCATAAAAGAAAGCGCTTTTGGGACGCAGCCCACATGAATAAATTTTTTGCTTTTGTTGTGTCTTGGTGTTGTTTACTGCTGTAGCATCATCATTGTATCTTTGCTTTTCATATTTGTGCCAAGTATAGCCTCTGATTGCTAGAAAGTTCAAAAGTTGTGAGGTGCTGTCCAGGAAACAGATTCTGTCCTTGGATAGAAAAATTCGTATAAAATCACCAGATTATCTTTTTGGTCTGAATTTTTTCGACAGCGTTCTCTATATAATTTTCTTTCGTGCGTCAGTTCTGAGTTTTTTTATTTGAGTTGCAGAAGTATCCCGAACAGGTCAATTACTGCCTGCTGTTCTGTTTTTCATAGATTCTGTCCTGTTTTGCCTTACCTTCACTTTGCAAATTAAGAACTTGCTTTTTCTTTGCAAAAAACCTTTTGGCAATCTTGAGAAACAGTAGAACTTCAAGAATATCCTTATTTCCAGCAAGGTATAATTATTTTATTAAGGGTACTAACCTCGCTAATCAGATTATGATGAGGTATGTATGAAGGGAGTTTTCAAGTGTGCGAGGGAAGATGATAAAAAGATTCAGGAGTGTCAAGCGCTCAAGCTTGGGGATGCCCCCGTGCACCCCCAAGAAATATTCAAGGAGACTCAAGCGTCTAAGCTTGGGGATGCCCCCGTGCATCCCCTTCTCCATCAACACTATCAGTTTGTCTTTCGTTTCACTATATTTTTATCACTTCATGTGTTATGTGCTCTGCTTGGAGCGTCTTGCTTTTAGTTTTCTTTTTAGTTTTTCATAACGAGTCGGAAACCAGCATTCCTTTATGTGGGAGAGAAACACGCTCCACTTCTACCTAGAACATTACATAGAATTTTCAAGACTATCTATGATGTGTGTGTTCTTTGTCTTTTAATAGCTACTATCATGCTATGCTCTTAGTATTCATGCTTATCCTTTCAAGAGCTTCTATTTAGTTGGTTGCTTGAACTCTCTTTAATTACCATGCTCACCTTATTAAGAGAGTTTGCTTCCATTGCATGGGTTAATGTGTCTATGATAAAGATGCTACTTTCATGATGGTGCTTAGTAGTTCAGGTTTTCTTATGGTTAATCTCAAATAGCTGGGAGGTTCCCAATGTGTTATTGGAGTACCAACTTGGTTTGTTTTCCTATGATATGGTATGGTTTAGTAATATCTTCCTTCGAGAATTTATTTTGATTGACTTGGCGTATGCTCACGCATATTCAAGACTGTAAAGAAAGTCTGTCAAGCCTTGATGATCTTTTGTTTCTAAATAGCGATATAACTACCATGCCTGATTCAATATTGCTTTGTCGCTCTGCATGATTATGACCGTCATTGCTCTCTTAGTTGGTCGCTCCCAGTCTTTTGCTAACCTCCACCTGTACTAAGCAAACTAACCATGCAATACATAGCTCATGGGAAAGTAGCCTAAAAACTATTGTGGTAAAGAATATGTTGCTTATGTATCTTATTTCTTATAAGTTGCTTGCTGAGCGGTAACCATATTTCTGGGGACGCCATCAACTGTCACACTTTTGTTGAATATCATGTGAGTCGCTATGCATGTTCGTCTTGTCTGAAGTAAGGGTGATTTACCGTGGGTTGAATTAATATGCATATTGTTAGAGAAGAACATTGGGCCGCCAACCAAAGCCATGCATCGTGGTGGAAGTTTTAGCTCGGACCTTAATCCTCAATCTCTTATGAGAATATGCTTATGCATTAAAGAGGACTCCATCATCTATTTTCTATGTTGTCCCGGTATGGATGTCCTCAAGTTGAGATCTATCAAAAACGAGAAATCAAGTGCGATTTATCTCCTTGGACCTTTGTACAGGTGGCACAGAGGTACCCCTTTATGACACTTGGTTAAAACATATGCAATGCAATGATAACCCATGGGGATCCGAGCTAATTAGGACAAGGAGCGAGCACTATTAGTATTCGATGCATGAGGCTTGCAACTTATAGGATGTTTTATACATGACACATATGAAGTACTACTACCGTTGACACAATTGCTTCCATGTTTTCGAAATAAAAAGCTTTAGCACTTAACCTTTCTTTTACTTTTATGTTAAAGCACCAACTACTGAGAGCATGATTGTCATTCTAAGTGTAATGTGCATTGTCCCAAAGTAGCATTGTCTTTTGCATGATTGTGATATCGTTTATTCTGAAATGATTGTATCTAGTAATCACTTAAACCTTGAAGGTGCCCTTGCATTTATGTTTTGCATCACTAAAGGGGGCAAGCTAGATATCACTTTATCATATTTGCACATCATGTTCATTGCAAATCTTTTTGATGTTTCAGTTTCATGTTGTAAAACTTTCAGTCATTTGTGATTTTCTCTTGAGACAACTTAATTACTTTAGAATCATTGTCTCAGTAAGCTTTTGTCATATGACTATGAGAAAGTCCTATATGGTTAATAGCATGTCACCACAGAAATTATTCTTGTTATCATTTACCTACTCGAGGACGAGCATGAATTAAGCTATGGGATGTTGATACGTCCAATACGTATCTATAATTTCTGCTTGCTCCATGCCACTTTTGGGTGATATTGCTATGATATTCATGCACTTCCATACACTTTTGATCATATTTGGACTAACTTACTAATCCAGTGCACCCCAGTGCCAGTTTCTGTTTTCGGCTGTTTTTGTATTTCAGGTTTTCACGTTTCGAGAACTGCCCAGAAAAATCCAGAAAAATTATATAAAAAATCAGCGATCCGGAAACAACACTGCGTCCGAAGGGCAGCCTGGGGGGGGGGCACAGGGGCTCCAGGCGCCCTGTGGGCGCGCCCCCCTGGGCCGCGCCGGGGGGGGCGCCTGGGCCCCCCGAGGCTCCCCCGGTGCCCTACTTTGGCATATATTTAAAGGGTCCTCCGTAACTCTCAGAACAGGACTTCTTTTCGCGATCCCATCTCTATTCCGCCGCCGCCGCCACTTCCAAGATCGGGAGCACCAGGAGAACTCTTCCCGGCACCCTGCCGGAGGGGAGGATCACCACCGGGAGCTTCTCCACCACCATGGACGCCTCCCGGATGACTCGTGAGTAGTCTCCCTTGGACCATGAGTCCATGACCAGTAGCTATGTGATGTTCTCCTCCCGTTCTTGTGCTTCACTAATTAGTCCTCGTGAGCTGCCCTACATGATCGAGGCACCTATGTAATCCTTATGCTGTTGCTATGTTGAGTTTGCTGGGATCCGATGGATTATGAGATTATGTTCAGATTGATCTTGAGTAATATATTTGATTCCCCTCTTTTATATTTTAGTTCATAAGTAATTCTTGCATGTTCTCCGTTGTTATTTATTGCTTTGGCCGAGTAATAGGTAGTGACTCCAAGAGGGAACGTTATGCTCGATTGTGGGTTCATGCCCCTCGATGACTAGCTTGAGTGACAGAAACATGAGTCTAGGGGATGTGCTGTTGCCACAAGGGGGAAAACAACGGTGCTTGTGCCCGCGGGTGCAAGGATTGTTTATTTACGCAAAGTTCTTTTAATGCAGTTGTCTGTTGCATTGAGTTTACATGGGTGGGACTCACATCTTAATACCAGCGAGATGTTCTGGATAGATATCTCAAGGTGGATGATTAGTAGTAGATATTGATGGATTTCGCTCTACTTACTTTGGCGTATCGCCCATGCTTTGAACCTCAACCTTTCTTGCAATGTAGTCAGCATTGGTTTGCGTTCGTGGTCCTTTCAATTGCCCAGCTGTAATTTGTTTACCTCACATAGCTGTTTTATCATCTTTTGGGAGGGAGACATCACTAGTGAACATCATGAGACTCCGGTCCATATTACCCTCATTGATCACATCCACTATTTACTTTTCGTTATTTACTTACTATTGCAAAACACTATCTATCACTAGTATCATATTGCTTTTAACCCTTTGTGAACTACAAGGCCGGAGGGATTGACAACCTCTCTGTACTCGTTGGGAGCAAAGTTATTTGTATCTGTGTGCAGGTCCACGTTGATTGCTAATTGCGCCGTTAGCAATTGACACCTACTTGTTGAACCTAGGAGTCTCTGGGGATTCGTTCCTTGACATCTTTGCTTGGGGAAAACACTTCTACTTACTGCATCTTACACCTTCCACTTGGGGTAACCAACGAGGGGTTCGAGGCCCGTCAAGGAGTATTTTCTGGCGCCGTTGCCGGGGACTCCACTCTTCAGGATAGGGGAGTTGCATGCTATCTTTTACCTTTGCTTTTTAGTCTTGTTAGTTTACCTTTCAGTTTTTTGCTTTAGTATCTTTTATCAAAAATCACAAAAACAGTTATCCTGTTCTTTAGTTACCATTATGTTGGGTCCTTTTGTCTTTGACGAGGCAGAAGTTCTCACCTTTAAACAAAGAGGTGGGGAAAGTTTGAAAGATGCTTGGTATAGAATTAATGATTCACAAAAAAGAGCCACCAAGAAGCAACCTACTACTATCTTGCTTAGAAATTTTTATGTTGGAATTACTTCTTGGAATAGGTTTATTCTAGATACTGCTATCAATGGAAATTTCCTAGAGGCCCCAGTTTGGGAGTCTCTTAGTATTATTGAAAATCTTGTTGGGAGTCCCCCTGTTGTTAGCATTCGAGAGGACATCACCCTAGTTCACATTATGAAAAAACTTGAAAAAATAGAGCTAGAGATGCCAAGCACTAATAAGATGAATGAGTTGGATCGAAAGATCCAAGGGAATTTGAATAGACTTGATAGCTCCATGCATAAAATTTTCAAAATTTTGGAGACCGTCAAATTCCATGATTCTGACTCTTCTAGGATGGACAAGATTGAGGAAATATTTGATACCTTAGAAACTACTTTCTCCTCGATCAAAACCGAAAAAGTAGAAACTCCGGCAAAGAGGGAGCCCAAGTTCGTTCACGTTCCAAAGGCTCCCCGTTCTAAAAGCAATCCACCTATTGCCAAAGGGGTTGAAACTGTAAAGACTTTGGAAGAGACACCTATCGTTGATGAATTTATAAATGAATCTTCCCTTGACTTTTATCATTTTGGTCTTCTACATAGAAGTATCTCTATGAGGCCTTTATTTGAGAGTCCTCTTAAGACTAGTTGTATTATTGAAGAGCTTTTTGATGATCTTGATGATGGTTCAATTGATACAACTTGATCTATGCATTATGCCTAGCTTAAAGGCATAAAAGAAAGCGCTTTTGGGAGGCAGCCCACATGAATAAAAAAAATTCTTTTGTTGTGTCTTGATGTTGTTTACTGCTGTAGCATCATCATTGTATCTTTGCTTTTCATATTTGTGCCAAGTATAGCCTCTGATTGCTAGAAAGTTCAAAAGTTGTGAGGTGCTGTCCAGGAAACAGATTCTGTCATTGGATAGAAAAATTCGTATAAAATCACCAGATCATCTTTTTGGTCTGAATTTTTTCGACAGCGTTCTCTATATAATTTTCTTTCGTGCGTCAGTTCTGAGTTTTTTGATTTGAGTTGCAGAAGTATCCCGAACAGGTCAATTACTGCCTGCTGTTCTGTTTTTCACAGATTCTGTCCTGTTTTGCCTTACCTTCACATTGCAAATTAAGAACTTGCTTTTTCTTTGCAAAAAACCTTTTGGCAATCTTGAGAAACAGTAGAACTTCAAGAATATCCTTATTTCCAGCAAGGTATAATTATTTTATTAAGGGTACTAACCTCGCTAATCAGATTATGATGAGGTATGTATGAAGGGAGTTTTCAAGTGTGCGAGGGAAGATGATAAAAAGATTCAGGAGTGTCAAGCGCTCAAGCTTGGGGATGCCCCCGTGCACCCCCAAGAAATATTCAAGGAGACTCAAGCGTCTAAGCTTGGGGATGCCCCCGTGCATCCCCTTCTCCATCAACACTATCAGTTCGTCTTTCGTTTCGCTATATTTTTATCACTTCATGTGTTATGTGCTCTGCTTGGAGCGTCTTGCTTTTAGTTTTCTTTTTAGTTTTTCATAACGAGTCGGAAACCAGCATTCCTTTATGTGGGAGAGAAACACGCTCCACTTCTACCTAGAACATTACATAGAATTTTCATGACTATCTATGCTGTGTGTGTTCTTTGTCTTTTAATAGCTACTATCATGCTCTGCTCTTAGTATTCATGCTTATCCTTTCAAGAGCTTCTATTTAGTTGGTTGCTTGAACTCTCTTTAATTACCATGCTCACCTTATTAAGAGAGTTTGCTTCCATTGCATGGGTTAATGTGTCTATGATAAAGATGCTACTTTCATGATGGTGCTTAGTAGTTCAGGTTTTCTTATGGTTAATCTCAAATAGCTGGGAGGTTCCCAATGTGTTATTGGAGTACCAACTTGGTTTGTTTGCCTATGATATGGTATGGTTTAGTAATATCTTCCTTCGAGAATTTATTTTGATTGACTTGGCGTATGCTCACGCATATTCAAGACTGTAAAGAAAGTCTGTCAAGCCTTGATGATCTTTTGTTTCTAAATAGCGATATAACTACCATGCCTGATTCAATATTGCTTTGTCGCTCTGCATGATTATGACCGTCATTGCTCTCTTAGTTGGTCGCTCCCAGTCTTTTGCTAACCTCCACCTATACTAAGCAAACTTACCATGCAATACATAGCTCATGGGAAAGTAGCCTAAAAACTATTGTGGTAAAGAATATGTTGCTTATGTATCTTATTTCTTATAAGTTGCTTGCTGAGCGGTAACCGTATTTCTGGGGACGCCATCAACTGTCACACTTTTGTTGAATATCATGTGAGTTGCTATGCATGTTCGTCTTGTCTGAAGTAAGGGTGATTTACCGTGGGTTGAATTAATATGCATATTGTTAGAGAAGAACATTGGGCCGCCAACCAAAGCCATGCATCATGGTGGAAGTTTTAGCTCGGACCTTAATCCTCAATCTCTTATGAGAATATGCTTATGCATTAAAGAGGACTCCATCATCTATTTTCTATGTTGTCCCGGTATGGATGTCCTCAAGTTGAGATCTATCAAAAACGAGAAATCAAGTGCGATTTATCTCCTTGGACCTTTGTACAGGTGGCACAGAGGTACCCCTTTGTGACACTTGGTCAAAACATATGCAATGCAATGATAACCCATGGGGATCCGAGCTAATTAGGACAAGGAGCGAGCACTATTAGTATTCGATGCATGAGGCTTGCAACTTATAGGATGTTTTATACATGACACATATGAAGTACTACTACCGTTGACACAATTGCTTCCATGTTTTCAAAATAAAAAGCTTTAGCACTTAACCTTTCTTTTACTTTTATGTTAAAGCACCAACTACTGAGAACATGATTGTCATTCTAAGTGTAATGTGCATTGTCCCAAAGTAGCATTGTCTTTTGCATGATTGTGATATCGTTTATTCTGAAATGATTGTATCTAGTAATCACTTAAACCTTGAAGGTGCCCTTGCATTTATGTTTTGCATCACTAAAGGGGGCAAGCTAGATATCACTTTATCATATTTGCACATCATGTTCATTGCAAATCTTTTTGATGTTTCAGTTTCATGTTGTAAAACTTTCAGTCATTTGTGATTTTCTCTTGAGACAACTTAATTACTTTAGAATCATTGTCTCAGTAAGCTTTTGTCATATGACTATGAGAAAGTCTGATATGGTTAATAGCATGTCACCACAGAAATTATTCTTGTTATCATTTACCTACTCAAGGACGAGCATGAATTAAGCTTGGGGATGTTGATACGTCCAATACGTATCTATAATTTCTGCTTGCTCCATGCCACTTTTGGGTGATATTGCTATGATATTCATGCACTTCCATACACTTTTGATCATATTTGGACTAACTTACTAATCCAGTGCACCCCAGTGCCAGTTTCTGTTTTCGGCTGTTTTTGTATTTCAGGTTTTCACGTTTCGAGAACTGCCCAGAAAAATCCAGAAAAATTATATAAAAAATCAGCGATCCGGAAACAACACTGCGTCCGAAGGGCAGCCTGGGGGGCCACAGGGGCTCCAGGCGCCATGTGGGCGCCCCCCCTCCCCTGGGCCGCGCCGGGGGGCGCCTGGGCCCCCCGAGGCTCCCCCGGTGCCCTACTTTGGCATATATTTAAAGGGTCCTCCGTAACCCTCAGAACAAGACTTCTTTCGCGATCCCATCTCTGTTCCGCCGCCGCCGCCGCCGCTTCCAAGATCGGGAGCACCAGGAGAACTCTTCCCGGCACCCTGCCGGAGGGGAGGATCACCACCTGGAGCTTCTCCACCACCATGGACGCCTCCCGGATGACTCGTGAGTAGTCTCCCTTGGACCATGAGTCCATGACTAGTAGCTATGTGATGTTCTCCTCCCGTTCTTGTGCTTCGCTAATTAGTCCTCGTGAGCTGCCCTACATGATCGAGGCACCTATGTAATCCTTATGCTGTTGCTATGTTGAGTTTGCTGGGATCCGATGGATTATGAGATTATGTTCAGGTTGATCTTGAGTAATATATTTGATTCACCTCTTTTATATTTTAGTTCATAAGTAATTCTTGCATGTTCTCCGTTGTTATTTATTGCTTTGGCCGAGTAATAGGTAGTGACTCCAAGAGGGAACGTTATGCTCGATTGTGGGTTCATGCCCCTCGATGACTAGCTTGAGTGACAGAAACATGAGTCTAGGGGATGTGCTATTGCCACAAGGGGGGAAACAACGGTGCTTGTGCCCGCGGGTGCAAGGATTGTTTACTTTACGCAAAGTTCTTTTAATGCAGTTGTCTGTTGCATTGAGTTTACACTATGGGTGGGACTCGCAACTTAATACCAGCGAGATGTTCTGGATAGATATCTCAAGGTGGATGATTAGTAGTAGATATTGATGGATTTCAGTCTACTTACTTTGGCGTACCACCCATGCTTTGAACCTCAACCTTTCTTGCAATGTAGTCAGCATTGGTTTGCGTTCGTGGTCCTGTCAATTGCCCAGCTGTAATTTGTTTACCTCACATAGCTGTTTTATCGTCTTTTGGGAGAGAGACATCACTAGTGAACATCATGAGACTCCGGTCCATATTACCATCATTGATCACATCCACTATTTACTTTTCGTTATTTACTTACTATTGCAAAACACTATCTATCACTACTATCATATTGCTTTTAACACTTTGTGAACTACAAGGCCGGAGGGATTGACAACCTCTCTGTACTCGTTGGGAGCAAAGTTATTTGTATCTGTGTGCAGGTCCACGTTGATTGCTAATTGCGCCGTTAGCAATTGACACCTACTTGTTGAACCTAGGAGTCTCTGGGGATTCGAACCTTGGCATCTTTGCTAGGGGAAAACACTTCTACTTACTGCATCTTACACCTTCCACTTGGGGTAACCAACGAGGGGTTCGAGGCCCATCACACCTTGGTGATAATGAACGGGCCTTCCCAGGTCGGGGCGAGCTTGTGCGGATGCTTCTGATGCACTCGAAGGACCAGGTCTCCTTCCTGGAATGCTCGGCTTCTTACATTGCGAGCATGGAATCGACGCAGGTCCTGTTGATAGATGGTCGACCGGATCAGGGCCATCTCTCATTCCTCTTCCAAAAGGTCGACTGCATCCTGACGAGCCTGCTCTGCCTCGGCTTCGGAGAAGAGTTCCACTGTGGGGGCGTTGTGTAATATGTCGCTCGGCAACACAGCCTCTGCTCCATAGACCAAGAAGAAAGGGGTGCGGCCAGTTGACCGGTTTGGAGTGGTCCTCAGACCCCATAAGACAGATGGCAGTTTAGTTACCCAAGCCCCGGCGGCATGCTTAAGATCACGCATGAGCCGCGGCTTTAGGCCTTGGAGAATCAAACCATTTGCTCTTTGTGCTTGTCCATTCGATTGTGGATGTGCCACGGAGGCGTAGTCGACTCGTGTTCCTTGGGAAGCAGAGAAAGCTCTGAATTCATCCGAGTCAAAGTTGGAGCCGTTGTCTGTGATGATGCCGTGGGGGACCCCATATCTGAATATTAGCTCCCTGATGAAGGTGATGGCGGTGCTCGACTCGAGGTTCTTGATGGGCTTGGCCTCGATCCACTTGGTGAACTTGTCGACCGCCACCAGAAGGTGGGTGAATCCGCTTCTGCCTGTCCTGAAGGGGCCGACCATGTCCAGGCCCCAAACAGTGAAGGGCCAGACTAATGGAATGGTCTTCAGGGCGGACGCCGGCTTGTGTGACATGTTGGAGTAGAACTGGCAACCTGTGCATTTGTCCACAATATCCTTGGCCATCTCGTTGGCGTGGGGCCAGTAAAACCCGGCTCGGTATGCTTTGGCCACGATAGTCCGAGAGGAGGCGTGTTGGCCGCAAGTTCCCGAGTGGATTTCATCCAAGATCAGTCGACCTTCCTCTGGATCGACGCAGCGCTGGGCGACTCCGGTGACGCTTTCTCTGTAGAGCTGACCTTGGATGACTGTGAACGCCTTGGATCGGCGGACGATCTGGCGCGCTTCTTCTTCATCTTCTGGGAGTTCTTGCCTGAGCAGATACGATATATATGGCACAGTCCAGTCTGGCGTAATCACTAGGACCTCCATGATCAAGTCGACCACGGCAGGCACTTCGACCTCAGTCGGATCCGTCGCGTTGACTGGCTGTGGGGGTTCTTCCGTGAAGGGGTCTTCTTTGACAGAGGGGGTGTGCAGATGCTCCAGGAACACATTCTTGGGTATAGACCTCCGAGTCGACCCAATTTTTGAGAGATCGTCGGCTAGCTGATTCTTTGCTCTGGGCACATGATGGAGCTCTAAGCCTTCGAACTTATTTTCAAGCTTCCGCACTGCACTGCAATAACTGGTCATTGCCGTGCTCCTGACGTCCCATTCTTTCATTACTTGATTCACTACCAGGTCGGAGTCACCGTAGACCATCAGGCGACGGACGCCGAGTGAGATGGCCATACGTAACCCACACAAAAGTGCTTCGTATTCGGCCTCGTTGTTTGATGAATCGAAATGGATCTGAATGACGTAGCTGAGCTTGTCGCCCCTGGGAGAGACCAGGACCACGCCTGCGCCGGATCGGTTCAGCATCTTGGACCCATCGAAGAACATAGTCCAATGGTCCGACTGGACTTGAGTTGGCAGCTCTTGTTCTATCTACTCAGCCATAAAATCCGATATGGCCTGAGACTTGATGGCTTTCTTCGCTTCAAACTTGATATCCAATGGAAGAAGTTCAATCACCCATTTTGCCACTCGACCGGTTGCATCTCGGTTGTTAAGTATCTCTGATAGTGGGGCATCGCTGACGACTAAGATCGAATGGTCCGAGAAGTAATGGGCAACCTTTTTTGCGGTCAAGTAAATCCCGTACACAAGCTTTTGGTAATGTGGATACCTTTGCTTGGAGGGAGTCAAAACTTCGGATATGTAATAGACCGGGCATTGGAGCTTGTATGCCTTGCCCTCTTCTTCCCGCTCGACCGTGAGTACAGTACTGACGACTTGTCCGGTGGCAGCAATATATAGCAGAAGAGGCTCACCACTGACTGGGGCAGCGAGCACCGGCTGGGTGGACAGCAGGGCTTTGAGTTCTTCAAACGCTGCTTCGGCTTTGGGTTCCACTCGAACTTGTCGGATTTCTTCATGAGTCGTTAGAGAGGCAGTGCTTTCTCATCAAGACGAGAAATGAATCGACTCAATGCGGCCAAGCAACCAGTAAGCTTCTGGACGTCGTGTATACGCTCGGGGCGTTTCATTCGGAGGATGGTGCTAACCTTCTCTGGATTGGTGTCGATTCCCCGTTCGGAAACGAGAAAACCGAGCAACTTGCCGCCAGGAACTGCAAATGTACACTTTGACGGGTTGAGCTTGATATCGTAGCTTCTGAGGTTTGCGAATCTCTCAGCGAGGTCGGTCAGTAGGTCGGAACCTTTCCGTGACTTGACCACAATGTCATCCATGTATACCTCGACGTTACGACTGATTTGCTTTATCAAGCACTTCTGAATCATGCGCATGAAGGTAGCACCGGCATTTTTGAGGCCGAAAGGCCTGGTGACATAACAAAAACACCCAAAGGGGGTGATGAAAGCTGTCTTGATCTCGTCGGGCCCATATAGACGGATCTGATGGTACCCGGAATATGCGTCCAGAAAGGACAAACGTTCACATCCCGCAGTCGAGTCGACCATTTGATCGATGCGAGGAAGAGGAAAATGATCTTTCGGGTAGGCCCGATTTATGTGCTTGAAATCGATGCACATGCGGAGAGACTTGTCCTTCTTGGGGACCATGACGACGTTGGCGAGCCACTCGGAGTGGTATATCTCGCGGATAAACTCTGCTGTCAGGAGTCGAGCCACTTCTTCGCCAATCGCCTTTCGCTTCTCCGCAGCGGATCGACGGAGATGTTCCTTCTCAGGTTTCACTTTGGGGTCGACTCGCAAATGATGCTCAGCCAGTCCTCTGTGTACACCTCGCATGTCTGATGGTTTCCATGCAAAGATGTCCCAGTTCTCACGGAGGAACTGGATGAGCGCTTCTTCCTATTTGCTGTTGAGCGTGGTGGAGATGTGGGTCGGCACTGCATTGGGATCGGTGGGGTGAATGTGTACAGGTTTTGTGTCCCCGGCCGACTGAAAAGCTGACTCGGAAGCTGGCTTCTTCGCCCTTAGCCGGTCACTCGGATCCACTCTCTTTTGGTACACCTCCATCTCTACAGCTGCCATTTGCTCGTTGGCGATCTTCGAGCCTTTTTGGAAGCATTCTTCCGCTTTCTGCCGGTTCCCAGTGACGGTTATGACGCCGTTGGGCCCCTGCATCTTCAGCTTGAGGTAGACGTAACATGGTCGAGCCATGAACCTGGCGTAGGCGGGCCTACCCAGGATGGCGTGATAGGCGCTGTGGAAGTCCACCACTTGGAACGTCAGCTTCTCCTTTCGGTAATTCTTCGACTCACAAAAGACTACGTCGAGTGAGATCTGACCAAGTGAGTCGGCTTTCTTCCCGGGGATTACCTCGTGGAACCTCATGTTACTTTCCCTCAGCTTGGACATCGGAATGCCCATATCCCGGAGGGTTGCTGCATACAAGATATTCAAGCCAATGCCCCCATCCATCAGAACTCTGGTCAGGCATGTGCCTTCGATAACTGGGTCGACCACCAGCGCCTGCCGCCCAGGGGTGGCAATGTGCGCCGGGTAATCAGACTGGTGAAACGTGATGGGGGTCTTCGACCATTTCAAGAACGTGGGGGTCACCGGGGCAACCATGTTTACTTCTCTGTTGATGATTTTCAGTCGACTTTTGCTCTCGACGTCCGCGAAAATCACCAAAGTGGAGTTGATACGGGGGTATCCTCCGTCCCCTTCCTTGTCTTCGGACTCTTCTGATTCCTTCTCTTTCTCAGTCGACTGATCTTTCTGGAAACTCTGGATCAAGAGCCGACACTATTGAGTGGTGTGCTTGGGATACACCAAGTTTCCCTCTGCATCTTTCTTCGTGTGTATGGGGCACGGATGGTCGAGCATATCATCTCCAGCCTGACCCTTTCCTTTCTTGGGGGCCCAGGAGCCCTTTGGCTTCCCTTTGCCCTGTCCTTGATTAACTGCCGCAGCCTCTCCCTGAGCAGTTGGCTCGGCCTTGCGCTTATTCTTCCGATTGTGATTCTGGTCGTCCTGCCCGACTGGTTTCTTGCCACTGCGGAGCCGATCGGCCTCCTCACCGTTGGCGTACCGACTGGCAATCTCCATCATTCGCGACAGGGACATGTCGACTGTTCGGCCAAACTTCAGATTTAACTCTCGGTTACGTACGCCTTCCTTGAAAGCGCACACCGCCTGGTGCTCGGACACGTTTTCCACCGTGTGATGCAAAGTGGTCCATCGCTGAATGTAGTCCCTCAAAGTTTCACTCGGCTTCTGTGTGTAGTGCTGAAGCTCTGCGAGTCCAGCAGGTCGCTTTCACGTGCCTTCAAAGGTCCGAACGAAAACCCAAGCGAGCTCTTCGCAACTGTAAATACTCCTGGGGGCCAACTGATTGAGCCACGCCCGAGCGGAGCCTTCCAGCATCAAGGGGAGGTACTTCATGGCCACGTCGTCGTTGATACGTCCAAAACGTATCTATAATTTCTGCTTGCTCCATGCCTCTTTTGTGTGATATTGCTATGTTATTTATACACTTCCATACACTTTTGATCATATTTGGACTAACCAATTAACTCAGTGCACCCCAGTGCCAGTTTCTGTTTTCTGCTGTTTTTGTATTTCTGGTTTTCCCATTACGTAAATTGCCAGAAAAATTCCCGGAAAAATATAAAAAAAATCAGCATTCCGGAAGCTTCCATGCGGCCAAAGTAGGGCCGGAGGGGACCCACAGGGGCTCCAGGCGGCCTGCCCACGCGGCCCCCCTCCTGGCCGCGCCGGGGGGGCGCCTGGGCACCCCTGACCCCCTCTGATGCCCCCCTTTGGCATATATTTACACCGTGTCGCAGAAACCCTGATTCCAGACCCCTTTTCTCCAGACGCGATTCCGATCTCCGCCGCCATCGCCATCAAGCTTCGGGGGACCAGAATTCTTGTGCCGGCACCCTGCCGGGACGGGGAAGTGCCCCCGGATTCATCTCCATCGACGTTGCTTCCTCCCTCCATGATGCGGGAGTAGTTTCTCCTCGGGGCTGAGGTTCTTACCAGTAGCTATGTGGTCAATTCTCTCTCCCATGATGTGATCTTCGTTGTGATCATAGGCTATGTTAATCTAGGGTGATCCCATGATGTTTCCCCTTCCTCTATGTATTGGATTGATGTACTCACTTGTCTTTATCTAGTATAATCCCCGAGACCAAGGTGACAGCGGTCTATTGGACATGGATTAGAAAAGTATTTTCATGAGTGATTTCTTCTCTTGTGTGTTGATTGAAGATTGAGAGTCTCTTGGTGCTTGTCTTCGACTATCCTTTAGATATGTTGTGGTGATTGTGGGACTCTCTTTGGATGGCCGCGGTGACATTGGGAAATCCTTAGATTGAGAACTACGAACTTTGAGGTGTGCTTTTGTAGCCCTACATAATTCTCGTCCTCTCTTGACCACAAAGGAATGACCTCCGAGTGCGTCCCCTTTGCATGTTTTATGGGAAATATCATGTGATTCGATTATGTTAATGTTGTTGGGAGTTGCCACTAGTGAAAGTATGAACCCTAGGTCTTGTTTCCACCATTGCAATACCATTTGTGCTCATGTTTACCACTTTTTTGCTTGCTGCACTTTTTATTACAGATTTATATTACTTTGTTTTGCCATCCATATCACTTGCCATTTAACATCTCTTCGCTGAACTAGTGCATCTATACAACTCCTAGTTGTATTAGGTGTGTTGGGGACACAAGAGACTTCTTGTATCTTAGTTGCAGGGTTGCTTGAGAGAGACCATCTTCAACCTCTACTTCCCTGAGTTCGATAAACCTTAGGTCATCCACTTGAGGGAAATTGTTGCTGTCCTACAAACCTCTGCGCTTGGGGGGCCAACATAGTCTACAAGAGTAGAAGCGTGCGTAGACATCAAGCTATTTATGGCGCCGTTGCCGGGGAGGTGAGCGCTAGAAGGTATATCTTTAGATCTTGCAATTAAATCTTTTTGTTTCTTGTTTTTATTTCACTAGTTATGCTTATGGACAACCTTGCTATTGGATCGTTGCTTGCGGGAAGACGCCCCACACCTGTGGTGGTTGCTCCTCCCCCTACTGAAATTGTGCCCTATAAAATACCAGCTGGTATTATCGATTATGTTTTGGCTAATCGTTATGCAGGAGACAAACATCCCGGTGAACACTTGCTATATCTGTCACAACTATGTTCATTATTTAAGCTTGCAGGTGTATCAAGGGAGTTTGTCATGAGGAAATTATTTGCCTTGTCACTGAAAGGAAAAGCATTGGAATGGTATAGGCTACTAGATGACTCTCACCTGCTGGATTGGGAAGAGA
The DNA here is from genome assembly GCA_902687465.1 of Secale cereale. Taxonomy (NCBI): domain Eukaryota; kingdom Viridiplantae; phylum Streptophyta; class Magnoliopsida; order Poales; family Poaceae; genus Secale; species Secale cereale. The sequence continues at coordinate 675,858,633 of LR738713.1, forward strand.
TCCAGTCTCTCTTTAAATCCAAGTTTTATCCTCTTCATGAAGTCCATGAGAATAGGAATTATGTTTATAATTTTTATCCTCATGACGGAGAGAGCATAACTCAAGCTTGGGGGAGACTGAAAACGTTAATGCTAAAATGTCCTAACCATAGGCTCCCCAAAGATATGATTATTACTAATTTCTATGCAAGGCTTTCTCGACAAGATAAAGATTTGCTCGACGCCTCTTCTATGGGTTCTTCCACAAACAAAAATATTGATGCTAAATGGGAACTCCTTGAAAAAATTCAACGCAACACTAAAGATTGGGAGATCGACAAAGGTAAAGAGTCAAGTATAATTTATGAGTATGATTGCATTAAGTCCTTTGTTGAAACTACAAGTTTTAATAAGTGTAGTGCTAAGTTTGGGCTTGATTCTCAACTCCTTGTTGATTTCCTCAAATCTTTTGCTTCACATCTTAATACGCCTAAGGAGGAATGGATCAATTATCATAAACCTTTTAAAGAGACTTGCAAAGAAAATGAAATTGTTCATGATGACTGCAACATGCATGATCCAATTCCTAAAAATGAAGTTTTATGTAAGCATGTTAATTTTTGTGGAGTGGATAGACCTTGTGAAAGGCCTGTGATTGAAGAAGAGAAGTATTGTAAGCAACATAAGCATGAAAGAACAATCACTTGGGTCAGAGATTTAAATGAAATTGCTAGAGAATTGTGTGACCTTTATCCTTTTACTTGTGAACTTTGCCGTATAGAGGGTCACTTTAATTTTCAATGCATGAACTTTCAAAACATAACTGTTAACCGGTTGTGTGATAACATGATCACCTCTGATCTTTATGATGAGCTTATGTTATTTTTGATGTGTGAAGAGTTATCAGAAAAGACTTCTTGGCTGGATGATAATGCCATAGGAATAAAAAACACTTTGCAAAATTGCCATCTCTATTGTGTTGTTAATTGCCATGAAAATGATTACATAAGTAAGATTAGAAAGGAGGGAACTTTACAAAAGTATAAAAATGTCTCTTATATTTCTGCTAATAAAAAGGAGACTTTCTCCCAAGTTTCCCCTATTGTTTCTAATGATAAACCAGGATATGTGGAGAAGCTTCATCTCCAACCACTCCCTCCTAAGGTGAAGAAGAAGAAAAAGAAGAGGAGGAGCAAGAAGGAAGAAGAATGGGTATCAACCTGGCCTGAGCATATTCCTCCCATCAACTTTTATCCTAACGGTTGTAAGTTTAAAGAAGAAGGTGAAGTTTATTGCCTTAATTATCATCTTGATGATACGTCCGTAGGTACTATTGAAGATGATTTTGATTATGACATGCATGTTACTTATTGTGAATGGGAATATGATGATAATGCTACTTATGATCTTGAAAATCATTTTGGTACCAACTCTGAAAGTGAAGATATGGGAAGCTCTAAGCTTGGGGATGATAGGATTGCAAATCCTTTACCCACTAGTGATGTGATAATTGATAATTCTCTTGCTAGTAAGAATAAAGACAACATGTTCACAAATATAGTTGCTAGCAATGATAATGCTCTTCTCTACCATGATGATGTTATAACTCCAATCTATAGTGATTATAAAGGTACCTATGACATAAGGAGAAATTATCCTTATGAAACTTGTCATAATCATGGAGGGAATTACTCCCTTGTTGAACACCACCCTCCTAATATACAATTAATCTATAGTGTTCAAGTTGTTTATGATAGTCCTACTCCCACTATTACCAATGAGAAAGATTATGCTTATGTGGAGAGTGAGAGTACCTATTTGCATGTGGATCATGGTAACAATGCTTTATGTGATGCTTATATTGTTGAGTTCATCCATGATGCCACTGAAATTTATAATGAGAGAGGGAGACTTGGTTCTAAATATCTTAATAATAAGAAGTTTCCTCTCTTTATGGTGAATATTTTGAAGTTATGCTTGTTTTGCCTTCCTATGCTAGTTGCTTTGTGCTTCAATGAATTATTCTATTGCAATATAACTATGCATAGGAAGCATGTTAGGCTTAAATGTGTTTGGTATTTGCTTCTTGATGCTCTCTTTTGTTCTTCAACTCTTATTCCTACGAGAGCATCATTAAAGTCTTATGCCTAGCTTAAAGGCATAAAAGAAAGCGCTTTTGGGAGGCAGCCCACAATGAATAAATATTTATTTTGCTTTTGTTGTGTGTTGATGTTGTTACTACAGTAGCATCATCATTGTATCTTTACTTTTCAACTTTGTGCCAAGTGTAGTCTCTGATTGCAGGAAAGTTCAAAATTGTGACGTGCTGTCCAGGAAACAGATTCTGTCCTTGGATAGAAAAATTCGTATAAAATCGCCAGATCATCTTTTTGGTCTGAATTTTTTCGACAACGTGCTCTATACAATTGTCTTCCGTGCGTCTGTTCTGAGTTTTTTGATTAGAGTTGCAGCAGTGCCCCGAAAAAATCATTTACTACCTGCTGTTCTGTTTTTCACAGATTCTTTCCTGTTTTGCCTTTCCTTCATTTTGCAAACCTTGAGCTTGCTTTTTCTTTGCAAAAAACCTTTTGGCAATCTTGAGAAACAGTAGGCCTTCAAGAATATCCTTATTTCCAGCAAGGAACAATTATTTTATTAAGGGTACTAACCTCGCTAACCAGATTATGATGAGTTATGTATGAAGGGAGTTTTCAAGTGTGCGAGGGAAAATGATAAAAAGATTCAGGAGTGTCAAACGCTCAAGCTTGGGGATGCCCCCATGCACCCCCAAGAAATATTCAAGAAGACTCAAGCGTCTAAGCTTGGGGATGCCCCCGTGCATCCCCTTCTCCATCAACATTATCAGTTCGTCTTTCGTTCCACTATATTTTAATCACTTCATGCGTTATGTGCTATGCTTGGAGCGTCTTGCTTTTAGTTTTCCTTTTTAGTTTTCTTTAGCTTTTCATAACGAGTCGGAACTCATCTTTCTTTATGTGGGAGAGAAACACGCTCCACTTCTACCTAGAACATAACATAGAATTTTTATGTCTATCCTTGCTGTGTGTGTTCTTTTTCTTTCAATAGCTACTATCATGTTTAACTTTTAGTTTTCATGCTTATCTTTTTAAAGAGCTTTTATTTAGTTGGTTGCTTGAACTCTCTTTAGTTATCATGCTTATCTTATTAAGAGAGTTTGCTTCTGTTGCATTGGTTGATATGTCTATGATAAAAATGCTACGTGCATAATGGTGCTTAGTAGTTCATGTTTTCTTATGGTTAGTCTCAAATAGCTGGGGGGTTCCCAATGTGTTATTGGAGTACCAACATGATTTGTTTGCCTATGATGTGGTATGGTTTAGTTATATCTTCCTTCAAGAATTTATTTTGATTGACTTGGCGTATGCTCACGCATATTTAAGACTGTAAAGAAAGTCTGTCAAGCCTTGATGATCTTTTGTTTCTGAGTAGCGATATAACTTCCATGCCTGATTCGATGTTGCTTTGTCGCTCTGCATGATTATGACCGTGATTGCTATTTTAGTTGGTCGCTCCCAGTCTTTTGCTAACCTCCACCTGTACTAAGCGGACTGACTGCTTGTGCATCCAAAATCCTTTAAACCAGTTATGTCATATGAGTCCACCATACCTTCCTATACATGGTATTTACCTGCCATTCCTAACGAAGACTTTCATGTACCATCTCGAAATTATTCAAAAAAGCATTTCTATTTTGTGCCTCTGTTTTAGCTCATGAGGAAGTAGTAGTTAATTCATGATCTTTTTAAGTTGGACAAGCTTCACCCCGGGATTGCATGTCTAATGTGCAAACCCATAATACGAGAAGGAACTGGCAAAGAGTGCGCCCGGCTCAAAAATAATATAAGAAACAAACCCTCCTTCACGCTTTGTTCATGAGAAATCAGAAAACTTTGGCAGTGATAAACAAAGGAGATTAAGAGGATGTGATCGTCCTCATTCGGGAGCCGTTCCTCGAAACTTGTCCATCTCAAGAAGTAATTGAGTTGTCTGCTAGCATTCGTTGACGAAACATGCATATCCAAAAAATAATTATTACCTCTCTTTTTAAAACCAAGAGCTCTAGTACATGTTTAGTTTTTGTTTCCGACTACGGGTTTTCAACTTTGCCAACAAAAGCCACGGTTCGAGAGTCTCCACCTTCCTTTAAAGCACCAACTACTAAGAGCATGCTTGTCATTCTGAGTGTAATGTGCATTGTCCCAAAGTAGCATTGTCTTTTGCATGATTGTGATATCGTTTATTCTGAAATCATTGTATCTAGTCATCACTTAAACCTTGGAGGTTCCCCTGCATTTATGTTTTGCTTCACTAAAGGGGGCAAGCGAGATATCACTTTATCATATTTGCACACGATGCTCATTACAAATCTATTTGATGTTCCAGTATCATATTGTAAAACTTTCAGTTCTTTGTGATTTTCTCATAAGGCAACTTAATTACTACAGATTCATTGTCTCAGTAAGATTTTGTCATGTGACTATGAAAAGTCCTTATATGGTTAATAGCATGTCACCACAGAAATTATGCTTGTTATCATTTACCTACTCGAGGACGAGCAGGAATTAAGCTTGGGGATGTTGATACGTCCAAAACGTATCTATCATTTCTGCTTGCTCCATGCCTCTTTTGTGTGATATTGCTATGTTATTTATACACTTCCATACACTTTTGATCATATTTGGACTAACCTATTAACTCAGTGCACCCCAGTGCCAGTTTATGTTTTCTGCTGTTTTGTATTTCAGGTTTTCCCATTACGTAAATTGCCAGAAAAATTCCGGGAAAAATATATAAAAAATCAGCGTCCCGGAAGCTTCCATGCGGCCAAAGTAGGGCCGGAGGGGACCCACACGGGCTCCAGGCGGCCTGCCCACGCGGCCCCCTCCTGGCCGCGCCGGGGGGGGGCGCCTGGGCACCCCTGACCCCCTCTGATGCCCCCCTTTGGCATATATTTACACCGTGTCGCGGAAACCCTGATTCCAGACCCCTTTTCTCCAGACGCGATTCCGATCTCCGCCGCCATCGCCATCAAGCTTCGGGGGACCAGAATTCCTGTGCCGAACCCTGCCGGGATGGGGTAGTGCCCCCGGATTCATCTCCATCGACGTTGCTTCCTCCCTCCATGATGCGGGAGTAGTTCCTCCTCGGGGCTGAGGTTCTTACCAGTAGCTATGTGGTCAATTCTCTCTCCCATGATGTGATCTTCGTTGTGATCATAGGCTATGTTAATCTAGGGTGATCCCATGATGTTTCCCCTTCCTCTATGTATTGGACTGATGTACTCACTTGTCTTTATCTAGTATAATCCCCGAGACCAAGGTGACAGCGGTCTATTGGACATGGATTAGAAAAGTATTTTCATGAGTGATTTCCTCTCTTGTGTGTTGATTGAAGATTGAGAGTCTCTTGGTGCTTGTATTTGACTATCCTTTAGATATGTTGTGGTGATTGTGGGACTCTCTTTGGATGGCCAAGGTGACATTGGGAAATCCTTTGATTGAGAACTACGAACTTTGAGGTGTGCTTTTGTAGCCCTACATAATTCTCGTCCTCTCTTGACCACGAAGGAATGACCTCCGAGTGCGTCCCCTTTGCATGTTTTATGGGAAATATCATGTGATTCGATAATGTTAATGTTATTGGGAGTTGCCACTAGTGAAAGTATGAACCCTAGGCCTTGTTTACACCATTGCAATACCATTTGTGCTCACGTTTACCACTTGTTTGCTTGCTGCACTTTTTATTACAGATTGATATTACTTTGTTTTGCCATCCATATCACTTGCCATTTAACATCTCTTCGCCGAACTAGTGCATCTATACAACTCCTAGTTGTATTAGGTGTGTTGGGGACACAAGAGAATTCTTGTATCTTAGTTGCAGGGTTGCTTGAGAGAGACCATCTTCAACCTCTACTTCCCGGAGTTCGATAAACCTTAGGTCATCCACTTGAGGGAAATTGTTGCTGTCCTACAAACCTCTACGCTTGGGGGACCAACATAGTCTACAAGAGTAGAAGCGTGCGTAGACATCAAGCTATTTCTGGCGCCGTTGCCGGGGAGGTGAGCGCTTGAAGGTATATCTTTAGATCTTGCAATTAAATCTTTTTGTTTCTTGTTTTTATTTCACTAGTTATGCTTATGGACAACCTTGCTATTGGATCGTTGCTTGCGGGAAGACGCCCCACAGCTGTGGTGGTTGCTCCTCCCCCTACTGAAATTGTGCCCTATAAAATACCAGCTGGTATTATCGATTATGTTTTGGCTAATCGTTATGCAGGAGACAAACATCCCGGTGAACACTTGCTATATCTGTCACAACTATGTTCATTATTTAAGCTTGCAGGTGTATCAAGGGAGTCTGTCATGAGGAAATTATTTGCCTTGTCACTGAAAGGAAAAGCATTGGAATGGTATATGCTACTAGATGACTCTCACCTACTGGATTGGGAAGAGATCCAGTCTCTCTTTTACTCCAAGTTGTATCCTCTTCATGAAGTCCTTGAGAATAGGAATTATGTTTATAATTTCTATCCTCGTGACGGAGAGAGCATAGCTCAAGCTTGGGGGAGACTGAAAACGTTAATGCTAAAATGTCCTAACCATGGGCTCCCCAAAGATATGATTATTACTAATTTCTATGCGAGGCTTTCTCGACAGGATAAAGATTTGCTCGACGCCTCCTCTATGGGTTCTTTCACAAACCAAAAGATTGATGCTAAATGGGAACTCCTTGAAAGAATTCAACGCAACACTAAAGATTGGGAGATCGACAAAGGTAAAGAGTCAGGTATAATTTATGAGTATGATTGCATTAAGTCCTTTGTTGAAACTACAAGTTTTAATAAGTTTAGTGCTAAGTTTGGGCTTGATTCTCAACTCCTTGTTGATTTCCTCAAATCTTTTGCTTCACATCTTAATATGCCTAAGGAGGATTGGATCAAGTATCATAAACCTTTTAAAGAGACTTGCAAAGAAAATGAAATTGTTCATGATGGCTGCAACATGCATGATCAAATTCCTAAAAATGAAGTTTTATATAAGCATGTTAATTTTTGTGGAGTGGATAGACCTTGTGAAAGGCCTGTGATTGAAGAAGAGAAGTATTGTAAGCAACATAAGCATGAAAGAACAATCACTTGGTCAGAGATTTAAATGAAATTGCTAGAGAATTGTGTGACCTTTATCCTTTTACTTGTGAACTTTGCCGTATAGAGGGTCACTTTAATTTTTAATGCATGAACGTTCAAAACATAACTGTTAACCGGTTGTGTGATAACATGATCACCTCTGATCTTTATGATGAGCTTATGTTATTTTTGATGTGTGAAGAGTTATCAGAAAAGACTTCTTGGCTGGATGATAATGCCATAGGAATAAAAAACACTTTGCAAAATTGCCATCTCTATTGTGTTGTTAATTGCCATGAAAATGATTACATAAGTAGGATTAGAAAGGAGGGAACTTTACCAAAGTACAAAAATGTCTCTGATATTTCTGCTAATAAAAAGGAGAGTTTCTCCCAAGTTTCCCCTATTCTTTCTAATGATAAACCAGGATATGTGGAGAAGCTTCATCTCCAACCACTCCCTCCTAAGGTGAAGAAGAAGAAAAAGAAGAGGAGGAGGAAGAGGAGCAAGAAGGAAGAAGAATGGGTATCAACCTGGCCTGAGCATATTCCTCCCATCAACTTTTATCCTAACGGTTGTAAGTTTAAAGAAGAAGGTGAAGTTTATTGCCTTAATTATCATCTTGATGATACGTCCGTAGGTACTATTGAAGATGATTTTGATTATGACATGCATGTTACTTATTGTGATTGGGAATATGATGATAATGCTACTTATGATCTTGAAAATCTTTTTGGTACCAACTCTGGAAGTGAAGATATGGGAAGCTCTAAGCTTGGGGATGATAGGATTGCAAATCCTTTACCCACTAGTGATGTGATAATTGATAATTCTCTTGCTAGTAAGAATAAAGACAACATGTTTACAAATATAGTTGCTAGCAATGATAATGCTCTTCTCTACCATGATGATGTTATAACTCCAATCTATTGTGATTATAAAGGTACCTATGACATAAGGAGAAATTATCCTTATGAAACTTGTCATAATCATGGAGGGAATTACTCCCTTGTTGAACACCACCCTCCTAATATACAATTAATCTATAGTGTTCAAGTTGTTTATGATAGTCCTACTCCCACAATTACCAATGAGAAAGATTATGCTTATGTGGAGAGTGAGAGTACCTATTTGCATGTGGATCATGGTAACAATGCTTTATGTGATGCTTATATTGTTGAGTTCATCCATGATGCCACTGAAATTTATAATGAGAGAGGGAGACTTGGTTCTAAATATCTTAATAATAAGAAGTTTCCTCTCTTTATGGTGAATATTTTGAAGTTATGCTTGTTTTGCCTTCCTATGCTAGTTGCTTTGTGCTTCAATGAATTATTCTATTGCAATATAACTATGCATAGGAAGCATGTTAGGAGGGAGGCGATTTGGTGCTCGAGCTCAGATGAGCCCGAAATCTGAGCCTTCCCTTGCTGCGTTGGGATCGCAGAAATTCTGACACACGCGGCAGAGTTGCAGAATGGAAAAATGAGGATACAAGACCTATACGCCTCTCCACAGTACGCTCGTGTGGGCCATTTTCGTAGCTCGCCGCGCCCATCCGTTAGTGTGTCGTCATGGGCCGTGGAACAGAACGTTAGTCCAGGTCGTTCATGCTAACCCGAGCTCAACACAAGCGGTGAGACCGACCAGGGGAGGGGAGGTACTCCCGTGCATATGGCGTGTGCGGCGGCCGCTCCTTCTGCCGGCGGCATGGCGATTGAAGCTGGCAGGCTGGAATTCCTACTGGATCTAGTAGACCGGTGAGTTCCCCTAAGCGAGCGACTGCTGTCCTTATCTCTGCGATTCCACTTTTCGTACGAACTTGTTCCCCCGCGATTCATGGAATCGAACCCCCATGTCCTCGCCGTCGGTGTCTCGTTTGCACATCCCAGGTTTCTGCTAAGGGAGGAGTTGGCGGACAGTTTGGAACATCCAGGTCCGGTTCCTTTGGTGCTGCTTCCGCCCCACGATGTACAGCCGCCGTTGCCGGCGGATTCGAACCGCGGGTCCGGCTATGCCCGACGTTTAGGGGACTGCAGCCATGGGAGATAAGGATGTGAGATCCGTCGAAGGAAGAATGCTTCGCCCACGAGGTATGCACAATCCATGGGGAAGGTTTAATCCCGAAACACCTGGCTGGACCAAGGTAATGCAGACATATTTCTTATCAGTTCAATGTGGCCATCTTTTTGTGGGAAGTAAAAATGCTAAGAAGTAGTGTGGCAAAGATGATTTTCAACACTGATAAGTGTGTTGGCGTAGCGCGATAAATGTTTGAAGCACTTTGAATGTTAGAGTAGATGATTTTCTCTAGAATTTGATTGTTCATTCACTGTTCGATTTAAACCAAGTTGTGTCGAATTCAGGTTGCGGCTGGGGAGTGCACCGCTCAATAGGACCCCATGTCCCTCGATGAGCGCCCTTGAACAATCCATCCGCAAATATGCAGAAGCACCTAAGAGTGGTGAAACCTGAACTTGGTTTGAGTTTTGACTCGTTGGACGTTGGTTGAGGTGTATGACTTTTACAATTTGTATTCGTGGAGGTTGGCTTTGTGATACACTATGGTAAGAGTAGATTGAACGCTGAGAGGACGAAGTCAATGCGGAGATCATGTGCAGTTGTGCGGTGAGATATAATGTTTTCATGTTCATTTTGTTTTTTGACGAACGGTGATTCTTGGCGAAGTGAGTTTTCGTTGGTTACTTATTTGGTGGACCTTGGTGTGCAGGGGATGCCGGAGGTGAAGAACAGCCGGTTATGCAGGTTTGAGTGACAAGTGTTGATCAAACTCTTGAGGGCTTCCGACAACAGTTGGTACATAGCTGAGCTCCTTCAGAATCACAACCATTCAATGTCGTTGATCATGGGAGAGAATATTCACTGGCCGTCGCACAAGCATATATATGTGCACACGAAAAATCTGATAAAGGAGTTGAGGGGCAATAATGTGAACCTTGGGAAATTGTACATCGTCATTGGAAGTCTCTTTGGGTCTGGGGAAAGTGCCATTCACAAAGAGGACGTTGAGGAATATTTGTGGCAAGATAAGTCGTGAACAGGCCGATGATGTCGGGAGGAAAACGTTGGAGGTTTTTGCAGACATTGTTGCGGGAGACCCTGATTTTATGTATAGGGTGCTTCCATATAGTGAGAGCAGGAGTAAGAACTTGATGCGGACAAATTGCAGCAGCCATTTGCACTACAAATTCTTTGGGGATGTAGTATACAACATCATTCGGTCTTTTTGTTCGGGTGAACAAACATATCGAGAGCGTTATGCCCGGGTGCTAATGAGAGATGAACAAGTAGAAAGATTTGAGTGGGTGTTCGCAGAATTTCTTAGGATGATGAGCAGACATGCACCAAAAACAATTCTGACATGTTCTGCACTGTACTAACTTTGCCTGGCTGTATTTATTTCTAATTGTTTTACATTTGGTGATGCTGACTAGTTATTTTTGACAAACTGTGCAGATCAAAGCAGAGCTATGGAGGTTGCAACTTCAAAAGTTTATCCACACACCGTGAACTGTTGGTCTAGATGGCACATACTGAAGAAAGTAAAGTAGTGTTTGGGTCCGTTGTACACCAAGAAGAATGAGTTCAGAGCTGAGTTTCACATGGTTGTGAACCATATGTTGACGGAGGACAAGTTCGTGGCTGCTTGGAACATGTTGTTTGACAAGTACAATTTACGGAAGCATCCTTACATGACTCAGAAATATGATACTAGAACCAGTGGGAGAAGCCCTACTTCAAGGGTGTGTTATGCGCTAAGATGACAAGCACCCAACGTAGCGAGAGCGCTATGCACATACTCCCTCCGTCCCAAAATTCTTGTCATAGATTTGTCTAGATACGGATGTATCTAATACTAAAATGTGACTTGATACATCCGTATTTAGACAAATCTAAGACAAGAATTTTGGGACGGAGGGAGTATTTGTGAGGCAATACATACGCCTCCAGTTCGACTGTGAGAGGGGGGAGAGCTATGAGGAGAAAAGAATTATGATTGTAAGTATGGATTAGAGTATGTCAAAGACATAAATCTTGTGGGTAAATATTTTTGATTTGGCATCTTATTTCGCCCGTGCTGACCTTTGAAAGTTGATCTTACAGGCAGGTACTATGAAGCAAACAAATCTGGCTATTGAGCGTCATGAGAGCCAATTCTACATGAAGGCCATATTCGAGCGGTTTGAGCAAGCTACTCATCGAAGGGACTTCATACATGGTCAATGAGATTGAGAAGGGGAAAAAATATCTGACAACGCGCAATAATGCAGCCAAAACGTGAGAAATGGAACTGAATTTGAGTGTGAATGTGGCCAGTTCGAGCACACGGGGGTGTTTTGCTGCCACGTCCTGCAGGTAAAAATTAGAACAAAAATATGTCATTTCCATGCTGATGCTTGCAGGACTGATTGTTGCTGTTGCATGATACACTGAACTGATGAATGTTCTTAACCTCGAGGAGATCCCACAGAAGCACATGACAAAGAGATGGACAAAAGATGTGAGAGACATATTAGTATATTACTCGGTCATCTTGTGCAGTACCAGAAAGACCAAGCGTTTAACCTGTCATTCACTTGCAGGCACTCTACCTTGTACGTGCAGGAACTCTACTTTGTAGATGTGGGCTATGGAGGTTGTCAGGATCGGGGATGCAAGCACGGAAGCTTTGTAGCACTAGCACATGTCGAAAGTTCTGCAAAGCTCTAATGGTGAGTTGTGCAGAATTTGAGAAAAGGGACGGTTTGGGGTTTGAAGATCGGCAAGCTGGCTTGTTTGCAGGAAGGGCAGCTAGAAATAGAGTTGTTGTTGCAGTCGTTAATGGAGATCCTACCCGTGAAGATAGCTTGGGTTTGTGCCGCCAGAGAAGCAAAGGGGTGTAGGCAGGCCGATGAACAGTCGGGAGAAGGCAACGTACGGAGGGCTGAGCAAATGCATAGGATTCTGTAGCATTTGCTGGCGGGAAGTTCACAAAAGAACGACATGCTCGGGGATGCACTGAAGCAGGTAGGTAAAGCCCCGCAAGTGCAAAAACCATGGGATCGAGGGGCACCGCCGGAACACAGGCACTCCCATTAGCTGGTGTGCAGAATTCAATTTGTTGCGCTATAGTTTGATCTTGAGATTTTCTGGTGAGATGTCCATGCTTGTTCCTCCATGTTGTAAAGACTTTAAATCATTGTGTGATTGTTCGTCGTATTCGGAGAGATCGAACAAGTGGTGTTTGAAATAACTAAGGAGTGAGGAATTTTAGATAAGTTGGTTATGAAAATGTTGGCGTTCCCGTGAACATATTGTTTTCTGCACGCTAGGCTGAGTGAAATTTTGTGGCGTACATGCGAGTTGGTTTGATTGATTTTATTTTATTTTATTTGCCGAAAAAGATGTGTGGATAGTGTCGGTGTATGGCGTGGCCATTAAAGAAAACTGAAGTTTCTTTTTAGACAAATAAAGAAAACTGAAGTGGATGGATATGCCTGGCCGGAGTGCAGATGGAACAAGATGGCCCAGGAAAAATCCAGAGCCGTCCTGGTAGAGTTGTTCCTTCCGCCTGTGGCAACGGCGGTCACATTAAATGAGATGTTGGCCCACAATAGTTTTATATCATGTACAGCGGGAATACCTGATAGAATACAAGTTACAGCACGGATCCACATATGACTGGATGGTTAAGATATCAGGTGCAGCTGAGCCTGAGCTCAGAAACGAATTTTCGGCATGTTAGGCTTAAATGTGTTTGGTATTTGCTTCTTGATGCTCTCTTTTGTTCTTCAACTCTTATTCCTACGAGAGCATCATTAAAGTCTTATGCCTAGCTTAAAGGCATAAAAGAAAGCGCTTTTGGGAGGCAGCCCACAATGAATAAAATTTTATTTTGCTTTTGTTGTGTCTTGATGTTGTTACTACAGTAGCATCATCATTGTATCTTTACTTTTCAACTTTATGCCAAGTGTAGCCTCTGATTGCAGGAAAGTTCAAAAGTTGTGACGTGCTGTCCAGGAAACAGATTCTGTCCTTGGATAGAAAAATTCGTATAAAATCACCAGATCATCTTTTTGGTCTGAATTTTTTCGACAGCGTGCTCTATACAATTGTCTTTCGTGCGTCTGTTCTGAGTTTTTGTCGTTCGATCGGCCGCCGCCGCTGCCGCCGTTCCCATCGCGAGGGAAACCTGGCGGGCTGCGGCGCGAATCGACCATAAGGATTTCCGCCGCGGGGGCGCTGCTCCCGCATTCGGAAATGGAATCTTCGGGCCCGGACGACTGGTCAGCCGGCCCGTAGAGGTAGCCGTCGGGCTCAATGGCCGTGACTTGTGGGGTGGCCGTTTGACGGGCCACCGCATGTTTCACCCATCGCTGGAGCCGCGAACGACCGGATCGCTTGCGGCGGCGTCCAGCGGGGATGGGGGACAATGAGTACCGAGTCGACGGCTGCAGCAGGAGGACGCCGCCGGCGCCGGCGCGAAAGTGCGCAGTTCCGCAGGCGGGCAGAGCACCGACGTCGAGAGGGGCTTCCTGGAGCCACGCGGAGTCGTCGGCGACGAAGACCTGCGCGCCGAGCCGAATTTCGTGGCCCAACGCCAAGATGTCGCCTGACACCATGATGAAAGTGGTCGGGGAGGAGATTGCAACTTCACTAGATGTCGCTAAGACGCATGGCCCCACGGTCGGCGCCAACTGTCGTGGTTCTAAGTCCGACACTAAGGGTAGGGGGTACGAATGGAGAGGCAAGGTTCTAGCTCTGGTGAGGTTGTACAAGGTGTTAGCGAGTTCAGGCCCTTCTCGGAGGAAGTAATAGCCCTACGTCTCGGTGCCCGGAGGCTTGGTCGACTGGTATGTGTATGCGTGTTTACAGAGGTGCGAACCCTTGTACAGGAGGAGGGGGTGGCTTATATAGTGTGCTAGGACCCCAGCCATGCTCCACGTTACTAAGGGTTCAATGTACATTAAGGTAGGCGTTACTGGTAACGCCTGCAGTAAAGGATAATTAAGGTGTTTACTACAGCGAGTAAATATAAGACCGTTGCTGTTCCAAGTGGCGTTTGACCTTCGGAAGTCGAGTGCCTGGACCGGTCGAGTGGAGTTGAGTCGTCTTGCGTGCGTGAGTCAGTCGAGTGGAGTGTCTCCTTGGACCGTCTCAGTCGACTGTCTCTACTGTCATAGGTCTTGTCTTTTGATCTTCTAGGGTAGTGACCTTGGGTGGGGTACCTCGATCAGGCCTGTGACCCTACCCTAGGTCTGTAACCTCATCACCACGCACGGGGCGATGGTCATGATGATTCCCTTCAGCCATGCCGCTCCGTCGGCGGCAGCGGCTGCACCGTCGGCGTGACCTTTTCGCCTCTTACTTCCTCCTTCGATAAAAAATTGATTCAGTTTTTAGATTTATCTTATTCAATGACAAGGTCAGACATAATTGATGAATATTACAGGAACACGCATCCACTACTAAGTTAAGATGCCAATGTTACACAACATTAGCAAAAATATATATATGCCTATATTTGTTTAAATATAAATACCTTTAAATAAACCTACATAGTAAAAATACAAGAAAATGATGCAAATAAAAATTCCACAATACGAATGATTATTAAAAGTTAGTGTAGTATGCATCACAAGAAGATACATAATAACTTCATCAGACATATATTTATGTATCAACGAGAAAACCAAACACACCTCAGAAAAAATTGTATATGTTCACTAAAGGATCATATTTGTGAATATGATCACATTTGGTTCCAATTTTATTTAGAAAAATCAAATAATTTATACTTATGTCTCGGAACCCACGCCCGCACAACACTCTAGCCCAAAGAGGTCGGCCCGCGATACCACGTCGTGCGAGACCAAGGCAAAGCCCCACCACCATTGGCGTCCGTAGGGCTTCACCAGTCCTCTGGAGACGGCGAGGGAGGAGCAGGTGTATTGTTGGCGGATATCGACGGTGCCTCTCCACATTGCCTAATGGGGGCAGCATGGGATGGGAAAGGGTGCATGGCGGAAAGAGGGTCATCTATTTTTTGCGCATAGGGGAGGGGGGCAAGGAAGGCCACATATTAAATAAAACTAGTCCTTACAAGAACTTCTTTAAAAAGTATGAATTTACATATAGCTCCTTGAAGAAATCAACATCATCTTCCTTCTGCATCCACTGGCGGCGCACCGTGAGCAACACTCCTTAGCACCACTAGACATCTGTCTTATGAGAGCAGCCTTGTCGAAGCAGCGGCCGGGAAGTCGTTGCCACAAACCACAAGATAATTCCAACTCAGCAGGGATAGAAGAGGGGAATACGAACTTCATCAGTTCACCAATGGAGCCGTATCGGACCGGGAAGGAACTAGAGAACAGAAACACACCGCAAACCGTCCCCTCCGCAAGATGTTACCACTGTGGACAAAAGCTAACCATGCCAGACCGAATACCCGAGGATGGTGGCCATCCTTTGACTCGTGGGCGCCACTTTGAGGAAGGGCATCAACATACCCAAAGCCGAGGCACCATTATTCCCATGGCCGCGCTGCCCCCAACTTCACTCTAGCGAACAACTTCAAGAACCCACGAGACCCAAAGATGCACAAAGAACATCCTTTGCTTAACAGACTAGCATCAAGTTACCCCTATATTTTCTCATGAGCTGAAAGTTTTTTGCTTCAGGTATGAGTATCATCCTAAGTTCGTACTCCTGTCCTGGATGTCAAATTTCATGGCTATATTCAGAGCTGCTATGTACTGGTATGTATACATAGAAACAAATACCTCAGTTTGAATGATTTCCTTCATGATAATTGTGAAGATTAATCATTGGCAACCACCATAAGTTGGTTGTCCTTTGGTGACGTTCAACTTTTGGTTGGCTTTAAGATGTCAGCTCCATATAAATCCCTAGGGGGGGCGATGATGTAGGTTCAACAAACAACTTATTCTTTGAGGTATAACTTATTAAGATTAGTATACAAAAGTGGAACAGAGAATTGACAACCTTAAGCACACGACACAAGTGGCTATAACCCGTCACGTTTTGCCCTTAGCATCGTCCTGGTGGATGCTGTGGAAGGTGATGACAATATCAATAGCGTTGCACACTCTGGGCTTGGGAGGTTCCAGGAACTGTTGGGGAGGGCCTACTTGGAATCTATGGCTCTAAGCAGCCTTGGGCAACGCGTATCCTGCGTCTCTGATGTACGGCCACTACCGTTGGTCCACTGACATGTGGGCCTCGTTCACTGGAGGCCCATGTGTCAGTGGTTGAATGGCAGGGTGCCGTACAGCAGGTGATTCTCGTCCAGACGATGCATGATCTACTGGTTGACCAAATGCGAAACTGTTGCGCACACGATCTTTCGTAGCCGATATGCACCCAACAATTGAATCCAGCAGGGTAGAGGTGCTAGGCAACTGCATCCGATGGTGGCCGCTGTGTGTTGGCCATGAATCGGGCACAACTCTGTCGTTCACATAGCAGAGTTCACCAAATTAAAGCATGTAAGCTACGCACAAAGGCCGAACGCTCGCGCGTGCCACGTCCTCAGGTTTTACTGTCACATGGTTTTTATTTACAACCATCACCTCGCTCTCGTTAGCTCTGATTCGCACGTTGAACGCTCCTCCATGTGCTTTTCCATACGAAGCAAGCCTCAACCTCGCCATTTAAAAAAAAGACTCAATCTCGCGTCCCGCCGCCGCCGCCGCGCCTCTCCCTCCCTGCCCCCCGCTCCTCTCTCCTAGCCGTACAGGAGCCCTGCGTCGCCCCTTCCTCCTCGACCTCCTATCTCCTTCTCTGGAGATGGAGCACGGGGCCCTTCGCGGCGCCTAGAGGGGATCCAGTGCCGACAGTACCAAGGATTCCCGGAGCGTGCTACACTGGAGGACAAAGAAGCACGGCCAGGCCACGCACGGGGCGATGGTCATGATGATCCCCTTCAGCCATGCCGCTCCGTCGGCGGCAGCGGCTGCACCGCCGTCGTGGTGCTGCCCTTAGGTCCAGGAGAACTGCACGACGGGGCTGTGGTATAGGGCCATCAGCACGGCGCCGGCTACCGTGAGGACCGTGCCTGCGATCTTGACCTGGGGAAGATGTCTCCATCCCTGCCTCCTCGTATGTGAGCGTCAGCCGGCAGCGACAAAGCCCTGAGTTCAATTCGTTGAAGTGCGGCCATCAGTTCTGGAGGTAATTTACCACCTTCTTTGATACCCATTTAGATTCCATTTGCTGCTGTAACCGGGTAATTTGTAGCAACATAACTCAGTTGCTTATGCTAAATCTAACAATGGGGGAGTATCTGTTGATGTTGAGATTTAGGTTTGTTGATGTGGTTTCTCCTTTGTTCATTCATGACCCTGGTTCCTCTGCTACGACTTGTGGCTGAGATAAGCAGAAATCATAATCCAGTGATGTGCGTACACAAGATTGAGGTGCAACATAATACAACAAATATTTCATTACATTGTTCAATGAAAAATTGTATTCTCTTGTAGGTTCTTAGTCTGGAACCATCTAATGGATTAGAGTCAGTAAGATGTGCGTTGCAGGTGGACCTCAAACTTGATGGATCCTTTGCTGAAATGATTCTTATTCCAGATAAAATATGAACTTCTGCACTTTTTATATTGACAAATCATGGGCAGTTAAATTTCTGCGATGGTGGTGCTCTATTTGCGGCACGGAAATCAGAAGAGGAATATGCTCAGTCAGAGGCACATAAATTTTCAGTCGTAGTTCCTACAATTGGTCCCAGCATAATAGTTACATATATGTATTCACTAACTGGGAGAGAGCATCCAAGTATTTCACTGAAGGTATGGTTTTATGTGGATTATTGACATTCTACTCTACTTAACTTAACTGCAACCTTCTTACCAGATCATATATTCATGTTTTTTGGTATAAATTTTGTGCTAGGCAAAATTGTCGCACCTCCGATATCAGGGAATATGAAATGGCCTTTGACTGGTGGGGTTCCTACTTCCTAGTGAAATTCCACCGAAGGAAGATCATGTAGTTGAAAGAATATATGTTGCAGGCTATGAAGATGGTTCTGTGAGAATATGGGATGCAACTTTTCCTACTCTGATCCCAATGTTTGTCTTGGATGCAAAGGTCACTTATACTGTGTTCTTGGTTGTTGACCGATGACTACTAGATCAATGCAAGAAGGCTAAAACTATTTTTTACCTCAAGTGTCAGATGTTACTTTGGATGGAACAAATGCTTCTGTATCATCGCTGGCTTTTTGTTCATTAAACATGCCTTTTACTGTTGGCACAACAATGTGGTCTGGTTAGTTCCTATTCCTACTATTGAAATTTATAGGTCAGTCCAAGTTATTGGTTGTCAGCAGTATACTACAGGAGACTATTCATTGCAAGAAAGAGTGGGATTGATTTAGCTGATCTTGAGTTTGTGTTTTGTCTGATGGGTTTGACATGTTCCCCACTTTACTGGTCATAGAGGGATCATGCATGATAGACGGGGGGATGGGGGTACTCTTTCAAAAATTATTTGCCATCAATTTCTTTTGTGCTTTGTAGACGATAAGCAAATCAACCCTACTGAACGTGTCTCAAGCACTGATATAGTCGCTAAGATTACCTTGTGGATTAGTAAAGCCATTCATTTTTGGGGGATCGGGTAGTGCTTCCCATGGTCTCTCTCTTTGTTCTTATTGTTGTTGCACACAAGCTGTTGACCTTGCTCAATTTTCTTTCTTGGTTGGATTTGCAGACCAGGATACACATCCTGGTGAGCTCCTTGCTCATCAGCTGGTCCATCACCGAGGTATATATTCACGGCTGACTTCGTTAGATCATATGCATGCTCCTTATAAGCTAGGGACTACCGTTCTTCAGAATAATTGTATATATTATCGAGTCACGAGGCATGAATGGTCGTGCAGGCATATATACATCAATGTTAATTTAGAGTTTATTGAACGTGACCACAACTGAAAAGTAGAAATGCATTTGACAAATGGCATCAAATAATTTGAAACATTGGATTTCTGATTCACAAGTTGGCGTATTTATGCTATGGTCATTTAGGAACTATGCATCTGAGCTTCTCATTTTTTTTCGATGGTAGACAAAGTGTGACCTTAACATGTAATATACACTTGGATAGCTCTTTTAATCTGACTGGTCTTTCCTATGTAAACCACGGTACGTTAATTTTGTTGGATTCTTTGATAGATTTATGTATTTATGCGTGTTGCCTAATTCCCCTTTTCTCAATAATCTGAACCTCCATGGTGGATGTGGAGACCAATCATGAACATGCCCTTTCACATCGGATTGTGTTTCATCTAAAAAGCTCAGGTTTCTTATTGCATCAATTTTGGGACGATTGTCAAAATCCTAGGATATGATTTACAACCTAACATTTTATTTTCCCTTCACGAACATCAACCAATGGTTCATACGTCAGCTATGCTTCAGGTATTATTAATGTTTAAGAATTTTACGCAATTTAAGTTTTAAGTGGTGCCGCTTCGGTCAGAATATATGGAAAATTTCCTGGCCAAACCACTTCCACGAGTAGTACTTGTACTTTTAGGCATCTTGTAGTTCCTGGTGTCGGAGATCCAGTATATCTCCCATTTTTGTCACCTCATAAGAGAAAGTACCACTGGCTAATAATTTATCCTATATTACAAAATAACAATTCTAGATGTACTTCTACAGATATAGTGCATACCAGCGAAGCATCAATATGAAATGAATACATATTGTAAAGAACCGTTCTAATGATCTTTCCACTTTTGTTTACATTTGTTGTGTTTGGGATTTTTTTGGACAAAACACATTATGGGAACCTGAGTTATCTATCTAATCCCTCGGGCACCTTTCGGTTCCACATGTAAACTTGTGAAGTTAGTCAGCAAGCTCACTTCGGACCCGATTAACTTGACGTTTGATTCCTTCAGATATTTGTTCTGCTTTATTAGATCATCAATTCAATGATGCCATGAAACTCATGCATTTTGACGGCATTGATAAGGCAGCATCAAGCTTGTTTTGCTCTTTGAAAGTTGAATTGGGTCTTTGAATGCTATGTTGTGTTTCGAGGCAAGGATCCAAACAAGGAGGGGAAGCAGCCGCGCCCGGAGGAGGTTGTCCTCGGTGCCCGCATCCTTGTCGAGGAGGTCATCCCTGGCACTGTAGACATCAACCTTAAAGGCCTCGCTGGGAGGCAGGAGGATAGGTGAGTTCGCCATTGCTGAAGGAGCACCAGTACCAAGTCTTCGACAAAATATGTAATAATGAAAAGCAGTACGAGGTCTTATGATTTTACTCACACTACAATACTAGAAGAACGTCACTTCCAGTCTCTTGTTCTTGCTACGGATGTTACTATATTGTATGGAAAAAGTTATATTTTGAAAAGTGTATACAAATTGTTTTAAATATAAGGAGTTTGAACATACATGTGTAACCAAAATTAGCGAAAGGGAAGCGGGAAGGGGTGCTCCCCTACCTGGCACCGCCCAGATGCCACTCAGGCGGCGCACCACGGGTGCGCCCCCACCGCTAGTGTGAAATGAAACTGAGGCATCTCCCTCTGCCACCGATGGCTCTCTTCTTTGTTCCCGTTTCTTGCTGCTCCCTTGCCTCAAACTACCAAATTCTTGTAATCTCACTCGACTGAGCAGACTATTGTATTTGTCCCATTACAAGTGGTGTAAAAGCCAAACCAACACTCTTCCACCTCCACCATGAATTAGTTCACCGCACCATTGGCCTGTGACAATGCCATAGATGATTGGAGAAATTGTTTTGATCAGATTTAAAAAAATACTTAACCGATTCTTTTTTCCAAATTAAGGGTCTCTCCTGAATTTCATTTCTGCAACTTAGCAAGCAATGTCAAGACAATCAATGCCCGGCCTTTTATACTACTGAAACATGTCAGTTGTGTTGAAATTAAACCCTCCGTAGTCGCCGTATCTGGATCGTATACAGAGCAGTCACCTAGTATGGTTAGTATTCTCAGCTAATTATGACTAGCAATGCTACACCAAGTTGGTTAGCTATAGGCCACCTTGAGCATCTAAATATGTGTGAACCCCAGCCTGTAACTTGTAGCGAACTATGGAGATCAATACAAGGAAAATAATGGGAGCAACACACTCCCTTGGTAATCCAACGAGTGAATTGCAGAAAACCACCACATTTCAGCTTAGGTTTGCGGAAAACACTTCTACGTTTTTGCTGCAGAAGACACTGATTTTTTTCTAATATTTTGCAAAACCCATCAAACCTTCTGTTCGGGCAGTTAAACACTATTATGACAGGTGGGGTCTGCATTTGATGACGTGGCATAACTGTTAGTGCCTGGTATTTTTACAAAGGCACCCTTCAATTTGAAAACAAAAATGCAATTGGGCCCTTGCCACACCAGCTCAGCCAAACTCTGCCGCCGACCATCCTGCGCTCATGCGCTGTCGCCCACGCCGGTGCCCGGCGGCGGCAGAGCTCAATGACAAGGGCTACCGCTTGGTTGCGCCCATGCTGCGCGCCACTGCTGTTGCTTGGTCGCCGCCGTTGCTGGTCGCGCCCGTTCTGCTCGTTAGCGTGCCGTTGCTTGCTCCGGTGATGCGCAGCGCTGCTTGCTCCGGTGATGCGCGGCCATGCTGGCTGCCGCAACCGCTGCTCGCGCTCGTTTTGCGCGCGGCTGCGCCGCTGCTTGCGCTTGTGCTGCTCCCCACCGCTGTTGCTTCCTCTGATGCCGCCGTCTCTGTCGGGAGGTCACAACCAATCCGTGCGCCGACCGTTGCACGCCGTGCCTGAAGGAGGAGGCGATGAACCTTTTGAGTGGTGATTCAAAGGCCAGAGCCGCCGTTAGCCCCCATCCCATGCTTCCAGGAGCAAGGCGCTCGCCGACTAGTGTGGCTCGGCCGTGACCGCCGACCTCGACCTGTACTAGGCTGTGGCCGTGGCTGGCACGAGGATAGATCCGCCGCAGCGTAGCAAGGTGGCGGCGAGCATCTCGGCCCTGGCCCTGGCGGCGGTAGCTTGTGGGAACGGCGGCGGGGGGCTGAATCCGGATTTGAAAAAGACCAGTTATGCCACATCATCAAATGCGGACCCCACATGTCATAATTGCGGTTAAAATGTCCGAATAGGCCGATCAGTGTTTTTTTGCGAAAGATTAGACAAAAAATCAGTATTTTCTGGCTCAAATTCATAAAAGAGTGTTTCCTGCAAACCTTTGCGCAAATGTGATGATTTTCTGCAATTCACTCTGATCCAATCAGCGTCATGTGTCTCGTGCGTTTCGCATGGTTGTACCAGCAGATGGAAGAATCTCCATAGCGATCAATCAGCCGGCGGCTTGTACTTGTGTACGTGCATCTTCAGCGGATGGAAGAATCGATCAGGGAGCTTATACGCCGTGCGTCTCCCAGCTGGAATACATCGACCAGCAGCTTGCTTAAGTTAGCAAGTTCTTGTACGTGGGAGTAGTCTACGGTTACGGTTGGAAAGTACCCGGCTCGTTCGTCGACTATGAGCACCCTCTCGGCACAAAGAACCTATCTACGAGCAACGTACAAGCGGACCTGTGCCAACAAGTTGCAATTGCAACCCGCAACAGCAGTCTTACTCCTCTGACCTGTAGGACGTAGCCACTTTGATCGGACGGATGGAGAAGGGGCATGAAGATCAGAGGAACATATCTCTTTCATTGCCGGCCACTACAACAGAGGATCTCGTAGTTGGCCGTGGCAGCAAGACGACCGACTGCATTCCTGAAATGATCACCATCAATGTACATTGGTTCCAAATCTTCTTGGGAGCTCGGCCCTGTACATCCTTCTCGCAGTTGGAGCTTTTTTTTGGGTTGTTTTCTTGTAGTGCCCAGTGACTTGTGAGTGATGGTTGTCTCCCAATGACTTAATTTAATGTTTTCTCTTACTGGTTACATTTGTTGCCGTCATTTTTTTATAATGTTTACCTTTTGGCCAGGTGTATGCTTATCCTAAAGGGAAAAGTATATTTTTCGTCCCTCAGTTTTAACCATAGTTTAGAAATGGTCCTTTTACTGTAAAAACAAGACAAACCTAGTCCCTCAACTCTCAACACCGGATATTTTTAACCAATGATTATCCTGTGTGGAGCCTTGCCGTGGTGTGACCGTGCGATGACGATGCCACACCGTAGTGCCCCATGCTGGACACCACGCACGCAGTCGCTGACGCCATGCCTTGCATGGCTACAACATTCCCATCTGGCCACCGTGAAGCTCACGCACGTCGCCCATAGTGCGTGCATGAGCTTGCATGGCTAGCTTGCATACGCGCAATCGATCAGCTTCTTGATCTTAATGTGTACATGCGTATCGATGCGAGCTCAGTCGTTCGACGTATAGTGCGTGGCTGCTGCTCTTGGCTCTCGGCGAGGTCCGCATTGTCCAGTTTGTTCGATGGCCATGTCTCGCAGCCATCATGCTACCGCAAGAAGCCCATAAAGACCAGCTCTTCGATCGGCTACGCTGACCCGCATATATATATATATATATATATATATATAGAGAGAGAGAGAGAGAGAGAGATTTGCACCCATGTGTGTGTGGCCTGGTGCTGATGTGGCGAGGTCAATGGTCAGTATCAGGTCCACTTCGGCCCAAAACCACCCAGAGTAGTCTGAGGGACAAAATATATACGGTTTTAATAGTTGAAGGACTAGTTCTTTCTGGTTTTAAAGTTGAAGGACCATTTCTGGACTATCGATAAAGTTCAGGGAGGAAAACTATACTTCTCCCTTATCTAAATGGTCTTGATGAAGAGAGGGAGTAAATTTTCTTAATTTATATTTGCCGCCAATGCTAGCAAGTTCTGTAGTAGTGATATGCTATGTTTGGAATCACAAACAAAGTTATAGAAAAAATGTTTCAGATAGAAAACATGTTGCAGCTACTAATAATTTGCACGGTATTACGCTGTTCTAGAGAATATTTATATCTTTCGATCAACTATGGAAGTTAACTTGGAAAGTTTCTAAAGTTAGTCCAATACACAAAGAGCTTGCTACTCTTATCATATTGCCAACAAGGTTACCCATATTTTCCAGCTCACAACCGAAAGAATTAACTTTACGTATTGAATATCTAAACTGCCACTCTCCCCATTTACTACACCTAGCTATCTCCTCCCTGGTGTCAAATATTATTTATAGTCTATTTACGTGAACTTCCTGCCCAACTTACTAGACATCAAGCCGTCCGGATTCGCAAGGTGGAGGAGGGTAGAACCAACGATACTGCATACTATGGCTTGGTAGGTGTCAGGAGTAATGTCATGCCAAATTTTGGTTCCATAGCGAGAACAATTCTGAGGTTCGGATAGGCATCGTCTATCCGAAACAATTGTGCTAGCACCTATGCATGGGCTGTACCTAAACACAGTAAGATCCTATAAACACCACAAAGGTGGTACGTCAGGTAGTCCCATAAGTCCATATAACCAGAACTCGTCGCATATATGGAGCTCCCAATTTGAAGAGAACCCAGATTGATCCGGACTGGACCAACGGCTACCTTATTCCAACCTCGTTTCTTAACACTACCAAACCTCTTGCTTGTTCCCCAATTTGGCACATCTTGCTTGTATCCAGCATTGTACTTGTACCGAGAAGCTAATCCGAATTACAAACAAACAGAAGGGCTAGGACAAACGTACATCTTAGCCTTGCCACGTGCGTGCGTGTGTCTTCACTATAGCGAGGCTCACCACTACAAGTAGAAGTTAGTTATGGGTACCAGCACAGCTGATCTTCCTGCATTATTCGGATGTGTCGGTCACAGCGGTTCAGGTGGTTCGTCCAACGGTACATCCAAACTCAAATTCCCATGTAACTGGCCGGGGAGCTCTAAAGAAACTGTACTTTCTAGGGACAGTGTTAGTTCATCAACAGTGATAATATAAACTGGCTCTCAGAAGTGTAGTACGTAGTTTACACTCCCGTGTTGTATGATACCTTGTTTGGTTTTATTCTAGACATCTGCTAATTGTGGTTTGAAGGTGAGGATTTTGATTGAAATTTTCTACGGGCAAGGTAGAAGTAACTGTTGATCCCCAATATTATTATTAAAATTTTAAATTAAGCGGAACATAAACAAACCGGCACTTTTGTTTGCCCATTACAATTGAAAATTACAAGGACCTAATGGAATAAAAGTCTGATGTCGCTAGGTAGCAAAGGAGAGGAAAAAATATTGCAGGATGTGTCCGATGTATGAATTATACTTGGAATTTTTCTTGACCTAAACTCAAACATATCCTAGCATATCTAAAAATGTTAGAAGGATGTGGAGAAGAGTGAGCTCTTCCGAATTCTACAAGGTAAAGTAATAATGATATAAAAGTAGGCTGGTTTCTTTCATCTCACATAATCTTATTTCTTATCTCAAAGCTCAGTATATATTAATTTGACGTGAGAAATACATATTGTTACTGGGAACTTGAAGTTGATGCAACATTTTTTTTTTTTTGAGAAAGGACATCTTCCCTTTGATTTTCGTACATCTAGATTTACTTATGAGCTTTTAATTTTTGCAGTCAGATTGGCCCTAGCTACTTGGCCATATATGCCACATCGATTGGTCTCAGGAGGGCCTAAAAAATCATTGGTAGGTCCCTGTGGTCAGTACTCCATTTGGCCGGAAATGGTTAGCTTAGGAGCGTGCACATGATCAATAGTTCATCTGTTGCTAGATTGCTAGATTTTAACTGATTCACCGTGTACTTACGTAGCGTCAAGGGTGTAGTAGGATTGAGAGGTGTGGGAAATCCACATGGTAATCCACACGGAGTGTACCTGTGCATTTGAACAAATCTGTGCCAGATAAATCAATGGACTATCAGAATCCGGATTCTAGGTCATTGCCGCATGGAAGGAATTCGGTGGTGGACTCACCGAAATACCAATTAAAATGAAAGGCCTTGGCAGATCTGGCATGCGCCTGCAGCAACTTGTTGCATGTGCTACTTCTAACAGCCAAACAGATGGGGCTGATATTCAGCGTGACGCAGATAACCGTCTCTGCCGTGAAGGTCATGTCCGGTGCAACGTTAGTGAGACGCAGTATCAGGCAAGTTGCCTACCGGTAGGCGTGCAGATGCTCTGTGTGTGGCTGCCATTGGAATCATATCATGTGCAGGTGATCCATCGTCTCTTCATTCCTCACTCCTATGAGTGGAATGCATTAAATTCCGTGGATATTTAGCTAGCGAGACTAATTTCCCTAGCAGCTCGTTTGACACCCATGTTTTCTTTTGGTTTGGTGGAAGTCAATGAAAACATATTAATACAAGGATTGCGTTTGGTTGGACTTGGATTCCAAGTTCAGTTTTTTTTTGTCTGGCAGTCATGTGGATTTGTGAAATGAAATGAATCAACATGCACACAAAGGCACACTGCTGTCCCAGCCTCTCCTCATCTCCTCTGCGATGTGCGTCGTCCATGAGGTGCACGTGCCGCCGATGATGGGCAGGGGCGCGGGTGCACTGGAGCTCGGCCTCGTCGAAGCAGGATGGGTTGCGGCGCCCAGGAGCTTGTCCTCACCGGAATTCGAAGTAGTTCGGCGGCGCATCCCGGTCGCAGGCTGTGTTTTGATTTTCGGCCGAAAAATTCAATTTCCGGCCGAATTTCGTCCATCTCGCCTGGGCCCGGTAAATGTCTGTGCCGGCCCAAACTTTCGGCCCAGTTTGAACGTTTTTTTGGCCCACTCCTACTTCTGGGGCCTCCCCACGCTTTGCCTAACTTAAAAGCATCGAACCATGCGTGGACCCTAGACAAATCACGATCCCCGCTCCTCCTGTGTCCGCGGCGGCGACGGCGGCGGCGGCGCTGCGCTGCGCCCAGATGCGACTCCTCCACTCATCGCCGTCTGCCTCCCCGCTCGATCCTGCTGCTCCTGCCCCGTTCAAGCCTTCCTGACGGCCAGCCCCCTGCTGCTGACCTCTTCGGGCTGTAGCTAAATCCATCAACAACTCCTGAACTCTGTAGCCTCTTCCTGTACTTGTTTCAATCTTCTCTTTTGGAGCTGACGGTGATGTTGGACTGACGCAAAGTTCGGTAAACATTTATATATGTACTCCTTAGTATTGCTGGACTGCTGTACTTTTGCTCTGCTTTTTTCAAAAAAATCGGCCGAATTTCGGCCAGATTTCCGTCAAATTTCCTTTAAAATTCAAATTTTGGTTTTGTAATTAAGTCCAAGATTTGACCGAATTTTTTGAAATGGCCGAATTTCGTCCATCTCATCCAGGGGCGAAAAAATATGCAAACCGAAAGCCAAAACACAGGTCGCAGGTCCCCGTGGTGGCGTTGCTGCTGCCCGCGGGCACGGTGGCATCGTCCGCAGCGTCCTCGTCCGCGAGCTGGTCGGCTCGTCCGCAACACAGCGGCACGACCTCATGCTCGGTGTGCCCGCGACACAGTGACATGGCCTCCTGCTCGACGTGCCCGCTGCACAGCTGCCATGGCCTCCTACTTGGCATGACAGCGGCAGCTGCAACGATGAGGACCTGCGACGGCAAGCAGCAGCAGGACCTGCGACGGCAAGCAGCAGCAGGACCTGTTACTAATGTGGACACAGTTTTCCTTGATGTGCCTGGTCGAGACTCAGTTACTCATAGCACGGTCCGTCGATGTCAAGCTATCTGCACGATGGGGAGAGAAATATGGATGGCCAGAGCTCACGCAAACTTTAATAGTACTGCGATGGTGGAGAGAGGGAGATGGCGAGGGTGATGATGGAGTTGCCAATCCGGTTCAACATAGGAAAAAGTAGCATAGGGTTATGTTGCATGTTAGACATAATCTTGACATGCATATGTTAGTTAGCCAGGCCATACATGGTTGTTAGTTAGTAGCTTGGTCAAGTCCTATGTGGCTGTTAGAGAGTTTCGAGCAAAAGATAAGGTCAGTGATTAGTGCGTCCAGGTTGTTAGGTGAGGTGCGTCCAGGATGTTGCATGGTGGTTGTGGCCATGCATGTAGCTAGCTCAGTGCATGTGTGTGCATGAGGTTAGTGGCCAGTGGGGTGGCTGGGTCGTGTCATCGTGTGTGTGTGTGCGCCCGTGTACAAGTACCCAATGTGCTGATCGACCAGATGTGTGGTATGTTGCCAACCTGAGTTTGTGCCGAAGAAAAAGAATAGGTCTTGCGTGCGGCCGTGGCCGTGGCGCCGTTCGTGCGGCAATGGCGTTCGTCGCCTGAAAAATCCGTTGTGTCGTGCTCCTTTTTCCACCTCTTTCCGAGCGAGAGAGAAAGAGAGAGGTTCGTCCGGTGTTCGCATCACCGGAAGGCTGTTCGGCGTATGTCGCCGGAGGGGTTGTCCCAACGTTGCAACCATTCATGTAAAGCCTCTGTCTCCTCTCCCTGCTTTTCTCTGATAGCAAACTGTGTGAGGGACCTGAGGGGTGACCTAAAAAGGATGCCTTAGATTGTCCTTTTCAAAATTCCGTATATTAAAAAATGGGACTCCTTGGATGTCAAAATTTCGTACTCATATTCAAATATTGAATCCATACATGAAGACATAGACCTCAACTTGAAATGCATGCACCATATTCTATTGACTAATTGGTAGCTGAGACTTTTACTGGGTAGCATTTAGATTGATGAATAGTTGGACCCGAAAATGATAGGGAAAGCTATCTCTTTCTTATAAATTATTGTCATTTCTTCAAGCTAGTAGTCTCCTTCCTTTTCTCACATTGATGATTGCCTGATTGTCTGCAATTCTCAAGGTTGGGCCAATGGATGTTGAGCCGGCAGGCATTGCCGAGGTGAAGATCGGCGTAGAAAACAATATGACGGGCGGTGTTTGTAATATGGTGGTGCCTACTACTTTACTGCCTACCTCAATCACACATGGAAAACAAAGTGAAGCTTGTCCGCACCTTACGACGTGTGGAAAAGCTCATTAGCTGCTGGTTCATGCCGGTATGTAGGGGAATGCCACGTTTTTTAGACTATTGTTTAAATTTCTTGCGCGGTGCGGATTTTTGGGACACACTGACATGCGAGGTCGACATCCATGCATCACATTGGGCCTCTAAGATTCGTATATGTAATACTCCATTCCAATGAATAAGGTGCGCACGCATCTCAAGATTCAACTTTGACCATGAATTAGACCAATTAAATACGCTGAAAACCCAGCATAACACGCTGAAAACATATGCAGTTCAGACCCAGCATGCTAAACATGCCACGGGCCAGCCCGTTTACTTACTAGGCCGTGGCTTGGCCGGAGAATGCATCACGTGGGCACGGCAGCCGGCACGGCAGCAGGCACGGCACGATGACGGGTTCCCAACCCGGCACCATTATGGTGGGTTGTGTCGTGTCGACCCGTTTGGCCAACTCCGGAGGGAATGTGAAGGAAAAAACTATTGTTGAGTGGAAGAGGGCATTGGCTGGTGACCATTAATTGACTTATGAACGTTGTGGTTCATGTGGGTCCATCCGCCTTAAATATTTGGTGTACACATGTATTACGAACTACTACACCTGTCAGGTGGAGATGGGAAAATATCAGGTGATATCAGGCTTCCCGAGCTCCCATTATACGGGCTTGTGAGAGCCCTCGGATCTAAGATACAACGTCTGCATGTTGAGTTTTTGCAAGTTTGCAAGAAAGTTCTCTGGGATCTGATATTTACACGCAAGTCCAGAAACTTGGCCAGTGGCCATGGGATCGCAAAATTCTTGAAAAAAATTGAAATTCAAACATTTAAGTTTCAAATAAAATCCGAAACAAAAATTGTATAAGTACACAAAGATGGGATGTGTACTCCCTCCGTTCCTAAATATAAGTCTGTTTAGAGATTCCACTAAGGACTACACACGGAGCAAAATGAGCGAAACTACACTCTAAAAATATGTCTATATAAATCCGTATGTAGTTTGTAGTGAAATCTCTAAAAAGACCTATATTTAGAACGCAGGGAGTATGTTTGTAAAATTTCAGGATGGAACACCTTGAGATGCGAGTTGTGCAAAAAAGAAAAAAAAATCATGGACTTTGAGGATGAATAGTGCATGTACTAAAAAGGGGCAGATTTGTTTTTTTTTTTTTGTGTGTGTAGGACACATTTTGACATATTTCATCCTGAAAGTTTACGCACTTATACATTATGTACCTAAGTATGTGTGTGTGTTTATTTATTTATTTTGAAACATACACATTTGAATTTTGATCATTTCAAATTTTGCATTCAGCATTTTGGCACAACATATATGAACCTTGCCCTGATACATCTATTATTTATTTACTAAGGGAGAAAAATCCATTTCAATGTTTCATGTGGCATTTGCTTCACACCATGTTTCATATGTGGAGTAATGTTGGAATTTTTTCACGGCTATTTACGCTCACTTCTATCTAACTGAGTTGGCATAGCGTTATTTGGTCTGGCCTCGGATAATAAGTGTGACATTGATTAAATGACTGCATCTATGGAATTACACCTATTTAAATGAGCAAGCGTACACTCGCATTTCTCTATCTATCTTTTGCATTGCCTGACTACACAATGGTCTCACAACACCTATTTGACTTCTTCTTTATTTCATGCATTCCAAGTTTCAAACTACACAGATGATGGGCAGCCAGCTATAGCTTGGATGATTGTAAAAAGAAAGCTATGGCTAGGATTGGGAGGAAACGGGATGTTGCTGTTAGGAACCTTCTTATTCAGGAGGAAGAGCACCCGACTGAGGCACTGTGTCAAACAAGGGGTCCGCACAACCAAGACAGGCCTGACGAGTAACTAAAGAAGGGGTTGCGCAAATTCAGAAATAGAGGAGCCAGAGCCGACTGCCTCTCCTTCCGCCTACTGACGACATAGAGATTTTCGGCTGGTGGAATAGCACGCAGCAGGCCTCCCCGACATGTTTACACAAGGGTGTGGCTTCTTGTCAGTTGTCACCCTTGTCGTTTGGCTCCTGTGGAAGCACCGGAACTCATGCATCTTCGATAGGATCCTGCCCTCGCTACCGGCGCTGCTCCGTCAGTTCACGGATGAAGCTCGCATTCCGGCCAACACTGGAGCCAAAGGGGCTAAACATGATTATTCCTGCACAATAGACTTACGTAATTTTGGGGTCGAGCACCCCCTTCTCCTATGCTCGTTAGCAGACATTGCCATGAATCTGCGTAGTACGTCGGCATTGGCTTGCTCCTTGTATTTTCTAAACCTCTATCACTAGAATGATAGACATCTAGCGTATTCGGGAAAAACATTCAGAAATAACGGAGACACAACCTCAGTCAGGTGAATTGGTAAGCACTGAACTTCGCTCTTTAAAGCGATTGCACCAACCAAACCCAAAGTAGGTCAGAAAACGGATGTGGGCAGGCAAGGTGCTCAGGGGTTGTACTCATCTGTTGATTAGAAACTTGAGAAAGAACTCCTCTCTGCTTCTTCTCACCTATACTCTGTTTTCTCTGCTCCTCTTCCACAATTTTCCTGTGCCCCATGAAATTCTTGTATTTAGTCAGGTTCCATAGGGCACTGATGCAAGGCCTCGTGGTCCACTGAACTTGCCTAAGTGTCATGCCATAGAAATTGACTGGCACGCGACTGGACCAAGGCTCCTCATAACGTCAAGCACAAAGAAAAGAGCAAGAGGGGCCGTTGGTCCAAGGGCTCGTGCTCATTAAGGATCCTAATTAATCTTGTATGCACACAAAGTACGTATCACCCAGATTATTAGTCGTAGTTTCAAGCATTGCATTTCGTTATTGCCAACGTTCTTTTAACCCTACGTTGTTTTTACATCTTTTTTGTGTGTGGAAATGTTGGGATGTCGGAAGACCTTCATGAACATTTGGCAAGACATAGAGACTTGTTGATTTCACTATTTTGCTTCTAGGTTGACGGCATATCTTGGTGTAATCTTTCGACTTGTGAGTGAACACTCAAGCCTACAACTATTTCATTTTATTTTAACTAACATTATAAGACGTGGATGGTTTTTTTATATTTTTAGAAAAGGAGGAGGGCCCCCGGCCTCTGCATCTGGACGATGCATGGAGCCATTTTATTAATTATTCACACAAGACCTTATAAAATCATACAACAGTAAGACTAAAGACACCGTCTAGACAACACCTGTCGCTACTCCTATCTAGTTGATGAAGGGATGCTGATAGTCTGGGCCTAATACCAAACATACCTGAGGTCCCAACCTAACATCTAAGACCTAAGGTCCCAACCAGGACTCCTATCGGGTATGAGGCACCCACCAGTCCGGCGCACTCCTCAACCAAGACGCCTGCCGGGTATGAGGCCGTCGCAGCCAGCTGCCACCAATCCATCTCCAGTGTTGTACTGTTGCATCTACCTTACCCGGTCAAGCTGCCGTCGACGCCACCACGACGCCAAACAACGCCACCATCCTGCGCTCGTTCATCATCACACGCCCACCGGGGAGACCCCGCTGCTCCATGCCGCTGAGACCCGCCGATGTCGACGCGAGAGAAGGCACGCCACACCACCTCACGCCTCTTCCATCCGGCGCCGCTCCACAAACGATGCTCCATAGGACGTGGACGATACTTCAAAAAAAAAAGACCTAAAATCAACATGAAGCTTCTATGCATGTGAAAATATTAGAAGGATGTAGAGTTGGAAGAGTTCCAACGACTCCTACAAGCGAAAGCGTCACTCCAAAAAAATGACATATTTATATCGTCTCAAATAATCTACTTTTTTTCATCTAAAAGCCAACTAACTATATATTCAATAGGGCATCCGTGGTGGTACTAACAACTTGAAGTTGAAGCAACTTTTTCCACCATGTCTTGTTTGACTATTCTAGGATCACAGTCCAGATCAGATGAAGTTTAAGGGCAGAAAATGCGTGGTTGATGCATAGATAGGGCATTCACTCGAAATCCCCAAAGATCAGAAGATAACATAAGGACGAAAAAGGGACTACTATCATCTAAATTCAAAATTAAATAATTCACCGGCTTATATGGAGCCTTGTCGCGAGGCTCTATGGCCTGATTCGCTGGCCCGATCACGGGTGAGTTTTCGAAAGCTCGGGCCAACCATACCGGTAGGAGCATATGCCTCTTTTGGTTGGGATCCGAGCGAAAGGCTGCGTGGCCTAGCCATACCCTCGTGAAAGGCGATCTCGCGCCGTCGCCCAGCCCCACGAGGATCCCACCTCTCACGCCCACCTCACCCCTCCCCCACCCCAATTGCGTCCCTCTCATGTCGCTCTCGCAAGGGACCGAGGGCGAACCCTACCCGCCGGAAATAGGTAAACTTCATACGTCTCCTCCCCTCGCCGCCACCAGCACGCGCCGTCGGGCAAAGCCCGATTAGTGCAGGCTGCGAGGGGTGGGGGAGGGGGTGGCGGGG
>LR738713.1:675899738-675921519 GCA_902687465.1 Secale cereale
GGGGGGGGGCGAGCTACAGGCGGAGGGTGCGGGAATCGGTCGGAGGCGGAGTGCGGTGGCCGTCGCGGCTGCGGTGCCAGCGACGGGCGGCCACGGCGGAGGCGGCCAGCGCTGGCAGAACCACGGGCAGGGCGCGGTAGGCACGCGAGGCGGGGAAGAGGAGGACCAAGGGCGAGGCCCGTGCGTGAGGGAGGGCGGCCGGTGGTCGTGCGGGAGCCGTGCACGTTGGATGGCGCGCGGTCGACGCGGGCGTGCAGGTGTGGCCGGAGCGCATGGAAGAGAAGGAGGGAGGGAGGCCTCACTGGGGTTGTAGGGCACGGGGCAGTGGGGCTCGAGGTGGGGGACGGGGACGAGGTCGACGGCGAGGAGGATGGCGAGGCGGCGATCCAGGTGGCGACGGGGTGACAGGGATGGTCGACGGGGATCGGGGCGCCGTGGGGGGTTCGTTCCCCCGATCCCGATCTGGATCGGGGAAGAGGAGAGAGGCGTGGGGGTTTGCGGTTGTGGGTTAGGGATTCATGGGCGTGGGGCGTGGGGGGATAAGGGAGTGAGGGGGGAGTGGGTGGCCGGTTGGGCCAGGTAAGCCGGCCGGGCGGCCTGGTGGCCTAGTGGGCCTAGGCCCAGGGGAGGGGAGGCCTCGTTTTCCTTTTATTTCGCTTTTGTATTTTTTTATTTGTTTCTTCCTTTTATAGATCCATTTTATTTTAGCTCTTGTAAAATATACAACTAGTCCCTAAATTAGTATTATTAATTATGTAACTGCCACAAACAATTTGGCACTTTAATAAAACATGTTTAGAATTGTTTATTAATTAGAAGCCATTAATAATTATTTTTAGCCTATGTTGTATTCATACATTTAAATACTTTACAAATTATTGGGTCATCACCATATTTAGATATGGGATATTTGCAATACTTTAGACATTTTAGTTTTGTCATTTGAAAATTTTACTTGCTTGATTTTAATTCGACTTGAAATTTGAATTTCAACCAGTTTCCAACGAATGCGAGATTATCAACAGTAATCATGGTGACGTGGCATCATTAGCAGAGGTTTACTGTAGCTTGATTACCCGGGCGTCACAGGTGGATGCTTGCGCAGGGCAACATTGGCCTGTGCAGTCACTGGAGTGGCAATAAGGCAGAGGCATTATTTTGCCGCCTTATTTCTTTTGTTTGATTGACCGGTTATGGTAAGAGTGGATTTCTTGCTCGATCTCGGGTTGAGGCCTGATGGATCCCAGTTTTTGAAAGAAAAGAAGTACTTTTAAGTGTACAAAGAATCTCAAAGTAAATACACACGTATAAATCTGTATATTTCCATGATTAAATACGATTTGGTGTGTGCACAAAAAAAAAGAGGTCCTGATAATTTATGGTGAATAGTACATGTGCTAAGAATACATGATTTTTTGTTTGTGTAGCTCAGAACAAAACGCATTTCATCAGGAAAGTTTACAGAAACGTAGGCATCATCCTTAGGGGTGTGTGTGTGTGTGTGTGTTTTGCAGATGTTTGTGTACTTCAAAATATATTTTCTGAATTTTTTGTGAATCCAGACTCCATGGAGCCCAGGATCCAAATAGTATTTCCGTGTTTTGGCCTATCACTTGTAAGTGGGGAACAAAATATGAAAGTGAGAAGGGAGTGGGATAATCGGCTGTAGACATATATATACCACTACGATTGATCTGGAGAAGGCCTTTATAAATCATCCATTGGTCTTTGTATAGTCAGTACTCGGTGTGCCCATGATCAATAGTATCTCTGATGCTAGATTGCTAGATCATCAACTATGCGCGGTATATCTACTTAGCGTGTCATGGGAGTAGTAGGATTGAGAGGTGACGGGAATGGAGATTTGGGGGCCAACAAACTGAGTGTACTTCTTCATCGGTGCAAACCAATGCGAGACCAATGTGTGCGGGAAGGACAACATGAGGGACCGAGTGATTTTGCATCATGCTATTAAGAACTTCGGCCGTGAGCATTTTGATATGCGCAAATGTGTGTGCGTTCGCTTCTGCTTTCGACCTTGGACCTTCTTTCTTGTTCGATTTCTCTCGTAGCTCCCCCATCCCACGCTAGGTGGACAGCGGGGAGCCGTTCTGTGACTGTTATCACTGCACATAGTATCTGTACTTTGCCCAATTGCAATTTTATCAGTCTTGTTCTAATTAATTGAGCGGAAGCTCCAAGGAAAACAAATCTCATGAAATCGTGGAGAAATGCAGTCATACTGGAATCTGATTTGGCAGTATCTCATTGTATCAGTCTATATCGCAGTAACCTGGTTAGTTTCTCGGTATACAGTCATATTTGCACTGATCCACTAGTATATGTGTTGGACAGAAGAGAAGAATTTATATTAGCGGAACACATAGGCGTACATATTTTTCTTATTTATGTCCACAAATTATCTAGACCTTGTCCTGTTATATCTACTAGTTATTTATTGCAAAGAAGGAGAAAAAAAACCTCTTTTATGTTTCATGTGGGCTTTTGTGCTTCTATTTATATATACTCACTTCTATCAATGCTTATTTGGTTGTTCCTGGGCAAATGAGATTGATTACATGACTGCATGTATGGAGTGGCACCTACTTGAAATGATCATGAACACTCCCATTTCTCTATCCTCCTTCTGCCTTGCTTCACTACACAATGCTCCCACAACACCATGCTCCTCATGTCCAGAAGGAAGGTATTTGACTCATCAATAGTTTCATGATCTTCAACTATGGAGATGATGTATAGCCAACTAGGATTGGGAGGAAACGGGATGTTGCACATGTACGTGTGTGCAATAAGGCACTGCTACATGCGCTCTTGCTCCAGTGCACTCACATAACTGCCTTGCGAAAAAATTGTCGTGCTAATTGGAAAATGTAGAAGTTGCACTATGGTACTCGTTTATTCATATGCTAGCAAAGCAACACGTACTATCAGGAAATTAGTAACAACTATGTAGCTGTAATTGGGCTTTGTCGAGAAAACGATCCACCGTTACGAGCAGCAGGAAAGCAACAAATTTTAGTCAAATTTTATGCAAAAACCGTGATGTTTGTGCAAACTAACGGACACCAACAATCTTTCTGTGTAAGGGCATCTCGAACGGCAACCCGCAAATTTTCTCTCGCATTCGGCCGCGGACCTGGATGCGGAAGTCCACCATCCAACGCTGCCCGCATACATCCAACCAACAATTAGAAATAATGGGACGAAATCCGTTCAAACCAGGCAGATTTCATTGAAGTCCAGATATTTTTTTAGAAAAGGAGGATGACCCCCGGCCTCTGCATCTGGGCGATGCATGCAGCCAGTTTATTAATTATTCACACAAGACCTTACAAAGTCATACAACAGTAACACTAAAGCCATCGTCTAGGCAACATCTGTCGCTACTCCTATCCAGTTGATGAGGGGGCGCTGACAATCTTCTGGGCCTAATGCCAAACAGACCTCGCAACCAAACCTAACATCTAAGACCTCAGGTACTAACCAGGACGCCTCCCGGGTATGGGGCACCCACCAGTCCGGTGCACTCCTCAACCAGGACGTCTGCCGGGTATGAGGTCGCCGCAGCCACCTGCCACCAATCCATCTTTAGTGTTGTACTACTGCATTAACCTTGCCTGCTCTAGCTGTCGTCGACGCCACCACGACGCCTGACAACGCCACCATTCTGCGCTCGTCCATCATCACACACCCGCCAGTGACACTCCACTTCTCCATGCCGCTGAGACCCGCCATTGTCGATGTGTCAGATACCACGCCGCTCCTCCTCTTATCCCCTCCAGCCAACACTTGCTCCAAAACGATGCCCCCATGAAGGAAAACGACATCGAAAAGTCGCCATCGTATGATCCGGTAGATCCAGATCTAGGGTTTCCCACGGAACCTCCCGATCAGGTTGACGTGACCTGCAACGATGTTGCCTCGAGAAGGGAACGACGTTCGAGACGCCGTCATCGTCCACCATGACCGTAGTCAGGCGCGATTTTCACCGGAAGCCGCATTGTCCCGATCTCGCGGTTGTCTGGAACCGAGCGGAGTCTCACCATGAATACGAACACGGACGTCGGTACACCGGAGGAGATCCGACGTCTCCTCACCGGTCCCTCCACGCGACGCCTGTCGGCTGAAGGCCACCCCACGGCGGATCCGGTCGGGGATGGATCCGCAGTCGCCGCAGCCACCATCTCCGCGCAGATCAGGCACCCCGTCGGATGGGGCGCTGCACCGCCGCCATCCATCGCAGGGTCTCCACTCTGCCGGTCGATGGCGATTCGGCCACTGCCGCACGGCCAGGGATCGCTGCCCCAGCCGCCACCTTTGTATCCCACGAGAAGGGCCACCCCTCCCTCCTCCAATCGGATCTCGCGCGTCCACCCGCCCAGGTGCCTTCCGCGCCGGGCCCGTCGCCACCGCGGCCCTCGCCGGGAACTGTGGCGGCAGAGGGAGGCGCGAGAGGAGGCTTGCGGCGCCAGGGTTTGGGGGCCCCTGGCGTCGCCTATGGGAGGCGACGCGAGGGGAAGGGGCCGGTGATTGAAGTCCACACATAATTTACATAGAAGATGTATTCTCTCGTATGATAACAGAGACTAATTGTCTAGAGGTGGTGAACCTCTAGAACTCTCGTCACAATAGTCACTCCGTCGTGACACCGGTACTAGCAGAAATTGGAGAGCTCTCTTCCTTTTTTGATTCCTTTTGTATTCAACATGTAATGAGGTGAGCCAATGTACCGGCTCATCTTTGTGCTAAACATGCTTGCATGTTGATGGTCACCGAAAGTTGAACAGATGATAGACCACCCTTCTTGCTCACTAGCATGTTGGCTGATGATGTCAGGAGTACTTTTGTTGAATAAAGCTCTCAAGTTTGAATAAAAAAAAAGAGGATACCTAGACAGCTCGAGCCGAGGCCAATTACTCGGCTCGTACGTCCACTTTTTTTATCAGTACTTCAATTTTTGAAGAAACGAAACTACCACGGAGCCGACAATCCATGCACGATCTACACACGACGGGCAATCAGACGGATGTGCTGCACTTTCTACCAAGATTGGATGGCTTGATGTGAAGCATCATGCATGGATCGTGATAAAAGTGTCGTGTGCATAGCAGTTCTCTTGAAGAAAATACTTCAGCATTTAGCACCGCCTGATACTTTTGCCAAAAAATAAGATAGTTTGCTTTTTGATTTTCGTTGTCAGAGTAGCCCTACATTGACATGTACTATAGGACATCAATTAATCTCAAGAGGGCCTTTATATATCATCGATTTCTCTCAGTATTCTGTGCGCGGTTTCGCTGGGAAGGTTTAGCTTAGCTCTATGCCCATGATGAATAGTTTGACGGTGTATT
The DNA here is from genome assembly GCA_902687465.1 of Secale cereale. Classification (NCBI taxonomy): domain Eukaryota; kingdom Viridiplantae; phylum Streptophyta; class Magnoliopsida; order Poales; family Poaceae; genus Secale; species Secale cereale. The sequence continues at coordinate 675,905,111 of LR738713.1, forward strand.
TACGTTGCGTCATGGGAGTTGTAGGATTGGGAGGTGACGGGAATGCTGATTCGGTGGTCAACAAACTAATCCACAAAAAGTGAACGTCTCCATCGGTGCAAACCTATGCGAGACCAAAGTGAACGTCATTGCATCTTATTATCACCACCCGATTCGATGGAGTTATCTTTGAACTCCGATCTAGATCAATTGGTCTGGACCGGGATTCAAGGTAGCTGCCTATGTGGATTCACTAGCTGATTGGGTCGAAGATCTTGGAACGAACTAGAAACAGGAAGGCTTGGAGCGAACTAGCAGATTGGCTAACCTGGCCGGCCTAGGCCTGCAGCATGCAGGTCGTTCCTTGTGCCGACAGCTACAGCCCCAAGGATGTGCTGTTTGGCGAAACGGAGACAATATCCAGAAGGTCGTGTCCACGTGGCATGCAGTGTGACCCGAGTTGCCACCATTCAGCAGCTCCTCCGCAGGAGGCCTGCGTTAGCATCACGTCCATAGCAAGGATGTACTTTCTCTCAATCTATCTGCAATCAGATTTTGCGCTGGCTCACTTTTTTAATTCAATTGCGCCATGCCGTATTTTGTACTCTCGTGGGATTCACGACTTAAATTTTGACTTCGTCAATCAAGTGTGTATTGCCCCATCACACTCGATTCATAGAAAGTGAAAAATCGCTAAACTGAATGGCGAAAAAAACAGAGCAACACGGATCAGTCTGATTTTTTTTACCCTTGTACTAATACGAATGTAGTTCAGATGATCACATAAATGTATACACGTGCACAAGTCCAGCCGGTGAGTCAAAAGCATGCACAACTAGAGACAACCACTACGACCAAGGTGTCTCCGAAGAACAAGGACTATATTGATGATGCTGCATCTGCTTCACGTCCCTGGTCTTTCTCGTAGTTGTTATAGGCATCTATCCGTACTCTTGGGGATGTCGGCCAATAGGAACCACGGTTCTAAATAGCAAGCTATGGCTATTATATACAAAAGCGTTAGCACGATAAATTGGCGCTAGGGTGTCACATGATGCTAAATATCACTAAACGACTTAGTGCGATGCATGTCGAACTGTTGTAGCGCCGAGATAGCGTGCTACTTAAATTATGATAGGAACCCACACTGGTAACCGATGGTCACCATACCTGATTCCGGGAGAGTCACTTTGGATCTCCATAAATTCTTTTGGGCTTGCAAAAAGATCAACTAGCGATAGCAGGCCAAAACCACAACTTCCTTTCTTAGGTCGGGTACGTAGGAATTGAAGGACAATTCGACAGAAAAAGAAAGAGTGACAAACCTCGCATATATAGAGGTCCATCGTCACCAACATCTCTTATGAAATGTGCTCCAATGTCTTGCCTCCTCCCTGCTCTCAACGTTGTTCCTTGCATGTGCAACACTAGGCCATGGTGCACCGAACGTGATTTTAGCTTGCATCACAGAGGTGGAGAATGGCACCTAACATTCTATGATTCGGAAGCGTTAGGAAGACATGTGTACGATGGATCAGTCTATATTGCAGTAACCTGGTTAGTTTCTCTGTATACAGTCATATTTGCACTGCAACCTATTTTGCAGACACGCATGTAGAGGCTTCAAGCACCAGAGCATCACAAATACATGGTACTGCAATAAGTGCACAGTCTGCATTTGTCATTTGTTGCATCTCCAATTTGATGCAAATAACCATGACTGCAAGTCCGGGTTGAGCAAGAATCAATCATTGAGTTGTACTTGTACTTAACTAGTAGTATATCTACTCCGCGGGTAACCAGTCAAGGAATGGAAATAACACAAGGTCAACACGAGATCCCACGAGCCTATAACCATGAAATCGCTAGGCCCCCCATTTTGTGTTGTGTATGTATTTCGCCAAGTTGTGCCAAGACGGATTGATCTGGCTCAGCTTGTATTGTACTAGCTAACTCTCATGTACGTGCTTGTGTATTGCGAAAAGGCATCCTATCTTCGATATGCATGTGTGGTTTGCACAGGACTCGGCCGATTCACAAGCCCAAGGAAAACAGTTTTTCACGACAGTACATGGAGTTGTTAAAAGTTTGATTGTGGTCATATATTAATAACAAACACAATCTCGTGGTTCTTAGCCATTGTTATAGGCCCCATTTTTTTACAGTCATAATGACTGCATACCTTTGTTGGTTGTTATTCCTGTAACGACAGGATCATGTATCGTTGTCAATTTTGAGGACCGAAGTATCATTAACGAACACTTTATCTTAATAATGACAAATATCTTTACCATTTTCATATCCTTCAGCGACCACTATATTTAGTATAACTTCAGTTCAACCACCTGTAGAATCGTTAACAAACATTTTATGGAACATACAACTTTGGATATTAACATCCACGTTAATTCAGAAAGAAAAGAATCTTAGTAATGAAAGGATGATAGCTTCCTTTATCAATAAAAATCAGGTAAATCATTAAAAAATGAACTTACTATTATTGTACTAAAATATCATTTAAGAAATTTTCCTCAAAAGCATACCCTAAAAGCACTCCTTAAAGGACCAACGTACTTGCTCATATTTAATTGGAAAACGGGACAACTAAAAAAATACAATATTTACTAATATCGTCATAGTAAAAGCACAGAACAACAGTACAGGTGGCCTTCCATTTCACGGTCCATCGGTACAACACATACGTCAACCAGCCGCTGTTACCCTAACGATCTGTCTCGCGCCTGCAAAGTATCCATCTCCTGCCAAGCAAGCTGTACATCATGTAGCCATACTTACGAAGCACATCTCCCTATTTTCTAAAACGACCGTATATGGCAAAAAACTGTTCTGGCACAGATCCAGAGGAGCACTTGGACGTAAAGATATAGAGATCACTTGGACCCGAGAGCCAAAACGCTGCTCCCCGAGATAGCGTGCAACATAAAATTATGATAGGAACCCACACTAGTAAACCACGGTCACAATACTTGGTGCCGGGAGTCTCACTTTGGTTCTTCCATGTCTATCAAGACGTCGAGCCCACGGTAGTTATTGCGATGACCGTTGGAATCAATGATGACACACACTGTATTACCAACCTCGTCACTGACGCGGCACTCGCGTGTGGTTCGTGTGGGCTCAGAGGAAGTATGGTTGGTAGTCCAAGTACTTTTGAGTAGATACCACCAAGAATTTTGTTGTTTCATGCGCTAATTTTTTTTCGAGTTAAACATACAAAAATATTGTAGAGGGTCATGGTTCAACCGAACCTACACTTGGCGCTACACATCACATGGCAGCATTTTTGGATATCTCTGCATGGCGAGTGTGGTAAACCTTGGCGGGAATGATCAACCACATGGAGGGAAGGAACCAGCGTTAATAACCCATGCACTTAGGGACGAGGAATAGAATAATAAAAATAATAGGGCAGAACGTAAGCTCAGAAAATGATGAAAAATATCAAAAAAAGGTTGCAACTTTTTTTATTTTCTTTTGACGAAACACCCATGCAATACTCAAATATCATTTTTAGTACTCCCTCCATTCCCTTATACAAGGCCACTATGAAAAATACAATATGCATCTATACAAGGCCACTAACTATAATCGAGGCGAAAATTAATGATGTTTTCTCGTACTACCAACTTTTTTAATACTTGCATGCATGTAGTTATAATGACACTGTGCTACTTCCTTCTAATTCTTACCTTGCATGCATGTGGGCATATTAATGATCCCAGTTCACGAAAAGAAAAGTGAACTTGCAAAGCAGTCATTAAATTTTACCTTCGTATCTGTAATTTGTGTTTGTGGCCTTGTATAAGGGAATGGAGGGAGTACACGATTTGGAACAGGAAAAAAAGAATATTTTGACCGAACTATTCGGAAAATAATCAGTTAATAAGAAGCTATTACACCTGGTCGAATTATTTAAGTTTGTACATGTTTCGCATTAATATGCCACTCTAAGTCATCAACCGGCTTCTCAAAAGATGTTTTTTCCTTTGTGCTGAATTGCAGGTACGCTGTTTTATTTATGAATCTGTATGTATCCATGTTTTCGCATCAGTTACAGAAATATTTGGCCATGATTCACTGTCTTCAGGCGGATTTTGGGTGGGGATTTGGGGTAGAACCTGTTAAATTTCCACCAAGGTCATTTCCTAATAGCCTAAAGGGTCGCCACGTGGCCTGCCAGTTTGGAACTTATGGGCCATCTCTTGGGGTGGCCTATACCGAGTGCAGCACTCGGCAATTGTCAGTGAAACATTTTTCCTACCTGATATATGGTTCCACTGGACACATCAGTAAAACTTATATATTGTTTTGCTAAATAGTTTTTTAAAAATATGATGATATCATTTAATGAGGGTCACAGCCCTCGGAAAAGAGTGGCACCACTGTAGTAGTGAAGTGCTGCTCAGCTGACTCCTTTTTCAAGAGCTACACTCGGAAAAGGTGTGGCACAACATTAGTTTTAGCTATCAGACGATCCCTTTTCCGAGGGCACAGCTCGGTAGCCTGTCAGTGTCCGAGTGTTGCTCTCGGAAATGTGTCCCATTGCTTCTGTTTCTAAGCTCTTTCTTGTCTGATCCTTGCAACTGAAAGCAACTACAGTTCAGTATCTTTATATAAATAAATATATATATATATATATATATATATATATATATATATATATATATATATGCAGTGCAGAAAATTGTATCATAACAAATGAATGTGGGAGCTCCTTGCTTCCTTGTAATTCATCGAGTAACACAACACACACATAGGCATAATTTGAAGTAGTCCACATATATAGGCGAATGGTTCATACTAGTACACATCACACACAAGTTGCTCTCCTGCTCAGCCAGCTGCCTTTGCTCCTCTTCAGCAGCCCGCTGCTCCATTAAATCCCATAACATGGCATTAGACTCATATAGGTTAGAACCGACCTATTTCGAGGCATGGACATAAATGAAAGGTTAAGATGCTAATCATGAGATGCACTATCTCATTTGACGCGGAGGTTGGGCGACTCCGTATGGACGAGTTGAGCTGGTGCTCAACGCGCGTATCTCGTGCAGCTTGTGATGTAAGGAGGTGGTGATCGCCCCGTTGCAAATGAGGTGTCGGCCATGGTCCTTCCCCTCGCCCGCAATGACGAGATGCTCATGATCAAGGTGCTTGGACGTAGGTTCGGCGTCCTGCCCGTGCACCTCCGGGAAGACCTCTTTGAAGGTCCTGTATTTCTCCTCAGCCGACAAGCTGCAGAACTCGGCGCCATCCTTCCCCTTGTGGCTTTCTTTCCAGGCATGCAGGATGTGGACCGGGTGACCAAGCGTCGCCTCCTGCAAAATTAACCATCATGTTTAAGGAACCAAGATGTACCTTGTGAAAAAGTTAACATCTTTAATCCACATACCATGTGTTGCTTGAGAGCGGTTAGGTTCCGGCTCCCCTGGACATGAGCCGGACCTGAAATTTTGGTGCGATCATTTCCCTTCTCCACATGCTGCGCCTGCCATGTCGGGTCACACCACATGTCAACCAGGGCCTCCGAACAATCGACCTTCATCCAGGGATCCCTCAGCTAGTCAGACAAAATCGAATCATTGAGGACAACAGGCGGATGAATCAAAATACTAGCAACTGATGTAGTCACTTACCAATGACAAGTATTCTTCTTGTGACAAGTTGGTCCGACAAGCAGTCTTCCTTGTCATCTTCTCTCCCTTGTCATCGAGCGACCGATACTGCATCACGACTTTGTACCGCAGCGTGTGCTTGGTGTCGGAGAGTATCTTCCGGGCAGATTTCACGATGCCTTTGATCGCCTACTGCTTCTCGCCATCCACGCGAGCAAATGTTTGCTACAAGAAAGTATGTGGAAGTAAATACAAGGATTTAGATAGGCAAAAATGCAGTGGCCGGGGCAAAGATACTTCCAAAAAAACTGGTGATGACCCGGGTGGCCATGGTGACATTGTGCTCGTCCTTGGTGTGTGTTGGTAATGCTCCCAGGGTAAACCTGGCGACGGTGGCTCGTCATCACCCGTCTTGGCCAACCCGGGGAATATTTCCAAAAAGGAGGCTCGAGGGAAGCATCTTTCACGGGGAAATTACTTCAAGGCAAGTGATGATGGATGCTTGCTATTCCCGACATTACCGCAAATTAGATTCCTTACTAAGATGTATTTGTTTACTTTACAGGTGATTCCTCGGTGGTGCAGTGAGAAACGTTTGTGCTAGGAGAAGATCATTGATTGGTGGACAGATCCAGGGTGGCAGGATGAACACAAAGCAATACCTGAACGGCGTAAGTTGATGGGTTGTCCAGGACACCGTCAAGAAAACCTCACCATCCCAGGTGTCATCTCCAAACATGTAGGCAGCAATATCTTTTTTTTCATCATGTTCTCTTCCATTTGTGAGCATTCCCTTGATTGTTTGGATCCCTTTCTTTTACACAAAGAAGACACTGGCAAGGATATCTCTTACTTCGAGGCGTGGAACGTCAAACATACCAAAGACGACAAGGACAAGGACCCTCTCCACCCGGAGAGGGACTGGATCAGCTCTAAAGCCCGGTCAGATGGGAAGAACTACACCAAAAAATTGAAGCAGATGTATGGGCAAGAGGATCCTCATGTGCTGCCGTTTGACCATGTTGTGGCCATTTACGCGGCAGGCGGTAGACCGAATGGCCGGATGGAGGTTCACCTGATTTTGTCATAACCTCCTCCCTTTCGAGAGTCAACACGGTCCGTGCTATGAGTACTAGCTCTACTCCTAACATAGAGCGTCCTGTACCACATACCGTGACCATTACTGAGGATATTCAGGTCAGCGCTTCTTCATTAATCCTTCATGGTCCTGCATGTTTGCATTTCAACACGAATGACAATTGCATTGCCATATTGTAGACTCAACTGATTGACACATAGAAAGAACGAGATGAAGACCGGGCTAACCTGGAGGCACATGATGATCTAGTGAAGCCAGACTGGAACATTGTGAGTTTCGTTCAAACAATTTTTGTCATCATTTTTGGCATTACCATATGCATTCATCTCATTATTGGGTCAATCCATCATAGCTCAATCCATCGTCGAACAATGTTCCGGTAGTTCCACCTCAAGTTGGTGGAGTTGGGGAAGCAAACGGAATGACGCCTTCTAATGTTGATGTTACCACTCCGATCTCTAAAATTGGGTGAACTTCATGTTATGTTGTGTTTAAAACTGTTCCTTCTATGTGCTTGAGAACTATTGCATCTCGTGTGATTTTTAGACCTATAACTAGTGGTAGTCGAGTGTGCTTGACAACTATTGCACCTTTTATGCATAATTGCTTTTATATGGGATGTTTTTGAGAATCATTGCTTTTTTTTGTTAATGATGCCTATATGTGACATGTTCTATGTGTGATGTACTACATGCTGATGTTGTATATGTTTTGCTGCATGAAAGAAACAAAAACACAAAAAAGGCTGCTAGGCACAACATTATCGAGAGGGCCTCTCAGCAAAGACTGTGAAACTGGTCCCAGATACAACCTTAACCAAGAGGACTCTCGGTTAAGTCTACCAACCAGTAGAACCTGACACCTTTACCGAGAGGCCTCTCGAAAAAGGATAACAACCTGTAGCGCCCCCTGACAACTTCACCGACAGGCATCTCGGTAAACGTACAAAGTTTGCCGATAGTGGCTCTCGGCGAAGTACGGACCCGGCTTTCAGGACAAGTGACGTGGCGCTTTCCTATTGGATCCTTTTGCCAAGAGTGGTTCTCGGCAAAGATGGCCCTCGGCCTATTATTGTGGACCAACATGTCAGAGCTGACACACGGCGCTTTCCTATTGGCTCCTTTTGCCGAGAGTGGCTCTCGGCAAAGATGGTCCTCGGCCTGTTATTGTGGACCCACATGTCATGAGCTGACACATAGCGCTTTCCTATTGGCTCCTTTTGCCGAGAGAATGGCTCCCGACAAAGATGGCCCTCGGCATGTTATTGTGGCCCCATATGTCAGGAGCTGACACGTGGCGCTTTCCTATTGGCTCTGTTTGCCGAGAGTGGCTCTCTGCAAAGATGCACCACATGGCAACAGCCGTCTCCGTCTGTTGTTCGTTAGCTACTTTATTTTGCCGAGCGGTACTGTTTGGCTCTCGGCAAAGAATGTGCCGAGTGCCAGTGTCCTGCCTCTCGGCAAATTCTTGTTTGCCTGAGAAGTGTACACCGGGTGGCTTTGGCCGAGTGCAGTGCAACTCGGTTTTTGGCCGTTTGTCGAGTGTCTGTGGCACTCGGCGTATAATGCGATTCCAGTACTGCGGTAAATTTTTACTTTTAGTTATATATGTTTGATACCAACAAGGGCAGGCCCTCAACCGGCCTAGTACACTCAGGTATGATGTCTCATGCAAATATGCAATGTACAATGGCAAGGTGTGTATGAAACATGTTTGACAAAAGATATTGTTCAGCACATGCTTGCAAATTATACGATGGACCTGAAGCTATGAATCTTCTCTATGTCCGAGAGTTCAAAACCTTATCACATGAGAATTTTGTGAAAATGCTTTGTGTGGGGTAGACGACCGAAGGGCATTCATGAAGGGGAATAGCAGAGCCCATTGTCTGTTCATGCATTTTTGTCCATTTTCTTGAGTATGTCAAGCGTCAAGGCAACACTTAATCTGAAGCGGTGTGGGATTACCATCTTCCTGCTGTTCCCCAACGAAAATGGATTCCACCACCGAATAGTTTTGTTGTGGATGGTGTAGTTGAAAGAGATGGTAACAAAAGGGCAGTGGGGGCGCTTTGTAGGGATGCTCTGGTAATTTTTTGGGCGATTCGCCTTGTTTTTTTTTGCTGCCGATGACCCCGCAAACTGTCGAAAACTTCGGTGCGAATTGAACCATCCTAATAGCCCGCGACTACGCAAAAATTCTCTTCCTTTCATCATGGCTCAGATGACACAACAAATTTGAAGAAGCTATCTTCAAGCATGAATTCTGTTAGTCTAGTTATGCATCGACCGATTTTGCTGAGGCGTCAATCGATTTGTCAGTTGGTCTTTGTTCAAGGCTAGTAGGGCACCGGCCTTTGCGGTAATTCCAATGTGTCTAGGTGATAAATACAACAATGAGACTAACCGGAAAACAAAGGCAAGCATTGTACGGTGCACTGAATAAACCTAAAGGCAAATGTTTGTAGCCGGCCGGTCGGCTGAATTATTGTGCCGCACACACGTGGTGTGCTGGATCAAAGCGAAATAGCTGACCACGGAAACGCCCCCATAGGGATGCTTGTCCTCAGTACGGGCCACACACCGCCGTTCCGCAATCCAACTCAGCCTTATCTTACCCAGAAGGATTTCGCACCGCTTTATATATAAAACACCAATTAACAAGCAGACAGTACAAACACACACCACGCCACCGCAAGACACGCACACACCCAGGGCAGGTTTTTTTTTTTGCGACAGACCCAGGGCAGGTTACATAAGCGCTGAGCGCAGCAACACCACCCCTAGCACTATCACCACGCAGAGATGAAGCTACATATGACGAACCATGTGCTCCAAAGCGCGCCATCAGGGAGGGAACGACACCGGAGCGCTGCCACCGCGCGATGCAAAGATCAGACTTTCCCCCGGAGCCGCATGACGGGCAATGAGAGCCGCGACGACGCCATCAAAAAGGGAACGATCTTCGCCGCCGCCGGTCCGTTCGAAGATTGAACATGTTTTCACCTCGACCAACACTCATCGCCACCGAACGCCACACCCAGGCAACCACGTCGCCCACACGGCCATGGTGACCGGGCAGCACCAACGCACGTGCTCTGCCCACGAGCACCGCGTTACCACCACCAGGGCCGCCGCCCCAGCATCCAAGACCTCGACACCATCTCACCCGAGACCCGTCGCACACCAACGAAAGAGACGAGCGGAAAGGTCCCACCTTTCGCACCCCTGGGCGACCCCAGCGTCGAGACCCAATAGGTCGGCCAAAACTGGCATCCACCTACCCGCCCTTCTGCCCCGAGCGCGAGACGAGCTCAGTCGGGAAGCATCGAGAGGGGGACGATGTCAGTCCTACTACACCATGCGCGAGACGAGCTCGGACATGCCGCATCGGGTGCGGGACTAGCTCAGTCCTGGAGCACCAGGATGCGAGACAAGCGGTGGATCGCAGCTAGGAGAGGACCAGCCCTTCAACGAAAGTAGCATCCGGACGCCAAGGAGAGGGATCGAAGGCCGAAACAATCCACCTGCAAACGAGCCGACACCGGAGGAGAAGCAAACCGTCGGTGCAGCCGGAACCGCCGAGCTGCCGTGTAGATACCAAGCAGCAGGGAGGCGACCATACCACCTCGCGCCGCCGTAGCCCACGACCAAAGCAGCCACCCCGCCGAGCCACTGCCCCGACCCGCACCGCTTGCCGAGACCAAGCCTAGGTCCGACAGAGCACGCAACCACCGGTCGCACCTCCTCCTGCCAGCCCCGCCGCCAAAGCACCAGCAGCCGCCCCGCCAGGATGAAGTGGCACCGCCAGCTATCCCCGCCGCCGCATCCAGGAAAGGGCGCGGCGCTTAGATCTGGCCGCTTGCCTCGGCCGATCGCGACCACCCCACCAGCGCGTGGGCTCTGCAGGAGAACGGGATGCTGGTCACGGTGCATCATCATGACGAGTCCTTCACCCGTAACTTTGTTTTTTCCTTGTTCGGCCGGACTAGCCGGAATATTGCTTTTTGGCTGATTTCTATGCTCCCTTCGCCGGGCGTATTTCCTTAGACGCAGGGCCGAGGCAGCCGTGCACACCCACAGGTCCGACCAGTGGGCAACGGGGGCGGAGATTGACACACACGGTGTCTGGACCTTCTCGGAGATCATCCTGGCCACCGAGGCCCGCCTGAGAGCCATGGAGGGGCACATCCACTGGCAGTTCGAGGCCGGGCTGAGCATGACCAGCGCCCTTTGGCCGCCTGCAGTGGTGCCGAACAAAGTTACCCGGTTAGCGCGGTGGTTGGAAGCCGGCATGGAGCGACTCGGTGTGTGGAGGGCCTCCCTGGCCCGTGCCAGCGCCGATATGACGTTGCGCTTTGTCTTGTCTTAGTACCCGGGCGTGGACTGCCAGTGGATGTGCCCCTCCATGCCGACGCGGAGGACGACTTGGCGGCGCGGGCGCCCCAGATCGCCGGGCCGGACAGCTAATTGTCCTCGTTCACCCCGCATGATGAGTTCGCCCCGGAACGGAGGACGACGAGGAACTCCCCGCCAACAACGTGGGCCTGATGCTTGACGACCCGGACAACAGCTCGGGCGAGACGGGTGCTTAAGCCGACGACGAGGCCGCCCTGGACGACACCGCTACGTCTGAGCACCTGGCGCGCCCTGGGTCTGCCACGACAGCAGCGTCTACCTCGGACGAGCCGGCGTAGAACAAAACTGATAAAATTGCAATTGGGCAAAGTATCTCATTGTAGTAACCTCGGACGAGCCGCCCGGAGTAATTAATTGAGCGGAAGCTCGAAGGAAAACAAATCTCATGAAGTCGTGGAGAAATGCAGTCATACTGGAATCTGATTTGGCAGTATCTCATTGTATCAGTCTATATCGCAGTAACCTGGTTAGTTTCTCGATATACAGTCATGTTTGCACTGCTACCTATTTTGCAGACACGCATGTAGAGGCTTCAGGCACCAGAGCGTCACAATTACATGGTACTGCAATAAGTGCACAGTCTGCATTTGTCATTTGTTGCAAATAACCATGACCGTAAGTCCGGGTTGGGCAAGAATCAATCATTGAGATGTACTTGTACTTAACTAGTAGTATATCTACTCCGTGGGTAACCAGTCAAGCAAGGGAAATAACACAGGGTCGACACGATCCTACGAGGTTATGACCATCAAAGCGCTAGGCCCCCATTTTGTGTTGTGTACGTATTTCGCCAATTTGTGGCAAGACGGATTGATATGGCTCAGCTTGTAATGTACTCCTTCCGTCCGGATTTATTCGGCCTAAAGACAACTTCTCTTGGACCAGGACACATAGTAATTTGCTTACACGAATTCTTCCATTCGACTCCGAATGCACTCTCTCACATGCATGCAGCCAATAAAAAAACACGCATGAAGTGTATTAATTTCCCAGCCATGATACCAACAACAATGCCTTTCAATACAACCAATGAAATGATTGCATGCATGCACCTTTCCAAAGTGAGGCCTTATAAAAAGAACGTGCTTATGATGCTGATAGGCCTAATAAACCCGGACGGAGTGATACTAGCTAACTCTCATGTACGTGCTTGTGTATTGCGGAAAAGGCAGCCCATCTTCGCTATGCATGTGCGGTTTGCGTAGGACTCGGCCGATTCACAAGCCCAAGGAAAACTGTTTTTCACGACAGTATATGGAGTTGTTAAAAGCTTGATTTTGGTCATATATTAATAACGACCACAATCTCGTGGTTCTTAGCCGTTGTTATAGGCCATATTTTTTACAGTAATAATGAGTGCATACGTTTGGTTGGTTGTTATTCCTCTAACCGTATGATCGTGTGTCGTTGTCAATCTTGAGGCAATCACGACCACAATTGTAGTATTCATGACCACTTTTTTTACCGGCAATATTTTTTGCCTGGTTGACATAAGTATCATTAACGGACACTTTATCTTAATAATGACAATTCTCTTTACCATTTTCATATCCTTCAGCGACCACTACATTTAGTTTAACTTCAGTTCAACCACCCGTAGAATTGTTGACAAACATTTCATGGAACATCAACTTTGGATATTAACATCCAACTTAATTCAGAAATAAAAGAATCTTTATAACGAAAGGATGATAGCTTCCTTTATCGAGAAAAATCAGGTAAATAATCAAAATATGAACTTACTATTATGGTACTAAAGTATCATTTAAGAAATTTGTGTCAAAAGCATACCCTAAAAGCATGGACCATTGGCTGTGTTTGTTTCAGCTTTTGGAGCAGTTTTAGGATTGAAAAAAGCTGAAGCTGAAACAAACAGGTTATTTAGAACAGCTGTGGAACCACAACCCAAAACTGTTTCGGGAGATTTTCAGTGTAACAGCCTAAAGCTGGTCTCGGTGTACTTTTGGGCCAAAACTGTTTCCCTAGCCCCTCTATCTTTGGCGTTTGGTCATAATTATGTCGTAAATGCCACCGTAGGCATGACATATCTCTACGTTCGCCCCCCTCCTCCTGAAACATAGCGTTTTCACCAGCTCACAGTCGTTTCCACAGCTGCGTTGCCAAACAGCTAACCTTCACTACAGCTGTTTCCTCAGCACAGCAGTTTTGCCAGCACAGCAAGTCCACAGCTGAAACTGCTGAAACCGAAGCTCAAACAAACACAGCCAATATTTACTAATCTCATCATAGTAAAAGCACAGAACCACGGTACAGGTGGCCTTCCATTTCACGTTCCATCGGTACACAACACATACATCAAACAGCCGCTGCTACCCTTACGATCTGTCTCACTCCTGCGAAGTATCCGTCTCCTGTCAAGCCAGCTGTACATCATGTAGCCATACTTACCAAGCACATCTCCCTATTTTCTAAAACGACCGTATATTGCCCAATTGCAATTTTATCAGTTTTGTTCTAATTAATTGAGCGGAAGCTCAAAGGAAAACAAATCTCGCGTTTGTTTCATTTCCCATCCCACGAAATTGTGGAGAAAAGCAGTCATACCGGAATCTGATTTGGCAATATCTCATTGTACAATGAAATTAATCTTTCTGAGTCCTTTGTATGAATGTTGACGAAAGAGCAAGTCTGATCCACTAGAATACGTGTTGGACAGAAGAGAAGAATTTCTATTAGCGAAACACATAGGCGTACATATTTTTCTTATTTATGTCCACAAATTATCTAGACCTTGTCCTGTTACATCTACTAGTTATTTATTGCAAAGAAGGAGAAAAAAAACCTCTTTTATGTTTCATGCGGAGTTTTGTGCTGCTATTTATATATTCTCACTTCTATCAATGAAGTTGCCATAGCGTTAGTTGGTTGTGCCTGGGGAAATGAGATTTATTACATGACTGCATGTATGGAGTGGCACCTACTTGAAATGATCAGGAACACTCCCATTTCTCTATCTTCCTTCTGCCTTGCTTGACTACACAATGCTCCCACAACACCATGCACATCATGTCCAGAAGGAAGGTATTTGACTCTTCAATGGTTTCATGAACGTGTGTGCAATAAGGCACTGCTACATGCGCTCTTGCTCCAGTGCACTCACATAACTGTCTTGCGAAAAAATTCTAGTGGTAATTGCACAATGTAGAAGTTGCACTGCGGTACTATCAGGAAATTAGTAATAACTATGTAGTTGTAACTGGGCTTTGTTCGGAAAACGATCCACCCTTCCGAGCAGCAGGAAAGCAACAAATTTTAATGAACTATTTACGCAAAAACCGTGATGTCAATCTTTCCGTGTAAGGGCATCTCGAACGGCAAGCCGCAAATTTTCTCTCGCATTCGGCTGCGGACATGGATGCAGGAGTCCACCATCCAACGATGGTCGCATACATCCAGCCAACAACTCGAACTAATGGGACGAAATCCGTTCAAACCGGCCAGATTTCATTGAAGTCCAGACATAATTTACATAAAAGATGGATATTTTGACTGTTAAACAAAAAAACTAACTAAATCTAAACCATATACCAGACAACCATCTTGCACGCGTGGCCGCCCTGCTCTACCCTGCCGCACCGCCGTCTCCGTCGGTGTCGTTGTCGTCATCGTCGTGGTCCTTCTAGCGGCCGAACAACCCCGGAGGGCCACGTCAGCCTTGTCCGGCTGCTGCCTGCCGCTGGCGTAGAAGCCGCTCCACATCCTACTGCACTGTGTGGAGTGACACTACGTCCATTGCGGACGTGGCCTTCAGAGCTCTGGCTGTGGCCTCGCCACGACCGGCGTTGGCGGAGCAGTCGCTAAGCGACCATTCTTTGCAAATCATAGCGAGCTCGCCGTCAGGGTGGCAGCGGCGAGTGACGCCCGTGTCTGCAGTGGTCATGAAGCAATCGAGTGCCCCCGCCGGGATGAGGTCAGAGTCATTGTGGACCCAGTCCGACGCCTCGTTGCTCTTGGCGAACACGGAGCGGGAACCAGCATTGCGTCGGTCGTACCATGCCGTGCGCTCTACCTCGGAGACGACAGTCCTGGAGCCCGAGGCACCACCGTAACCGCCTCTTCAGAGGTAGTGGAGGAGGTGGCCCCATACCTTATTGATTGCGGGCGGCAACCCCTCCGTGACGGCGAGGAAGTGGTGGCGCGGCGGCAACGGTGGCGTATACTGGCTCCACAGCGGGGACGCCGGCTCCTCCTTGACATGTCGTTGGATCTGGACGCCGCGGTGGTGCGGGGGCGAGGCCGGTTCCTCCTTCATGCGACGACTAATCTATATGTCACGGTTGTGCGGGGGCGTGGCCGACTCCTCCTTCACAGGCCAGAGCGAGGATGTTGGATCGCGCTTCACGTGGTGGCGCGGCGGGTATGGCGGCTCATCCTTGACGCTAAGAAATGGTGTGATCTTCGCAAAGCTGTGTGGATTCTCTCATGTGATAACAGAGACTAATTGTCAAGAGGTAGTGAACCTCTGGAACTCTCGTGACAATAGTCACTCCATTGTGACACCGGTACTAGTAGAAATTGGAGAGCTCTCTTCCTTTTTTGATTCCTTTTGTATTCAACATGTAATGAGGTCAGCCAATGTACCGGCCCATCTTTGTGCTAAACATGCTTGCACGTTGATGGTCACCGAAAGCTGGACAGATGATAGACCACCCTTCCTGCTCACTAGCATGTTGGCTGATGATGTCAGGAGTACTTTTGTTGAATAAAGCTCTCAGGTTTGAATCCAAAAAAAGTGAGGATACCTAGACAGCTCCGGCCGAGGCCAATTATTCGGCTCGTACGTCCATATTTTTTATCAATAATTCAAATTTTCAAGAAAATACTCCAGTATGTAGCACCGCCTGATAGTTTCGCCGAAATAAAAATAAAAACAGATAGTTGGTTTTAAATTTTTGTTGTTAGAGTAGCCCTACTTTGCCATGTACTATAGCACATCATTTGATGTCAAGAGGGCCTTTATATATCATCGGTTTCTCTCAGTAATCTGTACTCGGTTTCGCCTGGAAGGGTTAGCTTAGCTCTATGCCCATGATCAATAGATTCACGGTGTATTTAGGTTGTGTCATGGGAGTTGTAGGATTGGGAGGTGACGGGAATGCAGATTCGGTGGTCAACAAACTAATCCAGACAAAGTGAACATCTCCATCGGTGCAAACCTATGCGAGACCAAAGTGAACGTCATTGCATCTTATTATTACCACCGGATTCGGTGGAGTTATCTTTGAACTCCGATCTAGATCCATTGGTCTGGGTCGG
>LR738713.1:676126672-676142114 GCA_902687465.1 Secale cereale
CACCTTGTAGAGGTGCTAAGGTTGTCATGTAGACAAAAAATCTGATATGGCAATGTAATTAAGATGAGAGAGATGAGTGTGGTATAGTAGTAGCGAGGGGTACAAACCCGCGTCACTACTAAGTTGATAGTAGTAGCGCGGTTTTATAGCCCTCGCTACTACTAAGTACGAGGTAGGTGAAATGCCCATATCCTCAGCCGAATCCCTCCTCTCTCCCTCACTTTCCCCATCTCTCACTTTCCTCCTCTCTCCCTCGTACTCCAGCGGTGGCCGCCACTGGTACACTCTACTTTCTTCCCCCTCTCTTTTCGAGATCCCTCCGGTGGGAGGTCGCCGGAGCTCCACGCCGCCTTCGCCATCTTCTTCTCACTCCAGGTCAGCCCTCCTCCTCCTCCCCCCCCTCTCCGCTTCAATCCGGAACCCTAGCTGACCCATCCCCCTCCTCCTCCGACAGCACCAGGGCGACTTTTCGTTCCAGGAGGCGTCGTACCACCTGTCTGACGACGGGTTCCCGATCAAGCACGACGTGGACCGCCTCCCACCGCCGCTCTTCGCCGACCTCAACGCCGACGGCCGCCGCGAGGTGCTGCTCCCCACGCATGACGCCAAGATCCAGGTCCTCCACCTCCCGGACCATGTCGGGCTGGCCTCCGCGGCCTCCAAGAGGCGCGCGTCATGGCCAAGATCTCCCTGCTCCCAGCCAACGTGCGCGTCGCCGCCGGCCGCCGCACCGTTGCCATGGTCGTCGGCACTGTCGACAGAACCATTGACACTATTGGCAGCACGCACGGGGTCGAGATTTTTTCTTTGGTTTTTCAAATTAATAGTAGTAGCGCGGGTCACAGACACGCGCTACAGGATAGTTAGTAGTACTCCCTCTGTTCAGGTGCATAGGGCGCCTAAGAAAAAGCTCTGTGATTTAGGTGAGTTGAGATTGGACGAGAGTGCGCGCAGATTTTCCTCAAAATCAAAACTGAATTTCGAAATTAATCCTGTCATTAGTGCTGGCCGTTTCGGCTAACCCATGCAAAGGAAAAAAAACACGTGGCACAGCCCACCCGTAGAATAAGGTCGTCTAATCAACGCCTGGCTACCGTGCATGCATTGGCACTTTCCTTCTCTCACGGATCATCATGCATGCATGTTTTTTGCTTTCACACAGGAGATTACTAGGTGGACCGGTGGGAAATTGGAGAAGGAGCGCGTCCTCGTGAAGCGAACATAAAAAATGAGACGGTTTAGATAAACGAGGAGCATTTAATTGAATTATGCCTAACACTTTTGGAATTTTAGGATTCTCTTAGACGCCCTATGCACCTGGACGGAGGGAGTAGTAGTGAGGGATGCACCGCGCTACTACTACTACTAGTTAGTTGTAGCGCCGTAGTAGTAGCGCAGGCACCCGCGCTACTACTAGCTTTTAACCCGCGCTACTATTAGGCTTTTTTCTAGTAGTGCAATGCCAAGCACGAGAACCTAGGCAAAACAATTAGGCCCCTCCCAGTGCTTAACAGTGTACGGGTGCTAAGGGGCCACACATAGGCAAAAAATGATGTGGCAAGGCAATTAAAGAGAGAGAGCATTATGGTGACACCAAGAGGAAACGGTTCTAAGCACGTGAACCTATGTAGAATGCCTACCGACCAATACATGAAGAAGTTTTGTTGATAAATAATTAAATAAAGCAAGCGTAGCTACAAAAGCTAAGCACCCATGCATTGAGGACATTAGTTGCTAAGACAATTAATGCACTTAGCACCTCACCTAAGCACCAATGCATTGGAGAAGGTCTTAAATGAGTGCAGTCCACCAATGCATGAACAACTTTAGTTGCAAAATCATGAAATGAAGGATGCTTAGCACCAACAAGTTAAGCACCTATGCATTGGGGGCGTTAGTTGCTATAGTTTTTAATGTGCTTAGCAAATAATGTAACCACCAATGCATTGGAAGAGGTCTAAATCAAAAGGCATATTCATCATTGAGCACTTATTGTGGAAACATTGCTTGGCGGCATGTCATAAGATTGGGAGACAAAGAGGACTCAGATGCATGGCTTCAAGAAGAAGCTTGAACGAAAGTTCAGGAAGTGTCACCCCATGCCGCACTGAAGATCTCCAACCAGATAATGGCCAAGGTTTTGGATTCCGTTTTCAGTTTTTTGCCGGGTCTGGGCAAAATGGACGAAATCCGGAATTTTGGATTTTTTTGGAAAAATGTCAGACGAAAAGAGCAAATCAAAATTTGAAAAAATAAAATTGGCCGAATTTTGAACAAAAAATGACCGAAATTTGAGAAATTAAGCAGAACACATCTTTATCACAGAACCAAGCTTCATACATAGGCATGCGGCCAAATACTACTACTCACAGCCGTCGTGTAGTTGTTGCTGCTGCTCATTCACAGCTAGCTATCACTCCTCATATATAGTGGAGTATTACAAACTCGACCTCATAGGTTCATATGGCAGCGGTCCGCGTTGTTGCCGCCGTCGACTGGGTCGCCAAGTGCACGGGCGCTGTCCAAGCCGTGACCTTCACGCTCCATTGTATGAAGAACGAGGTGGAGTGCTTGAGGAGGTGGAGTGGTCGAGGAGGAGGAGGCTAGGCGGAGGCGGTGCTGCTGCTGCCTCGCCACCTATGGCTTCCGTTCCCCGCAGCCGCCGCACAACCGTTGGAGTTTTATACCACAGGGAGGTATACATGGGCTAGGGAGTGAGCCTAGCTCAACTGGTTGGGGAAATGGATGTACAAACCCAACACCTGGGTCCGAATCCTCACGGAGGCGAATTTAGGTTCCTATTTATTCTTGAGGACCAGGCTTTCCTGGTACTCAAGCATTCATTGAGGACTAGACTCGGTGCACAATCGAGATTAAAAATCCTAGTACTCATACCTAAAAGGCCGTATGCATCCCTAGTTGGTGCAGAGGCCGGGGAAGTGAAATTCTCCCCAATTTTAAGGCTGCCTACTTACACCGTTACAAGAAACGAACCCGTGCTCAACAACTAAGCGGACCAAACCGCTCGGCGTATCCCGTCCCCCGCGTCGCCCTCCCTGGCGGCGACGGGGGAACCCAGATCCGGCGGCCTACAACCTACCCACCTTCCTCCCCACCTCGCCGCCACCGGAGGAACGGCCGCGCGAAGCCGGTGCCGGCTCCCGGGATGGTGGCGGCGGGGCGACTTGGCGGGATCCAGCACTCCCCCCAATCTGACCGATCCCTTTCGGTGGTGAGGGTCCGGATCTGAGGCGGCGGCCTCGATGGTGCGGACGGCGCTTCTCTGGCGGTGGGGAGTGCTCGTCGGTGAGGTAGGCCGGTTCCCCTCGGCTGAGCGGGCAGCGAGGTCCCGGTGGGCGCAGGTCATGGCGCGGGGAGGCCCCGGGCTCCCCTCGTCAGATCGGAGGCGATCCTGGTCCGCTCGTGATGCATGACCTTCGGCCGGCCTGGATCTCCGGCGTACACATGCCTACTGATGATGTGGCTGGTTCGGAGGTGGCGGCAGGGTGCTTGGCCGGGGGAAACCCTTGGCCGTCGGTGGCGGTCACGGCGTCGATGGCGTCCCGGACGCCATTGCCTCCTTGGTGGCGGCGCAGAGGCTAAACCTTCCCTGCCTCTCCCCTTCCCCTGCGCCCGGGTGAAAACCCTAGCCCCGGTGGCTAAGCGGCGGCGGCGCCGACTTGGGCATGGGGATGCTGGGTGTGCATGGCGTGCTTGTCTGGTTCCTGGTGGCGGCCCGCCTGATATACTGCGTCGCAACTCCGGGCAGTGTCTCGAGGCTGCGGTGCTTCTCTTCCGGCCGTGTCTCCGATGGGGACCTCGCCCTTCCTCACCTTGTACATGCCGTGGTGGAGCGGTACTTCATCTCACTCATTGATGGCGGCGAAGATCGGCGGCATGGCGCTGCGGAGGCTCGCCGCCCGTTGCGCGGAGATGGACTCGCGCAGGAGGAGGTTGATGTCTGGCGTCATGGTGACGTCGATGATAGAGTGGCCAGACAAGGTAGAAGCCTCAATATGATCTGAAGACGGACCTGTGGAAGATGGCGGCGACGACACACGAGTGCGTCTGACCGGATTGTGCCCCAGACCCAGTATGTGGCTCGGCTGGGGCTTTCGAATATGTTTCGGTTTCCGGCTTTTGATGTTAGGCTTAGGTGAGTGGTTTGGTTAGTGGCCCAGCTAGCACCCCTTCATCATTTTGGATAGGAGTAGCGGCATGTGTTGCCAAGATGGTGAATTCAGGCTCATTGTTGTAATACTTTGTAAGGTCCTGAGAATAATCAATAAAGTGGCCGTATGCATCTCCCAGATGCAGAGGCCGGGGGTGATCCTCCTTGTCTAAAAAAAAGGTATACATGGGCTAGTTTGGTCCTTGGGCTTGGCTGGGCTGGAGGTTTAAAACATGCCGAAATATTTAACCAGGTAGTGCATATACCGGGCCTCAACGATATGGACGAATTTCAGACGAAATGCAAAATTCCGGACGAAATCCAAAACTTAGATGATGGCTTGATAGGGACCTTCGTGTCATTTAGTTTGTGTGGTTGCATCATGGACAATTGATTGTGCCCATCTTCGATAGTTTTGTTACAGACCGTGGCAGAATGGATCCAGTCGTGTAGAGTGGGGTGAACTTGCATTCCTGATGTTTCATCACTTTTGTTAGCATGCAGACCAACAAACATGAATAGAGAGAGTATCTAGTACCAACCATATGGGGTGAACAAAGCGCACATTCCCGGCCCTCTCATGTCCTCTTTGCTTTCCACCATGGGATCTGCATGTTTAGTTATCTTGGCCGTTGGATCTTTTTGTGAACCTCCCATGGTTCTGTTGCTAACTTAAACTGCTATACAGGATGGGCTGCTCCCCTTACAACAAAATCAGTGATATGCGCTTATTTTGTCCTACTCGGCCATAGTTTTGTGTGCGGCCAAGGAATTGTTTTGGCAAGGCTCATTGCCACAAGTATCCCAAGCGGGCGAACCCTTCCAATTTCCATCTCGGCTGACCGGCAAGCAATGAAAGAGAAAAAAATGGAGTTAAAGGACTCGCGGGTGCACATCATCTAGTTCGTGCCCACCCCTCTTCGCTAGGGAAAATCTCTTTCTTCAACCCTCTCAGGTCATCGACGCTTTTAGCCGTTGGATCTACACATTCGGTAATTATAGGTCGTTGGATCTTTTTTTGTGAAACCAAATGAGCTTCGTGTGCTAACTATAGACTGCTATACATGTTGGGTTCCTGCTCCTGTAACAATGCGCCCGATGTATGAATGATACTTGCAAAACTTTAAGACCTAAGCACAAACATATCCTGGTATATATAAAAGCTTTAGACGGATGTGGAACAGACCGAGCTCCTCTCGCATCTACAAGCAATAGCAATGATTTAAAAGTAGACTGGTTTATTTCGTTTCAAATAATATTATTTCTTATCAGAAAGGTCAGTATAGATTTATGTGACATACATACATATTATTACTGGCAACTAATAGAGTGGCCCGCTCGATGTGCGGGCTAGAATGTTTAAGTGTCTCGTAATGAGAACGTATTATTTAATTTGTGTAAAACTAATGGAACTTATGTAATGACATTTACTGATGTAAGTCTTCTGGGAGCATAATTTTGTCGTAGGTATTTTTGGTTAATAATTTATATGTAATACGATACCCATTTAGCATATACCTTTTAATTATGTGTTCCGTACTTTCCCCAATTAAAATTTTCTTTAAACCATGCATCATTACAAAAATGTAATGATCTTACATTCAAAGTGCAGTGTTTCATAATTAAATTTACAGTTTTATGAATATAACATCATCTGGCACACAAAATAATTCAGCCATATTACCACTGCATATATTGTGCTTAATAAAAAAATATTTTTCAGAATCTTATATTAGTGAGCATATGTGCCATTTGTACATGTTCTTAGATCGAACATATTTTTTGTGAGGGATCATGAATTCCTTATGTTGCGTTAGATTGATATGCGAAACACTCATATCGTTAATATTGGTATTACATACATTGATATTTTTTGTGATTGAAATAACGATTAATAATCCAGCGAAATAATTGTCGGATGATTTTATGAGGCCTTTCAGTTATCATCTCATCAACAAATTGGACCACCGAAAATTAGAATTGAATAAACACAAAACCTTGCACCTGAAAATATATTTCTTTACTGATCTAAACGCTCTTATATTTCTTGACAGAATGGAGGGAGTATGTGACATTTAAAATCCCTAATTCCAAGATGTTATCGTCGTTATACAAATAAATCACAGATTTTATGTTCTATGTCATATATATGTTTAAGCATATTTCATTCCCTATGGTATATCTTACTTCAACCCTACACTCACATCAAATATTTAACACGGAAGAAAGAATTCAGCATCTTTAACGTATTCGAGCAAATGGAAGTATTGAGATGACAGGGTATTTGTACTATCTCCCTTACAATATGTTATTCGATGGAATTAAAGTCAGGAACCCAAATTGTGAATGCAAATATTTGGCATATAATTATGTTTCCATTTTCACTTTATATATAATTTTCTTAATAACATTTGATGTTATATAAATAGAACTTAATATGATGGCATGTCCATTGAAAAATAAATATGTGTGTATGAAATTCATTCAAATGTTGTAACTGTATACTCTATAAATATATCCTAGTATTTCATTTGTTATAATATATGGGTCCGCCTACAGCTCCGCTGATACAAAAACCTTTACTTATCTTTTTTCATACCGATTTAAAATGTATTCATCTTAGTATAACAATGTATTCATACAGTGCAAAATAGTAGAAGGAGCTGGTTATGAATGCCGGCTGAGATAAATAGTTATTTCTTAGTTGGCTGTACAAATATGTTTGTATATACCCAAAAATATGTTTTTTCAGGAAATCCCAAAAATATGTTCACGTCCATGCATTAGCTTATACATCTAGTGCAAACAAATTATAAATAAATTTATGATGTAACAAAAGCGTGGAATCTTATATGAATCTAATGCTGGATGGACAACTATGTTACTGTATATTGGTTTACTCATTATAAGTGTAAAAAGTGAAATTTGTCTCTATATTACTGTATATTGTGCAGAGAGCAGACTTGCATGCATCCAATAAATTGCCTATGGATGCTCATGCTTCTGGGATGTTTACGTCCTTCAGAAGCCTATGCACTACGTGGAATGGCTAATAGTAGAGCTTTTACTACTTTGGATAGACCTTTCACTACGTACACATGTTCAAGCCAGCTACTGGTAATGAAAAATTCAAACATGCAAGGAGGCAACCCACGCTCCAATCTGATGTATGTGCCAGTTCAAGCATGCAAGGAGGCAGACCTTTCTAATTAACCCTAAACCCTAACCTGATGGATGTGCCAGTTCATCTTAGCTAGATACCAGGGGCAACCGATGCTCCAGTCTTGCAGCTTGCCGAGGTCTGCTTCTTTTACGCCGTTCTAGTGCGACGTTTGCATCACGCAGCTTGGCGAACAATGCTCGCCCTGCTGCTCATGTACATGTACCTTGGCGAAGTCTGCATTGCCATACCCTCGTCCGCTGCCGCCTGAGAGATCATGTGAAAACACATGATGCCAGTTTCGTCCCCGGAGCAGAACCTATAGAATAGCTAGGGCTTTGCGTTTGCGTGCTAGGGCGGTCTATGGTTGTTCCGCTAGGTGCAGGGTCGTTTTCCTCCAGAGAAGCCGTGAACATCAGCGAGGGGATCACCATGTTGTTGGGAACTCGATGATGCCTCCCTAGCTGGACCAAAAAAAAATTTAGATGTAATTCTCTAGTTTCTTTATCACAGGGTGGACCAATATCCTGTTAGTTGAGCTTTAGAGATAGACACCCTTCCGTACGAGACCTTTCAAAAGTGAGTTTGATTTTCTGTGAGAGAGACCAGGTAGGACACCTTAGCATGTATAAAAAAAACTGAGGTATGGCACGACTCATGGTCGATTAGCACAATTCTATATATGTTATGTTTTTTTCTTCTTATGGAATATGTTACACATATCTAACGGTAATACAATTATAGTTTTAGAAGATCCACACGATCGAGGGCCAGTATTTTCTAATTAACGTAGAATTTTATAGACTAATTCTCTTTCTTCTAATTAACCCATCAAGTACTTTTATACATAAATAGATAGATATTTTTCACTTGTCATTTTTTTTGTTCCAATTAATTGATTGGAAGCTAGAAGGAAAATAAATCTTGTTTGTTTCATTGTTACTCAGACAAAAATGTCAAGAGAAGCACTGGTATTGGAATCTGATTTGGCAGTAGCTCATTGTACACTGAAATGAATCTTTTGAGTCATTTTTATGAATGCTGACGAAAGATCAGACCTGATCGACTAGTAGACATGAGTGCACTTGATTATATGAATAATTTTCATTTTTATGTCAAAGAAAATATAGACCTTGCCCGTTACACCCATTATTTACTTACACAAAGCAAGAGAAATCCACTTCAATGTTTCACGTGCCAGGGATAAGGTAGCGGCGAGACGTGCCGTTGAAGTAGGTGTCAAGTGGAAGTGCACTTGCTTTCCACCATGTTTCATATGTGTTGTACTGTTGAGATTTTTCACGGCTATTTATGCTCACTTGTATCTAACGATTTGGCACTGCATTATTTGGTATGGGCCGGATAATAAGTGTGACACTAATTAAATGACTGCATCTATGGAATGTCACCTATTTAAATGAGCAAGAGCACACTCGCAATTCTCTATCTTTCTTTTGCATTACCTGACTGCACAATGTTCGCGCAACACCTATTTTTCTTCTTGGATATTTGATACATTCCAACTAGACAGATGATGAGTAGCCTGCTAGAGCTAGGATGATTCTAAAAAGAAAGCTAGAGCTAGGATTGGGATGAAACAGGATGTTGCTGTTAGGAACCTTGTTATTCAGGAGGAAGAGCACCGGACTGAGGCACTGTGTCAAACAAGGGGTCCACACAACTCGGACAGGCCTAGCGAGTAACAAAAGAAGGGGATGCGCAAATTCAGAAATAGAGGAGCCAAAACCAATTGCCTCTCCTACCGCCTACTGACGACAGAGAGATTTTCGGCTGGTGGAATAGCACGCAACAAGCCTCCCCGGCATGTTTACACAAGGGTATGGCTTCACTTGTCACCCTTGTCATATGGCTCCTGTGGAAACACTGGAACTCATGCATCTCGGATGGGATCTTGCCCTCGCTACCGGCACTGCTCGGTCTGCTCAAAGATGAAGCTCGATTTTCAGCCAACGCTGGAGCCAAAGAGGGTAAACATGATCATTCCTGCACAATAGACTTACGCAATTTCGGGGCCGAGCAGCCCCTTCTCCTATGCTCGTTAGCAGTCATTGACACAGCTCTGCGTAGTGTATGTCCACATTGGCTTGCTCCTATTTTTTCTAACCCTCTATCAATGGAATAATACGCATTTAGCGTATTCACGAAAAAAAATCAGAAATAGAGGAGGCACAGACTCAGTCAGGTGAATTGGTAAGCCCTGAACCGTGTTGGTCGAAGCGATAGCACCAACCAAACCCAAAGTAGGTCAGAAACCGGATGTGGGCAGGCAAGGTGCTCAGTGGCTGTACTCATCTGCTGATTAGAAACTTGACAAAGAAGAACTCTCCTCTCCTGCCTGCTTCTTCTTAACTATACTCTGTTTTCTCTGCTCCTCTTCCCCGATTTCCCAGTGCCCCATGAAATCCTTGCATCCAGTCAGGTGCCTATGCAGGGCCTCGCGGTCCATAGAACTTGCCTAAGGGGTTGTTTGGATACCGAGTTTGTAGAGAACAAGATTTTCTTAAACACAATTTCTGTTATAACCATCTAAAAATTTGTTTGGCTTATCCAACCAAACCGTGGATATGTATAACTGAGATCTACAAATCCTCAAAAGGTGAGTTTATAGAAAAAAGACTAATAGACGTTTTTGTATAAACTTGTTTCCATATACTGAACCTGTGCCGTCCGATAGCTCACACGGCCTTATTTTTGCAAGCAACATCGACGGGTTCAGCGGCGTCTCCATTGGCATCTTCCTCGTCGACCTCGTTGTCTCCACCATGGCATTCGGGTAGTCCATGCCGGTGGCCACAGCGACCGCGTCAAGCACTCAAGCTCGGCAGCAACGACGGAGCAATGCTGGAGGCTAGTGCTGGACAACAATGGACTACCAAGAAGTGAATGAAGTTGGCGTCCTCATGTGAGCTCCGCCAGTAGATTGTGTCGCCATGGCCGGCAACGAATTGCTCGGCTTCGCCGCTACTTGACTATGCCCTGTGGCTGCCGCTTGGCTTGCCATGCTCAACGACACCCCTTTCAAGCTTAACAACAGAGCACGTGTCACGTGTGCGCATCATGCAGAGGAGCAGGAGGCCATGTACGTGAAAAACATGCGACTTTGACTCTTCCAATGTCAAATTGCATACTTATACTTGGACCTAAAACTTCGTACATCTGTTCAGATTGTAAGTCATAGATAAGAAGATTTACGTTGAGCTTGAGAAGAAGTCTGCACGTTCTGAAGATTAATTTTTTGCAGCCACCATTAGTTTCTTTTCCCCCAACCATTCTTCAAACTTTTTAGCTGGCTATGCCATCTCCATAAATGCCTTTGGGCATGCATATGATCAACTATCGATTTTGTGCTAAAATCACAACCTCTTTTCTCAGGAATTGATGGACAATTCGACAAAAAAAAATAAAGAGTGAGAAACCTCGCATATATTGAGGATGATCACCAACATCTCTTACGAAATGTGCTCCAATGTCTCGCCTCCTCCTTGCTCTCAGTGTTGTTCCTTGCGTCTGCACACTGGGGCATGGTGCACCAAACGCGATTCCCGCTTCCAACGCAGAGGTGGAGAATCGCACCTAACAATCTAGGCTTGGGAAGCATTAGGAAGACATATATACAGTGGATCGTCCTATATTGCAGTAGCCTGGAGATATCCCTCTAGCGTGTTCAAGCACCAGTGTGTTACAACTTCGTTTTACTGGAATGAGTGCACAGACTACTTTCATCCTTTGTTGCATCTCCAACTTGTCGCAGATAACCACGAGTCTAAGTACGGGTTGGACAAGAATCAATCACTGAGTTGTACTTGTAGTTAGCTGGTATAGCATCTATTTAAACTTGTGTAACCCACGGGTAACAAGCTCATATCAAGAAAGGAAAATAACACAAAACTGACACGGTCCTGTGTTCATCAAATCACTGTGCATGCCGCGGTGTTGCGCTACGTGATTGTTTCGCCAAGTTGTGCCAAGACAGATCGATCTAACTAGCTTGTAATAGATAGCTCTCCCGTACATGCTTGTGTACAGGTGGAAAGGCGGGAAAAGAAAGAGAAAATAGAAAGGGGGCTACTAGACGCCGACGCGCCGGCCGAAAATTTCGGCCGGTCAGCCCCAAGCCGCTAGATTAGCGGCATCCCATCGTTGGATTTGGATCCCCCGAGTCGTCTTCTTCCTTCCTTCCCAGCTTCTTCCCCACCCGCGCCCTCCGTTCAAGAATATAAGTTGTATTGATTTTTATGCAAGTCAACCATTTGATTGTTTGACCAAAACTATAGAATAAATTAACAACATCTGCAATACCTAATAGATAAAATATGAAACTACTTTTCATGATGAATAATATGATATATTTTTTATTATGGATATTGATATATTTTTCCAAAAAAAATCGGTCAAACATGCACTCGTTTGACTTAAGGAGAATACACGTTATATAAAGGAACAAAGGGCCTTGGTGATTGCAATTTGGACTGATCCGGACGACTGGATCTGACCCGTGAAATCATGTTTCTCCGACAGCTTGGTGGGCGCTGGTGCTGCTTTGGCGCACGAAGGGCTGCTGGCTGGCCTCGATGTTCCCCGTCCTCAGCCTGTGGGGCCAGATCCATATGGGATCTGGTGTACGTGGACATTTGTCTTTGTGTGTAGCTCGACTTATGTGTTTACTAGCCTTGACTGTTGTTATGCCCTGCAACGACAGTGTCGAACAGACGGTGCAAAGTTTGTCTGCATTCGGGCGGCCGGGTGCCATCGTAGAAGTGGTGTGTCGGTCCTGGAAGCCAGGGCGGGGCCCCACCATGGTGAAACTATGCGGTTGGCTATGCGGCGAGCAACGCTGCATTAGCGGTGGCGTCTCCTCTTGTCCAGATGGGTAGCGAGGGGAAGGGTGATGGGAGACCCAAGTGTGTTCATCCCTTCGCTCGTGGTATCTAACTTGTATGGATCTGCTGGCCTCGAGCTGGAGGAAACTAGCCATCTTTAGGTTTGAGTCGGCTACCTTGATACTGCGGGTGCCACAACTTAGGTTGTGAGCAAAACCTTCGCGCTTGTGCGCCGGAGAAGGCGTGGTCTGTGGATGTCACTTCCCATGGGGTGGCCTCGTTGTGTTTACTCCCTCTACGCTAGCGCTCCGGGTAAAAACCCTAGTCCAGTTTGTCACCCTCAACAGCGGCAACATGTGGCATTGACAACCTCTTGGGGTCATATTCATGGAGCCGCAGTTCCTCTTTGTTGCAGGTTGTGACTGGTTTCCTACCGTGCAGCGTCGTCGGCTTTGGCGTCGGGTGGTTTTAAGTTATTGATTTCGTCATGTTCGGGTATTGATTTATTCGTGTTTGGTGTGGCTTCTCCTGTAATCTAGCTCAGATTTGAGTTGGTTGTGTTCTCACTGATGTTCTCTTTTTTCCTTTGACCTGCTTGTTTGAGAGTCCGGGAACAACTTTGTATCGCTTCGATCATTTAGGATTTACATGGCGAAAGTTCGCTTAAGAAGTAGGGTTAGGTGGATGCGTGCACGGGGTGACATTGGCATGTGCAGTTACTGGAGTCGCAATAAGGCAGAGGCATTAGTGAATTGACCTGTTATGGTGAGAGTGGATTTCTTGCTCGATCCCGGGCTGAGGCCCCATGGATCCCAGTTTTCGAAATAAAAGTAAAAATAATACTTTGAAGTGTATTCAGATTCTGAAACTAAATACACACGTACAAACCTGTAAATTTTCATGATGAAATACGATTTGCTGTGAGCACACAAAAAGGAGATCCGGATAATTTATAGTGAATAGCACATGTGCTAAGAAATACACAATTTTATTTTTTGTGTAGCTCAGGACAAAACGTATTTCATCATGAAAATTTACAGAAACGTAGTACACGTCCTTAGGTATGTGTGTATTTTTATGCAGATGTTTCTATACTTCAAAATATAATTCCGAATATTTCAAAAATCCAGACACCATGGAGCCCGGATCCAAATGGTATTTCCTTGTTTTGTCTTATCACTTCTAAGTGGGGAACACGATATTGAAGTGAGAAGGGAGTGGGATAATCGGGTGTAGACGTAGATTTTTTTTTAGCTCGTACGTCCGAGTTGAGCTATGATCAGCAGAAGGTGAAAACGAGGACACCTAGACAGCTACGTCCAGATTTAGTATCAGTACTTCGAATTCTCAAGCAAAAAAAAAAAAGTACCAGTTTTTAGCACCGCATGATACATTCGCCCAAAAAAAGATGCTTGGCTCTTATTTTTTGCTGCGAGAGTCAGAGTAGCCCTACTTGGCCATATATACCACATCGACTGATCTCAAGAGGGCCTTTATAAATCATCCATTGGTCTTAGTATAGTCAGTACTCGATTTGGCAGGGAAGGTTAGCTTATAGCTGTGTGCCCATGATCAATAGTTTCTCTGATGCTAGATTGCTAGATCATCAACTATTCATGGTGTATTTACGTAGCGTCCTGGGAGTAGTAGGATTGAGAGGTGACGGGAATGGAGATTTGGGGGTCAACAAACTAATCCGCACTGAGTGTACATTTTCATCGGTGCAAACCTACGCGAGACCAACATTTGCGGGAAGTACAACATATTGCACCAAGCGATGCTGCGTGGTGTTATTACCACTGGATTTAGTGGAGTTAACTTCAAACGCCGATCTAGATCCATGAATCTGTAACGAGGTGCAAGGTTGTTGCCTCTGCCAAGGCACTAGGTGAGTGGCTCCCCGTTCTCGGAAGGAACTAGAAAAAGGAAAGCGCTGGCTAACCTGGCCTAGGCCTGCAGCATGCAGCTCGCGCCTTGTGCTAACCTGGCCAAGGATGTGGCGTTTGGCACAACGGAGACAATGACGAGAAGGTCGTGTCCGACATTGATGACACAATGTGTGACGCGACTTGCCACCATGCAACAGTTCTTCCGCAAGAGGCCTCCGTCAGCATCACATCCTTAGCAAGTTAGCCGTCGTTTCCTCTTGCGGGTAGTTGTAGGCTCGTTGCGTAGGTCGGAACACATTATACTTTTGCCCGTAGTGGAGCATTAACGTTACTTTCGAGCTGTATAATGTGTTCATGAATTCTCCGGTTTGTCAGCTGAATTTTTTTTGAATTCAATTGCATCCACATCCCGCCGTATTCTGGAATCATGAGCCAGAGTCACCGAATCTCGTCGGATTCACTACTTAGTTTATGAATTCATGAATATATTGTGTGTAGCCCCATTAATTTCGATTCATAGAAACTGATAGTCCGCTCAACTGAACCGCGAACACAACAAATCGAGAATATGGTAACAACACGTAGGACTACAAAGAAATGAATGTTTTGGTATCAAGGTCGGCTCGCCGAAGCAGGCCAGTAGCGCGACCTTGCCACCGCCGGCCGCGACCCGCCCCAGGCCGAAGTGGACCAGCTGGCGGTGGAGGGGGTCAAGACAGAGGTCTCCCACAAGGCAGAACTAAGCCAGCTGGCGCAGGAGCGCAACAAGGCATGCAACTGAGGAGTTGGCGAAAGCCGCCGAGAAGGGCGCCCAGCTCGAGAAGAATCTCGACGCCCGTACCTGCGTTTGGGCCCTGCGGGAGAAAGGGATGCTGGGCACGGTGCCACGGTGCATCATGATGACATGGCCGTGCAACATGCTGGTGCAACATGCTGGTGCGGAGGACGACTTGACGGTGCGGGCGCCCCGGATCGCTGGGCCGGCCAGCTAATTGTCCTTGTTCACCCCGCATGATGAGTTTGCCTCGGAGCGAACGGAGGACGACAAGGAACTCCCCGCCGACGGCGTGGGCCTGATGCTTGACGACCCGGACGACAGCTAGGCCGAGATGGGTGCTTACGCCGACGACGAGGCCGCCCTGGACGACAGCGCTACGTCCGAGAACCTGGCGCGCCCTGGGTTCACCACGGCAGCCGCGTCCACCTCGGCCGAGCCGGCGCGGACCGGAGCCGACGCCGACATCGCTTAGGACATCTTTTTTATTTCTCCTGTTCTGGAACTTTAGTTTATGTAATGAACTCCCGGCCGTGAGCATTTTGCTATGCGCAAATGTGTGCGTTCGCTTCTGCTTTCGACCTTGGACCATCTTTCTTGTTCGAT
>LR738713.1:676142367-676155560 GCA_902687465.1 Secale cereale
CGGTAGGTGGACAGCGGGGAGCAGGTCTGTGACTGTTATCACAGCGCATAGTATCTTTACTTTGCCCAATTGCAATTTTATCAGATTTGTTCTAATTAATTGAGCGGAAGCTCGAAGGAAAACAAATCTCGCATTTGTTTCATTTTTTATCCCACGAAAATGTGGAGAAAAGCAGTCATACTGGAATCTGATTTGGCAGTATCTCATTGTACAATGAAATTAATCTTTCTGAGTCCTTTGTATGAATGTTGACGAAAGAGCAAGTCTGATCCACTAGTGTACGTGTTGGACAGA
Organism: Secale cereale; assembly: GCA_902687465.1. Taxonomy (NCBI): domain Eukaryota; kingdom Viridiplantae; phylum Streptophyta; class Magnoliopsida; order Poales; family Poaceae; genus Secale; species Secale cereale. The sequence continues at coordinate 676,142,662 of LR738713.1, forward strand.
AGAGAAGAATTTCTATTAGTGGAACATAGGCGTACATATTTTTCTTATTTATGTCCACAACTTATCTAGACCTTGTCCTGTTACACCTACTAGTTATTTATTGCCAAGAAGGAGAAAAAAAATCCTCTTTTATGTTTCATGCGGGCTTTGTGCTGCTATTTATATATACTCACTTCTATCAATGAAGTTGCCATAGCGTTAGTTGGTTGTGCCTGGGGAAATGAGATTTATTACATGACTGCATGTATGGAGTGGCACCTACTTGAAATGATCAGGAACACTCCCATTTCTCTATCTTCCTTCTGCCTTGCTTGACTACACAATGCTCCCACAACACCATGCACCTCATGTCCAGAAGGAAGGTATTTGACTCTTCAATGGTTTCATAAACGTCAGCTACGGAGATGATGTATAGCCAACTAGGATTGGGAGGAAACGGGATGTTGCACATGTACGTGTGTGCAATAAGGCACTGCTACATGCGCTCTTGCTCCAGTGCACTCACATAACTGTCTTGCGAAAAAGTTCTAGTGGTAATTGCAGAATGTAGAAGTTGCACTGTCGTACTCGTTTATTCGTCTGCTAGCAAAGCAACACATACTGTCAGGAAATGGGTAACAACTATGTAGATGTAACTGGCTTTGTCGAGAAAATGATCAACCATTACGAGCAGCAGGAAAGCAACAAATTTAGTCAACTATTTATGCAAAAACTGTGATGTCTGTGCAAACTAACGGACACCAACAATCTTTCTGTGTAAGGGCATCCCAAACGCCAACCCGCAAAATATCTCTCGCATTCGGCCACGGGCTTGGATGCGGGAGTCCACCATCCAACGTTGCCCGCATATATCCAGCCAACAATTAGAACTCATGGGACGAAATCCGTTCAAACCGGGCAGATTTCATTGAAGTCCAGACATTTTTTATTTTTTATTTAGAAAAAGAGGACGACCCCCGGCCTCTGCATCTGGGCGATACATGCGGCCACTTTATTAATTATTCACACAAGACCTTATAAAGTCATACAACAGTAAGACTAAAGCCATCGTCTAGGCAACATCTGTCGCTACTCCTATCCAGTTGATAAAGGAGCGCTGACAATCTGGGCCTAATGACAAACAGACCTCGCAGCCAAACCTAACATATAAGACCTGAGGTCCCAATCAGGACTCCTGCCGGGTATGGGGCACCCACCAGTCCGGCGCACTCCTCAACCAGGACGCCTGCCGGGTATGAGGCCGCCGCAGCACCTGCCACCAATCCATTTTTAGTGTTGTACTGATGCATTAACCTTGCCCGGTCTACCTGCCGTCGAGGCCACCATGACGCCAGACAATGCCAACATCCTGCGCTCGTCCATCATCACACACCCACCGGCGACACTCTGCTGCTCCATGCCGCTGAGACCCGCCATTGTCGACGTGCCAGATACCACGCAGCTCCTCCTCTTATCCCGTCCAGCCAACACTTGCTCCAAAACGATGCCCACAGGAAGGAAAACGACATCAAAATGTTGGCATCGTCGGATCCGGTAGATCCAGATCTAGGTTTCCCCCGGAAGCTCCCAATGAGGTTGACGTGACTTGCAACAATGATGCCTCGAGAAGGGAACGACGTCTGAGACGCCGCCATCATCCACCATGACCGCAGTCAGGCGCGAGTTTCACCGGAAGCCATGTTGTCCCGATCTCACGGTTGGCTGGAACCGAGCAGAGTCTCGCCACGAAGACGAACGCCGACATCGGTACACGGGCGGAGATCCGACGTCTCCTCACCGGTCCCTCCACGCGACGCCAGTCGGTTGAAGGCCACCCCACGGCGGATCCGATCGGGGTTTGATCCGCAGTCGTCGCCGCCACCATCTCCGCGCAGATCAGGCACCCCGTCGGATGGGGCGCTGCACCGCCGCCATCCATCGCAGGGTCTCCGCTCTTCCGGCTGATGGCGGTTCGGCCACCGCCGCACGGCCAGGGATCGCCGCCCCAGCCGCCGCCTTTGGATCCCACGAGAAGGGCCGCCCCTTCCGCCTCAAATGGGATCCCGCCGCGTCCACCCACCCAGGTGACTTCGGCGCCGGGCCTGCCGCCACCGCGGCCCTGCCGGCGGCAGCGGCGGCAGAGGGAGGTGCGAGAGGAGGCTTGCGACGCTAGGGTTCGGGGGGCCCTGGCGTCGCCTAGGGGGAGGCGACGCGAGGGGAAGGTGCCGGTGATTGAAGTCCAGATATAATTTACATAAAAGATGGATATTTTGACAGTTTAGCAAAAAAATAACTAAACCTAAACCTAAACATAAACCGTATATCGAACAACCATCTCGCACGCATGGCCACCCTACCCTACTGCACCGCCATCTCCGTCGGTGCCGTTGTCGTCATCGTCTTGGTCCTTCTAGCGGCCGAATGACCCCGGAGGGCCACGGAAACCTTGTCCGGCTGCTGCCTGCCGCTGGCGTAGGAGCCGCTCCACATCCTACTTCACTGTGTGGTGTGACACCGTGGCCACTGGTGATGTGGCCTTCAGAACTCTGGCTGCGGCCTCGCCACGACCGGCGTTGGCGGAGCAGTCGCTAAGCGACCACTCTTCGCAAATCTTAGCGAGCTCGCCGTCAGGGTGGCATCGGCGAGTGGTGCCCGTGTCTGCATTGGTCACGAAGCAGTCGAGTGCCCGCGCCGGGGCATGGTCAGAGTCATTGCGGACCCAGTCTGACGCCTCGTTGCTCTTGGCGAACACGGAGCGGCAACCGGCATTGCGTCGGTCGTACCAACCGTGAGCTCTGCCTCGGAGACAAAGGTCCTGGAGCCTGAGGCACCGTTGTAACCGCCTCTTCTGAGGTAGTGGAGGAGGTGGCCCCGCGCCTTCTTGATTGCGGGCGGCAACCCCTCCGTGAGGGTGAGGCAGTAGCGGCGCCGCGGCGACGGCGGCGTATAGCGGCTTTACAGCGGTGACGCCGGCTCCTCCTTGACACGTGGTTGGATCTGGACGCCGCATGGTGCGGGGGTGAGGACGGTTCCTCCTTCATGTGGCGTCCGATCTAGACGTCGCAGTTGTGCTGGGGCATGGCTGGCTCCTCCTTCACAGGCCAGAGCGAGGACGCCGGATCGCGCTTCACGTGGTGGCGCGGCGGGTATGGCGGCTCCTCCTTGATGCTAAGACATGGTGTAATCTTTCCAAAGCTGTGCAGATTCTCTCATGTGATAACGGAGACTAATTGTCTAGAGGTGGTGAACCTCTGGAACTCTCGTAACAATAGTCACTCCGTTGTGACACCGGTACTAGTAGAAATTGGAGAGCTCTCTTCCTTTTTTGATTCATTTTGTATTCAACATGTAATGAGGTCAGCCAAGGTACCGACCCATCTTTGTGCTAAACATGCTTGCACGTTGATGGTCACCGAAAGTTGGACAGATGATAGCATGTTGGCTGATGATGTCAGGAGTACTTTTGTTGAATGAAGCTATCAAGTTTGAATCCAAAAAAGAGAGGATACCTAGACAGCTCGGGCCGAGGCCAATTACTCGGCTCGTACGTCCACATTTTTTATCAGTACTTCAATTCTTCAAGAAAATACTCTCAGCACCCCCTGATACTTTCACCGAAAAAAGGATAGTTTGCTTTTTAATTTTCGTTGTCATAGTAGCCCTACTTTGCCATGTACTATAGTACATCAATTTATCTCAAGAGGGCCTTTATATATCATCGATTTCTCTCAGTAATCTGTAGTTCTGTACTCGGTTTCGCACGGAAGGGCTAGCTTAGCTCTATGCCCATGATGAATAGTTTGACAGTGTATTTATGTTGCGTCATGGGAGTTGTAGGATTAGGAGGTGACGGGAATGCAGATTCGGTGGTTAACAAACTAATCCAAACAAAGTGAATGTCTCCATCGGTGCAAACCTATGCGAGACCAAAGTGAACGTCATTGAGTCTTATTATTACCACCGGATACGGTGGAGTTATCTTCGAACTCCCATCTAGATCGCTTGGTCTGGATCGGGATTCAAGGTGGCGGCCTATGTGGATTCACTAGCTGATTGGGTCGAAGATCTTGGAGCGAACTAGAAACAGGAAGGCTTGGAGCGAACTAGCTGATTGGCTAACCTGGCCGGCTTAGGCCTGCAGCATGCAGATCGTTCCTTGTGCCGCCAGCTACAGCCGCAAGGATGTGGTGTTTGGCGAAACGGAGACAATGTCCAGAAGGTCGTGTCCACGTGGCATGCAGTGTGACCTGAGTTGCCACCATTCAGGAGCTCCTCCGCGGGAGGCCTGCGTCAGCATCATTATCCATAGCAAGGATGTACTTACTCTCAATCTATCTGCAATCAGATTTTGCGCTGGCTCACTTTTTTAATTCAATTGTGCCATGCCGTATTTTGTACTCTCGTGGAATTCACAACTTAAATTTTGAATTCGTTAATCAAGTCTGTATTGCCCCATCACACTGGATTCATAGAAAGTGAAAAATCGCTAGACTGAATGGTGGAAAAAACAGAGCAACACGGATCGGTCTGATTTTTTTTACCCTTGTACTAATACGAATGTAGTTCAAATGATCACATAAACGTATACACATGCACACGTCCAGCTGGTGAGTCAAAAGCATGCACAACTAGAGACAACCACTGCGACCAAGGTGTCTCCGAAGAACAAGGACTATATTTATGATGATGCATCTGCTTCACGTCCCTGGTCTTTCTCGTAGTTGTTATAGGCATCTATCCGTACTCTTGGGGATGTCGGCCAATAGGAACCATGGTTCTAAATAGCAAGCTAAACGACTTAGTGCGGTGCATGTCGAACTGTTGGCCACCTCTGTGTCGGCCACATGATGCTAACAAAAATGCTACACTTACGGAAGCCTTCTACGGATTATTTGCACGGAAGACAACCCCACCAGTCTCAGCTCCCCTGATTTACGCTGGTGGCCCACTTTCCCTCCTAATCCCCAACCACATCGCTACAATTCAGTCCGTAAACAACAAGCCTGTAGCACATGTCTGTAAGTGTAGCATCTCTCTGATGCTAAATATCACTAAACGACTTAGTGCGGTGCATGTCGAACTGTTGTAGCACCGAGATAGCATGCTACTTAAATTATGATAGGAACCCACACTGGTAAACGACGGTCACCATACCTGGTTCCGGGAGAGTCACTTTGGATCTCCATAAATCCTGTTGGGCTTGCAAAAAGATCAACTAGCGATAGCAGGCCAAAACCACAACTTCCTTTCTTAGGTCGGGTACGTAGGAATTGATGGACAATTCGACAGAAAAAAGAAAGAGTGACAAACCTCGCATATATAGAGGTCCATCGTCACTAACATCTCTTATGAAATGTGCTCCAATGTCTTGCCTCCTCCCTGCTCACAACGTTGTTCCTTGCATGTGCAACACTAGGCCATGGTGCACCAAACGTGATTTTAGCTTGCATCACAGAGGTGGGGAATGTCACCTAATAATCTATGATTGGGAACCATTAGGAAGACATGTGTACGATGGATCAGTCTATATCGCAGTAACCTGGATAGTTTCTCGGTATACAGTCATATTTGCACTGCTACCTATTTTGCAGACACACATGTAGAGGCTTCAAGCACCAGAGCGTCACAATTACATGGTACTGCAATAAGTGCACAGTCTGCATTTGTCATTTGTTGCATCTCCAATTTGTTGCAAATAACCATGACTGTAAGTCCGGGTTGGGCAAGAATCAATCATTGAGTTGTACTTGTACCTAACTAGTAATATATCTACTCCGCGGGTAACCAGTCAAGCAAGGGAAATAACACAAGGTCAACACGAGATCCCACGAGGCTATAACCATGAAATCGCTAGGCCCCCCATTTTGTGGTGTGTATGTATTTCGCCAAGTTGTGCCAAGACGGATTGATCTGGCTCAGCTTGTATTGTACTAGCTAACTCTCATGTACGTGCTTGTGTATTGCGGAAATGGCAGCCTATCTTCGATATGCATGTGTGGTTTGCACAGGACTCGACCGATTCACAAGCCCAAGGAAAACTGTTTTTCACGACAGTATATGGAGTTGTTAGTTTGATTGTGGTCATATATTAATAACAACCACAATCTCGTGGTTCTTAGCCATTGTTATAGGCCCCATTTTTTTACAGTCATAATGACTGCATACCTTTGTTGGTTGTTATTCCTATAACGACAAGATCATGTGTCGTTGTCAATCTTGAGGACCGAAGTATCATTAACGAACACTTTATCTTAATAAAGACAATTATCTTTACCATTTTCATATCCTTCAACGACCACTATATTTAGTATAACTTCAGTTCAACCACCTGTAGAATCGTTAACAAACATTTTATGGAACATACAACTTTGGATATTAACATCCATGTTAATTCAGAAAGAAAAGAATCTTAGTAATGAAAGGATGATAGCTTCCTTTATCAATAAAAATCAGGTAAATCATTAAAAAATGAACTTACTATTATTGTACTAAAATATCATTTAAGAAATTTTCCTCAAAAGCATACCCTAAAAGCACTCCTTAAAGGACCAACGTACTTGCTCATATCTAATTGGAAAACGGGACAACTAAAAAAGACAATATTTACTAATATCGTCATAGTAAATCACAGAACAACAGTACAGGTGGCCTTCCATTTCACGTTCCATCGGTACAACACATACGTCAACCAGCCGCCGTTACCCTAACGATCTGTCTCGCGCCTGCAAAGTATCCATCTCCTGCCAAGCCAGCTGTACATCATGTAGCCATACTTACGAAGCACATCTCCCTATTTTCTAAAACGACTGTATATGGCAAAAAAAACTGTTCTGGCACAGATCCAAAGGAGCACTTGGACGCTAAAGATATAGAGATCACTTGGACCCCAGAGCCAAAACGCTGCTCCCCGAGATAGCGTGCAACACAAAATTATGATAGGAACCCACACTAGTAAACCACGGTCACCATACTTGGTGCCGGATGTCTCACTTTGGTTCTTTCATGTCTGTCAAGACGTTGAGCCCATGGTAGTTATTGCGATGACCATTGGAATAAATGATGACACACACTATATTACCTACCTCGTCACTGACGCGGCACTCGGGTGTGGTTCATGTGGGCTCAGAGGAAGTATCGTTGGTAGTCCAAGTACTTTTGAGATACCACCAAAAAATTTGTTTGTTTCATGCGCTAATTTTTTTGGAGGTAAACATACAAAAATATTGTAGAGGGTCATGTATCAGCCGAACCTACACTTGGCGCTACACATCACATGGCAGCATTTTTTGATATCTCTGCATGGCGATTGTGGTAAACATTGGAGGGAATGATCAACCACATGGAGGGAAGGATCCATCGTTAATAACCCATGCACTTAGGGACGATGAATAGAATAATAAAAATAATAGGGCAGAATGTAAGCTCAGAAAATGACAAAAAAATATCAAAAAAGGTTGCAACTTTTTTATTTTCTTTTGACGAAACATCCTTGCAATACTAAACAATCATTTTTAGTTCATGATTTGGAACAGGGAAAAAAGAATATTTTGACCGAACTATTCGGAAAATAATCATTTAATAATAAATGAATACACCTGGTCCAATAATTTAAGTTTGTACATATTTCGAATTAATATGCCACACTAAGTCATCAACCGGCTTCTCAAAAAATGTTTTTTCCTTTGTGCTTAATTGCAGGTACACTGTTTTATTTATGAATCTGTATGTATCCATGTTTTCGCATCAGTTACAGAACATATTTGGCCATGATTCATGGCCTTCGCGCGGATTTTGGGTGGGGATTTGGGGTAGAACATGTTAAATTTCCACCAAAGTCATTTGCTAATAGCCTAAAGTTGCAGAGTAACTGATCTATCCCGGCCCATAATGTACCCCTAGTATCTGTCAACACATCCTAGTGGAACAATGAGCCGTTTATATTTACCTTGTTATATTGCAAGCGTGTGCCACCATTTTATAACCAAGGCCATCGTTAGTTACTGCTTTAATGTGAAGATTATACATACTATGAGTGAACCAATTAAATAAATGCTTGCAAGGACGAGTGAGACACCCATTTAAAACGTGGCTAGGCCCTCAGCCGGCCTAGTACACTCAGGTTTGATGTCTCATGCAAAATATGCAATGTACAACGGCAAGGTGTGTATGAACCCTGTTTGACTAAGATATTATTTAGCACATGCCTGCGAATGAGAGCTATGGATCTTCTCGATGATCGAGGGTTCGAAACCTTATCACACGAGAATCTTGTGAAAATGCTTGTTACTTTGTTGTTGTGGGTCGTCTGGGGTACACGACCGAAAGGGCAATCATGAAGGGGAATAGCAGCGCCTGTTGTCTGTTCATGCATTCACGATGCATTTTCTCGAGTATCTCAAGGCAATGCTTGATCTGAAGCGGTGTGTGATTCCTCATGTTCCTGCTGTTGGCTAACGAAAATGGGATTCAATCACCGGATAGTTTTTTCCAAGTCAATGTGGATAGTGTAGTTGAAAGAGTTGGTAACAAAAGGGATATGGGCGCGCTCTGTAATGATGCTCCGGTAATTTTTTGGGCACTTCACACTAGTAGAAAGCAGGGCTTTGGTCCAGGTCTGTCCAGCCCATTAGTCCCGGTTCAATCAAGAACCGGGACCAATGGGGGCACTGGACCCGGTTCGTGAGCCCAGGGGGCCGACCGGGCCACGTGGGCCATTGGTCCCGGTTCGTCTGGCCCTTTTGGTCCCGGTTGGTGCGACGAACCGGGACCAATGGGTCTTGCTCCTGGCCCACCACCATTGGTCCCGGTTGGTGACATGAACCGGGACCAAAGGCACCCCTTTAGCCCCGGTTCGTAGCACCAACCGGGACCAATGAGGTGCCTATATATACCCCCTCGCGCAAGAGCAGAGCACACTGCTCTGTTTTTTTTCTGGCCGAGGGGGAGAGGGGTTAGTGGTGCTCTAGCTCACCTCCTATGCACACAACGAATTCGCTGGAATGCCCGAGCCACACTAGTTAAGTTTTTCTCCTCTCGAAGCTCTATTTTCTCCGAGATTTGTCTAGGTTTAGCGGTCCGTCACGTCCCGTCCCCGTCATCGCCGCCGTCAATCGCCCTCGCCGATCTCGTCACCGGCACCACCGTGGTGAGCCTCTTGTTATGTCCATACTTTTCTTACTTTTATTATTGCTTGTTATTATTGTTTTAGATAGATATTTGTCTAATTTTCTTACGTTTATTATTGCTTGTTATTATATAGTGCGATGGTTTTGATATCCACCCACGTGGGCCCTCGTCCTGTCTACGATTCGGATGTGGTATATTATCTGTAATTTATAACTATTTGTTTTAGTGTTTATGATAGTTATGCCGACCAGCCTGACATGCATAGATGTTTTATTATGTCTAGGAGGTAGTTGAACCTGAAATTCCAACCGACCCTCTTTTGGAGAGGTTAAATTTAGTTGAAGAGGAAAACACTTCCTTAAAGAAAAAATTGGAAAAAATGGAGGAGGAGAAGATGGAATTGGAGTTGCATGTTGCGGAAGTCGTCGATGATCACAAGATCAAGATGGACCCTATTGTCGAGAGGTTAAATTTAGTTGAAGAAGAAAACAAATTCTTGAAGGAAAAAATAAAAAAAATTGAGGACGAGAAGATGATATTGGAGTTGCATGTTGCGGATGTCGTCGATGATCACAAGATCAAGATGGATGCAATGCGGTTGAAGATTAGAAAGATTAGAAAATATGCCATTCATACCGAGGCTTCGTATCATTATGCCGTTGGATCAATTGTTACCGTGGTTGCGATTATGATCGCATTTGTTTTCGCATTGAAATATTTTACATAGTTTCGATGTGTATGGAGAGCTATATGTTGTTAGATGAGAACTATATATGTATGTACTTTCGTTTTAATGTGATGATGAACTTCTATTAATTTGGTCACATAATTATCTATTTATGATGTTCTGTAATGGTTTTTGACACACTTAATTATATATAACGCACACAGATGAACCGGCAATGGATGTACGGTGATAGACACACCTCCGAGTACATTAAGGGCGTGCATGCGTTTCTAAATGCGGCTGAGGCAAACAAGCAGAATGGTTTTATGTGTTGTCCATGCACTAAATGTGGGAATACGATGTCTTACTCTAACCGGAAAATCCTTCACTCCCACCTGCTTTACAAGGGTTTCATGCTACATTATAATGTTTGGACGAGGCACGGAGAAATAGGGGTTATGATGGAAGACGGCGAAGAAGAAGAGTACGATGACAACTATGTGCCCCCTGAATACGGTGATGCTGCAATGGGGGGAGCTGGTGAAGATCAAGAGGAACCAGACGATGTGCCTAATGATGCTGCAACGGGTGAAGCTGCTGAAGATCAAGAGGAACCAAATGATGATCTCCGCCGGGCCATTGTCGATGCAAGGACGCAATGCGAAAGTCAAAAGGAGAAGCTGAAGTTCGATCGCATGTTAGAGGATCACAAAAAAGGGTTGTACCCCAATTGCGAAGATGGCAACACAAAGCTCGGTACCGTACTGGAATTGCTGCAGTGCAAGGCAGAGAATGCTGTGGCTGACAAAGGATTTGAGAAGCTACTGAAAATATTGAAGAAGAAGCTTCCGAAGGATAACGAATTGCCCGACAATACATACGCAGCAAAGAAGGTCGTATGCCCTCTAGGATTGGAGGTGCAGAAGATACATGCATGCCCTAATGACTGCATCCTCTACCGCGGTGCATACAAGGATCTGAACGCATGCCCGGTATGCGGTGCATTGCGGTATAAGATGAGACGAGATGACCCTGGTGATGTTGACGGCGAGCCCGCCAGGAAGAGGGTTCCTGCGAAGGAGATGTGGTATGCTCCTATAATACCACGGTTGAGACGTTTGTTCAGAAACAGAGAGCATGCCAAGTTGATGCGATGGCACAGTGAGGACCGTAAGAAAGACGGGAAGTTGAGAGCACCCGCTGACGGGTTGCGGTGGAGAAAAATCGAGAGAAAGTACTGGAAGGAGTTTGCAAAGGACCCAAGGAACGTATGGTTTGCTTTAATCACGGATGGCATTAATCATTTCGCGGAGCAGAGCAGCAATCACAGCATCTGGCCCGTGACTCTATGTATGTATAACCTTCCTCCTTGAATGTGCATGAAGCGGAAGTTCATTATAATGCCAGTTCTCATCCAAGGCCCTAAGCAACCCGGCAACGACATTGATGTGTACCTAAGGCCATTAGTTGAAGAACTTTTATAGCTGTGGAATGGAAACGGTGTACGTGCGTGGGATGAGCACAGACAGGAGGAATTTGACCTAAAGGCGTTGCTGTTCGTGACCATCAACGATTGGCCTGCTCTCAGTAACCTTTAAGGACAGACAAACAAACGATTGGCCCGCTCGTCGTCGCCCCGCGCCCCTGCGCCGTGCTCGTCGTCGCCGTCGACCTGCCCCGTCGCCATCGCCGTCGCGCCGTCCCCCCGCGCCGTCTCGCCGCGCCGCCCGTCGCTCCTCGTCGCCGGCGCCCTCTGCCCCCGCGCTCCTCGTCGCCGGCGCCCTCTGCCTGCCCCGCGATGTGAGGAGAATTTTTTTTCATATGTGATATAATATATATATATATATATATATATATATATATATATATATATATATATATATATATATATATATTTTGTATGTGTATATATATAGTTGCATATATGTGTATATGTTTATGTGTATATAGTGCTGTATGTGATGTGTATGTGATGTATATGTGTATGTGGCTATATTTTTTTATTTTTCTTAGGAATTTGCTAAATATATATGTTAAAAATGTTTTTTTTCATAGAAAGTTTTTTGTTTATATATAGAAAGTTACAATTGTGATGTATAGTTGATGTATGTGATGTGTATGTGATGTATATGTGTATGTGGTTATATAGTTTTTTGTTTATATATGCTAAATATATATAGAAAGTTTTATATATGCAAAAGTTACAAATTTAGAAAAAGAAGGATAGGAAAGAAGAAAATAAGAAGAGGAAAGAAAGAAGAAGAGGAGAGGAAGAAGAGGAGAAATAAATAAGAAGAAGCAAAAATAAGAAAAAAAAGAGGAGAAGAAGAAAGGAATAGAGGAGAAGCTCTTCTTCTCCTTTTGTTTTCTTTTTTTCTTCGATCTTCTCCTCTAGCGGTTCCTTTCTTCTTCTCCTCTTTTTTATCTTCTTCTTCCTCTTTTTTTTTATCGGATATGTCGTTGTCGATATACCCCCTCCCCGATAACTTCGACATGAGGGGGGGGGGGGGGTCGAGGGTCGTCGAGGGACCGAGGGTCGTCAAGGGTCGAGGGATCGCCGAGGGGTCGAGAGGTTGCCTAGCTAGTGTCAAAGTATTGAAGAAATCCATGCCTTCATCATTTGCCAGAAGTAACCGGTGCATGTTGGTACGAAGTTCTGCAAAGTTATTCTGGAACGGAGTTCCTGATAGGATAATCCGTCTCTTGTTACGAATTATCCTATCTGGGACTCCGTTCCAAAATAACTTTGGAGAGCTTCGTACCATCATGCGACTGTTACTTTCGCCTAATGATGAAGTATTGGTTTTGTTGAATCCTTCGACACTAGACAAAATGTGACATGAGGGGGTCTAGGGTTGTGGATCGCCGAGCAGTCGAGGGTCGAGGGGTCGAGAGGTTGCCTAGCTAGTGTCAAAGTATTGAAGAAATCCATGACTTCATCATTTGCCAGAAGTAACCGGGGCATGTTGGTACGAAGTTCTGCAAAGTTGTTTTGGAAAGGAGTTCCTGATAGGATCATATGTCTTTTGTTACGAATTATCCTATCTGGGACTCCGTTCCAAAATAACTTTGGAGAGCTTCGTACCATCATGCGACTGTTACTTTCGCCTAATGATGAAGTATTGGT
>LR738713.1:676156020-676185455 GCA_902687465.1 Secale cereale
TGTTGGTACGAAGTTCTGCAAAGTTGTTTTGGAACAGAGTTCCTGATAGGATAATCCGTCTTTTGTTACGAATTATCCTATCTGGGACTCCGTTCCAAAATAACTTTGGAGAGCTTCGTACCATCATGCGACTGTTACTTTCGCCTAATGATGAAGTATTGGTTTTGTTGAATCCTTTGACACTAGACAAATTGTGACATGAGGGGGTCTAGGGTTGTGGATCGCCGAGCAGTCGAGCGTCGAGGGGTAGAGAGGTTGCCTAGCTAGTGTCAAAGTATTGAAGAAATCCATGACTTCATCATTTGCCAGAAGTAACCGGGGCATGTTGGTACGAAGTTCTGCAAAGTTGTTTTGGAACGGAGTTCCTGATAGGATAATCCGTCTTTTGTTACGAATTATCCTATCTGGGACTCCGTTCCAAAATAACTTTGGAGAGCTTCATACCATCATGCGACTGTTACTTTCGCCTAATGATGAAGTATTGGTTTTGTTGAATCCTTTGACACTAGACAAAATGTGACATGAGGGGGTCTAGGGTTGTGGATCGCCGAGTAGTCGAGGGCCGTCCAGGGGTCGAGGGTCGAAGCTAGTTCTACGTTTGCCATTAATATATCCATCTGTCATGTTTGAATAATAATTGGCATGTTGTAAATATTTGTAGAAACTATGGACGACAACACCCGAGACGAAGCACAAGAAGCGATGTTGATGGACATAATCGCAGACGGACAAGATGCCGTCTTGTCGTTTCTCAACGACACCAATGAACTGCTGGAAAGAGTGGAAGATCTAGGCTATGATATTGATGGCTCCGGTGACCCAATGCACATGGAAGAAGTAGACCGTGAGGACGGCTCCGGTGACCCAATGCCGGTGCAAGAAGGAGACCGTGATGCTGGCTCCGGTGACCGAACCGAGTCCGGCCAGCAGGTATATATATTAGTTAAGCCTGTGCTGACTAGTTAATTGATGCATTCATTAACTCTCGTCTTTGTTTCTTTTTCTAGCCCTCCGGATCGAGTAAATCTTCGGTAAAGAGACGAGGCGCGAAGAAAAAGTTGAGGTCGGATGAAAAGTTTGAGATCTTAGAAATCTCGCGCTCCGGCGAACCGATTGAACCCATCCGAACAAAGAACACATTTGTTAATCAGTGCGGGGTTCTGATAGGGACAAAATCCCGATCAGCATCCATCAATGGTTAAAGCCGGCTGCAAAAGACGCTGAGGTGTCTTATGTCACTGATATGTAGAAAGAAGATCTTTGGACAGAGCTGAAGTCAAATTTCACCCTACCGCCAGAGGATGATCCGGCGAATCTAGTTAAAGAGGAATTAATCAAGTCTGCTGCTCTTACGAAGATGGCAGACCAATTCAGGGCGTGGAAGAAAAAACTGAATAAGTTTGTCCGCAAAAAAGAAACTCCAAAATTCGTGGGCATATATGAGAAGATCAAAAATGACTGGCCCGCATTTGTGGCCTATAAGACATCGGAAAAGAGTAAGATGATGTCGGCGACAAACCAGATAAATGCTGCGAAGAAGAAGCATCACCATCGCACGGGGTCAGGTGGCTACCTCAGAGCCCGTCCGAAGTGGGCCAAGGCTGAGAATGATCTGCTTCAGAAAGGGATCGAACAAGAGACAATGAACTGGCCAGACCGTTGCCGGACTTGGTTCTTCGGGGCTGGCGGAACCTTGGACCTTGTATCAGGGAGGTGCATTTGGACGGACAAGCAATTGGAAATACCACTCAGGAAGCTTCGACACTATATCAAAGCAGCACAGCAAGGGACGTACTTCCCCGACAGAGAGAACGACGAGCTGACAATGGCCCTCGGGAATCCTGAGCACCCTGGACGGACACGAGGCACGCCGGGCTCCTTTCCGTGGAGTGCTGCGTGATGGCTTCTCGCCCCTCGTTGGTTACCCCAAGTGGAAGGTTGAGATGTAGCGTAGCGGCAAATTTCCCTTGGCAAAGATACCAAGGATCGAATCCCGTGAGACTCCGAGGGTCGACAAGTAGGTGTCAACGGCGCCAGAAACTTAGCGGTTGACGGGACCTGCACACAGATACAAATAACTTTGCTCCCAACGAGTACAGAGAGGTTGTCAATCCCTTCGGCCTTGTTGTTTACAAAGTATCAAACACAAGAGATAATAATGATAGCTATGACTGCAACTAGGAAATAAAAACAGGAAGTAAATAGAAGGTGTGATCAGCGGTGGTAATATGGACCGGGGTCCCATGATGTTCACTAGTGATGTCTCTCTCCCAAAAGACGATAAAACAGCAAAGCGAGGTAAACAAATTACAGCTGGGCAATTAACAGGATTATGTGCGCAAACCAATGCTAACTATGCTGCGAAGAAAGGTAGAGGCTCAAAAGCATGGGCGGTACGCCAAGGCAAGTAGACCGAAATCCATCTACATCTACTACTAATCATCCACCTTGAGATATCTATCCAGAACATCTCGCTGGTATTAAGTTGCGAATCCCACCCAAAGTGTAAACTCAAAGCAACAGACAACTGCATTAAAAGAACTTTGCGTAAAGTAAACAATCCTTGCACCCGCAAGTACACGCACCGTTGTTTTCTCCCTTGTGGCAACATCACATCCCCTAAACTCATGTTTCTGTCACTCAAGCTAGTCATCAAGGGGTATGAACCCACAATCAAGCATAACGCTCCCTCTTGGAGTTACTACCTACTACTTGGCCAAAGCAATAAACAGCAACGGAGAACATGCAAGAATTACTCAAGAACAAAGATATAAAAGAGGTGAATCAAATATATTACTCAAACACAATCTGAACATAGTCTCATAATCCATCAGATCCCAGCAAACTCAGCAAAGCAACAGCAGAAAGATTACATATGTGCCTCGATCATGTAGGGCAGCTCACGAGGTCTAAACCATGAAGAGCAAAGAGGGGAGGAGAACATCACATAGCTATTGATCATGGACCCATGGTCCAAGGTGGACTACTCACGACTCATCCGGGAAGCGTCCAAGGTGGTGGAGAAGCTCCCGGTGGTGGTTCTCCCCTCCGGCAGCGTGCCGGGAAGAGTTCTCCTGATGCTCCCGATCTTGGAAGCGCTACGGCAGCGGAACAGAGGCGAGATCGCGAAAAAGGGTTCTGTCCTCGAGGGTTTCGGGACGAGAGGGATATATATGCGAAGGGGGGCAGCCAGAGGCGGAGCAGGGGCCCCAGGCGCCCCCCTTGGCGTGGCCAAGGGTGGGGCCGCGCCAGGTGGCCGCCTGGGCCTCCCCTGGCTCCCCTCTGGCCCATCTTTGGTTCTTCGCGAAGCTTCCTGTACGCTGATTTTTCCTATAATTTTCCTGGAATTTTTGGAGCACTTTTAATATGGGGGAAACCTGAAATAGAAAAACAGCAGAAAACAGGAACTGGCACTGTGGTGCACTAAGTTAATAGGTTAGTCCAAATATGATCAAAAGTGCATGGAAGTGCATCAATATCATAGCAATATCACACAAAAGAAGCATGGAGCAAGCAGAAATTATAGATACGTTTTGGACGTATCAACATCCCCAAGCTTAATTCATGCTCGTCCTCGAGTAGGTAAATGATAACAAGCATAATTTCTGTGATGACATGCTACCAACCATATAAGAACTATTTAAGTAAAGCAATCAAGGCATGTAATTCAATTCAAGTCATAACAAGCAAGAGTCTATATTAGCATTGTAACAAGCATCATAAGAACATAAAGGTGCAAGAGCTCTCGATGTCCGTGACTCGAATGTCTCCAAATGGTGTTTGCGTGCAAGAAAGGGGATAGGGATATACGAGAGAGTATAACATAGTTTTTGTATTGTTGAGAACTTAATCTACTAAAGTTTCACACTTGGTCTTCTTTGGAATCTTATCTTGACTCATCCCCAGACCACTAGCCAGGTACAAGTCAAAATGATCCACTCCCTTTCGATATTTTGAGCACTCATGCAATGGATGAGCGTAAGCAAGAAAGTTGACACTTAGGATGGCAAAGAGAGAAAAATGATGAAGGGGGAAGACAAAAAAGGTGTGAAAGGCTCACATCAATGAGGACAATCATAGGCGAGAGGAAGCCAAATGATAGATATGATGTGAGGAGTAGGGTTTCCATGCAACGGATGCACATATGAGCTAAGGTAAGCTCTCCAATGGAACTAGTGGGGGTGCATCCAACTTGCTCGCTCAAGAAGACCTAGAGCTCTTTTGAGGAGGCTCATCATTGGAATATACAAGCCAAGTTCTATAGTGTGAAGGTCTCCACATAGCTATATGCATGAATGATAATCTCTATGGAGTACAAGGTATAAGATGGAGTACGAGTGTGGATCTCTCAAAAGGAATAGTAGTGTGCCCCCTTCTCTCTTTTTATTTCTTTTTCTCTTTTTTCTATTTTTTTTATTTTTTTTGTGGCCTCAATGGCTCTTTCTATTTAACTCTCATTTGTGCTCTTTGGGATCTTTTGATTTTGTCCTCTTTGGGATCTTTTCCTCACTTTAGGGGCAACACTCTATATATTACAAGAAGTATAGAAGATCTTTCACACTTTACAAAAAGTACTCAACATAAAGAAGATGAAACTATCATGATGTATGCAAATGTATGCCTCTGCCAGTGTAGCAGGATATACAATGATACTAGCGCGTCATGTAGCAATGATTAGGGCAAGGCCCAACTAGCATGCGGCTCATCGATCAAGCAAAAGCATGTATGACAAGAAGATCAAGTCATGAGAAGATGGATGTTGCATGGCAATGTATCAAGGAAATGCTATGGAAATGCCTTGATAGGTAGGTATGGTGGCTGTTTTGAGGAAGGATATAATGAGGCTTATGATGACAGAGCGTATCGTGCCAAGGATTTGGATGCACCGGCGAAGTATGCGCCAACTCTCGAGGTGAGAAAGGGCAATGCACGGTACCGAAGAGGCTAGAAAAATATGGCTAGGTGGAAGTGTCAACTTTCGAATACTCACATTAGTCTGAAGAACTCATGCACTTATTATCGGTAACTCTCAATCTAATTAGGAGGTTCACAAAGAGACAAGTACCCCGAGGAGGAGTTTATGGGGGGTCTGGTTATCCTTGCGCATCCTCGACTCATGGTACGTGAGTGTACTCTAATATTCGATCCCTCCAAAGATTAGTGATCCATCTAGCAGCTAAAGTTCTCAACTATTTTGTAGGTTTTCGAAAATAAACACGGATTGCCCAAAATACGACATCTATCACTAATAGGCTAAAGCTCTTGACACCAAAAGTTCAGACTTTACTCATGGCAATACCTCAAAACTATTGCAAGTTACTACTAAAATTAAATAGCAACCTCAATTATCTACTTTAAGTTAAGACACACAACTCAGTGCAATAGGCAAACTCTCTTAACAAGATAAACATGAAAACTCAAGAGAGTTCAGCAACCAACTAAACAAAAGCTCTTTAAAAATAAAAGCATGAAAACTAAGATCTAAACATGACAGCAGCTATGGAAAGACAAAGAACACACACAGCAAAGATAAGCATGAAAATCCTATGTTGTGTTCTAGGTTGAAGTGGAGCGTGTTTCTCTCCCACACAAAGAAAGCTGTGTTCTAACTTGATATGAACAGCAAGCAAAGCTAAAGAAAACTAAAAAAGGAAACTAAGAGCGAGACGCTCCAAGCATAGCACATAACGCATGAAGTGAAGAATATAATGGAACGAAAGACGAACTGATAATTGTTGATGGAGAAGGGGATGCATGGGGGCATCCCCAAGCTTAGACGCTTGAGTCTTCTTGAATATTTCTTGGGGGTGCACGGGGGCATCCCCAAGCTTGAGCGTTTGACCCTCCTTAATCTTCTTTCATCATCTTCCCTCGCACACTTGAAAACTCCCTTCATACATAACTCATCATAATCTGATTAGCGAGGTTAGTACCCACAATAAAATAATTTTTCCCTACTGGAAATAAAAATAATCTTGAAGAGCTACTGTTTCTCAAGATTGCCAAAAGGTTTTTGCAAAGAAAAAGCAAGCTCAAGGTTTGCAAAACGAAGAAAAGGCAAAACAGGACATAATCTGTGAAAAACAGACCAGCAGGTAGTAAATAATTTTTTCGGGGCACTTCTGCAACTCAAATCAAAAAACTCAGAACAGACGCTCGAAAGCCAATTGTATATAGCACGTTGTCAAAAAAATTCAGATCAAAAAGATGATCTGGTGATTTTATTCGAATTTTTCTGTCCAAGGACAGAATCTGTTTTCTGGACAGCATGTCACAACTTTTGAACTTTCTTGCAATCAGAGGCTAAACTTGGCACAAAGCTGAAAAGAAAAGATACAATGATGATTCTACTGTAGTAACAAACATCAAGACACAACAAAAGCAAAATAAGACCTAATTCGTTGTGGGCTGCCTCCCAAAAGCGCTTTCTTTTATGCCTTTAAGCTAGGCATGATGCAAAAAGAGAAGATCAAGTTTTATCAAGAGTAAGAGAATAGCTAGCCCGTGTAACGGACTCAAAAGGAAACTGAATCTTCTTTCTAGGGAAGTGTTCCATCTCTTTCTTGAGATGGAATTGGAATTTTATATTCCCCTCTTTCATGTCAATGATAGCACCAACGCTGCGAAGAAAAGGACGTCCCAAAATAATTGGACATGAAGGTTCATATTCAATATCCATAATAGTAAAATCAACGGGAACATAATTGTCATTGACAATGATAAGAACATCGCCGATCTTCCCCAAAGGTTTCTTTACGGAAGAATCAACAAGACGAACACCAAAAGAACAAGGATCAAAAGGTTTCAATTCAAACATATCATACATTCTTTTGCGCATAACGGAGGTACTAGCTCCAACATCACATAAAGCATAGAAAGAGAAGTTATTCAACTTAATTTTAATCATAGGATCCCAACTATCTTCTAGCTTTCTAGGTATGGAGGCTTCTACCCTAAGCTTCTCCTCCCTAGCTTTGATGAGAGCATTAGTGATATGCTCCGTGAAGGCAAGATTAAGTGTGCTAGTGTGGGGATCTCTAGACATCTTGTGAAGAAAACCAATAACTTCAGAAATGGTGCAATTATAAAAATCAAGGTCACTACTATCAAGTAAAGTGGTAGTGGTGTCCTTTAGGCTCACTTGTTTGGTAGCTTCTATGGTCATAGGAGTTTCTTCTTCTACGGTTGAGGTCATAGCATCACCATTAATAGGTCCAATGGGACTAGGAGTGCATTGGGTGCTAAGAGTTTGGATATCCTCAACAACTTGAATAGTAGCAACAGTGTGGTGGGTAGGAAGGCTCTTAATTCTATCTTCTCCCTCCTTTTCTCTAGCCCATCTCTTTTTAAGTTTAGCCATCATCCTAATGTTTTCATTAATTTGCACTTGAATAGCATTCATAGGAGTGGTCTTCCTCTCCTCAAGAGGAGAAGTTCTAATTTTAAGCAACTCTGCCTCATGGGCTAAATTGTCTACCTTCGAAGAGAGATTATCTAGTTTGTCTAGTTTTTCTTCTACACTCTTATTGAAGACCTTTTGGGTAGTGATGAAGTCTTTAAGCATAATCTCTAGTTCAGAAGTGGAGTTCTTGGTGCTAGGATAAGCATTGTTGTTCCCATATGAATTAGAGGGGGACGGTCTAGGGTTGCTACCAAAATTACTCCTATAAGCATTGTTATTGAAATTGTTTCTAGAGATAAAGTTCACATCTACTTGATCTTGAGCAATCAAAGAATTTAAAGGAACATCATGAGGATCAATAGAAGATTGCTTGGAAAGTAGAGACATGATCAAGTCAACTTTTTCATTTAGGGAGGAAATCTCCTCGATAGAGTTTACCTTCCTACCTCACTACTAGGAAAAGGGCTATAGATGGAATTGATACTAATGGCGCACCAGACAAGCAGTGCGCCATTAGTATATACTAATGGCGCACCAACCTCAGATACGCCATTAGAGTTCAAACTACTAATGGCGCACCTGGCCCAGCGTGCGCCATTAGTATCAAAAAGTTTTTTTTTTGAACTAGTGCGCCTGTCCAAACATACTAATGGCGCATCCAGACGAAGTGCGCCATTACTAGTTGTAACTAGTAATGGCGCACCAGCTGTAAAGTGCGCCATTAATGTTCATTTTTTTATGATATATATTTTTTTTTACAAAACTACTAATGGCGCACTGTTCCACAGTGCGCCATTACTAGTTTAATGGCGCACTGCGCGACAGTGCGCCATTAGTATGTTTTTTTTTTGCAAAACTAGTAATGGCGCACTAACTGAGGATGCGCCATTAGTAATCTTGATTACTAATGGCGCATTTATAGTGGGTGCGCCATTAGTAAGTGGGCAGCAACAAGATATTTTGGACAGCCTCTCCTACCCACACTCACTTTCTCCCCCACTTCATTCTCTCCACCTCCTCCTTGTCTCGGGTCCCTCCTCTTTTTCACCTCATTTCCACCATAGATTCATTCAAATTAAGTGGTTAAATTACCTTGTTTTGATAGGTAAGTAAGGGGGGAAGCTATATTTATGTTTGTCTCCATACAACAATGTGCACATGCACTTTTTATGGCCTAGCTAGATCTATGTATGTTCGTGGTGTTGCATATGTTTGTTGTGTTGCATATTTGTTTGTGTTTGGAGGTGTACCGGTATTTGAAATGCGATAGTTGCCAATATTTTCTCGGAATGTTGATTCATTTCCGTTTCGGTGAGAATTTTGGCATTAAGCATTCTTTTTTGTCCTATTTTTAGGGAAAGTAATGGCAAATTTTTTCTTGGTTCTAAAATATCGTTTTGCTCTACCCCGCAGGCGACCATGGTGCGCACGATGATCGAAGGCATCGTGAACAAGTTTTTGAGGTCCGTGAAGGCCGAGATGCTTCAAAAGAACGAGACGGAGATAAGATGTCCGTGTCGAAGATGCAAGCTGAAGAGCCTTACTGCGGACCCGGATTCCGGGCAGGTGCGGGACCACCTGCTCTTGCATGGTTTCATGGATGGCTATCGGTGGCAAGGTGATGAAGATGACTACGAAGTCGTCCATGGGGGCCGGGCAAGAAATGAGGAAGGGCAGCAAGACAACCACCGTGGCTCGGGCGGGCGAGAAGACGAAGAATCCCCAGGAGATGATCACGACGGTGATGCTGTACACAGCCATCATGTAGAAGATGCAGGACATGATGATGAGGAAGATGCCGGAGCAGACGACGGGCATGATCATGAAGATGATGATGCCGGCGGAGCAGACGACGCTGGACCATCGATGGGCTGGGTGCAGGACCATCATATTCAAGAGCTGCTTCTCAAGCAGACCGATAACGCAAGAGCTGCCGCCCGAGAGAAAGCCAAGATGGATCAACTTGAGTTAGACGCGGTTACTCCATTGTATGAAGGATGCAGGCCCGTGGATACCCGCCTGAAAGTAACGCTCATGGCTCTGGAGATGAAGGTAAAACACAAAATGACCGACGCATGCTTCGACGAGAACATGTCATTCTGGCACGAACGTCTTCCCAAAGGGAACAAGTGCCACACTAGTTTGGAGGAGGCGAAGAAAATCGTGTGTCCTCTGGATTTACCGCACGTGAAATACCATGTGTGCATGAACAATTGCATCATTTATCGGGACAAGCACGCAGAGTCTACCATATGTCCGATGTGCGCCGTCACTCGATACAAGAAGAGGAAGAAAGCTCCTCGAAAAGTGGTGTGGTACTTTCCGATCACTCCTCGTCTGCAGCGGTATTTCGCGGACCCTAAGGTAGCAAAGCTCCTGCGTTGGCACGCGGATAGGGAGGAGAAGAAGCGAGAAGATGACGCAAATGATCCGGAGATAGATAAAAAAGACAAGATGCTGAGTCACCCTAAGGATGCGAGCTAGTGGCAAGCGTTGAACTTCGAAGACCTAGAATTTGGGAACGATCCAAGGAACATCGTGCTGGGCGCGAGCACCGATGGAGTCAATCCGTTTGGCAGCCAGAGAAGCACACATAGCACCTGGCCTGTGTTTGTGTGGATGTACAACCTTCCCCCCTGGTTGTGCATGAAGAGGAAGTACATTCACATGAGTATGCTAATTGAAGGACCGAAACAACCAGGGAACGACATCAATCTGTATCTGGGGCTGCTGAAAGAGGAGCTAGACACGCTGTGGAAAATGCCAGCCAATACGTGCGACGCCGCAAAGAAAGAATATTTCCCTATGAGAGCCGCGCTGCTCACGACGGTGCACGACTATCTCGGTTACGGATATGTCGCGGGGCAGGTGGTCCATGGATTTTCTGGATGCATCAGGTGCATGGATGACACAATGTATCGCCAGCTAGATAGAGATCCCGGGTCTTCGAAAACCGTGTTCATGGGACATCGAAGGTGGCTTCGCGACGATGACCTGTGGAGAAAACGCAAAGATCTGTTCGATGGTGAAACCGAACCCCGAGGACGCCCGCGTACGAGGAGCGGCGAGGAAATAGACGAGCTGTTGAAAAATTGGAAAGATTGCCCACTGCCGGGAAAGAAGCAAAAGGCGCCAGAGCCGGGAAAGAAGCGAAAGGCGCTAGAGCCGCTGCTGAAGGTATGGAAAACGAGGTCTGTTTTCTGGGACTTGCCGTACTGGAAGATCCACCGTGTGCCTCACAGCCTTGATGTAATGCATATCACGAAGAACGTGTGCGAGAGTCTGCTTGGTACCCTGCTCAACATGCCAGAGAGGACCAAAGATGGGCCGAAAGCAAGGGCAGACTTGAAATCAATGGGCATCAGGCAGGAGCTTCATGCTTTATATGATGATCATGATGATGATGATGAGGCGAAGTAGGACACGAAAAGTCGTCGCAAAGGCAAAAAGGCCAAGAAGACCGGAAATGACTACCCTCCCGCGTGCTTCACTCTAAGTCAGGAGGAGATCGAGCAGTTTTTCACCTGCCTCGTAGGAGTACAACTTCCTTACGGTTACGCGGGGAAGATAAGCAGATACCTAGACCGGGCGAAGCTGAAGTTCAGCGGGATGAAGTCTCACGACTGTCACGTGCTGATGACGCAGATACTTCCAGTTGCAATCCGTGGGATCATGGACGCGCACGTCCGTGAAACCCTATTTGGCCTATGCAACTTTTTCGACGTCATCTCTCGGAAGTCTGTTGGCGTGAGGCAACTCAGAAGGCTACAGGAAGAGATCTTGGTGATACTATGCGAGCTTGAGATGTACTTCCCGCCCGCATTCTTTGACGTTATGGTGCATCTACTGGTCCATATCGTGGACGATATCATCCAACTCGGGCCGACGTTCCTGCACAGCATGATGCCGTTCGAAAGGATGAATGGTGTCATCAAAGGATACGTTCGCAACATGTCACGTCCAGAGGGAAGCATAGCCAGGGGCTTTCTGACCGAAGAGTGCCTATTGCACGAATTATCTAGGCATCGAGAACCCCGTTGGTCTGCCCGTCAACAGGCACCTCGGCAGGCTCGCTGGATGGGGTCACCGTGATGGTCGCCGCGAAATGCATGTCGACTTCGAGGGTTGACTCGCCGACTTTGAAAGAGCAAACCTAGTCGCGCTACAACACATAGACGTGGTCGATCCTTGGGTGGTAGAGCACAAAACCTTTATTGAGAAGACGTACAATGACCGAGGCCAATAGAGGACGGACGGAGATATAATCAAAGAGCACAACTCATGTTTCACGCGTTGGTTCAAGCAGAAGCTTCTGTCGTACCCTTTACATGAGGATTCTTCCGCGGAAGAACAACTCATATTCGCCTTGTCACAGGGCGCCGAGCACAACCTGATGACCTATGAGGCGTACGATATCAACGGCTACACATTCTACACCGAGGCCAAGGACATGAAGAGCGATGGTTATCAGAACTCCTGGGTAACGATGGAATCCTACACCGGTAATGACAAGGACAGATACTACGGAAGGATCGATGAGATCTGGGAGCTGAGCTACGCTGGAGAGAAGGTCCCGATGTTCCGTGTCAGATGGGCCAAGAGCGTCCTAAAAGAAGACCGGTATTTCACCACCATGGTTATACCCGAAGCCAAATCCAAGACCGCGGGCGCAAACGTCACCGCGAAAAATGAGCCATGGGTACTGGCTTCCCAAGTTGACCAATGCTTCTTCATTACCGACCCGTCAAAACCCAGTCGTGTTGTCGTGAGGAGAGGCAAAAGGAAGATCATCGGAATGGATGGAGTAGCGAATGAGCAAGACTTCGACAAGTACGGCGACCCGTGGATCGAACATGACGACGATGATGAAGTAGCAGCATACACCACAAGAAGAAGCAGGACCACCCTACCTAAAGGACGTCCGTTCCACAGAAGAACTCCATTTGCGAAAAAGAAGGGCAAGAAGATTGTGAACAGATAGCTAGCTAAGATCGATTGTATTTAAATCGTAGCCTTCATTTCTCAATTGTATTTCATGGGCACTTTTTGAACTATCATGAATATTTTTAAATTTCATGGACACTCGATCTCGACCCCCCCTACATCTCGATCGCTATCCCACCTCGCCAGATCCGCTCCCCCTCGCCGCCGAGCACCCCCCAGTCCACCGGCCGCCGCAGCCGACCCCCCGCACCCTCGATTCCCCTACTCAACCGCCGCCGCCGAGCACCCCCCGGTCCACCGGCCGCCGCCGCCGACCCCCCGCACCCTCGATTCCCCTACTCAACCGCCGCCGCCGACCCATGATATATTAAAAATAATAAATTTGATGATATTTTTTCATATTCATAAATATTTTCAAATAAAAAATTTGATGATATTTTTTAAAAAATTATTACTTTTTTATAAAAAATATTACTGTTATGATTTAAACAAGTTTGAACATATTTAAACACAAATAAGTGTCAAACAACATTTTAAATGCAAAAAAAAATTGGGGAGCCTGGGAATCAAACCCAGGACCTCCTGGTGGGTGTGCTGCGTGCTGACCAGTCGGGCTAGTGGGTGGGTTCTGTTGGGTAGTGGGTTAGGTGGAATATATACCTGACCAGTTGGGCTAGTGACTAGAACACAATACTAATGGCGCACCTGGGGGTGGTGCACCATTAGAATCTACATATTTATGGCGCACAAAGGTGCGGTGCGCCATTAGTAATCCCCCCATCCATATCACCCCCCACCGGCCGCACCCTCCTCTCTCTCCCTCGCCAGATCTCCCCTTCCCTCTCCCCGACGCCTCTCTCTCCCTCCAGCGCCGCGCCGCCGCCCCCGCGCTACCCCCGCTGAGCCGAGCGCCGCGCCGCCGACGCCCTCGACGCCCGCGCCCCCGACGCCCCGGACACCCCCGACGCCCTTGACGCCCGCGCCCCCGACGTCCGACGCCACCGACGCCTCCCCACCCCCTCGGACGAGCCCCTCGCCCTCTGCCGCGGCCTCCCCCGACTCTGCAGCAACGCCGTCGCCCGGAGCTACGCCGGCGACCACTCCATACGCAGGTAGCCATCACTCCTCCCTCCTTCCTCTCTAATCACCACCACAAAGTCATTTTAGGAATTTTAGGTTTAGACATTTGAAGAAAGTCATGGTTTAGACTCTGGTTAGGGGATTCAATTAGTGTGCTCAGTCATTTTAGGAGTTAATTGAGAGAATATCGTTCGCCTAGTGGGGGTTGCACATCTAATTGAGAGAATCATGTGTACACCGAATCGTAGTATGCTCCACACACTCCCTGGGATGTGCTCTGCAGGATTTTGTGTCGGGGAGCATGCTGCAATTCTGTGTGCTTGTTTGTCAACCTGTCTTCTTTTCGCTTAGGGGATTTTGTATCCGGTTTGAGGTTTGAGGTTGGGGATGATTAGATCCTTCTGCTGATGTGTTCTTCCATTTCAAGTGGTTAGCTTCTGTCAGTGGTTTGGTTTGTTAGTTGCTGTGGATTAAACTACATTATAGACAAGCATATGCCTGAATTTTCTTCATGTGGAATGATCTAATGTTCTCTACGAGGCCAGAGGTTTTTTGCTTGTCTTAATCGGCAGTTTTATTTGATGCGTTTTGCATTTGTGTGATGCTGTCAGGAAATGGGTAACAACTATGTAGATGTAACTGGCTTTGTCGAGAAAATGATCAACCATTACGAGCAGCAGGAAAGCAACAAATTTAGTCAACTATTTATGCAAAAACTGTGATGTCTGTGCAAACTAACGGACACCAACAATCTTTCTGTGTAAGGGCATCCCAAACGCCAACCCGCAAAATATCTCTCGCATTCGGCCACGGGCTTGGATGCCGGAGTCCACCATCCAACGTTGCCCGCATATATCCAGCCAACAATTAGAACTCATGTGACGAAATCCGTTCAAACCGGGCAGATTTCATTGAAATCCAGACATTTTTTATTTTTTATTTAGAAAAAGAGGACGACCCCCGGCCTCTGCATCTGGGCGATACATGCGGCCACTTTATTAATTATTCACACAAGACCTTACAAAGTCATACAACAGTAACACTAAAGCCATCGTCTAGGCAACATCTGTCGCTACTCCTATCCAGTTGATAAAGGAGCGCTGACAATTTGGGCCTAATGACAAACGGACCTCGCAGCCAAACCTAACATCTAAGACCTGAGGTCCCAATCAGGACTCCTGACGGCATGGGGCACCCACCAGTCCGGCGCACTCCTCAACCAGGACGCCTGCCGGGTATGAGGCCGCCGCAGCACCTGCCACCAATCCATTTTTAGTGTTGTACTGATGCATTAACCTTGCCCGGTCTAGCTGCCGTCGAGGCCACCATGACGCCAGACAATGCCAACATCCTGCGCTCGTCCATCATCACACACCCACCGGCGACACTCTGCTGCTCCATGCCGCTGAGACCCGCCATTGTCGACGTGCCAGATACCACGCAGCTCCTCCTCTTATCCCATCCAGCCAACACTTGCTCCAAAAGGATGCCCACAGGAAGGAAAACGACATCAAAATGTTGCCATCGTCGGATCCGGTAGATCCAGATCTAGGTTTCCCCCGGAAGCTCCCAATCAGGTTGACGTGACTTGCAACAACGATGCCTCAAGAAGGGAACGACGTCTGAGACGCCGCCATCATCCACCATGACCGCAGTCAGGCACGAGTTTCACCGGAAGCCACGTTGTCCCGATCTCACGGTTGGCTGGAACCGAGCGGAGTCTCGCCACGAAGACGAACGCCGACGTCGGTACACGGGCGGAGATCCGACGTCTCCTCACCGGTCCCTCCACGCGACGCCAGTCGGTTGAAGGCCACCCCACGGCGGAACCGATCGGGGTTTGATCCGCAGTCGTCGCCGCCACCATCTCCGCGCAGATCAGGCATCCCGTCGGATGGGGCGCTGCACCGCCGCCATCCATCGCAGGGTCTCCGCTCTTCCGGCTGATGGCGGTTCGGCCACCGCCGCACGGCCAGGGATCGCCGCCCCAGCCGCCGCCTTTGGATCCCACGAGAAGGGCCGCCGCTTCCGCCTCCGATGGGATCCCGCCGCGTCCACCCACCCAGGTGACTTCGGCGCCGGGCCTGCCGCCACCGCGGCCCTTCCGACGGCAGCGGCGGCAGAGGGAGGTGCGAGAGGAGGCTTGCGACGCTAGGGTTCGGGGGGCCCTGGCGTCGCCTAGGGGGAGGCGACGCGAGGGGAAGGTGCCGGTGATTGAAGTCCAGATATAATTTACATAAAAGATGGATATTTTGACAGTTTAGCAAAAAAATAACTAAACCTAAACATAAACATAAACCGTATACCGAACAACCATCTGGCACGCATGGCCACCCTACCCTACTCCACCGCCATCTCCGTCGGTGCCGTTGTCGTCATCGTCTTGGTCCTTCTAGCGGCCGAATGACCCCGGAGGGCCACGGAAACCTTGTCCGGCTGCTGCCTGCCGCTGGCGTAAGAGCCGCTCCACATCCTACTTCACTGTGTGGTGTGACACCGTGGCCACTGGTGATGTGGCCTTCAGAACTCTGGCTGCGGCCTCGCCACGACCGGCGTTGGCGGAGCAGTCGCTAAGCGACCACTCTTCGCAAATCTTAACGAGCTCGCCGTCAGGGTGGCATCGGCGAGTGGCGCCCATGTCTGCATTGGTTACGAAGCAGTCGAGTGCCCGCGCCGGGGCATGGTCAGAGTCATTGCGGACCCAGTCCGACGCCTCGTTGCTCTTGGCGAACGCGGAGCGGCAACCGGCATTGCGTCGGTCGTACCAACCGTGAGCTCTGCCTCGGAGACAAAGGTCCTGGAGCATGAGGCACCGTTGTAACCGCCTCTTCTGAGGTAGTGGAGGAGGTGGCCCCACGCCTTCTTGATTGCGGGCGGCAACCCCTCCGTGAGGGTGAGGCAGTAGCGGCGCCGCGGCGACGGCGGCGTATAGCGGCTTTACAGCGGTGACGCCGGCTCCTCCTTGACACGTGGTTGGATCTGGACGCCGCGTGGTGCGGGGGTGAGGACGGTTCCTCCTTCATGTGGCGTCCGATCTAGACGTCGCAGTTGTGCTGGGGCATGGCTGGCTCCTCCTTCACAGGCCAGAGCGAGGACGCCGGATCGCGCTTCACGTGGTGGCGCGGCGGGTATGGCGGCTCCTCCTTGACGCTAAGACATGGTGTAATCTTTCCAAAGCTGTGCAGATTCTCTCATGTGATAACGGAGACTAATTGTCTAGATGTGGTGAACCTCTGGAACTCTCGTAACAATAGTCACTCCGTTGTGACACCGGTACTAGTAGAAATTGGAGAGCTCTCTTCCTTTTTTGATTCATTTTGTATTCAACATGTAATGAGGTCAGCCAAGGTACCGACCCATCTTTGTGCTAAACATGCTTGCACGTTGATGGTCACCGAAAGTTGGACAGATGATAGCATGTTGGCTGATGATGTCTGGAGTACTTTTGTTGAATGAAGCTATTAAGTTTGAATCCAAAAAAGAGAGGATACCTAGACAGCTCGGGCCGAGGCCAATTACTCGGCTCGTACGTCCACATTTTTTATCAGTACTTCAATTCTTCAAGAAAATACTCTCAGCACCCCCTGATACTTTCGCCGAAAAAAGGATACTTTGCTTTTTAATTTTCGTTGTCATAGTAGCCCTACTTTGCCATGTACTATAGTACATCAATTTATCTCAAGAGGGCCTTTATATATCATCGATTTCTCTCAGTAATCTGTAGTTCTGTACTCGGTTTCGCACGGAAGGGCTAGCTTAGCTCTATGCCCATGATGAATAGTTTGACCGTGTATTTATGTTGCGTCATGGGAGTTGTAGGATTAGGAGGTGACGGGAATGCAGATTCGGTGGTCAACAAACTAATCCAAACAAAGTGAATGTCTCCATCGGTGCAAACCTATGCGAGACCAAAGTGAACGTCATTGAGTCTTATTATTACCACCGGATACGGTGGAGTTATCTTCGAACTCCCATCTAGATCGCTTGGTCTGGATCGGGATTCAAGGTGGCGGCCTATGTGGATTCACTAGCTGATTGGGTCGAAGATCTTGGAGCGAACTAGAAACAGGAAGGCTTGGAGCGAACTAGCTGATTGGCTAACCTGGCCGGCTTAGGCCTGCAGCATGCAGATCGTTCCTTGTGCCGCCAGCTACAGCCACAAGGATGTGGTGTTTGGCGAAACGGAGACAATGTCCAGAAGGTCGTGTCCACGTGGCATGCAGTGTGACCTGAGTTGCCACCATTCAGGAGCTCCTCCGCGGGACGCCTGCGTCAGCATCATTATCCATAGCAAGGATGTACTTACTCTCAATCTATCTGCAATCAGATTTTGCGCTGGCTCACTTTTTTAATTCAATTGTGCCATGCCGTATTTTGTACTCTCGTGGGATTCACAACTTAAATTTTGAATTCGTTAATCAAGTCTGTATTGCCCCATCACACTGGATTCATAGAAAGTGAAAATTCGCTAGACTGAATGGTGGAAAAAACAGAGCAACACGGATCGGTCTGATTTTTTTTACCCTTGTACTAATACGAATGTAGTTCAAATGATCACATAAACGTATACACATGTACACGTCCAGCTGGTGAGTCAAAAGCATGCACAACTAGAGACAACCACTGCGACCAAGGTGTCTCCGAAGAACAAGGACTATATTTATGACGATGCATCTGCTTCACGTCCCTGGTCTTTCTCGTAGTTGTTATAGGCATCTATCCGTACTCTTGGGGATGTCGGCCAATAGGAACCATGGTTCTAAATAGCAAGCTAAACGACTTAGTGCGGTGCATGTCGAACTGTTGGCCACCTCTGTGTCGGCCACATGATGCTAACAAAAATGCTACACTTACGGAAGCCTTCTACGGATTATTTGCACGGAAGACAACCCCACCAGTCTCAGCTCCCCTGATTTACGCTGGTGGCCCACTTTCCCTCCTAATCCCCAACCACATCGCTACAATTCAGTCCGTAAACAACAAGCCTGTAGCACATGTCTGTAAGTGTAGCATCTCTCTGATGCTAAATATCACTAAACGACTTAGTGCGGTGCATGTCGAACTGTTGTAGCACCGAGATAGCATGCTACTTAAATTATGATAGGAACCCACACTGGTAAACGACGGTCACCATACCTGGTTCCGGGAGAGTCACTTTGGATCTCCATAAATCCTGTTGGGCTTGCAAAAAGATCAACTAGCGATAGCAGGCCAAAACCACAACTTCCTTTCTTAGGTCGGGTACGTAGGAATTGATGGACAATTCGACAGAAAAAAGAAAGAGTGACAAACCTCGCATATATAGAGGTCCATCGTCACTAACATCTCTTATGAAATGTGCTCCAATGTCTTGCCTCCTCCCTGCTCACAACGTTGTTCCTTGCATGTGCAACACTAGGCCATGGTGCACCAAACGTGATTGTAGCTTGCATCACAGAGGTGGGGAATGTCACCTAATAATCTATGATTAGGAACCGTTAGGAAGACATGTGTACGATGGATCAGTCTATATCGCAGTAACCTGGATAGTTTCTCGGTATACAGTCATATTTGCACTGCTACCTATTTTGCAGACACACATGTAGAGGCTTCAAGCACCAGAGCGTCACAATTACATGGTACTGCAATAAGTGCACAGTCTGCATTTGTCATTTGTTGCATCTCCAATTTGTTGCAAATAACCATGACTGTAAGTCCGGGTTGGGCAAGAATCAATCATTGAGTTGTACTTGTACTTAACTAGTAATATATCTACTCCGCGGGTAACCAGTCAAGCAAGGGAAATAACACAAGGTCAACACGAGATCCCACGAGGCTATAACCATGAAATCGCTAGGCCCCCCATTTTGTGGTGTGTATGTATTTCGCCAAGTTGTGCCAAGACGGATTGATCTGGCTCAGCTTGTATTGTACTAGCTAACTCTCATGTACGTGCTTGTGTATTGCGGAAATGGCAGCCTATCTTCGATATGCATGTGTGGTTTGCACAGGACTCGACCGATTCACAAGCCCAAGGAAAACTGTTTTTCACGACAGTATATGGAGTTGTTAGTTTGATTGTGGTCATATATTAATAACAACCACAATCTCGTGGTTCTTAGCCATTGTTATAGGCCCCATTTTTTTACAGTCATAATGACTGAATACCTTTGTTGGTTGTTATTCCTATAACGACAAGATCATGTGTCGTTGTCAATCTTGAGGACCGAAGTATCATTAACGAACACTTTATCTTAATAAAGACAATTATCTTTACCATTTTCATATCCTTCAACGACCACTATATTTAGTATAACTTCAGTTCAACCACCTGTAGAATCGTTAACAAACATTTTATGGAACATACAACTTTGGATATTAACATCCATGTTAATTCAGAAAGAAAAGAATCTTAGTAATGAAAGGATGATAGCTTCCTTTATCAATAAAAATCAGGTAAATCATTAAAAAATGAACTTACTATTATTGTACTAAAATATCATTTAAGAAATTTTCCTCAAAAGCATACCCTAAAAGCACTCCTTAAAGGACCAACGTACTTGCTCATATCTAATTGGAAAACGGGACAACTAAAAAAGACAATATTTACTAATATCGTCATAGTAAAATCACAGAACAACAGTACAGGTGGCCTTCCATTTCACGTTCCATCGGTACAACACATACGTCAACCAGCCGCCGTTACCCTAACGATCTGTCTCGCGCCTGCAAAGTATCCATCTCCTGCCAAGCCAGCTGTACATCATGTAGCCATACTTACGAAGCACATCTCCCTATTTTCTAAAACGACTGTATATGGCAAAAAAACTGATCTGGCACAGATCCAGAGGAGCACTTGGACGCTAAAGATATAGAGATCACTTGGACCCCAGAGCCAAAACGCTGCTCCCCGAGATAGCGTGCAACATAAAATTATGATAGGAACCCACACTAGTAAACCACGGTCACCATACTTGGTGCCGGATGTCTCACTTTGGTTCTTCCATGTCTGTCAAGACGTCGAGCCCATGGTAGTTATTGCGATGACCATTGGAATAAATGATGACACACACTATATTACCTACCTCGTCACTGACGCGGCACTCGGGTGTGGTTCATGTGGGCTCAGAGGAAGTATCGTTGGTAGTCCAAGTACTTTTGAGATACCACCAAAAAATTTGTTTGTTTCATGCGCTAATTTTTTTGGAGGTAAACATACAAAAATATTGTAGAGGGTCATGTATCAGCCGAACCTACACTTGGCGCTACACATCACATGGCAGCATTTTTTGATATCTCTGCATGGCGATTGTGGTAAACATTGGAGGGAATGATCAACCACATGGAGGGAAGGATCCATCGTTAATAACCCATGCACTTAGGGACGAGGAATAGAATAATAAAAATAATAGGGAAGAATGTAAGCTCAGAAAATGACAAAAAAATATCAAAAAAGGTTGCAACTTTTTTATTTTCTTTTGACGAAACATCCTTGCAATACTAAACAATCATTTTTAGTTCATGATTTGGAACAGGGAAAAAAGAATATTTTGACCGAACTATTCGGAAAATAATCATTTAATAATAAATGTATACACCTGGTCCAATAATTTAAGTTTGTACATATTTCGAATTAATATGCCACACTAAGTCATCAACCGGCTTCTCAAAAAATGTTTTTTCCTTTGTGCTTAATTGCAGGTACACTGTTTTATTTATGAATCTGTATGTATCCATGTTTTCGCATCAGTTACAGAACATATTTGGCCATGATTCATGGCCTTCGCGCGGATTTTGGGTGGGGATTTGGGGTAGAACATGTTAAATTTCCACCAAAGTCATTTGCTAATAGCCTAAAGTTGCAGAGTAACTGATCTATCCCGGCCCATAATGTACCCCTAGTATCTGTCAACACATCCTAGTGGAACAATGAGCCGTTTATATTTACCTTGTTATATTGCAAGCGTGTGCCACCATTTTATAACCAAGGCCATCGTTAGTTACTGCTTTAATGTGAAGATTATACATACTATGAGTGAACCAATTAAATAAATGCTTGCAAGGACGAGTGAGACACCCATTTAAAACGTGGCTAGGCCCTCAGCCGGCCTAGTACACTCGGTTTGATGTCTCATGCAAATATGCAATGTACAACGGCAAGGTGTGTATGAACCCTGTTTGACTAAGATATTGTTGAGCACATGCCTGCGAATGAGAGCTATGGATCTTCTCTATGATCGAGAGTTCGAAACCTTATCACACGAGAATCTTGTGAAAATGCTTGTTACTTTATTGTTGTGGGTCGTCTGGGGTACACGACCGAAGGGCATTCATGAAGGGGAATAGCAGCACGAATTGTTGTATGTTCATGCATTCACGAATCATTTTCTCGAGTATCTCAAGGCAATGCCTAATCTGATGCGGTGTGTTATTCCTCATGTTCCAGCTGTTGGCTAACAAAAATGGATTCCACCACCGGATAGTTTTTTTCAAGTCAATGTGGATAGTGTAGTTGAAAGTGTTGGTAACAAAAGGGATGTGGGCGCGCTCTGTAGGGATGCTCCAGTAATTTTTTGGGCGCTTCAGTTAGGGTTTTTTGCTACCGACGACCCCTCATACT
Organism: Secale cereale; assembly: GCA_902687465.1. Lineage (NCBI taxonomy): Eukaryota > Viridiplantae > Streptophyta > Magnoliopsida > Poales > Poaceae > Secale > Secale cereale. The sequence goes on from LR738713.1 coordinate 676,178,046, forward strand.
CTGGAACCTTCTTTGTGCATTGAAGCATCCTAATAGCCCCGGACTGCGCAAAATTTGAAGAAGACCTTCAAGCATGAATTTTTTCACTCTAGTTATGCATCAAATGATTTAGCTATGGCGTCGATCCATGTGTCAATTGGTCGCCTTCCTAGCTAGTAGGGCACCGGCCTTTGATTGTACTCCTATTCGTCTACGTGATAAATAGAACAATGAGAGTTTCTACGAAAACAAAGGCAGGCATCATACGGTACACTAAATGAACATGAAGGCAAATGTTTGTAGCTGGCTGGTTAGCCGAGTGATTGTGCCGGACGCACGTGGTACGTTGGATCAAAACGATCAAACTGACAATGGAAATGCCCCCACAAGGACGCGACACCACCGTTCCCCCATCTCAGCCTTAACTTACGGAGCAAATCAAGATGGCATCGACGCTGCCACGCAACTCTGCCTCACCTCCTTCGCCACAACACAGAGCAGCTCCATGCTCCACTCTGTCATCTTGCGTTGCAGGCTTTCTCCATGGTGTGCTGCTGCAACGTGTCCTTGCCAGAGCCCAAAAGTGGATCTTAGGACGCGGAGACCATAGCTTGAGAGCTCACAGTTCAGGGCAGCATAGCCTACGAGCTCCCGGGGCGGAGGGCGACGTGGGGCGATAGCAAGCTGCTACCGGCCAGGGGAGGATCAAAGCATCTTTACTGGCGTGTGTGCTGTAACCCCTCACGACAGGGCCCCCTGATGATGGTCTTAGAAAAATCAATAATGATGCGGCTGTTAGAACTAAGAAGCGAGCATGGCAAGGCGGGTGCGGGTAGGGTGGCTCGATCATCATGTGCAAACCTCATGAAGATGTAACGGATCCGCTAATAGCTGAAGCTTTGGCTCTCAGTGTTGGGCCAAACCCTGAACCAGCCCGCTTTCCGCGCTCTCACACTCACTCGAATGAAAGTGTAAGATGTAGAGGAGAACACTGGAAGTTTTTCCCGCGCACAAACGTCACGCCACATGAACGTCGCCTTGACCACACGAACGGCCGCACTTTACACATACCGGGCACATACCCTGGCTTGGCAACTCACGGGCACATACATGGGAGACTACACACAAGGCTACTCATTCACTTTCACGAGCAGGCACGCAGCCGGACTTTCCATGCAGGTAGCTAACCAACTACCCACCTGGACTAAGCACAACGCGCTGGACTAACCAACTGCCATAGCCACGCGTGCACGCGCACATAGGTTCACCATCATGATACACACGTGCTCTGGGCACATACTCGGTTTATCCTAACACTCAGAGATGGTGTGCATTTTTCAAATCTTAAAGGATTCCGAGAACTAATCATGGAGGTTGATTACCTTGAGGTGGTGAACCTCTGGAAACTCTCGCTACCACTCTCGTTCGGTGTGTGCTTCCTTCTTCTGGAAATAGGGGATTTATCTTGTAGTTTTGTCTCTTTTTCTATTCATGTAAATAGATCATCCAACTTTTGGGTGCACCTCTATGGTAAACGGCGTTGCTCTTTGTTAGTTACCGACAGCTGGATGGATACCGAACCTGCTTTCCTAGTCAGTAGCCTCATGGCTGATTGTGCTATATATGCTTTTTCTGAATAAAGATCCCCAAATTCCACGGGAAAAACAGAGTTCACATATGAACAGATCTACACATATCAGACCGCCGTCCACATCTGACCACACAATAATATGGTGCTCATGTGAACTAATGTATATGGTTTGATGGTTAGGAGGACAGTGGTATTCACAGCCCATCAGGGTTCAAGTTATGATGCTCACATTATTCTGGATTTATTTCGGGATTTCCGGCGATGCGCGTTCAGTGGGAGGATACGTTCCCATCGATTATGAGGCACCTGTGATGACTTGGAGGTGCTCATAGCGATAGGGTGCGCATGCGTGTACATATGGATGAAAACAATATGACACTCATGTTAAGCAACCCAGTGCCAAAAAATAAAAATAAGACACGAAAATGACATAAAACTAGGCGCGGCAGAGCACGCCTATCCCTCTAGTACCACATTACACTAGTAGATAAAGGGACATCTGACCCGGTTCATTAGGGCCTTTAGCCCCGGTTCTTGAACCGGGACTAAAGGATCGGTACTAATGCCCAGGCCCTTTAGTCCCGGTTCAATCCAGAACCGGGGCAGATGGGTCTCCACGTGGCCTGTGCGCGGAGCCCAGGCAGGAGGGCCCTTGGTCCCGGTTGGTGGCACCAACCGGGACCAAAAGGCATCCACGCGTCAGCATTTATGTGGCTGTGGTTAATGTTTTTTTTTTGAAAGGGGAGGGCGGAGGGTTGGGAGGTTTTGGGGGTTTAATTTAGGTGTTTCATATATTGTGTTAGCTAGCTATTTAATAGAGAGAAGTGTCCTCTCTGATGTCCGTGCTTGGTCGATGCTACGTACTACACATACGTATAGAGAGGAGTAGACACCCTAGCTAGCTAGCTAGTAAGCAAACAAGGAAACAGAAGATCGTAATCAACATATATATGCATACAGAGAGAAGTAATATCGACCACCTCTCCTTCTCCGAGAGATTGGTCGAACAACAAGTTCTCGTATATCTATCCGACACTACCGGGTACATATATACAATAATTATCTCTTACAAATATAATCTCCTATACGATGGACGCATGGTCCACATAGTATTCTCCGTCTGGCGCGATCACGTGTTCAAGGAAGAATGCCGCCAATTCCTCTTGAATTGCTCGCAGACGATCTGGTGCTAGGAGTTCATCCCGCATCCGAAACATCTAATTTGAAGAAGGGGGTCAATACATGAAATGATGCTATAAAATTATGAATATTATTAACTAATTGCTTACGCACTTCAAATGATGGTAATGAAATAAAATTGTGAATATTATTAATTGCTTACGCACTTCAAATTGTGCTTCAGAGTAGCCCCGCACACAGGTCGTGTGGCGGATGGACTCGCAAATGTAGTATCCACATAAATCATTCCCTGGTTCCTGCCACAACCACGTTACAAGAAACAGAGGTCAATCAAACTGATAAGCAAGAATGCCAAATGGTATTGATGAAACTAGCGCTTGAATCAAGATATAGGAGATGCGCGGAACATGCTACTATATAGTACTTACTTTCGGGTGTCTAAATTCTAGCTTCTTCGGCAGTCCCGGAGCTTTTTTGGTGAATTTTCTCCAAACCCTGCCAGACAAAGAAAACAATTACTTGATATCAGAAATGAACAAAGTTGCTGATATGCATGGTGGATAATATTGATCGATTTAACTTACCTGTCGAGCATTTGAGTCATGTCCGCATACTCCTCGGGATCTTTACGTTTAGAGTCCAAGACAGTTACTACACCCTTCTCAAGCTTAATCTCTACGAGAATATAGAGGAAGCTGCGCACGCATGCATGAACTCATCAATTACATTACTATAACCTTGACTGATATATAAGGGAAACCAAATATGCACAAGACAATAACACTCACTTGAAGTTGTAAGGAAAGAGTATTATATCTTTGTTTTCATTTACCACCAACGATCGTAGCAAGTTGGTCTCGGTATCTGAAGCACGCCATTTAACCTCGGTTGCATCTATGAGGTATGTGTTAATGAACCCAATATCACCGACTTGTCTTTTCTTCAATTCGACGATCTTCAATCTGCATAATATAGTGAGGATAATTATAAATACATGCAATGAAAGAGCTGAGCTATATAGAGAGACTTAATGACAGAAGTAGTACTACTTACAGACAGTAGCAGGTGACCGTTGCTTTATCGAGGGCCAATTGATTGAAAAACTGATAGAACTCCTCAAATGGAATAGGCAACAGCTCAATTCCAACGAGGTCATGCTCCGGTTTAACTCTCACATACAAACTATCCCTCCCCCCAGACTCGCTGCAGATTTTCAAGTACCAATCATGCAATCTTCGCATATTCATTGATAGAGATCTTTCATTTTTGACTAGAGGCTTCCCGTACTCGTATCTTTGTATCTGCACCTCCATGAAATCATAATGTACATCGTCGGACAGGTAATCTCCAAGATTGCTATAACCGGGCACCATCCTCGGATCATTAGCGACCATGTCGCTAGACACCTTGAGCGGGGGGCACGATTGGTCCGCTTGTTCGCCGAGCTGGGCAATTTGTTTCCCAGCTCGTCCTTCTGCAGCTAACCTTTGATCACTTTTAGTACTTCCCGATCGCTTCGCTTCGTGAAATGACTTTTCAATAATGCGGTCATAGTTGTCCTTCGGCCTACTTTTCCCTGGTTTCTTCAGGGCAGCAAGAGTGCGCTTTGCTTTCACTGGATCTATCTTCTCCTCCGGAGGTGGATGTCTCTGTGCTTTCAACCCTTCAAGCCAGTCCTTCACTTCGCCTTCAGTGATCTTCGTGTTTTCCTCGTCGGACCACTCGTATGGTAACTTCTCTAGAGGCGTGAGAGAAGGACCGAATCTGCATTGCCTCCCGCCTCTGGCTGTACTTCTAGACATCGGCAGACCAGACGAAGCGGCTGTCTTCTTTCCTTGCTTACGCGCCGGAGCAGGAGCAGCCGGAGCGGCGGCAGGTCTCTTCCGCCCTTGCTGACTAGGCGGAGAAGGAGGAGCAGGCTAGCTGCTCGGGCGCGCCAGCGCAGGCGGAGAAGGAGGAGGCTGGCTGCTCGGGAGCGCTGGCGCAGGCGCAGTGCCGCCACGCGCCGGAGAAGGAGCCGGAGTGTCCTGATCGTCACTCGCCGGAGGAGGAGCCGGTGGAGGAGGCGGAGTGACCTGACTCGCCGGAGGAGTAGGAGGAGGCGGAGGCGTCCAGTTGAGAATGTTGATGAGGTCCTTCCGCCATAGGCATGGAGTCTTCAGTGAAGAACCCAGCCGAGTCTCCTCTTTAGCGGTAGGGTGGTCAAGCTGGAGTTCCTCAAATCCCTCCATTATTTCATCCACCATCACCCTAGCATATCCTTCTGGAATCGGCCAGCAGTGAAAAGTTGCGCCGGGTCCCGTAGGATAAACAGAGCCAGCAGCCGCCTTGACCTTCATATTTATCCACTGCGTCATAAGGTGGCAATTTTGTACCTCCGTGATAGCATCCACGGGATAGCTGGCAGTAGCCGTCAAGACATGCTCCGGCTGAAGCAGCTCGGTGGAAGCCACGCTGCTTCTCCGCTGAGATGGCGGGGTAGCTTCAGGGGAAGCTTCGGCAATTCTTTTGTCCCGATTTGCTTCTCGTTCCTCTATCGTTTGTATTCTGGCGCGCAGCGCCTGCAGTTCGGTCTGCTCCATTTTCTTCCTCCTCTCGTGGCATTTGTAATCGCCAGCGTCCGGAAACCCAGCACTCCACGGAACGGAGCCTGGCGTGCCTCGTGTCCGTCCAGGGTGCTCAGGATTCCCGAGGGCCATTGTCAGCTCGTCGTTCTCTCTGTCGGGGAAGAACATCCCTTGCTGCGCTGCTTTGATATAGTGCCGAGGCTTCCTGAGTGGTATTCCCAATTGCTTGTCCGTCCAAATGCACCTCCCTGATACAGGGTCCAAGGTTCCGCCAGCCCCGAACAAACCAAGTCTGGCAACGGTCTGGCCAGTTCATTGTCTCTGGTTCGATCCCTTTCTGAAGCAGATCATTCTCAGCCTTGGCCCACTTAAGCCGGGCTCTGAGGTTGCCACCTGACCCCGTGCGATGGTGACGCTTCTTCTTCGCAGCATTTTTCTGGTTTGTCGCCGACATCTTCTTACTCTTTTCCGATGTCTTATAGGCCACAAATGCGGGCCAGTCATCTTTGATCTTCTCATATATGCCCACGAATTCTGGAGTCTCTTTTTTGCGGACAAACTTATTCAGTATTTTCTTACACGCCCTGAATTGGTCTGCCATCTTCGTAAGAGCAGCTGACTTGATTAATTCCTCTTTAACTGGATTCGCCGGATCATCCTCTGGCGGTAGGGTGAAATTTGACTTCAGCTCAGTCCAAAGATCTTCTTTCTGCATATCAGTGACATAAGACACCTGAGCATCTTTTGCAGCCGGCTTTAACCATTGATGGATGCTGATCGGGATCTTGTCCCTAACCAGAACCCCGCACTGATTAACAAATGCGTTCTTTGTCCGGATGGGTTCAATTGGTTCGCCGGAGCGCGAGATTTCTAAGATCTCAAACTTTTCATCCGACCTCAACTTTTTCTTCGCGCCTCGTCTCTTTACCGAAGATTTGCCCGATCCGGAGGGCTAGAAAAAGGAACAAAGACGAGAGTTAATGAATGCATCGATTAACTAGTCAGCATAGGCTTAACTAATATATATATACCTGCTGGCCGGACTCGGTTCGGTCACCGGAGCCAGCATCACGGTCTCCTTATTGCACCGGCATTGGGTCACCGGAGCCATCCTCACGGTCTACTTCTTCCATGTGCATTGGGTCACCGGAGCCATCAATATCATAGCCTAGATCTTCCTCTCTTTCGAGCAGCTCATTGGTGTCGTTGAGAAACGACAAGACGGCATCTTGTCCGTCTGCGATTATGTCCATCAACATCGCTTCTTGTGCTTTGTCTCGGGTGTTGTCGTCCATAGTTTCTACAAATATTTACAACATGCCAATTATTATTCAAACATGACAGATGGATATATTAATGGAAAACGTAGAACTAACTTCGACCCTCGACCCCTGGACGACCCTCGACTGCTTGGCGATCCACAACCCTAGGCCCCCTCATGTCACATTTTGTCTAGTGTCAAAGGATTCAACAAAACCAATACTTCATCATTAGGCGAAAGTAACAATCGCATGATGGTACGAAGCTCTCCAAAGTTATTTTGGAACGGAGTCCCAGATAGGATAATTCGTAACAAAAGATAGATTATCCTATCAGGAACTCCGTTCCAAAACAACATTGCAGAACTTCGTACCAACATGCCCCGATTACTTCTGGCAAATGATGAAGTCATGGATTTCTTCAATACTTTGACACTAGCTAGGCAACCTCTCGACCCCTCGACCCACGACTGCTCGGCGATCCACAACCCTAGACCCCCTCATGTCACATTTTGTCTAGTGTCAAAGGATTCAACAAAACCAATACTTCATCATTAGGCGAAAGTAACAGTCGCATGATGGTACGAAACTCTCCAAAGTTATTTTGGAACGGAGTCCCAGATAGGATAATTCGTAACAAAAGACGGATTATCCTATCAGGAACTCGGTTCCAAAACAACTTTGCAGAACTTCGTACCAACATGCCCCGGTTACTTCTGGCAAATGATGAAGTTTCTTCAATACTTTGACTCTAGCTAGGCAACCTCTCGACCCCTCGACCCTCGACTGCTCGGCGATCCACAACCCTAGACCCCCTCATGTCACATTTTGTCTAGTGTCAAAGGATTCAACAAAACCAATACCTCATTATTAG
>LR738713.1:676194802-676236387 GCA_902687465.1 Secale cereale
AAAAATGGACCGAGCTCATGGCCCCATCAACGCAATTGTTTTTTGTGACACACATTCCCTGACTAGTATACTAGATTCGATCTTGAATTTTAGGGATTATGCTTGATAACCTGGGATTTCTCTTCCCACGGTGACGACCTATTTGGATATTTTGTCTATGAATTTTAGGGATTATGCTTGATATGCCTGTTTAAACGAGCGAGAGAAAATACACGTGCATCCCTTTTCTATTTCCCTTTGTTTGAGTGCACGTCAACAGCCACCTTGCCCGGTGCTAACACCCGTTTCTCTATGCATGGGTACAGAGATAGTAACATTTCTATATAGTAAATAGATATTGTCAACAAGTTGCACCTTTTTTTCCATGTCATGGACGAACGGGGAGTTGGCCTCAAGTCTCGTGAATCAACCATGACTTTGACTCTTCCAATGTCAAACTGGATTATATACTTCGACCTAAAACTTCGTACATCTGTTCAGATTGTAAGTCATAGATAAGAAGATATATGTTGAGCTTGAGAAGAAGTCTGCACGTTCTGAAGATTAATTGTTGGTAGCCACCATTAGTTACTTTTCCTCCAACCATTCTTCAAACTTTTTAGGTGCCAATGCCATCTCCATAAATGCCCTTGGGCATGCACATGATCAGCTAGCGGTTTTGTGCTAAAATCACAATTTTTGGCAGACACCATTAGTTTCTTTTCCCCCAACCATTCTTCAACCTTTTTAGCTGGCTATGCCATCTCAATAAATGCCTTTTGACATGCACATGATCAACTAGCTGTTTTGTGCTAAAATCACAACCTCTTTTCTCAGGAATTGATGGACAATTCGACAAAAAAAAGAGGAGCGAGAAACCTCGCATATATTGAGGACCATCACCAACAACATCTCTTACGAAATGTGCTCCAATGTCTCGCCTCATCCCTGCTCTCAGTGTTGTTCCTTGCATCTGCACACTGGGGCATGGTGCACCAAACGCGATTACCGCTTCCAACGCAGAGGTGGAGAATCACACCTAACAATCTAGGCTTGGGAAGCATTAGGAAGACATATATACAGTGGATCGTCCTATATTGCAGTAGCCTGGAGATATCCCTCTAGCGTGTTCAAGCACCAGTGTGTTACAACTTCGTTTTACTGCAATGAGTGCACAGACTACTTTCATCCTTTGTTGCATCTCCAACTTGTCGCAGATAACCACGAGTCTAAGTACGGGTTGGACAAGAATCAATCAATGAGTTGTACTTGTAGTTAGCTGGTATAGCATCTATTTACACTTGTGTAACCCACGGGTAACAAGCTCATATCAAGAAAGGAAAATAACACAAAACTGACACGGTCCTGTGTTCATCAAATCACTGTGCATGCCGCGGTGTTGCGCTACGTGATTGTTTCGCCAAGTTGTGCCAAGACAGATCGATCTAACTAGCTTGTAATAGATAGCTCTCCCGTACATGCTTGTGTACAGGTGGAAAGGCGGGAAAAGAAAGAGAAAATAGAAAGGGCGCTACTAGACGCCGGCGTGCCGGCCGAAAATTTCGGCCGGTCAGCCCCCAGCCGCTAGATTAGCGGCATCCCATCGTTGGATTTGGATCCCCCGAGTCGTCTTCTTCCTTCCTTCCCAGCTTCTTCCCCACCCGCGCCCTCCGTTCAAGAATATAAGTTGTATTGATTTTTATGCAAGTCAACCATTTGATTGTTTGACCAAAACTATAGAATAAATTAACAACATCTGCAATACCTAATAGATAAAATATGAAACTACTTTTCATGATGAATAATATGATATATTTTTTATTATGGATATTGATATATTTTTCCAAAAAAAATCGGTCAAACATGCACTCGTTTGACTTAAGGAAAATACACGTTATATAAAGAAACAAAGGGCCTTGGTGATTGCAATTTGGACTGACCCGGACGACTGGATCTGACCCGTGAAATCATGTTTCTCCGACAGCTCGGTGGGCGCTGGTGCTGCTTTGGCACACGAAGGGCTGCTGGCTGGCCTCGATGTTCCCCGTCCTCAGCCTGTGGGGCCAGATCCATATGGGATCTGGTGTACGTGGACATTTGTCTTTGTGTGTAGCTCGACTTATGTGCTTACTAGCCTTGACCGTTGTTATGCCCTGCAAAGTTTGTCTGCATTCGGGCGGCCGGGTGCCATCGTAGAAGTGGTGTGTCGGTCCTGGAAGCCAGGGCGGGGCCCCACCATGGTGAAACTATGGGGTTGGCTATGCGGCGAGCAACGCGGCATTAGCGGTGGCGTCTCCTCTTGTCCAGATGGGTAGCGAGGGGAAGGGTGATGGGAGACCCAAGTGTGTTCATCCCTTCGCTCGTGGTATCTAACTTGTATGGATCTGCTGGCCTCGAGCTGGCGGAAACTAGCCATCTTTAGGTTTGAGTCGGCTACCTTGATACTGCGGGTGCCACAACTTAGGTTGTGAGCAAAACCTTCGCGCTTGTGCGCCGGAGAAGGCGTGGTCTGTGGATGTCACTTCCCATGGGGTGGCCTCGTTGTGTTTACTCCCTCTACGCTAGCGCTCCCGGTAAAAACCCTAGTCCAGTTTGTCACCCTCAACAGCGGCAACATGTGGCATTGACAACCTCTTGGGGTCATATTCATGGAGCCGCAGTTCCTCTTTGTTGCAGGTTGTGACTGGTTTCCTACCGTGCAGCGTCGTCGGCTTTGGCGTCGGGTGGTTTTAAGTTATTGGTTTCGTCATGTTCGGGTATTGATTTATTCGTGTTTGGTGTGGCTTCTCCTGTAATCTAGCTCGGGTTTGAGTTGGTTGTGTTCTCACTGATGTTCTCTTTTTTCCTTTGACCTGCTTGTTTGAGAGTCCGGGAACCACTTTGTATCGCTTCGATCATTTAGGATTTACATGGCGAAAGTCCGTTTAAGAAGTAGGGTTAGGTGGATGCGTGCACGGGGTGACATTGGCATGTGCAGTTACTGGAGTCGCAATAAGGCAGAGGCATTAGTGAATTGACCTGTTATGGTGAGAGTGGATTTCTTGCTCGATCCCGGGCTGAGGCCCCATGGATCCCAGTTTTCGAAATAAAAGTAAAAATAATACTTTGAAGTGTAAACAGATTCTGAAACTAAATACACACGTACAAACCTGTAAATTTTCATGATGAAATACGATTTGCTGTGAGCACACAAAAAGGAGATCCGGATAATTTATAGTGAATAGCACATGTGCTAAGAAATACACAATTTTATTTTTTGTGTAGCTCAGGACAAAACGTATTTCATCATGAAAATTTACAGAAACGTAGTACACGTCCTTAGGTATGTGTGTATTTTTATGCAGATGTTTCTATACTTCAAAATATAATTCCGAATATTTCAAAAATCCAGACACCATGGAGCCCGGATCCAAATGGTATTTCCTTGTTTTGTCTTATCACTTCTAAGTGGGGAACACGATATTAAAGTGAGAAGGGAGTGGGATAATCGGGTGTAGACGTAGATTTTATTTAGCTCGTACGTCCGAGTTGAGCAGAAGGTGAAAACGAGGACACCTAGACAGCTACGTCCAGATTTAGTATCAGTACTTCGAATTCTCAAGCAAAAAAAAAAAACTACCAGTTTTTAGCACCGCATGATGCATTCGCCCAAAACAAAAGATGCTTGGCTCTTATTTTTTGCTGCGAGAGTCAGAGTAGCCCTACTTGGCCATATATACCACATCGACTGATCTCAAGAGGGCCTTTATAAATCATCCATTGGTCTTAGTATAGTCAGTACTCGATTTGGCAGGGAAGGTTAGCTTATAGCTGTGTGCCCATGATCAATAGTTTCTCTGATGCTAGATTGCTAGATCACCGTAGCGTCCTGGGAGTAGTAGGATTGAGAGGTGACGGGATTGGAGATTTGGGGGCCAACAAACTAATCCGCACTGAGTGTACATCTTCATCGCTGCAAACCTATGCGAGACCAACGTGTGTGGGAAGTACAACATGATGCACCAAGCGATATTGCATGATGTTATTACCGCTGGATCCATCGACCTGTAACGAGGTGCAAGGTGGTTGCCTCTGTGAAGGCACTAGGTGACTGGCTCCCCGTTCTTGGAACGAACTAGAAAAAGGAAGGCGCTGGCTAACCTGGCCTAGGCCTGCAGCAAGCAGCTCGTACCTTGTGCTGACAGCTACAGCACCAAGGATGTGGCGTTTGGCACAACGTAGACATTCACGAGAAGGTCGTGTCCGACATTGATGACACAAAGTGTGACGCTACTTGCCACCATGCAGCAGTTCTTCCGCAAGAGGCCTCCGTCGGCATCACATCCTTAGCAAGTTAGCCGTCGTTTCCTCTTGCGGGTAGTCGTAGGCTCGTTGTGTAGGTCGGAACACATTATACATTTGCCCCTAGTGGAGCTTTAACGGAACTTTCGTGCGTATAATGTGTTCATGAATCCTCCGGTTTGTCAGCTTTCATTTTTTTAATTCAATTGCATCCACATCCCGCCGTATTCTGGAATCATGAGCCAGAATCACCGGATCTCGTCGGATTCACTACTTAGTTTATGAATTCGTGAATATATTGTGTGTAGCCCCATCAATTTCGATTCATAGAAACTGATAATCCGCTCAACTGAACCGTGATCACAACAAATCGAGAATCTAGTAACAGCACGTGGGACTACAAGAAATGAATGTTTTGGTATCAAGATCGGCTCGCAGAAGCCGGCCAGTAGCGCGACCTTGCCGCCGCCGGCCGCGACCCGCCCCAGTCCGAAGTGGACCAGTTGGCGGTGGAGGGGGTCAAGACGGAGGCCTCCCACAAGGCAGAACTAAGCCAGCTGGCGGAGGAGCGCAACAAGGCATGTTGGAATAAACCCAACGTCCGGTCCGATTACAAGTATGTATACGGGTCCAACTAGGTTAGGAATCCATTACCTAGTAGGATTAGTACTGGTCCTAGGCTAGCTGTTATATGAGAGTTTTTACGGTACATCATACTACCGAAAATAATGGATAGTATATAGTTGATCCAACGGTTAATACGGGTTGGCTCAGAATTTGGCTAAGTGCAGATTGGTAATTTCCTATATTTGATAGATTTGTTTCCATGTTTGAGTCATAATGATATACACAAACAATCCCGTAAAAAAAGATGCACAGACAAAGAGGAAAGACAAGCCATCTCCTCGACGTACGGCACGCACACGCCGCTCACAGGTCACCCGTCATCTGCTGCCATTAGCTCGCCTCAGCCAGCCAGTTGCATGAGACACGCCCTCGCTGGGCGCTGCGTGCAAGTCGTCCACCATTCGAGGCCGGCAGTCCGCCTGCGCTCACCAGCCACCAGGAGCACGCCCTCGCCTTAGTGTTGAGTTGGTCGATAACGGCAATCAAAGGCATCTCTACCATTCAGCCAAAGATTGGAGTTCTCCAGCGTCATCTCTCGTCGTTGAGCGTGAACCGTACGTGAAGGATCTGAAATGTAACGGGTCGATCTCCAGTAACGCAGCCGCAGCCTGCCTGCCTGGGCTGACTCCATGTGCCGGGTGCTAACAAGCTGCTTCAATTATGTTCCCTTGTCATGTGTATTGCCTGTGTGTTCCTTCGTATTAAGCTAGCTCAGATCGATCAAGTAGCCAGCAGCGATTAGTTTGGTAGTACGTGTTAGCTAGCCTCTGGATGAAGCATCCACCTGCATGTCTGCTTAGGCGCTAGCGTTTGTCGTCTCCTGATCCTGACTGAGCTGATCGAGCTAACTAGGAGTAGTACGCGTATTGCCCAAAACTATTGGACAACATCGTCGAGTTCATGGCGTACGCCAACTAGCCGCTCGACGGGCCAAAGCTCAGGCCAATCGCTGAACCGGACGACGCAGGCGGCGCCTCAGCTTCGACCAGAGCTGTCGTGTAAGTGCAGCGGCACCTCATGTATCAAGTGCATCCGCCACTCAGTCGGGAACGGGGATGGCATCACCAGCTCGTCCCAATCATTACGTGAAAAAAATCCCCATCTACCGGAAGTCTAAGATTGATCGAACAAGAAACTACCTAAAATACCCCTAACCACCCAATATACTACCAGAAATTTGATGTAGTATTGCCATATCTAAGCCGTCCAACCACAAAAATAAACGGTCTAAATTGACTTGATGTACCGTAAAATGTCTCGTTATATATACGATGTAATACCCCTGTACTTTGTATCGTGTGGAAAGCAATACAAAGCAAACAACACGCACCAGACGTGCGTGTGGCAATCAAATCAATTCTTGTGTTGAGACGTATACGTGAGCTAGCTAAACGATCAATCAAGTTGATCGATTCCAGCTAGAAGTGCTTGTGCGTTATAGTACTAGCACTCGTCTACGTACAAGGATTGATTAGGGATTCGGTGGCCAGCTTTGTACTACGGTCTGACTTGGCGTAAAGCACTTCGTCGAGTTCGTCAGCGAGCTTCGTTCGTCATCGTTGTTCGTCGTCGGTCGTATCGTCGTCACCGGAAAGTACTCGGCGTCGGCACTGGGCCAACAATTGGTATCTAGAGCAAGGTTGATCTTCCAGTAACGGAGGATCATGTCGGACGACGAGAAGAACGAGCAGCTGGCGGAATACTCCGGTGCGGCTAAAGTAATTGCTGCTCGGGCGAGTTCGTCATACCCACAGTTTGATCGCGAGAACTTCGGGGTCTGGAAGGCCCTCATGGAGTGTGGTCTCCGCGCCAACGAGCTATGGGACGCGGTGGATCCAGGAGGCGACGCGTTCAAGAAGGAGGGAGCCGAACACCGGAAGGATCGGCAAGCGGCGTCAGCAATTTACTCGGTGATGCCGATGGATGTCCTCCAGCACCTGATCGCCAAAGCAACGGCGAAGGAGGTGTGGGATACGCTGAAGCTCCAGTTCGAGGGACACACCCGCATCAAGCAAGCAAATCTCCAAACTCTCCTAAGGCACTATGAGACTTTGGTCATGGGCGATGATGAGTCCGTGGACGCGTTCGCTTCACGGGTGGCAACTCTCGTCAATCGGATTCACGCGCTCGGAGAAAACCTCACGGAGGCCTCGGTTGTCCGGCGGTTTTTGCGCGCAGCCCCTCCTCGATACCTGCAAATTGTCACGGCGATCGAGCAGTGTGTCGATCTCGCAACTCTCTCCATCGACGATCTCGTCGGACGATACAAGGCTCACGACGAGCGGATGCGGTACAGTCTTGGAGACGGGAGGAACAACGAGCTAGTGATGCTCACAAAGGCGCAATGGATCGCCCTAGAAAAGCAAGGCGGATCCAAAAGCGGCAGCAAGAAGAAAGAAAAGCAGCGTTCGGTGAGAAAGAACTTCACCGACTCGGATGACGACTCAGACGATGAGGCTGCACCACCACCGAGGAGAAAGTTTGACATCAGGAAAGTGAGGTGTTATAACTGTGGCCTCCTCGGTCACTTTAAGGCTGATTGCGAGGAAGCACCGAAGCAGAAGGCGCTCATTGCCCAGCAAACAGATGATGGCGACATGATGTTGATGTGTAAACTGGTGGACGAGAAGGATCCAAACTCACAAGCGTTGACTAAAGAAATTGTCGAGCTTGCGGAAGAAAAAGTTTGCTATCATGATCATGGTTCGGAAACTCGCGTCGATGCTACAGATGCGGGGAGTGATTCCGAAACTTATGTCAGTGATATGGATGTAAGTGCAAACTTTGCTGGAGCGGATGCAGCAATAGTTGCGTGTGCACGACCATGGAGAAGCAGCCTTTGTGCGGTGCGTCCAAGAGAGGTTAGCAGTGACCGAAAGAGTAGTTCAAAGGATTACCAGGCGAGGCGAGACGCAGGACGAGCTATGCTCGGACCAGGAGAGCATTGCGCGCACTTGGCCGCAGACACGGCAAGGAGTGGCGTCGTGTACAGCATGTCAGATAGCGTGGTGAGCGCAGGCATCATGTCGCACGCCGCGTCGCTCGCAGCAACCACGCATGGCAGCCTAGTTGCTGGCGATGGTAGCATAACAGCAACGCAAGGCAGGAAGAGTACGTACAAGACATGTACAGCAGCTCTACCAGGAGGAAACTCACCACTACGTGAAAGCCTAATGTGTGGGCTAGAAAGTGTGCATGGTCCACAAAGAAAAGATGGACCAAAAGTGGAATCTTCAGATAGGAGAGAAGCGAACCAGGGAGCTAGTCTATCTAGCAGTATTGTGGACATGGACCTACGTGACGGATCAGAAAAGGAGCTGGACCAGGACAGAAGCCAAAACGTGGGTGGTAATGGGCAAGGCCCATTGCCTGGTGGCCTGTTTGGGGTTTTTCCTGGTGGCCTGTGTGTGGACGAGAGCTCGGTTACAGCTGCGGTGTTGCCGAACAGTCCAGCAAGGATATCAACAGCGCATGTAGAGGAAAGGACATGTCTACCTACAACCGATCGTCTACGCCCGGTGATCGACCCACATTCGGAGAAAACTCTTCGGATAATTGACCCGGTAAAGGCGAAGAGGAGTGGGCGATGGTGTCTAGCAAGTGTCGAGGAACCGGCAAAATTTGTGGACGCAAATACGAAAGAGTGTTGGCGTCAGGCTATGGAAGAAGAGTTAAGGTCGATCCACGATAACAATGCAAGGAAGCTCGTGGATCTTCCCAATAATGAAAAAGACATGGATCTCAAGTGGGAATTTATGATCAGGAGAGATGCCGAAGGGCCTGTGAAGCACAAAGCGAGGCTAGTAGTCACAGAGTACGTGCAAGAGAAATGTGTGGACTTCGAAGATGTGTTCGTTCCCGTTTCAAGGCTGGAATCGGTGAGATTACTCATAGCTCTCGCGGTTCAGGAGTCATGGAAGATACATCACATGGATGTAAAATCCACGTTTTTGAATGGCGAGTTAGAAGAAGATGTGTATCAACATATCATCCATCTTGAAAAGCTCCTTCATTTGTAGCTTGAACTTTGCAATCACCTCTTCATCTGCTCCAGTTATAAACAGATCGTCGACGTAGATGCCAACTAGTAGACGATCCCTTCCTTCACCTCTCTTGTACATTGCATGCTCCAGTGGAAAGTACTCGGCGTCGGCACTGGGCCAACAAGGCAAGCAGCTGAGGAGCTGGAGAAAGCCGTTCAGAAGGGCGCCCAGCTCGAGAAGGATCTCGCACGCCCGTACCCACGTTTGGGCCCTGCGGGAGAACGGGATGCTGGGCACGGTGCATCATGATGACGAGGCCTTCACTCGTAAGTTTGTTTTTTCCTTGTTCGGCCCGGCTAGCCGGCATATTGCTTTTGGCTGATTACCATGCTCCCTTCGCTAGGGGTCTTTCCTGAGAGGCAGGAGTCGGCCGAGGCAGCCGTGCACGCCCACATGTCCGACCAGCGGGCGACGGGGGCGGAGATCGACACCCACGCCTCCTGGACCTTCTCGGAGCTCATCCTGGCCACCGAGGAGGCCCGCCTGGGAGCCGTGGAGGGGAACATCCAACGGCAGTCCGAGACCGGGCTGAGCATGACTAGCGCCCTTTGGCCGCCTGCAGTGGTGCTGAACAACGTCACCCGGTTAGCGCGGTGGCTGGAAGCCGGCGTGGAGCGACTCGGTGTGTGGAGGGCCTCCGCGGCCCGTGCCAGTGCGGATATGACGTTGAGCTTTGACTTGTCCTGGTACCCGGGTGTGGACCTCGACCGCTTGGCCGTGCAACATGCTGGTGCGGAGGACGACTTGACGGTGCAGGCGCCCCGGATCGCAGGGCCGGCCAGCTAATTGTCCTCGTTCACCCCGCATGATGAGTTCGCCCCGGAGCGAACCGAGGACGACAAGGAACTCCCCGCCGACGGCGTAGGCCTGATGCTTGACGACCCGGACGACAGCTAGGCTGAGACGGGTGCGTACGCCGACGACGAGGCCGCCCTGGACGACACAGCTACGTCCGAGAACCTGGCGCGCCCTGGGTCCACCACGGCAGCCTGTACTGGAAGTTGGTTAGGTAGTGGGCCCACCCACAGTGTATTTTATGTAATGAACTCCCGGCCGTGAGCATTTTGTTATGCGCAAATGTGTGTGCGTTCGCTTCTGCTTTCGACCTTGGACCTTCTATCTTGTTTGATTTCTCTCGTAGCCCATCCCACGCTAGCTGGACAGCGGGGAGCCAGTCTGTGACTGTTATCACTGCACATAGTATCTTTACTTTGCCCAATTGCAATTTTATCAGTTTTGTTCTAATTAATTGAGCGGAAGCTCAAAGGAAAACAAATCTCGCATTTGTTTCAATTTTTATCCCTCGAAATTGTGGAGAAAAGCAGTCATACTGGAATCTGATTTGGCAATATCTCATTGTACAATGAAATTAATCTTTCTGAGTCCTTTGTATGAATGTTGACGAAAGATCAAGTCTGATAGACTAGTATACGTGTTGGACAGAAGAGAAGAATTTCTATTAGCGAAACATAGGCGTACATATGTTTCTTATTTATGTCCACAAATTATCTAGATTTTGTCCTGTTACATCTACTAATTATTTATTGCAAAGAAGGAGAAAAAAAAATCATCTTTTATGTTTCATGCGGGCTTTTGTGCTGGTATTTATATATGCTCACTTCTGTCAATGAATTTGCCATAGCGTTTGGTTGTGCCTAGGCAAATGAGATTGATTACATGACTGCATGTATGGAGTGGCACCTACTTGAATTGATCATGAACACTCCCATTTCTCTATCTTCCTTCTGCCTTCTTGACTACACAATGCTCCCACAACACCATGCACCTCATGTCCAGAAGGAAGGTATTTGACTCTTCAATGGTTTCATAAACGTCAACTACGGAGATGATGTATAGCCAACTAGGATTGGGAGGAAACGGGATGTTGCACATGTACGTGTGTGCAATAAGGCACTGCTACATGCGCTCTTGCTCCAGTGCACTCACATAACTGTCTTGCGAAAAAAATTAACGTGCTAATTGCACAATGTAGAAGTTGCACTATGGTACTCGTTTATTCATCTGCTAGCAAAGCAACACGTACCATCAGGAAATTAGTAACAATTATGTAGTTGTAATTGGGCTTTGTCGAGAAAACGATCCACCATTACGAGCAGCAGGAAATTAACTACTTTTAATTAACTATTTATGCAAAAACCGTGATGTCTGTGCAAACTAACGGAGACCAACAATTTTTCTGTGTAAGGTCATCTTGAACGGCAACCCGCAAATTTTCTCTCCCATCCGGCCACCGACATGGATGCAAGAGTCCACACACCAATGCCGCCCGACTACATCCAGCCAACAATTCGAACTAATGGGAGGAAATCCGTTCAAACCGGGCAGATTTCATTGAAGTCCAGACATAATTTACTTAAAAGATGGATATTTTGACTGTTTAACAAAAAAAATAACTAAACCTAAACCTAAACCATATACCGGACAACCATCTCGCACGCGTGGCCGCCCTGCCCTGCCGCACCGCCGTCTCCGTCGGTGCCGTTGTCGTCATTGCCGTTGTCCTTCTAGCAGCCGAACGACACCGGAGGGCCACGCCAGCCTTGTCCGGCTGCTGCCTGCCGCTGGCGTAGGAGCCGCTCCACATCCTACTGCACTGTGTGGAGTGACACCGCAGCCACTGCCGACGTGGCCTTCGGAGCTCTGGCTGCGGCCTCGCCATGACCGGCGCTGGCGGAGCAGTCGCTAAGCGACCACTCTTCGCAAATCTTACTGAGCTCGCCGTTAGGGTGACAGCGGCGAGTGGCGCCTGTGTCTGCAGTGGTCACGAAGCAGTCGATTGCCTGCGCGGGGGTGAGGTCAGAGTCATTGCGGACCCAGCCCGACGCCTCGTCGCTCTTGGCAAACGCGGAGCGGGAACCGGCATTGCGTCGGTCGTACCATGTCGTGCGCTCTGCAGCGGAGACGACGGTCCTGGAGCCCGAGGCACCACCGTAGCCGCCTCTTCTGCGGTAGTGCGGGTGGTGGCCCCGCGCCTTATTGATTGCGGGCGGCAACCCCTCCGTGACGGCGAGGCAGTAGCGTCGCGGCGGCAACGGTGGCGTATACGGGCTGTACGGCGGGGATGCCGGCTCATCCTTCTCACGTCGTTAGATCTGGAGGCCGCGGTGGTGCGGGGGAGGCATGTTCCTCCTTCATGTGGTGTCCGATCTAGACGTCGCGGTTGTGTTGGGGCGCGGCCGGCTCTTCCTTCACAGGCCAGGGAGAGGACGCCGGATCGCGCTTGACGTGGTGGCGCGGCGGGTAAGAATAAAGACAACATGTTTACAAATATAGTTGCTAGCAATGATAATGCTCTTCTCTGCCATGATGATGTTATAACTCCAATCTATAGTGATTATAAAGGTACCTATGACATAAGGAGAAATTATCCTTATGAAACTTGTCATATTCATGGAGGGAATTACTCCCTTGTTGAACACCACCCTCCTAATATACAATTAATCTATAGTGTTCAAGTTGTTTATGATAGTCCTACTCCCACTATTACCAATGAGAAAGATTATGCTTATGTGGAGAGTGAGAGTACCTATTTGCATGTGGATCATGGTAACAATGCTTTATGTGATGCTTATATTGTTGAGTTCATCCATGATGCCACTGAAATTAATAATGAGAGAGGGAGACTTGGTTCTAAATATCTTAATAATAAGAAGTTTCCTCTCTTTATGGTGAATATTTTGAAGTTATGCTTGTTTTGCCTTCCTATGCTAGTTGCTTTGTGCTTCAATGAATTATTCTATTGCAATATTCCTATGCATAGGAAGCATGTTAGGCTTAAATGTGTTTGGTATTTGCTTCTTGATGCTAAATGTGTTTGGTATTTGCTTCTTGATGCTCTCTTTTGTTCTTCAACTCTTATTCCTACGAGAGCATCATTAAAGTCTTATGCCTAGCTTAAAGGCATAAAAGAAAGCGCTTTTGGGAGGCAGCCCACAATGAATAAAATTTTATTTTGCTTTTGTTGTGTCTTGATGTTGTTACTACAGTAGCATCATCATTGTATCTTTACTTTTCAACTTTGTGCCAAGTGTAGCCTCTGATTGCAGGAAAGTTCAAAAGTTGTGACGTGCTGTCCAGGAAACAGATTATGTCCTTGGATAGAAAAATTCGTATAAAATCACCAGATCATCTTTTTGGTCTGAATTTTTTCGACAGCGTGCTCTATACAATTGTCTGTCGTGCGTCTGTTCTGAGTTTTTGTCGTTCGATCGGCCGCCGCCGCTGCCGCCGTTCCCATCGCGAGGGAAACCTGGCGGGCTGTGGCGCGAATCGACCATAAGGATTTCCGCCGCGGGGGCGCTGCTCCGCATTCGGAAATGGAATCTTCGGGCCCGGCCGACTGGTCGGCCGGCCCGTAGAGGTAGCCGTCGGGCTCAATGGCCGCGACTTGTGGGGTGGCCGTTTGACGGGCCACCGCATGTTTCACCCATCGCTGGAGCCGCGAACGACCGGATCGCTTGCGGCGGCGTCCAGCGGGGATGGGGGACAATGAGTACCGAGTCGACGGCTGCAGCAGGAGGACGCCGCCGGCGCCGGCGCGAAAGTGCGCAGTTCCGCAGGCGGGCAGAGCACCGACGTCGAGAGGGGCTTCTTGGAGCCACGCGGAGTCGTCGGCGACGAAAACCTGCGCGCCGAGCCAAATTTCGTGGCCCAACGCCAAGATGCCGCCTGACACCATGATGAAAGTGGTCGGGGAGGAGATTGCAACTTCACCAGATGTCGCTAAGACGCATGGCCCCACGGTCGGCGCCAACTGTCGTGGTTCTAAGTCCGACACTAAGGGTAGGGGGTACGAATGGAGAGGCAAGGTTCTAGCTCTGGTGAGGTTGTACAAGGTGTTAGCGAGTTCAGACCCTTCTCGGAGGAAGTAATAGCCCTACGTCTCGGTGCCCGGAGGCTTGGTCGACTGGTATGTGTATGCGTGTTTACAGAGGTGCGAACCCTTGTACAGGAGGAGGGGGTGGCTTATATAGTGTGCTAGGACCCCAGCCATGCTCCACGTTACTAAGGGTTCAATGTACATTAAGGCAGGCGTTACTGGTAACACCTGCAGTAAAGGATAATTAAGGTGTTTACTACAGCGAGTAAATATAAGACCGTTGCTGTTCCAAGTGGCGTTTGACCTTCGGATGTCGAGTGCCTGGACCGGTCGAGTGGAGTTGAGTCGTCTTGCGTGCGTGAGTCAGTCGAGTGGAGTGTCTCCTTGGACCGTCTCAGTCGACTGTCTCTACTGTCATAGGTCTTGTCTTTTGATCTTCTAGGGTAGTGACCTTGGGTGGGGTACCTCGATCAGGCCTGTGACCCTACCCTAGGTCTGTAACCTCATCACCACGCACGGGGCGATGGTCATGATGATCCCCTTCAGCCATGCCGCTCCGTCGGCGACAGCGGCTGCACCGTCGGCGTGACCTTTTCCCCTCTTACTTCCTCTTTCGATAAAAAATTGATTCAGTTTTTAGATTTATCTTATTCAATGACAAGGTCAGACATAATTGATGAATATTACAGGAACACGCATCCACTACTAAGTTAAGATGCCAATGTTACACAACATTAGCAAAAATATATATATGCCTATATTTGTTTAAATATAAATACCTTTAAATAAACCTACATAGTAAAAATACAAGAAAATGATGCAAATAAAAATTCCACAATACGAATGATTATTAAAAGTTTGTGTAGTATGCATCACAAGAAGATACATAATAACTTCATCAGACATATATTTATGTATCAACGAGAAAACCAAACACACCTCAGAAAAAATTGTATATGTTCACAAAAGGATCATATTTGTGAATATGATCACATTTGGTTCCAATTTTATTTAGAAAAATCAAATAATTTATACTTATGTCTCGGAACCCACGCCCGCACAACACTCTAGCCCGAAGAGGTCGGCCCGCGATACCACGTCGTGCGAGACCAAGGCAAAGCCCCACCACCATTGGCGTCCGTAGGGCTTCACCAGTCCTCTGGAGACGGCGAGGGAGGAGCAGGTGTATTGTTGGCGGATATCGACGGTGCCTCTCCACATTGCCTAATGGGGGCAGCATGGGATGGGAAAGGGTGCATGGCGGAAAGAGGGTCATCTATTTTTTGCGCATAGGGGAGGGGGGCAAGGAAGGCCACATATTAAATAAAACTAGTCCTTACAAGAACTTCTTTAAAAAGTATGAATTTACATATAGCTCCTTGAAGAAATCAACATCATCTTCCTTCTGCATCCACTGGCGGCGCACCGTGAGCAACACTCCTTAGCACCACTAGACATCTGTCTTATGAGAGCAGCCTTGTCGAAGCAGCGGCCGGGAAGTCGTTGCCACAAACCACAAGATAATTCCAACTCAGCACGGATAGAAGAGGGGAATACAAACTTCATCAGTTCACCAATGGAGCCGTATCGGACCGGGAAGGAACTGGAGAACAGAAACACACCGCAAACCGTCCCCTCCGCAAGATGTTACCACTGTGGACAAAAGCTAACCATGCCAGACCGAATACCCGAGGATGGTGGCCATCCTTTGACTCGTGGGCGCCACTTTGAGGAAGGGCATCAACATACCCAAAGCCGAGGAACCATTATTCCCATGGCCGCGCTGCCCCCAACTTCACTCTAGCGAACAACTTCAAGAACCCACGAGACCCAAAGATGCACAAAGAACATCCTTTGCTTAACAGACTAGCATCAAGTTACCCCTATATTTTCCCATGAGCTGAAAGTTTTTTGCTTCAGGTATGAGTATCATCCTAAGTTCGTACTCCTGTCCTGGATGTCAAATTTCATGGCTATATTCAGAGCTGCTATGTACTGGTATGTATACATAGAAACAAATACCTCAGTTTGAACGATTTCCTTCATGATAATTGTGAAGATTAATCATTGGCAACCACCATAAGTTGGTTGTCCTTTGGTGACGTTCAACTTTTGGTTGGCTTTAAGATGTCAGCTCCATATAAATCCCTAGGGGGGCGATGATGTAGGTTCAACAAACAACTTATTCTTTGAGGTATAGCTTATTAAGATTAGTATACAAAAGTGGAACAGAGAATTGACAACCTTAAGCACACGACACAAGTGGCTATAACCCGTCACGTTTTGCCCTTAGCATCGTCCTGGTGGATGCTGTGGAAGGTGATGACAATATCAATAGCGTTGCACACTCTGGGCTTGGGAGGTTCCAGGAACTGTTGGGGAGGGCCTACTTGGAATCTATGGCTCTAAGCAGCCTTGGGCAACGCGTATCCTGCGTCTCTGATGTACGGCCACTACCGTTGGTCCACTGACATGTGGGCCTCGTTCCCTGGAGGCCCATGTGTCAGTGGTTGAATGGCAGGGTGCCATACAGCAGGTGATTCTCGTCCAGACGATGCATGAGCTACTGGTTGACCAAATGCGAAACTGTTGCGCACACGATCTTTCGTAGCCGATATGCACCCAACAATTGAATCCAGCAGGGTAGAGGTGCTAGGCAACTGCATCCGATGGTGGCCGCTGTGTGTTGGCCATGAATCGGGCACAACTCTGTCGTTCGCATAGCAGCGTTCACCAAATTAAAGCATATAAGCTACGCACAAAGGCCGAACGCTCGCGCGTGCCACGTCCTCAGGTTTTACTGTCACTTGGTTTTTATTTACAACCATCACCTCGCTCTCGTTAGCTCTGATTCGCACGTTGAACGCTCCTCCATGTGCTTTTCCATACGAAGCAAGCCTCAACCTCGCCATTTAAAAAAAAGACTCAATCTCGCGTCCCGCCGCCGCCGTCGCCGCGCCTCTCCCTCCCCGCCCCCCGCTCCTCTCTCCTAGCCGTACAGGAGCCCTGCGTCGCCCCTTCCTCCTCGACCTCCTATCTCCTTCTCTGGAGATGGAGCACGGGGCCCTTCGCGGCGCCTAGAGGGGATCCAGTGCCGACAGTACCAAGGAGTCCCGGAGCGTGCTAGACTGGAGGACAAAGAAGCACGGCCAGGCCACACACGGGGCGATGGTCATGATGATCCCCTTCAGCCATGTCGCTCCGTCGGCGGCAGCGGCTGCACCGCCGTCGTGGTGCTGCCCTTAGGTCCAGGAGAACTGCACGACGGGGCTGTGGTATAGGGCCATCAGCACGGCGCCGGCTACCGTGAGGACCGTGCCTGCGATCTTGACCTGGGGAAGATGTCTCCATCCCTGCCTCCTCGTATGTGAGCGTCAGCCGGCAGCGACAAAGCCCTGAGTTCAATTCGTTGAAGTGCGGCCATCAGTTCTGGAGGTAATTTACCACCTTCTTTGATACCCATTTAGATTCCATTTGCTGCTGTAACCGGGTAATTTGTAGCAACATAACTCAGTTGCTTATGCTAAATCTAACAATGGGGGAGTATCTGTTGATGTTGAGATTTAGGTTTGTTGATGTGGTTTCTCCTTTGTTCATTCATGACCCAGGTTCCTCTGCTACGACTTGTGGCAGAGATAAGCAGAAATCATAATCCAGTGATGTGCGTACACAAGATTGAGGTGCAACACAATACAACAAATATTTCATTACATTGTTCAATGAAAAATTGTATTCTCTTGTAGGTTCTTAGTCTGGAACCATCTAATGGATTAGAGTCAGTAAGATGTGCGTTGCAGGTGGACCTCAAACTTGATGGATCCTTTGCTGAAATGATTCTTATTCCAGATAAAATATGAACTTCTGCACTTTTTATATTGACAAATCATGGGCGGTTAAATTTCTGCGATGGTGGTGCTCTATTTGCGGCACGGAAATCAGAAGAGGAATATGCTCAGTCAGAGGCACATAAATTTTCAGTCGTAGTTCCTACAATTGGTCCCAGCATAATAGTTACATATATGTATTCACTAACTGGGAGAGAGCATCCAAGTATTTCACTGAAGGTATGGTTTTATGTGGATTATTGACATTCTACTCTACTTAACTTAACTGCAACCTTCTTACCAGATCATATATTCATGTTTTTTGGTATAAATTTTGTGCTAGGCAAAATTGTCGCACCTCCGATGTCAGGGAATATGAAATGGCCTTTGACTGGTGGGGTTCCTACTTCCTAGTGAAATTTCACCGAAGGAAGATCATGTAGTTGAAAGAATATATGTTGCAGGCTATGAAGATGGTTCTGTGAGAATATGGGATGCAACTTTTCCTACTCTGATCCCAATGTTTGTCTTGGATGCAAAGGTCACTTATACTGTGTTCTTGGTTGTTGACCGATGACTACTATATCAATGCAAGAAGGCTAAAACTATTTTTTACCTCAAGTGTCAGATGTTACTTTGGCTGGAACAAATGCTTCTGTATCATCGCTGGCTTTTTGTTCATTAAACATGCCTTTTACTGTTGGCACAACAATGTGGTCTGGTTAGTTCCTATTCCTACTATTGAAATTTATAGGTCAGTCCAAGTTATTGGTTGTCAGCAGTATACTACAGGAGACTATTCATTGCAAGAAAGAGTGGGATTGATTTAGCTGATCTTGAGTTTGTGTTTTGTCTGATGGTTTTGACATGTTCCCCACTTTACTGGTCATAGAGGGATCATGCATGATAGACGGGAGGATGGGGGTACTCTTTCAAAAATTATTTGCCATCAATTTCTTTTGTGCTTTGTAGACGATAAGCAAATCAACCCTACTGAACGTGTCTCAAGCACTGATATAGTCGCTAAGATTACCTTGTGGATTAGTAAAGCCATTAATTTTTGGGGGATCGGGTAGTGCTTCCCATGGTCTCTCTCTTTGTTCTTATTGTTGTTGCACACAAGCTGTTGACCTTGCTCAATTTTCTTTCTTGGTTGGATTTGCAGACCAGGATACACATCCTGGTGAGCTCCTTGCTCATCAGCTGGTCCATCACCGAGGTATATATTCACGGCTGACTTCGTTAGATCATATGCATGCTCCTTATAAGCTAGGGACTACCGTTCTTCAGAATAATTGTATATATTATCGAGTCACGAGGCATGAATGGTCGTGCAGGCATATATACATCAATGTTAATTTAGAGTTTATTGAACGTGACCACAACTGAAAAGTAGAAATGCATTTGACAAATGGCATCAAATAATTTGAAACATTGGATTTCTGATTCACAAGTTGGCGTATTTATGCTATGGTCATTTAGGAACTATGCATCTGAGCTTCTCATTTTTTTTCGATGGTAGACAAAGTGTGACCTTAACATGTAATATACACTTGGATAGCTCTTTAAATCTGACTGGTCTTTCCTATGTAAACCACGGTACGCTAATTTTGTTGGATTCTTTGATAGATTTATGTATTTATGCGTGTTGCCTAATTCCCCTTTTCTCAATAATCTGAACCTCCATGGTGGATGTGGAGACCAATCATGAACATGCCCTTTCACATCGGATTGTGTTTCATCTAAAAAGCTCAGGTTTCTTATTGCATCAATTTTGGGACGATTGTCAAAATCCTAGGATATGATTTACAACCTAACATTTTATTTTCCCTTCACGAACATCAACCAATGGTTCATACGTCAGCTATGCTTCAGGTATTATTAATGTTTAAGAATTTTACGCAATTTAAGTTTTAAGTGGTGCCTTGCTTCGGTCAGAATATATGGAAAATTTCCTGGCCAAACCACTTTCACGAGTAGTACTTGTACTTTTAGGCATCTTGTAGTTCCTGGTGTCGGAGATCCAGTATATCTCCCATTTTTGTCACCTCATAAGAGAAAGTACCACTGGCTAATAATTTATCCTATGTTACAAAATAAGAATTCTAGATGTACTTCTACAGATATAGTGCATACCAGCGAAGCATCAATATGAAATGAATACATATTGTAAAGAACCGTTCTAATGATCTTTCCTCTTTTGTTTACATTTGTTGTGTTTGGGATTTTTTTGGACAAAACACATTATGGGAACCTGAGTTATCTATCTAATCCCTCGGGCACCTTTCGGTTCCACATGTAAACTTGTGAAGTTAGTCAGCAAGCTCACTTCGGACCCGATTAACTTGACGTTTGATTCCTTCAGATATTTGTTCTGCTTTATTAGATCATCAATTCAATGATGCCATGAAACTCAGGCATTTTGACGGCATTGATAAGGCAGCATCAAGCTTGTTTTGCTCTTTGAAAGTTGAATTGGGTCTTTGAATGCTATGTTGTGTTTCGAGGCAAGGATCCAAACAAGGAGGGGAAGCAGCCGCGCCCGGAGGAGGTTGTCCTCGGTGCCCGCATCCTTGTCGAGGAGGTCATCCCTGGCACTGTAGACATCAACCTTAAAGGCCTCGCTGGGAGGCAGGAGGATAGGTGAGTTCGCCATTGCTGAAGGAGCACCAGTACCAAGTCTTCGACAAAATATGTAATAATGAAAAGCAGTACGAGGTCTTATGATTTTACTCACACTACAATACTAGAAGAACGTCACTTCCAGTCTCTTGTTCTTGCTACGGATGTTACTATATTGTATGGAAAAAGTTATATTTTGAAAAGTGTATACAAATTGTTTTAAATATAAGGAGTTTGAACATACATGTGTAACCAAAATTAGCAAAAGGGAAGCGGGAAGGGGTGCTCCCCTACCTGGCACCGCCCAGATGCCACTCAGGCGGCGCACCACGGGTGCGCCCCCACCGCTAGTGTGAAATGAAACTGAGGCATCTCCCTCTGCCACCGATGGCTCTCTTCTTTGTTCCCGTTTCTTGCTGCTCCCTTGCCTCAAACTACCAAATTCTTGTAATCTCACTCGACTGAGCAGACTATTGTATTTGTCCCATTACAAGTGGTGTAAAAGCCAAACCAACACTCTTCCACCTCCACCATGAATTAGTTCACCGCACCATCGGCCTGTGACAATGCCATAGATGATTGGAGAAATTGTTTTGATCAGATTTAAAAAAATACTTAACCGATTCTTTTTTCCAAATTAAGGGTCTCTCCTGAATTTCATTTCTGCAACTTAGCAAGCAATGTCAAGACAATCAATGCCCGGCCTTTTATACTACTGAAACATGTCAGTTGTGTTGAAATTAAACCCTCCGTAGTCGCCGCATCTGGATCGTATACAGAGCAGTCACCTAGTATGGTTAGTATTCTCAGCTAATTATGACTAGCAATGCTACACCAAGTTGGTTAGCTATAGGCCACCTTGAGCATCTAAATATGTGTGAACCCCAGCCTGTAACTTGTACCGAACTATGGAGATCAATACAAGGAAAATAATGGGAGCAACACACTCCCTTGGTAATCCAACGAGTGAATTGCAGAAAATCACCACATTTCAGCTTAGGTTTGCGGAAAACACTTCTACGTTTTTGCTGCAGAAGACACTGATTTTTTTCTAATATTTTGCAAAACCCATCAAACCTTCTGTTCGGGCAGTTAAACACTATTATGACAGGTGGGGTCTGCATTTGATGACGTGGCATAACTGTTAGTGCCTGGTATTTTTACAAAGGCACCCTTCAATTTGAAAACAAAAATGCAATTGGGCCCTTGCCACACCAGCTCAGCCAAACTCTGCCGCCGACCATCCTGCGCTCATGCGCTGTCGCCCACGCCGGTGCCCGGCGGCGGCAGAGCTCAATGACAAGGGCTACCGCTTGGTTGCGCCCATGCTGCGCGCCACTGCTGTTGCTTGATCGCCGCCGTTGCTGGTCGCGCCCGTTCTGCTCGTTAGCGTGCCGTTGCTTGCTCCGGTGATGCGCAGCGCTGCTTGCTCCGGTGATGCGCGGCCATGCTGGCTGCCGCAACCGCTGCTCGCGCTCGTTTTGCGCGCGGCTGCGCCACTGCTTGCGCTTGTGCTGCTCCCCACCGCTGTTGCTTCCTCTGATGCCGCCGTCTCTGTCGGGAGGTCACAACCAATCCGTGCGCCGACCGTTGCACGCCGTGCCTGAAGGAGGAGGCGATGAACCTTTTGAGTGGTGATTCAAAGGCCAGAGCCGCCGTTAGCCCCCATCCCATGCTTCCAGGAGCAAGGCGCTCGCCGACTAGTGTGGCTCGGCCGTGACCGCCGACCTCGACCTGTACTAGGCTGTGGCCGTGGCTGGCACGAGGATAGATCCGCCGCAGCGTAGCAAGGTGGCGGCGAGCATCTCGGCCCTGGCCCTGGCGGCGGTAGCTTGTGGGAACGGCGGCGGGGGGCTGAATCCGGATTTGAAAAAGACCAGTTATGCCACATCATCAAATGCGGACCCCACATGTCATAATTGCGGTTAAAATGTCCGAATAGGCCGATCAGTGTTTTTTTGCAAAAGATTAGACAAAAAATCAGTATTTTCTGGCTCAAATTCATAAAAGAGTGTTTCCTGCAAACCTTTGCGCAAATGTGATGATTTTCTGCAATTCACTCTGATCCAATCAGCGTCATGTGTATCGTGCGTTTCGCCTGGTTGTACCAGCAGACCTAGAGCGATCAATCAGCCGGCGGTTTGTACTTGTGTACGTGCATCTTCAGCGGATGAAAGAATCGATCAGGGAGCTTATACGCCGTGCGTCTCCCAGCTGGAATACATCGACCAGCAGCTTGCTTAAGTTAGCAAGTTCTTGTACGTGGGAGTAGTCTACGGTTACGGTTGGAAAGTACCCGGCTCGTTCGTCGACTATGAGCACCCTCTCGGCACAAAGAACCTGTCTACTAGCAACGTACAAAGGTTACCTGTGCCAACAAGTTGCAATTGCAACCCGCAACAGCAGTCTTGCTCTTCTGACCTGTAGGATGTAGCCACTTTGATCGGACCTGTGAATGGATGGAGAAGGGGCATGAAGATCAGAGGAACATATCTCTTTCATTGCCGGCCACTACAACAGAGGATCTCGTAGTTGGCCGTGGCAGCAAGATCGACTGCATTCCTGAAATGATCACCATCAATGTACATTGGTTCCAAATCTTCTTGGGAGCTCGGCCCTGTACATCCTTCTCGCAGTTGGAGCTTTTTTTTGGGTTGTTTTCTTGTAGTGCCCAGTGACTTGTGAGTGATGGTTGTCTCCCAATGACTTAATTTAATGTTTTCTCTTACTGGTTACATTTGTTGCCGTCATTTTTTTATAATGTTTACCTTTTGGCCAGGTGTATGCTTATCCTAAAGGGAAAAGTATATTTTTCGTCCCTTAGTTTTAACCATAGTTTAGAAATGGTCCTTTTACTGTAAAAACAAGACAAACCTAGTCCCTCAACTCTCAACACCGGATATTTTTAACCAATGCTTATCCTGCGTGGAGCCTTGCCGTGGTGTGACCGTGCGATGACGATGCCACACCGTAGTGCCCCATGCTGGACACCACGCACGCAGTCGCTGACGCCATGCTTTGCATGGCTACAACATTCCCATCTGGCCACCGTGAAGCTCACGCACGTCGCCCATAGTGCGTGGATGAGCTTGTATGGCTAGCTTGCATATGCGCAATCGATCAGCTTCTTGATCTTGATGTGTACATGCGTGTCGATGCGGGCTCAGTCGTTCGACGTATAGTGCGTGGCTGCTGCTCTTGGCTCTCGGCAAGGTCGGCATTGTCCAGTTTGTTGGATGGCCATGTCTCGCAGCCATCGTGCTACCGCAAGTGTTAAATTGTGATCCAAATTATATCGTATTGGACTAGACGTAGTACAACAGGTGTGGGCCTTTTCGTTGACGTCAACGTGTACGAGTACAACTCGTTTACTTGTCCTCCAAGGACTCTCATGTATTGCCCTCTTATATACCCCACGTAGTCGCACCTAAGACGGCCTGTCGTCTAGTGCTTGTAATACTCCTCCTCATAGTGATTGCGCCTTCGTGCGTCCGTGGTTTTCTCCCGCAAGGGTTTCCACGTAAAAATCCGTGTCTCGTATCTCGTTTACTCTCGTTATTATCTAACAAGTGGTATACAGAGCTGAGGTTTGCACATACGAGATTTGAGATCGAGGAGGATTAGGGCTGCGTTCCGTGCGCCGCGGCCGGTCGTCGAGATCGATTGGTTTTCGGCTGCAGCCTTTTCTTATCCGAGATCGAGACCAACAGGCGATTGATTCTTTACAAAGCTGCTGTACGGAGACCAACAGGCGATCCATCGGGTCCGCCGAGTTACGCTGCTGCTGCTCTACGTACCGGCCACAAGTTGCCGAGTTCCGCTGCTGCTCGGTCTGCTCAAGTCCCGGAGCGATCTGTCCAAGCCGCCGTTTCTTGACGTGAAGCTAAGTGCATAATTAGTTTTCTTTACCATCGATCAAGAGAACTAGTACTAGATTACCCAGCTACTAGTACTAGTATTCGTCAAGTCAAGCTACAGTTTGTTGATCTCCCACTTCTACGTATACACGTGAAGCTGCCAGCTACTATCTCTCTCGTTCTTTGCTTCGCAAATTATTCTATCAAGATTTTTTCTACCGGCTTATACTACTTTGTGTACACAGATTAATCTACTCATGGCTTCCATGAAGTACGATCTTCCGCTGCTGGACCGTGACACAAGGTTTACCCTATGGCAAGTCAAGATGCGGGCGTTGTTGGCACAGGCCGACTATGATGATGCACTGAATAGTTTTGGGAAGGACCGAATTCAGGACTGGACTGGTGATGAGAAAAGAAGGGATCGTAAGGCTTTGTCACAAATTCAACTCCATTTGCATAATAATATTTTGCAGGAAGTTTTGAGCGAGAAAACTGCCGCCGCTCTATGGTTAAAGCTGGAAAGCATTTGCATGACAAAAGATCTTACCAGCAAGATGCATCTGAAGCAAAAAATTATTCCTGCACAGGTTACCCGAGGGAGGTAATGTTTTCAATCATATTTCAGAATTTAAAGAGATCATATCCGATCTAGCTGCAATGGAGGTTAAGTATGAAGAGGAAGATACTGCTCTAATGTTACTTTGTTCACTGCCAAGTTCATATATCAATTTTAGAGACACCATATTATACAGTCGTGATACTCTCACACTTAATGAAGTTTATGAAGCTTTGAACTCTAAGGAGAAGATGAAATTAATGGTGCCTCATGATGGTTCGAGTTCATCCCAAGCCGAGGGATTATCTGTTCGTGGCAGGACAAAGGAGAAGAACTCCAATAATGGAAACAGAGGCAAAAGTAAGAACGGCCACAGGGGCCGATCACAATCCAGAGACAAGAAGTATTGCAGATACTGCAAGAGAGACGGGCATGACATCTCCGAGTGTTTCAAGTTGCAGAACAAGGAAAAAAGAAAAGGTAACAAACAAGGTGAAAATTCTGCTAACGTTGCTCGTGATGATATTTCCGATGATGCTCTTGTCGTTACTGCTGGATGCGCTGAGACCAATGATGAGTGGGTACTTGACACTGCATGTACTTTTCATATGTGCCCGCATAGAGATTGGTTTACTACTTTTGATTCCACTACTGCTGCTGGTTCCGTTTTGGGTTTTGATAATTCACCATGCAAGATTGAAGGCATAGGTTCCGTTCGAATCAAGATGTTTGATGGCACAATCAGAACTTTGACAGATGTTCGGTATATTCCGAAGATGAAGAGAAATCTTATCTCTGTGAGTGCCCTTGATGCAAAGGGGTACAAGTATTCAGGTGGAGATAGTGTTTTGAAGGTCACCAGAGGTTCCCTTATTGTGATGAAAGGTGACTTAAGTTCGACCAATGGTCTTTATTACCTTCGAGGTTCTACCGTTTCAGGTAACGCTACTCCAGTTATTTCAAAGAATTCTGATTGTGATGCTGCTAACCTTTGGCATATGCGTCTTGGACATATGAGTGAACTTGGTTTGGCAGAGTTAAATAAGAGAGGTCTTCTGAAAGGATACGAAACTAGTAAATTGAAATTTTGTGAGCATTGTATCTTCGGCAAGCACAAGAGGGTGAAGTTCAATACTTCGACTCATACAACTGAAGGTATTCTTGATTATGTGCATTCTGATTTATGGGGACCGTCTCGCAAGAAGTCACTAGGTGGTGCTAGTTACATGCTGACCATAATTGATGATTATTCAAGAAAAGTTTGGCCTTATTTCTTGAAGCATAAATGGCAAGCATTCTCAGCATTTAAGGAGTGGAAGATTATGATTGAAAGACAAACTGAAAGGAAGGTAAAAATACTTCGCACTGATAATGGTATGGAATTATGTTCTAAGCAATTTAATAATTATTGCAAGTCTTAAGGCATTGTCAGACACTATACCGTTCCTTATACTCCTCAACAAAACGGTGTTGCTGAGCGTATGAACAGGACCATTATTTCCAGAGCCCGTTGCATGTTGTCAAATGCAGGTTTGCATAAGCGTTTTTGGGCTGAGGCCGCTTCCACTGCTTGTTATCTCATTAACCGTTCACCATCTATTGCTCTTAATAAGAAAACTCCAATTGAGGTATGGTCTGGTTCACCTGCTGATTATTCACAGTTGAGAGTTTTTGGTTGCACTGCTTATGCTCATGTTGATAATGGAAAATTGGAGCCTAGGGCTGTTAAGTGCATCTTTCTTGGTTATAAGTCTGGTGTTAAAGGTTTTAAATTATGGAATCCTGAAACCCAGAAGGTTGTTATTAGCAGAAACGTTATCTTTAATGAATCTGCTATGTTACATGATATTCCATCTACTAATGTTCCCATTGAGAGTGAACAGCAGGCTACTCTTCAGCATCCTACTGTTCAGGTGGAGCATGTTATTGATTCAGATGATACATCCGGTAATGAAAATGTTGATGCACATGATGATCCCGTCGTTGATGATGAACATGTCACTCCCACTCCAAATCAGCCTATTGTTCCACCCGGTTGGAATCTTGCATGTGACAGAGTTAGGCGGGGTACTGATAAACCTAAAAGGTTAATTGAAGAGTGCAATATTGTTTCTTTTGCTTTATCTGTTGCAGAGGAAATTGAAGGTAATGCTGAGCCTTCTTCATATTCCGAGGCTATTATTTCTAGTGATAGTAATAAGTGGATGACCGCTATGCATGATGAGATGGAATCACTTGAAAAGAATGGCACTTGAGATTTAGTAAAATTACCTAGAGAGAAGAAACCTATTCGTTGCAAGTGGGTTTTCAAGAGGAAAGAAGGTGTTTCTCCTAATGATGAGACAAGATATAAAGCAAGGTTGGTTGCTAAAGGTTATAGCCAGATTCCAGGTATTGACTATAACGAAGTATTTTCTCCTGTTGTGAAGCATAGCTCTATTCGCACTTTACTTAGTATTGTTGCCATGAATGATTTTGAGCTTGAACAATTGGATGTTAAAACTGCATTCTTACATGGAGAATTAGAAGAGGATATTTATATGGAACAACCTGAAGGTTTTGTTATTCCTGGAAAAGAAAAGCTTGTCTGCAAGTTAAAGAAATCTCTTTATGGATTGAAGCAATCCCCTAGACAGTGGTACAAGAGATTTGACACCTTTATGCTCTCTCGAGGTTTCAAAAGGTCTAATTATGATAGTTGTGTTTATTTGAAAACTGTCAAAGGTTCAACTATTTATTTGCTCCTTTATGTTGATGATATGCTTATTGCTGCAAAGAGTATGTCAGATGTTGATGAACTAAAGAAGCAATTGAGTAATGAATTTGAGATGAAGGATTTGGGTGCAGCAAAGAAAATTCTTGGCATGGAAATATCCAGAGATAGGCCGTCTGGAAAGGTATATCTAAGTCAGAAGGGATATATTGATAAAGTTCTTCGTCGTTTTAATATGCATAATGCCAAGCCAGTAAGTACTCCATTAGCTGCACACTTCAAATTATCATCAGCTTTATGTCCTAAGTCAGATGCAGATATTGAGTACATGTCTAGAGTTCCCTATTCGAGTGCCGTTGGTTCACTTATGTATGCCATGGTTTGTTCCTGTCCGGATTTACCATATGCATTGAGTGTTGTCAGTAGATACATGGCTAATCCTGGAAAAGAGCATTGGAAAGCAGTTCAGTGGATTTTCAGATACCTGCGAGGTACTTCTAATGCTTATTTACAGTTTGGGAAAACTGGAGATGGACTTGTTGGTTTTATCGATTCTGATTTTGCTGGTGATTTGGATAAGAGAAGATCACTCACAGGTTATGTTTTCACCATTGGTGGTTGTGCTGTGAGTTGGAGAGCAACTTTGCAGTCTATTGTGGCTTGTTCCACTACTGATGCCGAGTATATGGCTATTTCCGAGGCATGCAAAGAAGCTATCTGGTTGAGAGGTTTATACACTGAGCTTTGTGGAGATTCATCTTGCCCTACCATATTTAGTGATAGTGAAAGTGCTATATATCTTACAAAGAATCCAATGTATCATGAGAGAACGAAGCACATTGATGTCAGATTTCACTATATTCGAGATGTTTTTGCTGAAGGTGATTTGAAGGTATGCAAGATAAGTACTCATGATAATCCTGCTGACATGATGACAAAGCCAGTTCCGACCAATAAGTTTGAGCTTTGCTCAGGCTTAATTGGTATTTCTCACTAGTCCTATGGACTTTGACGCACAAGGTGTTTATGCTGATTTGGATGGAGTTATTTACTTTTCTTCGACTACTGGAGGGAATTTGGATCAAGGTGGAGATTGTTAAATTGTGATCCAAATTATACCGTATTGGACTAGACATAGTACAACAGGTGTGGGCCTTTCCGTTGACGTCAACGTGTACGAGTACAACTCGTTTACTTGTCCTCCAAGGACTCTCATGTATTGCCCTCTTATATACCCCACGTAGTCGCACCTAAGACGACCTGTCGTCTAGTGCTTGTAATACTCCTCCTCATAGTGATTGCGCCTTCGTGCGTCCGTGGTTTTCTCCCGCAAGGGTTTCCACGTAAAAATCCGTGTCTCGTATCTCGTTTACTCTCGTTATTATCTAACAACAAGAAGCCCATAAAGACCAGCTCTTCGATCGGCCACGCTGACCCACGTCGAGAGAGAGATTTTCACCCATGTGCGTGTGGCGTGGTGCTGATGTGGTGAGGTGAATGGTCAATATCATGTCCACGTCAGCCCAAAACCACCCAGAGTAGTCCGAGGGACGAAAAATATCCAGTTTTAATAGTTTGAAGGACTAGTTTTTTCAGGTTTTAAAGTTGAAGGGCCAATTCTAGACTATCGATAAAGTTCAGGGACGAAAAATATACTTATCCCTTATCTAAATGGTCTTGATGAAGAGAGGGAGTAAATTTTCTTAATTTATATTTGCCGCCAATGCTAGCAAGTTCTGTAGTAGTGATATGCCATGTTTGGAATCACAAACAAGTTATAGAAAAAATGTTTCAGATAGAAAACATGTTGCAGCTACTAATAATTTGCAGGGTACTACGCTGTTCTAGAGAATATTTATTTCTTTCGATCAACTATGGAAGTTAACTTGGAAAGTTTCTAATGTTAGTCCAATACACAAAGAGCTTGCTACTCTTATCATATTGCCAGCAAGGTTTACCCATATTTTCTAGCTCACAACCGAAAGAATTAACTTTACGTACTCCCTCCATTCCCTTATACAAGGCCACAAACTCAAATTATAGGTAGCAAGGTAAAATTTAATGATTGCTTAGCAAGTCCATTTTTTTTCATTAACCGGAATTATTAATATGTCCACATGCATGCAAAGAATGAATTAGAAGAAAGTAACATAATGTCATTATGACTACATACATGCAAGTATTAAAACGGTTCGTAGTACGAGAAAACATCATTAATTTTTGCCTCGATTACAGTTAGTGGCCTTGTATAGATGCAAATTGTATTTTTCATAAGGCTGCCCGTAATGGAAGTATCATAGGTAGTATCATGCATGCCAACTAAGCCATTTTGATGAGGTGGCATAGTATTAAATGAAGAAAAAGAGGCTTGAATATCATATCATGATACCGTATCATATTAAATGATGTGCTACTTTATGTCATGCATGGCAATAAATATAGTTCTTTATAATACCAACATATGATACTATGCATTACGGATGTAGTATCATATACTAGTATCATGCATATGATACTAGTATATGATACTCCTCATTAGAAGCAGCCTAATGGCCTTGTATAAGGGAATGGAGGGAGTATTGAATATCTAAACTTCCACTCTCCCCATTTACTACACCAAGCTATCTCCTCCCTGGTGTCAAATATTATTTATAGTCTATTTACGTGAACTTCCTGCCCAACTTACTAGACATCAAGCCGTCAGGATTCGCAAGGTGGAGGAGTGTAGCACAAACGATACTGCATACTATGGCTTGGTAGGTGTCAGGAGTAATGTCATGCCAAATTTTGGTTCCACAGCGAGAACAATTCTGAGGTTCAGATAGGCGTCGTATATCCGAAACAATTGTGCTAGCACCTATGCATCCGCCGTACCTAAACCCAGTAAGATCCTATAAACACCACAAAGGTGGTCCGTCAGCTAGTCCCATAAGTCCATAACTCCATATAAGCAGAACTCGTCGCATATGTGGAGCTCCCGATATGAAGAGAACCCAGATTGATCCGGACTGGACCAGCGGCTACCTTATTCCAACCTCGTTTCTTAACACTACCAAACTTATTGCTTGTTCCCCAATTCGGTACATCTTGCTTGTATCTAGCATTGTACTTGTACCGAGAGGCTACTCCAAATTACAAACAAACAGAAGGGCTAGGACAAACGTACATCTTAGCCTTGCCACGTGTGTGCGTGTGTCTTCACTATAGTGAGGCTCACCACTACAAGAAGAAGTTGGTTATGGGTACCAGCACAGCTGATCTTCCTGCATTATTCGGATGCGTCGGTCACTGCGGTTCAGGTTGGTCGTCCAACGGTACATCCAATCTCAAATTCCCATGTAACTGGCCGGGGAGCTCTAAAAAACTGTACTTTCTAGGGACAGTGTTAGTTCATCAACAGTGATAATATAAACTGGCTTTCAGAAGTGTAATACGTAGTTTACACTCCCGTGTTGTATGATACCTTGTTTGGTTTTATTCTAGACATCAGCCCATTGTGGTTTGAAGGTGAGGATTTTGATTAAATCTTTTTATAGGCAAGGTAGAAGTAACTTTAGATCACCAATATTATTATCAATTTTTTAAATTAAGCGAACATAAACAAACCGGCACTTTTGTTTGCCCATTAAAATTGAAAACTACACGGACCTAATGAAAAAAAGTCTGATGTGGCTAGGTAGCAAAGGAGAGAAAAAAATATTGCAGGATGCCTCCGACGTATGTTTTTTTTTAGAAAAGGAGGATTGCCCCCGGCCTCTGGATCTGAGCGATGCATGCAGCTATTTTACTAATTATTTACAAAGACCTTACAAAGTAGTACATCAGGTAGTCTCAAGCCACCATCGTAGCAAAATCTGTCGCTATTTCTATCCACTTGATGAAGGTGTGCCGAAAGTCCGAGGCTAATACCAAACAGACATCGCACAAATGCCTAAAATCTAAAGCCGGAGGCCCCAACCAAGCCACATACTGGGTTTGGGGTATACACCGGTCCAACGCACTCTCATGTGCCGTCGCAGCCATCTTCCACCAAACCATCTTCAGGGAAAAAACTAACACAACGACCTTGCTAGGCCTCTCTGTCATCGACGCCACCATGATGCCAGACAACGTCCTTCTCCTGCACGAGTCCATCTCCTCGCATCGGACACCGAATCCCCATTGCGCCACGCCGCCGAGATCCGCGGTCTTTGATGTGGTAAATGAAAAACCGCTCCACCACTTATTTCCTCCATCCAGCCGCTGCTCCGATGTACGTATTATACTTGGATTTATTTTTTACCTAAACTCAAACATATCCTAGCATATCTAAAAATGCTAGAAGGATGTGGAGCGGAGTGAGCTCCTCCGAATTCTAGAAGGTAAAGTAATCATGATATAAAAGTAGGCTGGTTTATGTCATCTCACCTAATCTTATTTCTTATCTTAATGCTCAGTATATATTAATTTGACGTGAGAAATACATATTGTTACTGGCAACTTGAAGTTGATGCAAAAATTATTATTTTTGTTTGAGAAAGGACATCTTCCCTTCGATTTTCGAACATCCAGCTTTATCTATGAGCTTTTAATTTTTGCAGTCAGAGTAGCCCTAGCTACTTGGCCATATATGCCATATCGATTGGTCTCAGGAGTGCCTATAAAATCATTGGTTGGTCACGGTGGTCAGGACTCCATTTGGCCGGAAATGGTTAGCTTAGGAGCGTGCGCTTGATCAATAGTTCATATGTTGCTAGATTGCAAGATTTTCACTGATTCACGGAGTACTTATGTAACGTCAAGGGTGTAGTGGGATTGGGAGGTGACGGAAATCCACATTGTAATCCACACGGAGTGTACAAATCTATGCCGGATGAACAAATGAACGATCGGAATCCAGATACTAGGTCTTTGAAGCAAGGAAGGAATTCGGTGGTCGACTCGCCGAATTACCCATAAAAACTAAATACCTTGGCAGATCTGGAATGTGCCTGCAGCAATTTGTTGCATGTGCTACTTCTAATAGCCAAACACATGGGGCTGATGTTCGGCGTGACGCAGATAACCGTCCCTGCCGTGAAGGTCATGTCCTGTGCGACATTACTGAGACGCAGCGTC
The DNA here is from genome assembly GCA_902687465.1 of Secale cereale. Lineage (NCBI taxonomy): Eukaryota > Viridiplantae > Streptophyta > Magnoliopsida > Poales > Poaceae > Secale > Secale cereale. The sequence continues at coordinate 676,227,245 of LR738713.1, forward strand.
AGGCAAGTTGCCTACGCGCAGGCGTGCAGAAGCTCCGTGTGTGGCCACCATTGGCATCATGTCATGTGCAGGTCAACCATCGTCTCCTCACTCCCACGAGTGGAATGCATTAAATTTCACTTGACATGTTGGCCTGCCGTGGATATTTAGCTAGCGAGACTAATTTCCCTAGCAGCTCGTTTGACACCCATGTTTTCTTTTGGTTTGGTGGAAATAAATGAAAACATATTAATACAAGGATTGGGTTTGTTTGGACTTGGATTCCAAGTTCAGTTTTCTTTGTCTCGCAGTCATGTGGATTTGAAATGAATCGCATATGCTGAATCAACATGCTCCCAAAGGCACACTGCCGGCCCCGCCTCTCCTCATCTCCTCTGCGATGTGCGTCGTCCACGAGGTGCACGTGCTGCCCATGATGGGCAGGGGCACTGGTGCACTGGAGCTCGGCCTCGTCGAAGCAGGATGGGTTGCGGTGCCCAGGAGCTTGTCCTTGCCGGAATTCCGAGTAGTTCGGCGGCGCATCCCGGTCGCAGGTCCCCGCGGTGGCGTTGCTGCTGCCCGCGGGCACGGTGGCCTCGTCCGCAGCGTCCTCGTCCGCGAGCTGGTCGGCGCGTCCGCGACACAGTGCCACGACCTCACGCTCGGCGTGCCCACGACACAGTGCCACGGCCTCCTGCTCGGCGTGCCCGCTGCACAGCTGTCATGGCCTCCTACTCGGCATGACCACGGCAGCTGCAGCGTTGAGGACCTGCGACGGCAAGCAGTAGCAGGATTGGAAGCAACTCCGTGCCGGGGACGTTAGCTTGTGGCTAGGGACGAGCCGCCTGCCAGCTGCGAAGGCCAGGGAAGAGGGAGGCCGCCCTGCCTCCGAGCAAGGGCGGGGAGGAGGGAGGCCGCCTCGCCGTGGCCAGCCGCCACTTCAAAGGAGGAATGTGGCGGGAGTGGGAGGGGGGCTGATTTCTTTTTCATTTTTTGAATAAGGGTGTCTTTGTGAAATCCAAGGAGGTGTATGTCAATTTTTTTACCAAATCACCTCCTTACAATCCGTCCCCACTTGTCAGAAAATGATCAATCAGGCTGAATCCCCTCATCAGTGCATTTTGCAAGAAGTTTGCGAGAAACACGGTGATTTTTGCATAAAATTAGGGACTAGGTTGTTTTCTGCAATTGATGCCCCAAATGTGATTCTTTTTTTGCAATTAACTCAGTAGGGGGTGTGAGTGTAGGAGTACACCTTAGGAAAAGAAAATTACATAATTAGATCTTGTGATTCCCACACCAAAATTCATTGAGTGAATTGCAGAAAACCACCACATTGACGCACATGTTTGCAGAAAACACGGTTTTACGAATTTCTACCAAGAACCACTGATTCTGGGCCTAATTTTTTGCAGAAAACACTAACATGTCGCTTTAGTCATTTTAACCTCGATTATGACACGTGGGCCCCGCATTTGGTGACTTGGCACAACAGCTTGCATTAGACGGCGTTTGGTCCAATATTACAAACTAGTCCCTGAAATTTCACATAGACACCCCTCAATCATAAAGCAAAGACGCAATTAGTCCCACACACACGTGCACAGAACCTGCATCACGATGCCCATGGCTCTCGTCGCCGGCTTGGGGCGGCGGATGGACCTTGCCGGTGTCGAGGTCGAGCACCAGGCTGGGCGACCAGAACTGCGTCTGTCCGCGCGCCGCGACCTGCCGGCGGCGAAGGGAAGCAGGTCACCGGAGTAGTTCTGCGTGCCGGCCATTGCGCTGCCTCGTCCTTGCTCGAGCACCACGGCTACACCGGTTCAGAGGAGGATGACGCCAGCATGCGGCTGGGCGCCCGCCGGCTTGAGCATGCTCTCGATGCACCGCGACGCCGCGCCGCTTTTACTCTCTGCCACGGCGGAGGACATGACCAACTCGAGCACCATGGTGGAGGATGTGGCTGGACCACCGTGGCCTTCCGTCCTCCGCCCCGACGACAAAAACGGCGAGGACGTGTGGTGTGCAGCTCGTGGCGGCGCGCACGACTCACGCAGCTGGAAGGGGCGCCGCCGGCGGGGCCAGGGTGGTTCTTCACGGCTCACGCTGGAAGGGGCACCGGCGACGTTCTTCGCGGCGGCCGAGGCCCGAGGCCAGCTACACGCCGGGGTAGTTCAACGAGCAGGCAACGAGCAGCGCATCCACCGGGAGTACGAGAGAGCTAGGAAGGAGCTCCGGCCAAGGAGCTGCTAGGAGGGGATGGCGATGTTGTGTTGGAGCAAGATCCCGATCTAGAATTCTGGATCGCTGAGGGAAAGAGGTTTTTTTAAGAAAGGGGAGGACTTTTTAACAAAAAGACCTGTCTAACGCCATTTATCACGGAACCGTTATGCCAGGTCAGCACAGAGCGGGCTCCATCTGTCATAATTGTCATCAAAACGAACAAACCCACCAACTACTGTTTTCTGCAAAAATTAGGCCCAGAATCAGTTATTTCTGGCAGAAATTCGTAAAACCGTGTTTTCTGCAAACATGTGCGTCAATGTGGTGGTTTTTTGCAATTTACTCGCATTAATTCATAGGTCGAACAAACACATCCTCTAGAAAGAATGAGGTTTGCGTGTTCTGAATAATTACTGCGTACAACCACCATAAATTTGGTTGTTGTCCAGAGCTTGACATTTTGCGTCCAGCTACAAAATGTGAATTCCTTGAGGCACAGTTACAGTGCGGGAGGATGGTAGTGTTATGTTCCACAACTTATTTCTTCCATAGTGTGTGTCCCACATAAATTGGTAGAGAAAAAAAGGCAGGCAGACATGCATGCACCCTCTGCTCCAGGTGCTTGCCTCCCCGCCAAATTGCATGCATATATGTGCTGTTCTGGCACGCCAAACAGAAACTCATGCCACCGGGAATCAACAAGGTGGAGGAAGAGAAACTATGGGCTGAGTAGGTGTCACTAATGTGGACAAAGTTTTCCTTGATGTGCCTGGTCGAGACTCAGTTACTCATAGCACGGTCCGTCGATGTCAAGCTATCTGCACAATGGGGAGAGAAATATGGATGGCCAGAGCTCACGCAAACTTTGATAGTACTGCGATGGTGGAGAGAGGGAGATGGCGAGGGTGATGATGGAGTTGCCAATCCGGTTCAACATAGGAAAAAGTAGCTTAGGATTATGTTGGATGTTAGACATAATCTTGACATGCATATGTTAGTTAGCCGGGTCATACATGGTTGTTAGTTAGTAGCTTGGTCAAGTCATGTGTGGCTGTTAGAGAGTTTCCAGCAGAAGATAAGGTCAAACAGCACGAGTATTAAAAAATGTGACTCTTTGGATGTCAAAATTTCGCACTCATATTCAAATATTGAATCCATACATGAAGACATAGACCTCAACTTGAAATGCATGCACCATATTCTATTGACCAACTGCTAGCTGCGACTTTTACTGGGTAGCATTTAGATTGATGAATAGTTGCACCCGTTTACTTACTAGGCCGTGGCTTGGCCGGAGAATGCAGCACGTCGGCAGGGCGGCCGGCACGGCACGATGATGGGTGCCCGTCCCGGTACGATTATGGTGGGTTGTGTCGTGTCGACCCGTTTGGCCAACTCCGGAGGGAATGTGAAGGAAAAAACTGTTGTTGAGTTGAAGAGGGCATTGGCTGGTGACCATTAATTGACTTATGAATGTTGTGGTTCATGTGGGTCCATCCACCTTAAATATTTGGTGTACACATGTATTTCGAACTACTACACCTGTCAGGTGGAGATGGGAAAATATCAGGTGATATCAGGCTTCCCGTGCTCCCATTATATGGGCTTGTGAGAGCCCTCGGATCTAAGATACAGCGTCTGCATGTTGAGTTTTTGCAAGTTTGCAAGAAAGTTCTCTGGGATCTGATATTTACACACAAGTCCAGAAGCTTGGCCAGTGGCCATTGGATCTCAAAATTCTTGGAAAAAAATGAAATTCAAACATGTCAGTTTCAAACAAAATCCGAAACAAAAATTGTACAAGTATACAAAGATGTGATGTGTACTCCCTCCGTTCCTAAATATAAGTCTTTTTAGAGATTCCACTAAGGACTACACACGGAGCAAAATGAGGGAAACTACACCTTGAGATGCGAGCTGTGCAAAAAAGACCTATATTTAGAGTGGAGGGAGTATGTTTGTAAAATTTCAGGATGGAACACCTTGAGATGCGAGCTGTGCAAAAAAGAAAAATGAAATTATGGACTTTGAGGATGAATAGTGCATGTACTAAAAAGGGGCGGATTTGTTTTTTTTTTTGTGTGTAAGTCACATTTTAACATATTTCATCCTGAAAGTTTACGCACTTATACATTATGTCCCTAAGTATGTGTGTATGTTATTTATTTATTTTGAAATGTGCACATATGGATTTTGATCATTTCAAATTTAGCATTCAGCATTTGGCACAAAATATATGAACCTTGCCCTATTACATCTATTATTTATTTACAAAGGAGAAAAATCCATTTCAATGTTTCATGTGGCATTTGCTTCACACCATGTTTCATATGTGGAGTAATGTTGGAAATTTTTCACGGCTATTTATGCTCACTTCTATCTAACTGAGTTGGCATAGCGTTATTTGGTCTGGCCTCGGATAATAAGTGTGACATTGATTAAATGATTGCATCTATGGAATTACACCTATTTAAGTGAGCAAGCGTACACTCGCATTTCTCTTTATTTTTGAAACGGAGATGTGTCCCCGGCCTCTGCATCATGAAGATGCATGCAGCCATATTATTGATAATTCAAAAAGGTCAATCCAAAAAAAGGTCTTACAGCTCGCAAACGGAGCAAAAGTATGGGAAAAACAAAATTACATCATGTCTCAAGCAACCGGAAGTAAATAAATATAGGATACACTCCCTAGACTCCTATCCTGTTATGTGATCGCCATCCAAACCGGTTGAATATAGCCCGAGCTACCATCTCCCATCGGTTGCACCAAGTAACCAAAGGCTCCCTGGAGTCCATAGGAGTGAGTAAGGACCACGTGCGGATCCAAGCTGTAGCCCTGAAGATAACCTGCATGAATGTTAAATTGTGTTGTCTGTTAAAAATCATATCATTTCTGCAGTTCCATATAGCCCAGAAAAGCGCACATATTCCAATCCGAATACGAGCTGCATTAATCTGATCAACCCCAGCTAACCATGCCCCAAACAATGACGCAATATCAGCAGGTGGGTGAATGCTGAAGGCTATATGAATCGTTCTCCACAATAGTTTTGCCAAAGGGCATTCAAGAAAAAGGTGTTGTATTGTTTCATCATGATCACAAAAACAGCACCGTGAGCTTTCTCTATCTATCTTTTGCATTGCCTGACTACACAATTGTCTCACAACACCTATTTGACTTCTTCCTTATTTCATACATTCCAAGTTTCCAACTACACAGATGATGGGCAGCCAGCTAGAGCTTGGATGATTGTAAAAAGAAAGCTAGGGCTAGGATTGGGAGGAAACGGGATATTGCTGTTAGGAACCTTCTTATTCAGGAGGAAGAGCACCGGACTGAGGCACTGTGTCAAACAAGGGGTCCGCACAACCAAGACAGGCCTGACGAGTAACTAAAGAAGGGGCTGCGCAAATTCAGAAATAGAGGAGCCTGAGCCGACTGCCTCTCCTTCCGCCTACTGATGACATAAAGATTTTTGGCTGGTGGAATAGAACGCAACAGGCCTCCCCGACATGTTTACACAAGGGTGTGGCTTCTTGTCAGTTGTCACCCTTGTCGTTTGGCTCCTGTGGAGGCACCGGAACTCATGCATCTTCGATAGGATCCTGCCCTCGCTACAGGCGCTGCTCCGTCAGTTCACGGATGTAGCTCGCATTCCGGCCAACACTGGAGCCAAAGGGGCTAAACATGATTATTCCTGCACAATAGACTTACATAATTTTGGGGTCGAGCACCCCCTTCTCCTATGCTCCCTAGCAGACATTGCCACGAATCTGCATAGTATGTCGGCATTGGCTTGCTCCTTGTATTTTCTAACCCTCTATCAATAGAATGATACACATATAGCGTATTCGTGAAAAGCATTCAGAAATAAAGGAGACACAACCTGAGTCAGGTGAATTGGTAATCACTGAACCTCTACCATTCAGGTTTGTTACTTAGAAAAATCTAGCTTGATGTATATGTTCAAAGCGGCTGATCTTTAAATAGCTTGATGTATATTGCTTTCTTCAAGTAGGTTGATCTTTAATTGTTCTCGTGCTCTAATGTTTATGCTCACTGTGTATGATTAGTACTGCTGTTCTAATTGCTCACCTAGTAGTGTTGCTGTAATTGATACTTATCTTCTTGTATTGTTGCTATAATTGCTACTTATCACATACCAGTGATGTTCTAGTTGCTACCAATCACTTAGTAGTGTTGTTCTAATTGCTACTTAACACAGTATTTTAGTTGCTACTTGGAACTGCTAGTTACTTAGATGTATGCACTCTGTATCGTGACCCTTCCTCTGTTTTCTCCAAACCAGAAATGGCACGTGAGCAAAGGATATCAAGAAGCTTTTGGATGTTGGGAAGCTTGGAGCTGATGCTTCAAATAAGCTGATGGTTGTCTTTTGGAGATGTTTCTATGTTTAATGCTTTAAAGTCTTTTGGCTGTACTGGACTATTTAAACTTTGAACTATGCTGTGATGGTTGAACTGATGCTGGACGGTTAAGGGTTTATGTCAGAGGCAACTTTATAACTAATGTGTGCCTGTTATGTTGGACTCTTAAGGGTTATGTTGGAGGCAATTTTATAACTAATGTGTGTCTGCTATGTTGGATTGTTAACTGTTATGTTGGAGGCAACATTATAGCTAATGTGTGCCTGTTATGTTGGGCAGATTCAATTTTCTTAATCCCTAGAGCTTATTTGCTAAAGTTTATAAGATCTCTCCTGATGGTTGTTGAGCTGATATGTTTTGCTCTATTTTATTTAAAGTTTTGTTCAAATTTCGGCCGAATTTCGGCCAAATTTCGGTCAAATTTTGGCCAAATTTTCAAATTTTGATTTTGCAATTTCGTCCGAGATTTTGCCGAATTTTTTGAAATTCCCGAAATTCGGCCATTTCGGCCAAGGACGAAAAAAAACACAAACCGAAAATAAAAAAACTGGGCTGTACTCATCTGTTGATTAGAAACTTGAGAAACAACGATTCGCTGCTTCTTCTCACCTATACTCTGTTTTCTCTGCTCCTCTTCCCCAATTTCCCTGTGCCCCATGAAATCCTTGTATCTAGTCAGGTGCCATAGGGCGCTGATGCAAGGTGTCGTGGTCCACTGAACTTGCCTAAGTGTCATGCCATAGAAATTGACTGGCACGCGACTGGACCAAGGCTCCTCATAACGTCAAGCACAAACAAAAGAGCAAGAGGGGCCGTTGGTCCAAGGCTCGTGCTCATTAAGGATCCTAATTAATCTTGTATGCACACAAAGTACTTATCACCCAGATTATTAGTTGTAGTTTCAAGCATTGCATTTCGTTATTGCCAACGTTCTTTTAACCCAACGTTGTTTTTACATATTTTTTGTGTGTGGAAATGTTGGGATGTCGGAAGACCTTCATGAACATTTGGCAAGACATAGAGACTTGTTAATTTCACTATTTTGCTTCTAGGTTGACGGCATATCTTGGTGTAATCTTTCGACTTGTGAGTGAACACTCAAGCCTACAACTATTTCATTTTATTTTAACTAACATTATAAGACGTGGACGGTTTTTTATATTTTTAGAAAAGGAGGAGGACCCCCGGCCTCTGCATCTGGACGATGCATGGAGCCACTTTATTAATTATTCACACAAGACCTTACAAAATCATACAACAGTAAGACTAAAGACACCGTCTAGACAACACATGTCGCTACTCCTATCTAGTTGATGAAGGGATGCTGATAGTCTGGGCCTAATACCAAACATACCTCGCAGCCAAACCTAACATCTAAGACCTGAGGTCCCAACCAGGACTCCTGTCGGGTATGAGGCACCCACCATTCCGGCGCACTCCTCAACCAAGACGTCTGCCGGGTATGAGGCCGCCGCAGCCACCTGCCACCAATCCATCTCCAGTGTTGTACTGTTGCATCTACCTTACCCAGTCAAGCTGCTGTCGACGCCACCACGACGCCAAACAACGCCACCATCCTGCGCTCGTTCATCATCACACGCCCACCGACGAGACCCCGCTGCTCCATGCCGCTGAGACCCGCCGATGTCGACGCGAGAGAAGGCACGCCACACCACCTCACGCCTCTTCCATCCGGCGCCGCTCCACAAACGATGCTCCATAGGACGTGGATGATACTTCAAAAAAAAAGACCTAAAATCAACATGAAGCTTCTATGCATGTGAAAATGTTAGAAGGATGTAGAGTTGGAAGAGTTCCAACGACTCCTACAAGCAAAAGCGTCACTCCAAAAAAATGACATATTTATATCGTCTCAAATAATCTACGTTTTTCATCTAAAAGCTAACTAACTATATTCAATAGGGCATCCGTGGTGGTACTAACAACTTCAAGTTGAAGCAACTTTTTCCACCATGTCTTGTTTGACTATTCTAGGATCACGGTCGAGATCAGATGAAGGTTAAGGGCAGAAAATGCGTGGTTGATGCATAGATAGGGCATTCGCTCGAAATCCCCAAAGATCAAAAGATAACATAAGGGCGAAAAAGGGATTACTATCATCTAAATTCAAAATTAAATAATTCACCGGCTTATATGGAGCCTTGTCGCGAGGCTCTACGGCCTGAGTCGCTGGCCCGATCATGGGTGAGTTTTCGAAAGCTCAGGCCAACCATACCGGTAGGAGCATATGCCTCTTTTGGTTGGGATCCGAGCAAAAGGCTGCGTGACCTAGCCCTACCCTCGTGAAAGGCGATCTAGCGCCATCGCCCAACCCCACGAGGATCCCACCTCTTCCCCCCTCCCACCTCCCACCTCACCCCTCCCCCCACCCCAATTGCGTCCCTCTCACGTCGCTCTCGCAAGCGACCGAGGGCGAACCCTACCCGTCGGAAATAGGTAAACTTCATACGTCTCCTCCCCTCGCCGCCACCAGCACGCACCGTCGAGCAAAGCCCGATTAGTGCAGGCTGCGTGGGGTGGGGGAGGGG
>LR738713.1:676245611-676332082 GCA_902687465.1 Secale cereale
TGCTCTGCTCTGCGCGCCGCCGCCCCTGCTTGCCGCACGCCGCCGCCGCCGCCCCGGCCTGCTCTGCTCTGGTTTTTTGTTCACTAATTGATGTATATGTATATATGGATGTTCTATATATACATATACATATATATATATAATTGCAGATGTATGTATATGAGGCATGGATATATGGATGTATTGATGTATCATTTTTTTGTCAATTTATGTATATGTTCATATATATATATATATATATATATGTGCATATTTAGAAAAAAATTGTGTTGCAAAAGTTATATTTAAGGTTAGTGGATTTAATGCAAATGTTAGATGAATTTTCTGTTTTTATAGTTTTTATATTTTTTTTATAGTTTGTAGTTATATATTTAAATGTTAGATGAATTTTCTGTTTTTATAGTTTTTTTATAGTTTTAGTGATAGAATGTAGTTTTTTTTAGTAAGAAACTAGTTTATTTTTAGTAAAACTAGTTTATTTTTAGTAAGAACTAGTTCATTTTTATTTATAGTAAGTGCTTATTAGTTAAACTAGTTGAATTAATAGAACTAGTTTATTCTTTTAGTTCAAACAATTATTCCCGCATCGACGTCGACGATGCCTATCCCGCATCCTCATCGTCGACTCAACGGAGGCCTGCTTGATCAGAGGGGTCATGTTCGGGACTGGGCTCCGCCGGGCTGGTACTGGGAGGTGCTTCCTTCCGAGGGGCGCAACTTGGTGAGGAGCCAACCCGTTGTTGACCCGAACCTTCTTTGGTGGCGGGCGCGCGGGCCAGTGACTGTGCGGAGGCTTGAGGACCCCGCGGAGGTTGTACGTCACCGTGTCAGCGAGGAGGACGAGCACGTCCGTCGCTACATGGTTGCGTTGGAGGGCAGGTTCGACAATACATGGCAGGTTCTGCAGGTATCTCACTGGAGCTATGATCCTATGATGGTTCCTTCTCTTTGGGTGTCCACCGCCCGCGCCGATACCCGTCGTTCGCTAGGGTTTTAGCTGTATTTATTAATTAGTGATGCTATATGTATGATACTATTCGAGATGTATTAATGATAATATTCGACGATGTACGGACGCAAGAGATGATTTAGTTTTGCTTATTAAATGCTCAAACTGGAGTCCAACCAAATCTCCATGTCAATATGAGTCCTATAATTAAGATATTTTGAAATGTTTTTGTTTATTTTTTCAACCATTGAATTTTGGCATGACTTGGGCTACAATATGTAGGAAATGTCATCGTCTGACGATGATGGTAGGATCCCGGCATGCGACTGGTGTGGCGACGACCGGGGTCAGCGCGAAAGGCCACACCTGGTAGACGATCAATGCTTCAGTGTTAAGCTCGATGAGGCCTTCGATTTTGAGATGGTATGCTACACGACAAGTCTTGTTTGGTAATTAAGCATGACTTATGCCTTCTTTTCAACTTGTAATTTTCGTATTTTACAATTCGACTAGCTTATCCCATGCCAAGCAAGACGCTATGTCTTGGAGCATCTTCGAAGATCATGAAAGTATTGAGACAAAGCAAATTCATATCAGGACCCATCATGATTATGATTTTCTTGTAAAGCTATACAATTCGGAGAGCGTAACCCATTTTGGTTGGTCGAACTGGAGAGCACTGTGCAAGGCATATGATTTTCAGGAGGGTATGTATGTCACCTTTGACCTTGGTGATGATGACGATGGCATGTGAGTCTTTGTTGATATGCTTCCAGTTCTTCCTCCATGTGAGTTTCCCAAACATATTTATTAAGTAAATTATATTGTTTATTTCAAAATAATATACAGCTTATTTCCATTAACAGCTTATTTCCATTCTTCATGAAATGTACGGAAGATGGTAGACAGAACCTACTACACTGATGGTGCAGAATTAACTTGTCAGAAGAAAAATCATCTTGTCTCATTACTTTCTTATTTTGAGCGTTAAAAAACCTATACTAAAACTCCTGCACATTATGGTCAATACGTGCCACTAGTGCACGTGTTGAACTACAGTAATATCCATGAAGATGTCATGGTAAGACTTGTGGCCGATCATCTTTTGCATAAATTCTTCTAAAACAAAACTACATTACTAACTACGAAGTTATTACTATATTTTTCAACAGAAAATCCCTTCGGATTGTGTGCCCCATCTGATGTTTCAGAAAGGTCACCTCAATGTTATGAGCTTATTACCGTACTCGTCAGAGCATCATCCTACACATAACTGTCTGTACAGGATTTCTAAATCCAGTGAAGACATGACAATCAAAGATTGGAAGAAATGTATGGTCAGTCGTAGGGTGCTACATGGAAGCTACATTGTGCGAAAGCCAAGAATTGGAGACAGGATAATCTGCATTCTCCATAATGGAGAGTGAGGGCCTATCTTGTTTTATGTTATTTCACCTTAGAGAGGGTGTACTTAATTAAGTCTGGCTACTTATAGTCATGTGCTAAGAAGTTGTTAGATGACTATGATGATGATGATGAGTAGGAATTGTTATTATGACAATGAGTAGAAGGTGTGAGATGACGATGATGCTAAGTACGCCTTTTTTATTATGACAACGACGATGATGATTTATTATTAATTATTATGATGCATTGTTATATGAGCATGCAAGGAGATAAGAGAGGACACTTCTCTTTATTAGCTAGCTAACACAATATATGAAACTCCTAAATTAACCCTACAAAACACACAAATCCCCTCCCCCTTTCAGAAAAAAACAAAACAAAAACCCTAGCCCCATGGAAAAAAAATCAAGCTTATTTGTCCCGGTTGGTGCTACCAACCGGGACAAAAGGCCCCCCTGCTAGCGCAAGCCGCAATTGCCATGTGGAGGGCCATTTGTCCCGGTTGATATAAGAACCGAGACTAATAATCTAGGGCATTTGTACAGACCGTTTAGTCTCGGTTCCACAACCGGGACAAATGACCCTGACGAACCGGGACAAATGGCCCTTTTTGCAATAGTGCTAGTACATATATACATTAAGAAACTAAGAGTTTGAAAGGTATGATGTAAGCGAATTCTCAATAAAAAATATATTTAGGGGAAAACAAGATGGAATGTGTTCCGTAAGGGAGGGATGGCATGTTGCATGCACCAGATGGCAATGAGCTGGGCCGTGGGTCGCGACGCGCATTGCAACCTAGGTAAGTACGAGAGTCGGATTGGGGCAACCCACCATGAACAGTGGCAAGCTGTGGTGCTCCCCCAACCCCCCCCCCCTCCCTACAGATATAACATTGAATAAAAATGTTCGCGCGAGATACCCGTTTAAATAGAGAGAGTTGTCGCATGCCCCTAGGTATTTTCTACCTACCCACCCGTGTCGGTTTCGGATACAGGTACCCTTTTATTGAAGGTCGTTCGAGCTTTTCTTGGGAGTATGGCATCGGTTACATACTTTAGCGGTAGTGCCATGTGCGTAAGCATGGGAGTCCAAGCTGCAGACGCGGATGTTACCTGACTTCACCATAGCGAGGACACTATAGCAAGAACAAGTTGGTCATGGGTATGGCAGTAGCTTCGAATGCGCCGCTCAATGTGGTTCAGGTGGGAGGTCCAATTGTACATCCAAAGTCAACCGCCAATTAGAAGTGAGGTACGTAGTTTACACTCCACTGTGTATGACACATTGTTTGGTTTTATCTTATAGATATGCTAATTGTGGTTTGAAGGTGTGGATTTTGACTGAAATATTCTACAAGCAAGGTGGAAGTAAGTATTGATCCAAAGTATCATTAAAATAAATAAATTAAGTGGAATATAAACATGGTGGCAATTTTTTGGTAGTACAACATTAAGATTGGAAACTACATGCACCTAATTTACAAAATCTGTTGCGGCGGGTTAGCAAAACAGAGGAAAGAATATTGCAGGATGCATCTGATGTATGAATGATATTTTGCAATGCACGTCGACAGAGTCGGAGATGCCTCATTACAGGCGAGATAGAGTTTTTTCTTGAAATTGAGTTCGGACCGTGGTGGTGCAGGCCTGGGTGCTTATTTGTGGTGAGGGCTATTTTCTATAAAGGACATTTTTTATTGACTCAAAATGTAGCATCAAGCAGATACAAAACATAATGAGCATCTCCCGGCCTTTGCATAACTAAGATGCACATAGCCAAACAAAAACAAATTGAAAGAAGATTAGAAAAAGAGGACATATCAACAACAGTAGGATCATATAGGACCGACAGTCCGCCTATGTCGAAGGAGTTAGTGCGGCTATCCGTAGATTATGCTGGCACCCATGCTGGATGAAGACCTCCCTGGCCACACGCTCCAACCGCGTACACACCGTCTTGAATATCGGTTGATACTCCGTTCGGTGTAGTGTAGACCACGTATGAAGTGAGTGCGTACAGCGGAATATAACCTGTAAAGGAGAGGTGTTTTTGCCCTCGAAAACCAAATCATTCCTACATAGCCAGAGTGCCCATAATAAGGCATATGCTCCCACCCGAATTAGCATTTTGAACCTATTTGAAATGTCGTCCAACCAATGACCAAAAATATTTGCAAACACTTGTGGGCGGATACAAATTCAAAGCTATTTGGATGACTGACCACGTAGAGCGCGCAAACTTGCATTGAAAAAAGAGGTGTTTGTTGTCTCGTCATGAGTACAAAAACTACACTTCTTATTTCCATGCCAATTGCGACAGGCGAGATTGTCTTTGGTTAACACAACTCCCTTTCGAAGATACCACATAAAGATTTTAACCTTTGGTGGAACCTTCGACATCCAAATTTTCTTGTTATTTATAGAGCGCACGATAATTAAGAAGATACCACATAAAAATCTACTCGGACCTCTGAATGCATGAGCGCACGATACATAGAGTCGACTGTGAAGGACCCACATGTAGTGAGGTTCCAGTGAAACACATCATGTCCTTGTGTCAGGTTTATCGACTCCAATCGAGACAATAAATTTTGCCATGACATAAGACGGGGGCCAATCAAATCCCTCCTAAGAGAAATATTCGGCGGAAATGAATTGAGCACCTGTGCTAGAGTATCATTCTTATCGCGAACAATGCGATACAAAGCTGGATATTATTCTCGGAGGCTGGCATTGCCCAGCCGGTTCCTCACAGAAACGAATCTATGACCCATCTTTTATCGCGAATGATCCAAAACGGAAAAGGTGTTACTTCACGCCATTAGACCAGCCCCAATGTGTGAGTCACCAGGATATCAATAGGCCAGTGACAGAACTTTTTGGCCTAGATACTTATTGCGCAGCAGGGTTTGCCAAACGCCATCCTCAGTAAGTAGTTTGAACAACCATTTACTAAGTAAGGCATCATTCTTGACCTGAAGGTCATGAATGCCAGGTCCACCTTGATCTTTCGGCCTACAAAGCACACTACATTTGAGTAGCCTGTATTTTTTCTTTTCACTGTCCCCTTGCCAAAATAATCTGGATCTGAAATAATCCAGCCTCTGCAAGACCCCTCTTGGGAGTTGGAAAGAAAGAGCATATAGAGAACCATATTTGTGAGGACTGAGTTGATTAAGACAAGTCGTCCTCCAACAGACAGCAACTTGCCATTCCAACTACTCAAACGTTTCTCCAAGCGCTCCTCTACAAGTTTCCAGTCCGCATTAGAGAGACGACGATAATGGATCGGAATTCCTAAATATTTAATTAGGAATTGGCCTTGCGCACAACCAAACAGGTCGACATACTCAGTCGCTGCCTCACTAGCTTCTCCAAAGCAGAACAATTCGCTTTTATGGAAGTTAATTTTAAGACCTGACATCTGCTCAAAAGCTGAAAGTAATAATTTCAGGTTTCCAGCCTTATCAAGGACATGTTCCATAAAAAGAATTGTATCATCGGCATATTGCAGAATAGAGAGGCCCTGATCCACAAGGTGGGGCACTACTCCTGCAATTTAACCGTCCTTCTTGGCACGATCAATCAGAATAGACAACATGTCAGCCACGATGTTAAATAAAACTGGAGACATGGAGTCGCCTTTTTCTAGTCCTTTTTTTGTTTGAAAGTAATGGCCTATATTATCATGGACTTTGACATCCACACTACCTCCAGTAACAAAATTTTGGATCCACTAGCGCCATTTATTGGAGAATCCTTTCATTCTTAGGGCCTATTGAAGGAACAACCATTTAACATTATCATATGCCTTTTCGAAGTCAATCTTGAACACTACTCCACTCATGTGCTTTCGGTGCATCTCGTGAACGGTCTCATGTAGGATTACTACTCCATCGAGTATATTTTTACCTTGCGTGAAAGCCATTTGAGATGGCCGGACGACATGGTCAGCAACCTTGCTGAGCCTATTAGTAGCCACTTTGGTGAAAATCTTCAAGCTGACATTAAGGAGACATATGGGTCTATATTGCTGGATTCGCTCAACCTCCTTAATTTTCGTCAACAAAACGATCTCGCCAAAGTTAAGCCTAGATAGATCAAGTTGGCCAGCATGAAGACAATTGAACAACTCCAATAGGTCAGACTTGATGATATCCCAGAAATTCTGATAGAATTTTGTGGGAAAGCCATCAGGGATTGGAGCTTTATTATGTACCATTTGAAACACCGCCGCTCTCACTTCCTCCTCAGAGAAAGGTGCCGAGAGGATATCGTTCTCTTCTGTCGTGACTTGTGGAATATCATCTGTTCGGGTCTCGTCTAGGGTGAAGTTCCCTTCATCAGGTGCCCCAAACAGAGATTTGTAGTATTTGGTGATATAACTTTTGAGCTCTGCATGACCTTCGATCCGCCCCTCATCGTGTTGGAGACTGTATATACACTTCTTCCTATGCCGACCATTGGCGACAAGTTGGAAGTATCGTGTATTACTGTCTCCCTTCAAGATGAAGTCAGCTTTGGATCTTTGGTAATATTTGATTTCCTCTTCTCGCAAAACACGTGAAATCTTCTCATTGGATTTATTTTTCAATTTAATCTCTTGTTGTGACAAGATGCGAGTTTATGCAATTTTATCGAGGTCATCGATGGTGGCAAGCCGTTGCTTTTTCTTTTTTGTATATTCCATTGGTGTGTTTCGCCCATCCAGGGTATCGCCTTATGGCTCTTATTTTAAAGTTCCATCTCTGAATAGGTGTGCGACCAATTGTGGGTCTCTCCCATATATTCTTGATTATGTCTGCAAAGCCTTCTCAGTGCAACCATCCCAATTCAAACTTGAAAGGACGGCGATTGGATGGGTTTGTAGAATTAGAATCAAGAATGATGGGCGCATGCTCCGATAGCGCCTCGATACGCTCTAGGGCCCTTAAAGTTACCAGAGGAAATTTTATCTCCCATTCGGTATCCATGAGTACCCTGTCAAGCTTTTTGTATGTTGGCATAGAACGGTTATTGGCCCAAGTGAATTGTCGGCCAGACAAACTGGCTTCTCGAAGATTCAAACTGTCTATTACAACATTGAACAGGAAAGGCCAGTGAATGTCAAAGCTGTCATTATTTTTCTCTTCCTGGTACCTAAGGATATTAAAGTCCCCTCTAATAAGCATTGGATGTGGGTTATCCTTAACCGGGTTCACCAATTCCCGAAGAAAAGCAGACCTATCCTCATCTTGGGCAGCCCCATAGACTGCAACCATACTCCATGTAAAATTATTTTCTCTGTTTTGGAGGTGGAATTTCATGTGAAAGTCACCAATCGAAAAGGCTAACAAGTCCATGGTTGCGGTTTTGTATCCCAAGTAAGATTTCACCAAACCTTCCACGTGCTGGTAGACTATGCCATGTTGATACGTCCAAAACGTATCTATAATTTCTGCTTGCTCCATGCCACTTTTGGGTGATATTGCTATGATATTCATACACTTCCATACACTTTTGATCATATTTGGACTAACTTACTAATCTTTGCACCCCAGTGCCAGTTTCTTTTTTCGGCTGTTTTTGTATTTCAGGTTTTCACGTTTCGAGAACTGCCCAGAAAAATCCAGAAAAATTATATAAAAAATCAGCGAACCGGAAACAACACTGCGTCCGAAGGGCAACCTGGGGGGGGGCACAGGGGCTCCAGGCGCCCTGTGGGCGCGCCCCCCCCTGGGCCGCGCTGGGGGGGCGCCTCGGCCCCCCGAGAGCCCCCCGGTGCCCTACTTTGGCATATATTTAAAGGACTCTCCGAAACCCTCGAAACAGGACTTCTTTTCGCGATCCCATCTCTGTTCCGCCGCCGCCGCCGCTTCCAAGATCGGGAGCACCAGGAGAACTCTTCCCGGCACCCTGCCGGAGGGGAGGATCACCACCGGGAGCTTCTCCACCACCATGGACGCCTCCCGGATGACTCGTGAGTAGTCTCCCTTGGACCATGAGTCCATGACCAGTAGCTATGTGATGTTATCCTCCCGTTCTTGTGCTTCACTAATTAGTCCTCGTGAGCTGCCCTACATGATTGAGGCACCTATGTAATCCTTATGTTGTTGCTATGTTGAGTTTGCTGGGATCCGATGGATTATGAGATTATGTTCAGATTGATCTTGAGTAATATATTTGATTCACCTCTTTTATATTTTAGTTCATAAGTAATTCTTGCATGTTCTCCGTTGTTATTTATTGCTTTGGCCGAGTAATAGGTAGTGACTCCAAGAGGGAACGTTATGCTCGATTGTGGGTTCATGCCCCTCGATGACTAGCTTGAGTGACAGAAACATGAGTCTAGGGGATGTGCTGTTGCCACCAGGGGGAAAACAACGGTGCTTGTGCCCGCGGGTGCAAGGATTGTTTACTTTACGCAAAGTTCTTTTAATGCAGTTGTCTGTTGCATTGAGTTTACACTATGGGTGGGACTCGCAACTTAATACCAGCGAGATGTTCTGGATAGATATCTCAAGGTGGATGATTAGTAGTAGATATTGATGGATTTCGGTCTACTTACTTTGGCGTATCGCCCATGCTTTGAACCTCAACCTTTCTTGCAATGTAGTCAGCATTGGTTTGCGTTCGTGGTCCTGTCAATTGCCCAGCTGTAATTTGTTTACCTCACATAGCTGTTTTATCGTCTTTTGGGAGAGAGACATCACTAGTGAACATCATGAGACTCCGGTCCATATTACCATCATTGATCACATCCTCTATTTACTTTTCGCTATTTTATTTACTATTGCAAAAACTATCTATCACTACTATCATTGCTTTTAACCCTTTGTGAACTACAAGGCCGGAGAGATTGACAACCTCTCTGTACTCGTTGGGAGCAAAGTTATTTGTATCTGTGTGCAGGTCCACGTTGATTGCTACTAATCTGGCGCCGTAGCAATTGACACCTACCTGTTGAACCTAGGATCTCTGGGGATTCGATCCTTGGCATCTTTGCTAGGGGAAAACACTTCTACTTACTGCATCTTACACCTTCCACTTGGGGTAACCAACGAGGGGTTCGAGGCCCATCAAGGAGTATTTTCTGGCGCCGTTGCCGGGGACTCCACTCTTCAGGATAGGGGAGTTGCATGCTATCTTTTACCTTTGCTTTTTAGTCTTGTTAGTTTACCTTTCAGTTTTCTTTATGTCTTTTCACTAGTTGTCCTTTTGGACAACCCTATTATTGGATCGTTGCTTGCGGGAAGACGCCCCACACCTTTGGTGGTTGATCCTCCCCCTACAGAAATTGTGCCTTATAAAATACCAGCTGGTATTATCAATTATGTTTTGGCTAATCGTTACGCAGGAGACAGACATCCCGGTGAACACTTGCTATATCTGTCACAACTATGTTAATTATTTAAGCTTGCAGGTGTATCGAGGGAGTTTGTCATGAGGACATTGTTCGCCGTATCACTTATAGATGAAGCTTCAGATTGGTATAAGCTTCTCGATAACTCGCACTTGCTTGATTGGCAAGAGCTTATGTCTCTCTTTTATACTAAGTTTTATCCTCTTCATGATGCTTATGTGGAGAGTAAGAGTACCTTTTTGCATGTGGATCATGGTAACAATGCTCTATGTGATGCTTATATTGTTGAGTTTATTCGTGATCCCACTGAAAATTATTATGAGAAGGGAACATATGCTTATAGATATTTCAATAATATTAAGTTCCCTCTCTTTATGTTGAAGGTTTTGAAGCTGCACTTGTTTTGTCTTCCTATGCTTATTGCTTTGTGCTTCAATGAATTATTCTATTGCAATATTCCTATGCATAGGAAGCATGTTAGGCTTAAATGTGTTTGGTATTTGCTCCTTGATGCTCTCTTTTGTTCTTCAAGTCTTATTCCTACGAGAACATCATTAAAGTCAGTATGCCTAGCTTAAAGGCATAAAAGAAAGCTCTTTTGGGTGGCAGCCCATATGAATAATTTTTTTGCTTTTGTTGTGTCTTGATGTTGTTTACTGCTGTAGCATCATCATTGTATCTTTACTTTTCATATTTGTGCCAAGTATAGCCTCTGATTGCTAGAAAGTTCAAAAGTTGTGAGGTGCTGTCCAGGAAACAGATTCTGTCCTTGGATAGAAAAATTCGTTTAAAATCACCAGTTCATCTTTTTGGTCTGAATTTTTTCGACAGCGTTCTCTATATAATTGTCTTTCGTGCGTCAGTTCTGAGTTTTTTTATTTGAGTTGCAGAAGTATCCCGAACAGGTCAATTACTGCCTGCTGTTCTGTTTTTCACAGATTCTGTCCTGTTTTGCCTTACCTTCACTTTGCAAATTAAGAACTTGCTTTTTCTTTGCAAAAACCTTTTGGCAATCTTGAGAAACAGTAGAAATTCAAGAATATCCTTATTTCCAGCAAGGTATAATTATTTTATTAAGGGTACTAACCTCGCTAATCAGATTATGATGAGTTACGTATGAAGGGAGTTTTCAAGTGTGCGAGGGAAGATGATAAAAAGATTCAGGAGTGTCAAGCGCTCAAGCTTGGGGATGCCCCCGTGCACCCCCAAGAAATATTCAAGGAGACTCAAGCGTCTAAGCTTGGGGATGCCCCCGTGCATCCCCTTCTCCATCAACATTATCAGTTCGTCTTTCGTTCCGCTATATTTTTATCACTTCATGTGTTATGTGCTATGCTTGGAGCATCTTGCTTTTAGTTTTCTTTTTAGTTTTTCATAACGAGTCGGAACCCAACATTCCTTTATGTGGGAGAGAAACACGCTCCATCTCTACCTAGAACATTACATAGAATTTTCATGTCTATCTATGCTGTGTGTGTTCTTTGTCTTTAAATAGCTACTATCGTGCTTTGCTCTTAGTATTCATGCTTATCTTTTCAAGAGCTTTTATTTAGTTGGTTGCTCGAACTCTCTTTAATTACCATGCTCACCTTATTAAGAGAGTTTTCTTCCGTTGCATGGGTTAATGTGTCTATGATAAAGATGCTACTTTCATGATGGTGCTTAGTAGTTCAGGTTTTCTTTTGGTTAATCTCAGATAGCTGGGGGGTTCCCAATGTGTCATTGGAGTACCAACTTGGTTTGTTTGCCTATGATGTGGTATGGTTTAGTAATATATTCCTTCGAGAATTTATTTTGATTGACTTGGCGTATGCTCACGCATATTTAAGACTGTAAAGAAAGTCTGTCAAGCCTTGATGATCTTTTATTTCTAAGTAGCGATATAACTACCATGCCTGATTCAATATTGCTTTGTCGCTCTGCATGATTATGACCGTCATGGCTCTCTTAGTTGGTCGCTCCCAGTCTTTTGCTAACCTACACCTACACTAAGCAAATTAACCATGCAATACATAGCTCATGGGAAAGTAGCCTAAAAACTATTGTGGTAAAGAATATGTTGCCTATGTATCTTATTTCTTATGAGATGCTTGCTGAGCGGTAACCATGTTTCTGGGGACGCCATCAACTGTCACACTTTTGTTGAATATCATGTGAGTTGCTATGCATGTTCGTCTTGTCTGAAGTAAGGGTGATTTACCGTGGGTTGAATTAATATGCATATTGTTAGAGAAGAACATTGGGCCGCCAACCAAAGCCATGCATCATGGTGGAAGTTTTAGCTTGGACCTTAATAATCAATCTCTCATGAGAATATGCTTAAGCATTAAAGAGGAGTCCATCATCTATTTTCTATGTTGTCCCGGTATGGATGTTCTCAAGTTGAGATCTATCAAAAACGAGAAATCAAATGCGATCTATCTCCTTGGACCTTTGTACAGGTGGCATAGAGGTACCCCTTTATGATACTTGGTTAAAACATATGCAATGCAATGATAACCCATGGGGATCCGAGCTAATTAGGACAAGGAGCGAGCACTATTGGTATTCGATGCATGAGGCTTGCAACTTATAAGATGTTTTATGCATGACACATATAAAGTACTACTACCGTTGACACAATTGCTTCCATGTTTCAAAATAAAAAGCTCTAGCACTTCAAGCACCAACTACTGAGAGCATGATTGTCATTCTGAGTGTAATGTGCATTGTCCCAAAGTAGCATTGTCTTTTGCATGATTGTGATATCGTTTATTATGAAATGATTGTATCTAGTCATCACTTAAACCTTGAAGGTGCCCCTGCACTTATGTTTTGCATCACTAAAGGGGGCAAGCTAGATATCACTTGATCATATTTGCACATCATGTTCATTGCAAATCTTTTTGATGTTTCAGTATCATGTTGTAAAACTTTCAGTCATTTGTGATTTTCTCTTGAGACAACTTAATTACTTTAGAATCATTGTCTCGGTAAGCTTTTGTCATATGACTATGAGAAAGTCTTATATGGTTAATAGCATGTCACCACAGAAATTATTCTTGTTATCATTTACCTACTCGAGGACGAGCAGGAATTAAGCTTGGGGATGTTGATACGTCCAAAACGTATCTATAATTTCTGCTTGCTCCATGCCACTTTTGGGTGATATTGCTATGATATTCATACACTTCCATACACTTTCGATCATATTTGCACTAACTTACTAATCCAGTGCACCCCAGTGCCAGTTTCTGTTTTCGGCTGTTTTTGTATTTCAGGTTTTCACGTTTCGAGAACTGCCGAGAAAAATCCAGAAAAATTATATAAAAAATTAGCGAACCGGAAACAACACTGCGTCCGAAGGGCAACCTGGGGGGGGGGCACAGGGGCTCCAGGCGCCCTGTGGGCACGCCCCCGCCTAGGCCGCGCCGGGGGGGCGCCTCGGTCCCCCGAGAGCCCCCCGGTGCCCTACTTTGGCATATATTTAAAGGACTCTCCGAAACCCTCGAAACAGGACTTCTTTTCGCGATCCCATCTCTGTTCCGCCGCCGCCGCCGCTTCCAAGATCGGGAGCACCAGGAGAACTCTTCCCGGCACCCTGCCGGAGGGGAGGATCACCACCGGGAGCTTCTCCACCACCATGGAAGCCTCCCGGATGACTCATGAGTAGTCTCCCTTGGACCATGAGTCCATGACCAGTAGCTATGTGATGTTCTCCTCCCGTTCTTGTGCTTCACTAATTAGTCCTCGTGAGCTGCCCTACATGATCGAGGCACCTATGTAATCCTTATGCTGTTGCTATGTTGAGTTTGCTGGGATCCGATGGATTATGAGATTATGTTCAAATTGATCTTGAGTAATATATTTGATTCACCTCTTTTATATTTTAGTTCATAAGTAATTCTTGCATGTTCTCCGTTGTTATTTATTGCTTTGGCCGAGTAATAGGTAGTGACTCCAAGAGGGAACGTTATGCTCGATTGTGGGTTCATGCCCCTCGATGACTAGCTTGAGTGACATAAACATGAGTCTAGGGGATGTTTTGTTGCCACAAGGGGGAAAACAACGGTGCTTGTGCCCGCGGGTGCAAGGATTGTTTACTTTACGCAAAGTTCTTTTAATGCAGTTGTCTGTTGCATTGAGTTTACACTATGGGTGGGACTCGCAACTTAATACCAGCGAGATGTTCTGGATAGATATCTCAAGGTGGATGATTAGTAGTAGATATTGATGGATTTCGGTCTACTTACTTTGGCGTACCGCCCATGCTTTGAACCTCAACCTTTCTTGCAATGTAGTCAGCATTGGTTTGCGTTCGTGGTCCTGTCAATTGCCCAGCTGTAATTTGTTTACCTCACATAGCTGTTTTATCGTCTTTTGGGAGAGAGACATCACTAGTGAACATCATGAGACTCCGGTCCATATTACCATCATTGATCACATCCACTATTTACTTTTCGCTATTTTATTTACTATTGCAAAAACTATCTATCACTACTATCATTTCTTTTAACTCTTTGTGAACTACAAGGCCGGAGAGATTGACAACCTCTCTGTACTCGTTGGGAGCAAAGTTATTTGTATCTGTGTGCAGGTCCACGTTGATTGCTACTAATCTGGCGCCGTAGCAATTGACACCTACCTGTTGAACCTAGGAGTCTCTGGGGATTCGATCCTTGGCATCTTTGCTCGGGGAAAACACTTCTACTTACTGCATCTTACACCTTCCACTTGGGGTAACCAACGAGGGGTTCGAGGCCCATCACATCTGAAGTCGAAACCACCTGATAAGTGGTCTAGGACATGTGCACGAAAGTCACATTTACCAGCCTCGGAAATTGCCACGAAATCCAACCCATGTTTTCGCACACAATCACCGACGTGTTTATGTTTAGTCATGTCTGAAAGACCTCTGCTATTCCAAAACATGCCTCTCATGTGGAAACTCGGGTGGGTGTGGATTTCTTCGCCTTCTTGGGCTGTTTTTTTTCTCTTTTTTGAGGAATGGGATTTAGATGGTGGAGGGCTATATTGGTGGTCGTTGATGGTGGAGTCGAAGTGGCCCTCGTGGAGCTATGATGACAGTGACACCGGGTTGCAACCTCGGCGGCATGTGTGCTTTCTTGTGTGCGAGAACACCCTATGTGCCTTGTTTTTGCCGTCGTGCTATGACAGTTTTTTGCCCGGTTTTTTCCTTAATTAAGTGGGCAACTCTCTTCTCCGTTTTTAATGAATTGGGCACTACTGAACCGCGTTTGAAAATAGTAGACTGGTTTATTTCGACTCAAATAATCTCATATATGTATGTATATATGTGTGCGTGCGTGCGTGCGTGCGTGCATGCGTGTGTGTGTGTGTGACATGCCATTCATATTGTTACTGGCAACTTGAAGTAGATGCAACATCATCTCCCTTTTTGAGAAAGCACATGTTCTCGGTTTTCTTAATTCCGTCATCGATGTTCGTTCGTGTTGTGTTTAAGCCCACTAAGACAGCTCGGCTTTGCTAGCTACTCTAGTCGAGCCAAATTACTCGTCTCATACCTCTAGATTTAGATACCAGCTTTTAAATTTTGCATTCAGAGTGGCCCTACATGGCCATATATACCACATTCATTGGTCTCAGTAGAGCCTTTATAAATCATCGGTTGTCAGTACTCGGTTTGGCCGTAAAGGGTTTGCTTAGGAGCGTGTGCATGATCAATGTTTCCTCTATTGCTAGTTTGCTGGACTTACAATTGTTCACAGTGTGCTTACGTGGCATCAAGGGTGTAGTGGGATTGGGAGGTATGGGAACTTAGGTGCGCGGGGCAACAAATGGTGTCGCCATAAGTCTTAGTTGTGTGATGTCTTTCAATGTTTCCTGGAGGAACATCGGTTTCGCCACACGATCTCGGTTATTCCACTCCCTTT
This sequence comes from Secale cereale, assembly GCA_902687465.1. Taxonomy (NCBI): domain Eukaryota; kingdom Viridiplantae; phylum Streptophyta; class Magnoliopsida; order Poales; family Poaceae; genus Secale; species Secale cereale. Next base: position 676,261,206 of record LR738713.1, read on the forward strand.
GTTCGTGCTTCTGAAGCTCCTCTGTGAGCTTCTGCTTCAGTGCCTTCATTATCGGGTAGCCTTTATGGTGATCTTTTTGTCTGTGGTGAGATGACATTCTCAGTGGAGCCCCTTGTCTTACCTCTGGCTTGAGGTTCCCGATGTGGTGTCATTTCATATGTTGTTGTGGGTCTTTGTCGAAGTGTCGGTTGTCGGGGTTTCTTCTGGTTGGCTGTCTTGGATGCCTTCCTTTATAATTTCCTTTTGCGCCTCCTCTACGCCTACATATATATTTCTACTGGCTGAAAGGTCAGCCTTCGAGTTTGAATAATATAAGTGGTGGGGTTTCCCACGTCAACATAAAGGCATCTACACAATGGAGGGAGAAATATGGAAGATATGATCTGGCCCAGGGTTGGTCAGGAATTGGGAGGGGTGGGGAATGGAGATTTGAATAACTACTTTTTTTGAGACAAACCTCCAATTACCACTAAGTACAGCCCCAGTGAGTTGGGTCTGCATATAGCTAAAGTAAAGAAATAGTTTCTTCTGCCTAGCAGAAGTAGCAATATAACTAGAAGTACCGAGCTGGATCGTCTTTGACTATAAAAAACAAAGAAAAACGTAGCTGGATTCATCACACGTTATTTGGCGGATTTGGAATTTGTCAGAGGATAAGGAGACCCGAGGAGCAGCAAGAATAGGAATTAATGTCGATGGTGCTTTAGCACATGCTCCTCGATTTTGTGCTGCAGGAGCAATTGCAAGATCAGTGGAATGCGTTTTTCTGGGAGCATTTGTTCTTGTTATAGATGGTACATTAGACCCAGCATGCATAGAAGCAACAACTTGCAGAGAAGGCCTATATTTACTGCAAAATATTGGGCAAATACTGCGGTTATGGCATCAGACTGCACTGGAGTTGTTCAAGAAATAAAGTAAGGAAGCCGTGCTCTGAATGCTTCCATTATAAAAATAATAATCAAAACCTTGATGCCTGCTGTAGGCAAAATTTCTTTCTTTCATGGATGACGTAAGGCTGATATGGATGCTCATAGTATTGCTAGGAATTCTCTAGCATTTGCACCAGGACGCTATGTCTGGTTGATTGAGCCTCCGGTCTATGTAAATCTCAACATTAATTAATTAATTATGCTTGGATGGTTACGCTCAGAAAAACCGTAGTTGGATCATCTGATATGTATAATTAATGCACATACCAGCCAGGATCTAAAAGCTTTGGAGCCAGCCATCATGCGCACACGCCACCTTTTGGGCTGCGTCGAGCTCCATAATCATGACAGATAAAGCTTCGTGGAGGAGGAGACCCAGATTAGAAGGGACACGCCTCCACCTCGGAGCCGGCGGTGCACCGGGCATCTGCGTATAGTTCTCTGGATTGAGCGCTACCGGACAGTCGACTTTTTTGCACGCAATGTATGTATATTTAACTGTTATGTTTCTACAGTTTGATACCAATGTTTTCATGTTATAGATCTCAAACAAATCAGACAACAAAGTGACGTTTTATGCGAATATTAACAAGTAGCTTTTGTGTGAGCTGTATGGTGACTTGTAAATGCGTAATTAGCCCTTGATTTACTCATTTGCACACCTAGTAAGAGTAACTTTGCATTATTATGGTGTGAATTTATTTTTGAAGATATGAAATAATATTTCGCATATGATTGGCATGGATTTCCTCATCTATCTTAATTTCTTGGATACTTCTATTTAGAAAAACAGTTTTACAATTAGTCAGCGACAAACTACCCGACATTTTAGTTTAAGAATTGCATACAAGACTATGTATATATAGTCACCTATCTCCCAACATTTTGTACGTGAGGCATAGAATGTTCTCCTACAATTTTACGATCCATGTTACTCCATTTGGTCCATAATGTATTGCATATAGGTTTTTTGTAAAGTCAAGCTTTGCAAATTTTGACCAAGTTTGTGGGGAAAGCTATTAATATCTATAATACCAAATATGAAACTACATCTTATGATGAATCTAATTATATATGTTCGACATTCTATATGTAAATATTTTCTCCACAAACTTGGTCACTTGTTGTGATGTTTGACTTAAAAAAATATGAATAGAATGGAGGGAGTATTAAACATGGCTTTATATTTCGAAGGATGTATTTTGAATCGTGATATACCAACACACCTTTTGTCTATTCCTTCCATTGGACATCATATATACCTTGGACTGCTTGTGAGACCATAGTGACGCAGATCACAAGTGTATACTCTATAATGATATTCAGAAGGGATATTATCGTTATGATGTTTGTCTTAAGCGCCCCAAATTTTACTTAGGACCGGGCATGTGTGTCACATCAGTGAGGAGACAGGAAGTACAGTTGATGGCATCATATGATCATTAATTCCAACAGTCATCGCAATAACTATGTGTGTTTGCCACCGTGACATCAATAGAGGAGGAAAAGTGACTCCTCGGGCACATTAGATGGTGTCTATCATGGTGTATTAGTGTGGGTTCCTATTTGCTGAGTTACACTGGAAAAAGAGCACAGAGAGATGACTACAATAGCTAGAAGAAAGTCTGGGAACATGGGAACATGATGCAGATGCGACACCACCAGCATAGTCCTTATTCTCGGAGACACCTTGGTCGCTAGGTTTTTTGGGGGGGGGGTGGAATGGAGGATGGGGAATGATGCTTTTTGCTAGTTGTGGGTGTTTTTGGTGAGCAATGCTACACCTACGTAAAGAATCGTACGTGATGATCAAATCCTGAAGGACTTTCTTGTTTTTTCTTGGTTTAGTTTCACCGAAGGATGACCAAAGCCTGAAGGATTTTCTTATTAAGGTGATATTTTCAGAACCTGGATTCATCAATTTCATGAACATGTGTTGGCCCTATCATGCATGGGTAATGTCAAATATGACACTTCGAAGTGTTTTTAGCAATATGATTTTTGTGCTTGTAGGTATGCTCGGCCGAGGTACTTTTTGCATGGCTTTGATCATTCTTGGCACACCTAGATTTAACCTTATGGTAACAACTTTTACCACTACTATTCTTGACATGCTCTCTGTTTTGAAGGTTGCTTGCACAATACCACAGTATATTGATGGCGACAAATTATGAAAGGGGAGAGGATCAACACCCCTATTTGCATCAGTGATGACGGTATGCATGTATACACCGAGTAGCAAATGACATTGCCTCTAAATTTTGTTGATGTTGTGTTTGACACATTCGTTGGCTCGACTATTCCGGTAGATGCCGTCGGAAACGCCATTGTGCCAGTATGCCTTGGATTAAAGCTGTGTGTAATGACCGTCTCTCCGAGAGAACCGAAACAACAGGTAACCCAGTGACCTTACATAATAAGTAATATATCAGCATTTGGAGCATAACACAATGTAGTTGTGATAAGATCTTATTAACAATATTCATCATAAAAGCATATGTAATATGATGTCTCTAATTTTCACCTTTCCTCCAAGATCATGCTCTAATATGCTGATTGGCTTATGTGCCACCTTTTTTGTTATTGAGTAGACACAGAATGGGAGATAGATGGGGGGACGACAAAGGATGTTGTGTACTCTCTTTGGATCCAATGCCACCAATGTTGAGATGACTTCTGCTCTCTCCCTCCATCACATGCATGTGATTGTTGTTTCCCTCTCTGATTGTTTTATGCTAGGTCTCACTCTTTTCTGAATACTTGCCTTTTCTTAATATGTTGACGTGTTGTTTGTTGTTCATTCCTGTATTCCTAACTAACCTGTATATATATTAGTATTTTGTGCCGCACCATGTGTTCAGCGAGCTTTGTTTATTCTTTACGTTTTCCCTATGAAACTAGAGGGCTTCATGAATGTTGTGTACATGTTCTACCAAGAAATTTTCTAAGTAACATATTGAGTTCAATTGCTATTTATTATAACCTTTGATAGAAGGATCCACTCATTTTTATGTGTATATATTTGTGCTAAAAAATGCATTATATTTTACTGCTTCACATTGCCTGAATTGCTCATGATGGTGCTCAACTGTGTTTTCCTCTTATTCATAGTTGTGTAGTGCTACTGTATACACACACTCTCCAAACTTCTTTGAAGGAAATATGCCTGAATTGCTTGATATCAGTTTACTAAACTCACCTTCATGATAGTTCCTTTTTAGTCACCGTAGATATCTACTGTTGAAAAAAATACATGTTAGATTTAGATGTCATATGTATCTTTTAATAAATCTTTAATGAGTTGAGATATCTTCTTTAGGAATATCATTTTTTCTTCTCTTTCTGGGCCAGCGTTACACAAATTTTCTTGGAGCAGTGACGAGCTTCAACCATTCTTGGTGAACGAACTCTGAAGATTATCTGACAGATGTATTAGTCATCATGGACTTTTATCATCCTTAAAACTTGTTGGTAGACTGCTATCTGATTGTCACTAGACTCCTGTATAAACGCTCCGCTTTCAATGTTTTGTACTATCTTGCTGCCATGTGCGCTACTGAGGTGTCGATCTCTTTCGATATGAATGACATGCTCTAATTATTATGAACGGCTTTTGATCTATGGAATGAATTCCTTTGTATGTAAATGACCTGATCTGAGCCTGATATATTAAATGTTGCTTTTGGTCTATTCCTTTGTGCCGAGATTGATGCGCCTCAATTGTATTGGGTGATATTTACTTTGATTGGAAAATTCATGGTGCATTGCATTGGGTGTTGAACCGTGCATTGATTGCATACTATATTGATTTGGATTTTACATCTGGACCAGGCATTGAGTGTTCTCCCTATCTCTCTCCTATCTCAATTGAATGATTCTTCTACACTTTATTCTTATCATGTAAAAATGCATACGCTAAACTTGGTTTCCTACTAACATAGCATTACCTGCTTGACTAAAATGTTGGGACCGGCACCCTTGCGCCAAGGTGTGCGATCCCGATCTACTACATATTGTTACTGGCAACTTGAAGTTGATGAAACATCATCTCCTCTCATTTATATATTTTGAGAAAGAATCCTCGGTTTCTAAATTTCGTCAGCGATGTTCCTCCATGTTGTGTTTAAGCCGACTCAGACTGCTCAGCTTTCTAGCTGCTCGTGTCTAGCCCAATTACTCAGCTCGTACGTCCAGATTGAACTATCATCTTTTAATTTTTACAGTCAGAGGGGCTCTTCTTGGCCATATATATATAGCACAACTATTGTGTCTCAGGAGCGTCTCTATAATTTCCACGCCTCTGTACCTTCTTATTCAGTGAAGTGGCAAACCTTTTGCCTTTACAAAACATAGGTTCGTGTGGGTAGTGTGTACTCTGTACTGCAAACTCGATACACGGAAAGAGATAGCTTACGAGCGTGCGCATGAACAATAGTTCCTGTGTTGCAAGCTTTTTAGTTTTTCACGGTGTACTTGTGTAGTGCCAAGGGTGTAGTAGGAATGGAAGGTGGCAGGAATTCAAATGGGCAGAGCAACAAACTAATCCACACGAAATTATCATATGCATCGGTGCAAATCTCTGCCAGAGCAATGTGCCGGGGAAGCGCAACAAAAGAGCGACCATGCATAATGTCATTGCCGCCGGATTCACTGGCATTGTCTTTGAACCCCGAATTAGATTGGTGAGTGAATTCCGCTTTTTACCCCCTATTTTGACATTTTTGACACTAATTACCCAATTTAGCGAAATTTCATCCGTTTTACCTCATTTAACAAAATTGTTGACACAATTTACCCTGTTTAAAGTTTTGTGCGCATTCTAACCGGTCGGTCATAATTGTTAGGTCCAACAGGCATGCCACGTCAGTGTTTTTTCATACTATTTTTCTCACTGCTGAACAGTGCCGTGCAGCTTCTCCCGACCAGCTCGGCCCGATGGCGGTCGTTCACGTCACATCCAACGCATAACGCCCAAGTCGGCCGCGCGCCACGCTCGCCTCCCGTAGCTTCTCATTTGTGTTGCTCGCCCCCAATCAAACATGCAAACTGATTTCCGTATAAGCATCAAATTCCTATAGCATGTTCATCATGCCTGCATCATTTGTTAACTCAACCATGGAGTTCCCGTTGGCCACAGGGGCGGAGCCAGGAAAAAACTTGAGAGGGGGCAACATGTATGGCCATATTCCTGAATTAACAAGGCAAGTATACATATAAACTAAAACCTGCGCACAATCACTTCATTCTACACAAGATTAGCCAATTCATTGCAAACTGAAAGGAAACTAACAATATGAAGAAAATGACTTACATCAGTATGTCGATATCTTATTCGAAAGTTGCAAAAGAGAACATTGACACATTGTTCTAAAAATCTAACCTGCAACATGGAAGAAAAAAATTCTTGTCAAACAGAGAGAGAAATAGTAACATTGAAGTATACCACTATTACAAAATAAAAGGAGCTTTAGCACAATACCTTTTATTTATCCGACAGAAGAAAAGAAATTGCAAGCAAACAAAAAATTTGGCAAGAAGAAACCCTAGAAGAACTGAACTATTTACCTCGATATCAATTAGAATGAGGGAATTCCAGAATTGGTAGATCGGCTTCCGTCGTGGCGTCGTCGTGCAAGGCTGGGAGAGATGGGCAACGGCTAGTCGCCGATTGTCGGCGGGGAGCAGGCGACTACACGAGGCCGAGATCACGTGAGCGGCGTGGTATGGACGGCCGCCATCTGGTGCGTTTTTTTTAGGGGACGTCGTGTGCGTACGTTAAGCAGGCCGCAGGTTTTTTTTTAAGACAAAGCAGGCCGCAGGTGTCCATCAAGTTACGCAATCATAGCTAGGCTTGCTGGCACTTATTAGTGGCTCGGGTGTAGCCTATCTCTTAAGTCTGCTAGAGTAGTTCTTGGATGGTGGGCTGCATTTACAAATTTGGCGTATATGTAGCTTTGAAAATAAAGAATTAACTGGGCTGAGTGGGGGCAAATGTATTGGGTCAAGCGGGGGCACACTCAAATAGGTAGGGCCAGTATATAAGCGTACGTGAAAATCGAGTGGGGGCAGCTGCCCCCACAGTCTTCAACGTGCGTCCGCCCCTGGTTGGCCACCTTCTTCCGATAATAAACATTGTCCCAAGGGTTGAAAACCAACTCCTTGATCTTCTCCTTTATATCAAAATAACTAATGAAGTCCCTCTCAATCATCTCTGGCTTTGGATTATTTATCCACTGACATGTAAAATATATAACACTCCACATCTTGGTTGACATCCGCTTTGTGCAAGAAAAATAAAAATGAATTCATGGCTGCAATCATCATAAATCATAATCTACTCTTATAGGGTAAATACACATGTTTCAGCATCCATTGTAAGATACAAATATCCAAAATTCCTTTACAGCTAGCAAGTAGCAACATATGCTATCACTTGTGCATGTATAAAACTCTACCGGTCAACATATTTGCTACCTAGATATTCATATATGTAGGTGTATCAGAGTTAGTGAAGTAGTATATTTACACCACTTTAATATAATCCATAGAACCATGCATACTTAGGGCCGTATATCATATCTGAAGAAAAACATACATGATTTCAAATTATATCAGTAACAATTTCTCCGATAATTTATTCAATGGTAATATGCCATGCTGATCAAGTATAGTCGTCCCATCAGAATACTTCAAACGGGAAACGAGTTGAGTAGGGAGAAAAATACGCAGGAAAAAACTGTGGACGTGGCATGCCAGCCGATCAGAACGCCCAAAAAATTTAAAACAGGGTAAATTGTGGCAACACTTTTGCTAAATGGGGTAAAACGGATGAAATCCCGCTAAATGGGGTAATTAGTGTAAAAAATGTCAAAATATGGGGTAAAAACCGGAATTCACTCTAGATTGGTTGATCTGCATCGATATTCACGTTCGCTGTTGTTCAGCAGGCAATCGGTGGCCGGGTCGCCGACATTGGAACGAAGAAGAAAAATGAAGTTGGTGGCTAACCTGGCCTATGTCTGTCACAATCAGCCGGTTCCTTGTGCTGAAGTTGTGTTGGGCTCAACAGAGACGACAACAAAAAGGTCGTGTCCAGTGTGACGTTCGTGATAGGCAGTGTCAGGCGAGTTTCCTCCCTGCATCGGCTCTTGTGCTATTCCGCGCGTAGACTCCATCGGCATTCCATTATGGGCAAGTCAGTCGTCTGCCCCTCCCTCGGGTAGTCGTAGGATCGGTGGGAGGTCAGAATGCATTTCACGTGCCCCCTAGTGTTTTTTTTTACCAAAACCTCCCCACCATCTATTTGTAATCAGATGTTCCAGTGTGTCAAATGCAATTAATCAGGCAAATAATATATATGATCTTTGAAATACAAAAACGAGTTGTTCCATTTACAGATATTTTCGAGGGTGCACAATTACTGTCGTTTTAGATGGTCATATTCCAAATTGTGTGTGTGACACAATTGCAGCAAAAACAAAAGAGTATACAATTATAATTATAGTTCGTGTCAGATTCAAGACTGGTTTTTTAATTCACAAATCAAGTATGTATACCCCATTTGGAATTTCATTCGTAGGAATTGAAGGACCACGAACCCTAATTGCGAACACAACCAAATATATCTGGTAATAATTGGATGGACTACAAGCAATGCATGTTTCTGGTATCGGATTCCGCGAGCATTCTTCCCCTCACCGTCTTATAGGATTTTGAATAGCTATTAAATAATAGGTTATATTTTGGCATTCACAAATTTAACCAATATATAATTCTATAATAAATATTGTGCTCTAGCTAGTGGTTTTTAAAGATAGTACCTCCATATGGGTTTATTAGCCCCTATTTCATTTTGGGTCAAAGTTGGACCACATATTTGACCAATACAATGTTAGTGCACGTCACCACAAATTATATTGTTAAATACATATTAGAATGTAGTTTTTTATTATATTAGTTTTTATATAATTTATATTTTATATTTTATTAGTTAATGTTATGGTCAAAATATGAGCCCAACTACGAGGGGGTTTAGCTAGTAAACACGCATGTAGGTAGTATAATCTTAGTATCTGCACAAGCATGGGAGTCTACTGATTTGGGTATCTTACTTGAATTTAGTAGACTTCTGCTTCCACTATCGTTCGAGGCAAAACTTTAACTACCATGTGAGGTCATTCGTGTTTCTCCCACAAGCCCGACATGACAGTCGTTCAGCACATCATGGTGGAAACAACCGCCAGGCGTCTTCGTCGATGTGCTTTTGATATTATTATTTTTGCATTGAATAGATCAATTTGTATTGTTGATGAAGTAATAATCAGTTATCTTTACCTGAGCAGACATGAAGTGGTTAATTCGACCCGATGGAAACCAAACCTTCACCACACTGCCTTCCTAGGTGCTGAGTTGGACAAATGATACATATGTGAATAAACAGCACATGGCCGACAAAGACACGTGATTGAGAAAAATTATCCGAACATTTAATAGTATGCCTTTGCTTCTGGGAATTTATTTACTCTCTCTTCTCATTTCCAGTTTTATTTTTTTAAACACATTACTAAAATACGCTGCTAGTATTAGTGGATAAGGTCTACTCAATTGATTTGGATGGACAGTTCGTATTAATCTGTCCTTCTGTAAAAAAAAACAGTCATGGATATTTATAAGCTATTATTTGGCCTTCTCTTCTAGCATTCACAAACTATTTTTACTTTCTGCGATGAACCCACGGGCCATTGAATCAGTAGTACGTTCCGAAGTACCGGACGTCCGTTTAGGGTCTTTTCAATTGATTCATCGTAATAGTTTTGCCGAACAACCATTGAATAGGCGAATGTGAAGAGCTAACCCTCCATTCAAAGCGAACATGAAGCAAGAACACGTACGTATACTGTCCTCCTATGCCTCTGTCCGGTCTCCTGTGCACACTTCTTTTTCTCTGTTTGTTTATTGAAGGAACTTCCTTTTCTTATTTTGAAGACATACATACTAGTGTAATAGGATTGAGAGGTATCATGAAGTCATACAAAAGGATTTCTATGCACAATTGCTCTGTTAGCATTTGGTCGGCGGGTGACAGGAGAGGGCGCCTCGATCCGGTGACAACTGACAGGGACTAGTCTGCAATGTTGCCGGAGCAGTTCCCAGCATGATGTTATCTGATCACTACCGCTCTCAAGACCAACCGGACAAAGAAACGAACAAGGATGACGCTGAAACCTTTTGCACAACGCACCTCATCTACAGGCTGCATGTTGACTCCGTCATGTGGCTAGGATACGTCGCCTATTGAGAAACTCCAGTTGACTACAATCGGTTATGTGAGCACGATCAAGAAGAGCTGTATCATATAAACTTTGTGTTGGATAATTAGGCATCATTTCCATGATTAATTCCAGCATATTAAACATGACGACAGCAGCTACTAACATGTGAAACTCCAATACAGTAGATGTACTAATCAACATGCAGAGTAGCAGCAACAGATCGCTAAACACGTACACACTAAACATGTTTAGAGAACGAACAAAGACACTTCGCACGTACCGAGCGTTTGCAGATGAACCAGTGGTGCCCGTTGTGGCGATGTTGTTGATGACGACGTTGGTGATGATCGGTCGAAGACGGCGTCGGTGGCGAACCGCCGCAGCAGCAGGTAGACGAGCCGTGGTGGAAGCAGCGAGCAGTCGCGCGAGGCGCTTCCCAAAAACCTAATTCGCCCTCTCCCGTACAGGATCACAAGAGCGAGTGGTTCCGGAGACCTGCTCTCCCGTTCGCCGGTGCACGCCGGCGCTCGGGATGGAGTAGACTACGGTGGCGGCGCAAGGAACGAGAGTGGCAAAACCCTAGATTGGTTTCGGTGGTTTGCGTCGCAGGAGTGCGCGAGAGGATCTCCTGTTCTCACTCACTTACAAGTGGTAGAACACTCCACCTTATAAGGTGGTGCACATCTCCTCCAACTTCCATGGTGGGACTAAAATTTAGCTCCCACTCCCCACTCAACTAGCAAGTGAGCTGCCACAAACATGGGCCCATTTGAGATTTCAGAATTTGCTTATTGGGCTGCCCCAAATAATGGGCCCAATTCTAACAATCCCCCACCAGATCTCAAATGCCCATTTATAGTTTTGCCAATCCTCGCTACTTGTTTATATACCAGTGTTTCAGCAGAGACTGTTAAGTTGAACTTCCGCCTAGAGCTTTAAGCTACATCTGCCAGCAACTTGAACAATGGACTACGCCTTGAATTGCAAGCTTGTGCCAACAGACTTCACTCAAAGTCATAACCAGTACCTGGCTGCCAGTAGCCTACCCCGCGGGTGGAGCATATGCGTCGTACTCCCTGGTCTCTTCATGAGTTTACTAGAGATCACCCAAATCTCATAGACTGCGACGTTTGACAGTCGGACTCATATAGGTGTGTTCTTTCAAGAATGCTCTGTAGGACAGCATCTTTGCTATGAATAGCCAACATGAACACATTAAGGCAATATTGCCAACCTGCCTTACAGCACTTGAGAGTTCTGCATCTTCACTAGAGAGGGTCTCACATAGAACTCTCCTCAGTTAAACCAATAGCTTATTCTTCCCAGGTCCTAATTCACGGGATCTCCGATCACATAGGTTGGGTTACCACTATGGTGTAACATTCACGGGTCTCATACCCATCTCTCTCGATGCACCTTCTATCACATTACGCGATAGTCCCTTCGTAAAGGGGTCTGCCAGGTTTCTGTCTGTCTGAATATATGTGACAGTTATCACTCCGGAGTTTCTCATTTTCCTGACAGACTTGAGACGTCTCTTAATGTGTTTTGATGACTTCGCATTATCCTTAGTACTGTTCACTTTGGCAATTACCGTTTGGTTGTCATAGTTCATAAGGATCGCCGGTAATGGTTTTTCAACCACCAGCCATTCCGCCTCAACAATGGTTGACCTCGTCAATATGGTTTGTTTACAAGACCTCCATGACGCTATGCCACCTCCAAGAAGAAATGCATATCCACTTGTGGCATAGAGCTCATCAACATCTGAGATCCAGTTGGCATCACAGTATCCCTCGAGCACAGCAGGGTGCCCTGAATAGTGTATCCCATAGCTCATTGTACCATTGAGATAACGCATGACCCTTTCAAGTGCATGCCAATGATCAGTACCCGTGTTAGACATGAACCTACTCAACTTGCTCACAGCAAAAGAGATATCAGGTCGTGTCGCGCTCGCGAGGTACATGAGCGAACCGATCACTTGAGAGTATATCAGTTGATCTCTCGGTCCTTTCTTATTCTTTCGCAGTGTCACGCTGGGATCGTAAGGCGTTGGAGAGGGCTTGCTGTCTATAAAGCCAAACCGGCTCAAGACCTTCTCAACATAGTGTGATTGCGTTAACGTAATCCCACTCTCATCCTTAATCAGCTTAATGTTCAGAATCACATCAGCTTCTCCCAGATCTTTCATGTCAAAGCAACTTGATAGAAAAGACTTGACTTCAGTTATCACACTCATACTTGTACCAAAGATCAGTATGTCGTCAACATACTAGCACAGTATAACCGTATCGCCCCCACCATGGCGATAATAAACGCACCTATTAGCCTCATTAATGACAAAGCCCGCAGAAGTTAGAGTTCTGTCAAACTTCTCATGCCATTGCTTAGGTGCTTGCTTCAGCCCATACAAAGATTTTAACAATTTGCACACCTTTCTCTCTTCACCCTTTAGCACAAACCCATCAGGCTGATCCATATAGATTTCCTCTTCCAACTCTCCGTTAAGGAAAGTTGTCTTTACGTCCATTTGATGAACGATAAGACCATAAGTGGCAGCCAGGGAAAGTAGTACACGAATTGTGGTCAGTCTAGCAACATGTGAATAGGTGTCAAAATAATCTTCGCCTTCTCGCTGAGTGTAGCCTTTGGCTACAAGCCATGCCTTGTACTTTTCAATAGTACCATCAGGCCTTAGCTTCTTCTTAAACACCCACTTACAACCCACTGGTTTGCAACCATAGCGCCGTTCAGATAACTCCCAAGTTCCATTGGAAAGAATCGAGTCCATCCCACTATTGACAGCTTCTTTCCAGTCATCTGCATCAGGAGATGCAAATGCCTCTGCAATGGACGTGGGAGTATTGTCCACAAGGTACACAATGAAATCATCACCAAAGGATTTTTCAACCCTCCATCTCTTACTCCTCTTGGGAGCTTCATTGTCATCCTTCTCATGGATTTCCTCAACATGTGGTTGTTCAGAATAATCACTAGATGTACTAGATTCAGGAATGAGCTCAGAAGAAAATCTAGCAGGTCTATGCATATCTTTCATTGGAAACATATTCTCAAAAAATGTTGCATCACGAGATTCCATAATACTATCAACATGCATATCAGGTACCTCAGATTTAACCACTAAAAATCTATAGCCAACGCTACGCTGTGCATAGCCTAGAAAGACACAATCCACTGTCTTTGGTCCGAGTTTGCATTTCTTGGGAATTGGAACGTTGACCTTAGCCAAACATCCCCAAGTGCGCAAATAAGAAAGTGATGGTTTTCTCCCAGCCCACTCCTCATAAGGGGTCTTATCTTTATTCTTGTTCGGAATTCTATTCAGGACATGACATGAAGTCAATAAAGCCTCCCCCCACCATGCCTTAGATAAACCAGCAGTGTCCAACATGGCATTCACCAAGTCGGTCAGCGTGCGGTTTTTCCTCTCAGCAACCCCGTTTGACTGGGGCGAGTAGGGAGGCGTCCTCTCGTGAATAATACCATGTTCCTCACAGAAATCATCAAATACTTTGGGAAAATACTCTCCACCACGATCCGACCTAAGACGTTTGACCTTTCTCTCTAATTGATTTTCAACTTCAGCCTTATAAATTTTAAAATAGTCTAATGCCTCATCTTTAGTTTGCAACAGATAAACATAGCAGAATCTAGTAGCATCATCAATTAACGTCATGAAATATCTCTTTCCATCTTTTGTCAACACACCATTCATCTCACACAGATCAGAATGTATGAGTTCTAGAGGTGCCAAGTTTCTCTCCTCGGCTGCCTTGCGAGGCTTCCGAGGTTGCTTTGATTGCACACAACTATGGCACTTAGAACCTTTGGCAATAGTGAAATTCGGAATTAAGCTCATACTGGAAAGCCGAGACAGTAAACCAAAATTAACATGACATAAACGAGAGTGCCAAACACTAGCATCCGAATCAACATTGTCACAAATATGGTATACTGACTTATTACAAAACTCAGAAAGTGATAAGCGGAACAAGCCTCCGCACTCATAGCCTTTACCAATAAATTGTCCAAATCTCGACACAACTACTTTATTGGACTCAAATACTACTTTAAACCCATCTCTGCAGAGTTGGGAGCCACTAACGAGATTCTTGTTTATATTAGGGACATGCTGCACGTTCCTCAGCTGCACGATCTTTCCCGAAGTAAACTTCAGATCTACCGTGCCAACACCATGAACAGTAGCATGCGAACCGTTCCCCATTATGACGGGAGAATCTCGGACGACCTGATAAGAAGTGAACATAGAGATGTCAGCACACACATGAACATTAGCACCCGTATCAATCAACCAACTTGGAGATTGAAAAGCTGAAAACACAAACGGTAAATTACCGTACCCATCAGCACCGCTAGCGGTCACGACGTTGACATTCTTCTTCCGGTCTGCACGGTCTGGGCAGTCCTTGGAAAAGTGGCCGACTACTCCACAGGTGTAACACCCTAGTCTGGCCAGCTTGTTCGGCTTCTTCTTCTTCTTGAAGGAAGTAGTATTGGCAGGCACATTTGTCGGAGGCTTGTAGTTCCCTTTCTTGCTGTTGTTGTTGTTCTTGTGTGTGAGTTTTTCTGCACCATGTTGGCGCTAGACTGACCCTCAACACCTCTCTCATGAGCGTCCTTAGCCCAAGCTTTCTCCTCAACATCAAGAGACGCTATCAGGTTTTCAACCGATATCTCCTGTCTCTTATGTTTGAGCATTGTGGCGAAGTTCCTCCACGAAGAAGGCAACTTTGCAATTATGCACCCAGCCACAAACTTGTCAGGTAGGACGCACTTGAGTAGTTCAAGCTCCTTTGCAATGACCTGTATTTCATGAGCCTGTTCGACTACGCCATGGTTGTTCACCATCTTGTAGTCGTTAAAGCTCTCCATGACATACAATTCACTGCCTGCATCGGTTGCACCGAATTTAGCATCCAGTGCATCCCAGAGCTCTTTGGCGTCTGTTATGTGCATATACACATCTCGCAGACGTCCCTCAAGAACACTCAGAACACAACCTCTGAAGGCAGTAGTGGCATCCTTGAACTTAGTCTGATCTTCCTCAGACATAGCTCCTTCAGGTTTGCCCTTACTGACCTCCCAGATATTCAGGGCCTCAAGCCAGAGTTGGCACTGAATCTGCCACCTCTTGAAGTTCACCCCGGTAAACTTATCCGGTTTCATCGCATCGGTAAATCCAGCCATTGATAAATTAGGAAATTGCCTACAATTAGGTTTTTGGATTGTTGGATAATTAGGCATCTTTTCCATGATTAATTACAGCATATTAAACATGACGACAGCAGCTACTAACATGTGAAACTCCAATACAGTAGATGTACTAATCAACATGCAGAGTAGCAGCAACAGATCGCTAAACACGTACACACTAAACATGTTTAGAGAACGAACAAAGACAATGCGCACGTACCGAGCGTTTGCAGATGAACCAGCGGTGCCCGTTGTGGCGATGTTGTTGATGGCGACGTTGGTGATGATCGGTCGAAGACGGCGTCGGTGGCGAACCGCCGCAGCAGCAGGTAGACGAGCCGTGGTGGAAGCAGCGAGCAGTCGCGCGAGGCGCTTCCCAAAAACCTAATTCGCCCTCTCCCATACAGGATCACAAGAGCGAGTGGTTCCAGAGACCCGCTCTCCCGTTCGCCGGCGCTCGGGATGTAGTAGACTACGGTGGCGGCGCAAGGAACGGGAGTGGCAAAACCCTAGATTGGTTTCGGTGGTTTGCATCGCAGGCAGTGCACAACTTATATAGTGCGGCTCAGGAAAACCCTAACGGAGGCGAACGTGGGCCGAGTCCACGTCGCGCACTCGGGTCGGTTACAGTAGCCCACGATCCGGGAGCGACCCGAATTCCCGCAACCCGCGGCGCGGCGCGGCACGTCGGGACGGACGGACGGACGGGCGGTGCGTGCGTGCGAGCGGCGGCGGCGGCGGCGGCGGCGGCGGCGGCGGCGGCGGAGGAGGAGTGCGCGAGAGGCTCTCCTGTTCTCACTCACTTACAAGTGGTAGAACACTCCACCTTATAAGGTGGTGTACATCTCCTCCAACTTCCATGGTGGGACTAAAATTTAGCTCCCACTCCCCACTCCACTAGCAAGTGAGCTGCCACAAACATGGGTCCATTTGAGATTTCAGAATTTGCTTATTGGGCTGCCCCAAATAATGGGCCCAATTCTAACACTTTGGTCACAAATTGAAAGACCACATTTACAAGACCTATGAGCCCAAACTGCCTGCGCCATTGGACATGTTAATAAGCAAAATGATTCCAAAGTTTAGCATAGCAACCTCAATAGTTGCCATTTAGCAAATTTTCATCTAGATTGTCCAATTTAGCATAAATTTTATTGGTTTTTAACACCTTTTAAATTTTCAATGGCGATCTAACAGGTGTGTCCCGCCGTCAGGCCAACTGTAACGCACGGCCCTAAACGGACGTCCGGTACATCGGTTTGGGGTAGGAAAACGGACATAACCGTCCATTTGCGATCATGCACCAAGCGGTGTGCCCTACCGGCATGGCAACCTCAAAACGTACGCGTGTTTTGGAGTTGCACTTGTGCCTAAAAAAACCCAAATAAACTTGCAAATAATTCGAAAAACATAAATATAGACATTAAAAGGCGACACGGCGGCAATACACACGTTCAGCATACTTCATAATTAAACTAAACTCAATATAAGACTTAAAAAGCTAGATAAAAATGGCCGCCGCCATCGCCGGCGAGGCCACCGTCATCTCCAGGAGCCTCCCTTCTACGCGTTATGGTCGTTGGTGAGGTCGACGTAGGGAGGTGGCTTCCAAAGGTGGGCAGGCGGCCCCTGGTAGACCGGATGCGCCACCGGCGCCTGCACCACCTCCTCCCACGGCTCCTGCTCTGTTGACCGCGGTGGCGTGGCTGCCCATGGCCCGACACCCACTGCGTCGGCCATCTCCTGCGTCGTACACTCCCATCTCCACCGTTGGCCCACTAGGCGAGGGTTCCACGCGGCGACGGACGGCTCCTACAGGACCTCCTTCTGCACCTCCTGCTTGACGGCGAGGTCCAGTTCCGGAAAGGCCACGTCGCCGGCCGTAGAGAGGGCCAGCATGGTTTCCAGGCTGTCCCATTGCCGCTCGTTGTGCATGATAATGGAGTCCTCCATGACACGTTTTATGAGCCGGGCCTCCTCCTCCTCGGCCATGGGCGGCGGCGGTGGCGGGGACAGGGACGGAGAAGGAGACAGCATCGACGAGATGCCACGCACACGCCTCGGGCCCCACGTTTGGGAAGGGCTGCTAGTACGAGGAGAACGCAGGCGGCGCGGGCTCGGAGGACGACCCCCAAAAAAAGATTGCCACCGCAGGTCGTGCTCGTCGCAGAGTCACGTATCACACAGCGGCGAATCTACGAACCTGGGTCGTCCAGCTGATTCGGTGGCAGGTCGGAGCGGCGTTTGTTGAACTCCAGGCGGCGGTTGTGACCGTTCACGGGAACCGGAGAGATGGGCACATGGTCGGCGGAGAGATGCCAGTTGTTTGGCAAGTGGACATCCCCCAGTAGCACTGGCAGACGTCAATGTGGATGGACGGCCGGACCCTATGCCCGGCCGCCGATGGTGCGATCGAGAAAGCGGGCGGAGCAGGTTGTGCGGGCAGCGCGGATCTGTTGGAGCGGCGGCGGACAGAGGAGGAGCCGACGTCGTGGTTGTGCTTCCCGTTGCTGATCAATTGCCAACCCATTGCGCCGGCGGGGAGATGGGCGAGTGGTGGTGCGGCGGCATTGGCTAGGGTTCACTCTTGTCGGGGCTCGAGGAGGCATGCCGGCCAGGAAGTGGAAGCTGTGGACTAGCCACTCCACGGCTTCCA
Organism: Secale cereale; assembly: GCA_902687465.1. Classification (NCBI taxonomy): domain Eukaryota; kingdom Viridiplantae; phylum Streptophyta; class Magnoliopsida; order Poales; family Poaceae; genus Secale; species Secale cereale. The sequence goes on from LR738713.1 coordinate 676,279,304, forward strand.
ATTTAACAAGGACGACGACCGCAAGATGAGTGGCTCACAACCGGGGCCCGCCACGCGTGCGCATTTAATTTGGGCAGTGGAGGTAGTTGGACCACCTCCACGCGTCCCCTAGGCGGACGACCCGCAAGCGCATGCCCATCCGTTCGGCGTCCGTGTGGACGCAAATCGAGCGCATGTTTGCGCCGAAACTGGGGCGAACCGTATGCCAAACGGAAAAATTTTACGGATGGGGACGCGCATTGGACAGCCTATTTCCTCAGTTTTGGCCCAAACGGACCACCGCGGACCATTTAGGGGTCTGCGTTGGAGTTGGCCTCAGCTACAAATTATGCTTCCATTTGCTGTGAATTGAGACCCCAGCTGGTATGCGCTACGGACGGTGAACTAGCCGTTTTTTCTCGTTATGACAGGCCAGGCGGTCCTCAACCTCCGTATTGGGTAGATTGATTTTACATATTTCTTCCGCATCAAACTCATGAAACAATTCTTTCACAAGGTCAGCATTCCACTCATTGCCTTCATGTGTTAGAAGCTGGTTAACCAATCTCAGGCGTGACCATCTTTTGAAAGTGGCCACTTTCAATCCACTCTTTTTGGGGATCCACAGATCCCTCTGAATTTGAATCCTCCTTCCACTGCCTACTCTCCATATTAGGCCTTTCTTTAGGAGCTCAAGACCATGTTCAATACCTTGCTATGCTTGAGAGGCATGCGCGGCAAAAGATGTATCGAGGAGCTCCCCATTTAGTACACTCGCACACACTCTATCGGGCGTTGTAATACCCTCCATCCTGGTCTTGCTAGGAAAGCTTGATAAAAAATCTGCATATCACCAAAATCTATTCCTCCCGATCTTTTTGGTTTCACCGGTTGGTCCAAAGCTGTCCAGTGGACTTTCCTACGTCCTTCCTGTTCAGCCCACCAAAATTCTCGAATCAAGCGCTCATATTTCTCACAGAAGCCGGCTGAAAGTTTAAACACGCCCATTGTGAAAACTGGGAGGACATGCACAATGTCTTTAACATGATCTTCTTTTGCTACAAAGGACATAAATCTTCCCGCCCAGTCATTACATCTCTTCATGAACCTATCCATGATAGGTTGGAAGTTGGTGTCTTTCATTCTGCCTTCCGGAGTTGGGAGGCCAAGATATTTACTCTCAAAGGTGAATGTGTCAATTGCTAAGATACTCTTAATTTCCTCTTGAACTTCTGTTGGGCAATGCTCAATGAATAAAACTGAACATTTGCTGCTGCTTAGGAGCTGTCCAGTACATCTCCGAAACATGGATAGTGCTTTCTTAACTGACAAAGCTTGTTCCCTTGAGGACTTACAGAAAACTAGACTATCATCCGCGAACAACATATTTGAAATCCCGGGGCTGTTACGAGCTACCTTGACCGGCGTAATACTGCCTCCCAGTACCTCTTTCTTGAAAATATTTGCCAGCCCATCCCCCACAAAGAGGAATAAGTAAGGACTCAAGTGATCGCCTTGCCGGAGCCCCCTCGAAGGAATGAATGGTTCAAGTTCATCTCCATTCATCTTCACTAAGAATCGCACCAATGTTACACATTTCATGACCCAATGAGCACAATGACAGTGTTGTTGATCCCTTCCGACATGTTGCCATCCTAAAAAAAACTCAGAACCGCTTTTATAACATTCTTTTTATCGTACTCCATTTACGCTGGAAAATCCTAGATGGAAAACCGTCTATACCTGGAGCTTTTAGTGGTCCTATCTGAAACAAGGCATCGCTTACTTCTTTCTCAGTAAATCCTTCTCTAAAAAATACCAGGGTCAAAAGGCACTGGCCCCATCGCTCCCGCTTTAAAAATGTATAGTCTCCTTTGTTATCCAGAACTTCCCTAGTGAAAATATGGCAGGAGGTCATCTTATCTTGTGATTTGAGTGCTAAAATGATTTGGTTATAACTTCAAACTATTGCCAACTTACCCTATATAGTAGAATAAAAAGGAGGAAACACTAGTGGTTAGTGTGCCGAAACAAATCTACGAACAAAATAGTATTGTTGTTGAAGTTTGATCCTCGCAAGGAATCATTAATTCAAGTAAAAAGTGAACAAACATTTCATGCTCAAATCAAGTTGAACATCCAGTGATCACTTAAATTTCATGCTCTCCCTAGTGATCTCGTTGCAAAAAATGTTGATCGCTCATTCATCCCGTTTGATGGTGGTAACGTGACAAAGTAGAGATGGTGCACTGCGAGGTGCTCGCCAGCATGGTGTCCGCCACCGCTTCTAAGACTCGTGTCTGCAATTGATGAAGAAGGTGGCCCGGGCTCAATGTGTGTCCCCACCGGCAGCGATGTGGCTCCCCGGCGCCGTCATGGACGCGCCTGTTCTACAGAGGTGGGGTGAAGATGCTGGTTAGCCCTCTAACTACTTTAGTGGTCCAAGCAAACATTGTTGATATTTGGTGGCACATCATTGCTTACATGCTGGCCTGATCTGTCATAATAGAGTCGAAAATTATCGAATTGTGTTTGCGAAAATTAGGCGAAACACCCATTTCTGAATCTTTTGTGTAATTTTCTCTTTCCATAAGTCCTTACGAAGCTTGATTAATACAAAGCCCATGCCGGGTTGCGGCGAAGTTTTATCTCATCAAGCTTTGTGTTATCTTTGTAATGAAAATCAGGTTATGTTCCTGCAAATAATGACCAATTTACCCTTATACAGTCAGAAGTACACAAGAATTTCGTTTGGAACATTAAGCAAACAATGCCATCTTTGAAAATTAATGGGCACCAATAATCCGTTAAAGCGGAGATCGTTTTAGTTTAAATGCACTGGCCCTGTTGATCAAGAGTACTGTTATTGTCTTCACCAAAGAAGACGCTAAATATAAATATATGTTCACCAAGGACGGTTAGCTTTGAAAAGCAGGAAGATTGAGTCCCTGCCACGTGATGTGAGTCATGCTCCAGGTAAGGTTGCAGAGAGCTACATGATGCCTTTGTTGGCATAACGGCCGAACACCACGGCCTCGCTTGGAGTAGACATATTTTTCTCAATTTTACGCAGCTAGCATGATGAACAGACGTGTCTACATACAAAGGATTGGAAGGTAACTGGAAAATGTAGATGATAGGGTAGTGTGGCAGATTTACTGCGGTGTCCCAAGGAGGTCCTAAGATGTCTTACAGTGGCTGGCTAGGGACTAAAATCCCGATCAGAACTGAAGAACAACATGTCCATCAAGAATTTTGCTTTGTTGCCCCTATTGGCGCTCCTGCTACTTGGTCACGCCCCCCACCCCATCGTTCCTGAAAAGACACTCTTAAGGTCTTAGGCCTTAGTACACAGCTGTCACTACAAGAATTTTGTTTTGTGCCGAGTTACAAAACATTGCAGAGTTTTTTCTATTGGGCAGTCGGCAAAATTTATGTGTGCCCAGTTTGATTCAAAATTAGACTGAGTTCAGCAGACTGGTGCAGCAGTCTCCCCTCGCGTCGCCTCCCCTGGGCGGCGCCAGGGGCCCCGAAACCCTGGCGCCGCCAGCACCTTCTAGCCGCCTCCTCCTGCCGCCGCTGCCGCCGGCGTGGGCCGCGGTGGCGGCGAGCCCGGTGCCGAGGGCATCTGGGCGGGTGGTTGCGGCGGCTCCTCTCTTGCGATCTAACGGCAGCGGCTGGGACGGCGACTCCAGGCTGTGCGGCGGGGGCCGGAGCATCATGGCTGGCAGAGCGGCGGCCCTGATTGGACAGCGGCGGTGGCAGCGCCCCATCCGGCGGGGTGGGCTGTTCTGGTCGTGATGGTGTCGGCGGTCACTGCGGATCCAACGTCCCGTTTGGATCCGTCGCGGGAAGGCCTTCCGCCGACCGGCGGCGCGTGGAGGGACCGGTGAGGAGATGCTGGATCTCTACCGGAGTACCGACGGCGACATACGTCTTCGTGGCGAGGTTCCGCTCGGTTCCAGCCAGCCGCGAGGTTGGGAAGACGTGGCTTCCGGTGAAAATCGCGCCTGACTGCGGTTTTGGCGGACGATGGCGGCGTCTGAGACGTCGTTCCCTTCTGGAGGCATCGTCGTTGCTGGTCACGTCAACCTGATCGGGTATCTCCGGGGGAAACCCTAGATCTGGGTCTACCGGATCGGACGATGACGGTGCCTTCGGTATCGTTCTCCCTCCTGGGGGCATCGTTTTGGAGCAAGTGCTGGTTGGAGGGGACAAGAGGAGGAGCGGTGATTCATCTGGTCCATTGATGACGGCGAATCTCGGCGGCATGGCGCAGTGGAGACTCGGTGTCTAATGTGCGGAGATGGACTCGCGCAGGAGGGTGATGCTGCCTGGCGTCGTGGTGGCGTCGGCGGCAGCTAGATCGGGCAAGGTTGATGCAGCAGTACAACTCTGAAGATGGATTGGTGGCAGGTGGCTGCGGCGGCCTCAGACCCGGCAGGCGTCCTGGTTGAGGAGTGCGCCGGACTGGTAGGTGACCCATACCCGACAGGCATCCTGGTTGGGACCTCAGGTCTTAGATGTTAGGTTTGGCTGCGAGGTCTGTACTAGGCCCAGACTATCAGCATCCCTTCATCTCTTGGATAGGAGTAGCGACACTTTTGTTGCCTAGACGGTGGCTTCAGTCTTACTGTTGTATGACTTTGTAAGATCTTGTGTGAATAATTAATAAAATGGCTGCATGCATCATCCAGATGCAGAGGCCGGGGGTCCTCCTCCATTTCTAAAAAAAAAGTAATTCAGCAGACTTCACACTTTGCCTAGTTCCAACGAAAAACGACTCCGCAAACTAAATAACCTCGACAGAATCTCAAATTCAACGAGTTCTCCACTCAAAAAACAAATTCAACGAGTTCTCCACTCAAACATGGTAGGCCCTGCAGTATTGCAGGTGACGCGGTATTTCTTTGTCGAGTTTCGGCTAATGGAGACGCTGTAAACATTTTCTCTTTTATATTTTCTAAAATGGAAATTCCAGGGGTCACCTCTTTGCTGAGTTTTGGCTAACAAAGACTCAGTAAACATGTTACCTTTCTCATTTTCTTTATATCGGAATGCCAGCGTCACGGCTTTGACGAGTTTCCGACAGAAGGATCTCGGAAAATATATGAATCTTCGTCTGCTCGATCGATGGCATATGTTCAGTGCTTTAGTCCCAGCTTGTCGCGCAAGGAGCAGACCATCTTAAATAGCCGCGTCGCGTCGTTCAAAAGCAATAAGCTTCAGTTTTGAACTAAGCAAACCTATAGCTCATTGTTTATCAATTCAGCAACATGAACTCAATCACGGTTTTTGATTTTCTATATGGCATATTAGAAAAACTGACAAATTTTGGCCAACTCTTATTTTACTTAAGTCTAAATTCTTTGGGCATCCATGTTTAATTCGGTGCTAGTTCAATTCGACTTCGTCGCAGTTTGCAACGGTGCATGCGTTTTATAACTGAATGACCATTTTTTGTAGTTTCGAATTGCGGCTCGTATTCGGATTAGAATATATGCGCTTCTTTGTGCTATATGGAATTGTAGATATGATATGATCTTTAACAGACAAAACACTTTATCTTTCTTGCAGGTCATCTTCAGAGCTACCGCATGGATCTGTACGTGGTCCTTACTCACTCCAGGGAGCCTTTGGTTACTGAATGCAACCAGTGGAAGATGGTAGCACGGGTTATATTCAACCGGTTCGGATGGCGGTCGCATAACATGATAGGAGTCTAGGGAGCTTATCCTTTACATTACCTTACCGGTTCCGATTTTGAGCATGTAATTTCCATTTCCTGTTTCCCTCCACTTGCGAGCTGTAATACTGTTATTATGACTTTGTGCTACTTTGAGACTTTTTTAATAAGATGGCTGCATGCATCATTATGATGCAGAGGCCGGGGGTATGCCTCCATTTCTAAAAAAAATACAAAAGAAGTAGTAGTAGATATAAAGCAGGTTGCATTTGTGTAACTTTGAAGGGCACTATTTTTTTCCGGGAGTACATTGCGAGATTACGATAACAACCTTCGTAGTTTTGAAAGTATCAAAGTTTATCAACACAAAGTGATTGCTTCTCTTAAAACATATAACCAAAGAGTTATGTCTATTTTCACCTCATGAACAGATTTGTTTGTTTTAAAATTAGACTCAGCACCGATAAGTGTTGGCGCAGCCCTAGACTACCTCTCTCTAATTCGCTCACGGACCGAGATAGACTATGGCAAGCTGGACAGTTTTCTGGCGACCAATCGCCCGGCGCCAAAATGCCTCTTTGTACTATTCAGCACCAACTGCCTCACGAAACAAACACGAGAGGATCCTGTTTTGTAGCCAACGGCAACGCAGCCCCTACGCTTTCGCTGGGCACGCACGCACGACCTGCATGCCCGGCCGCATGCGCCCACAACGCGCTCATCACGGCCGTTTTCAATGCATCGCTAACCACCTAGCTAGCTCACATGGCTGTAGACTCACGTACCACCACGCCTCGCATATGCGCACACACGCACCCACACACACTCTACACACGTACACGCACACTCTGCCACGCTTCCGCTGCGTTCAGCACGCCCCGCGCGCATTCGACGCGCCCGATGAGTCCGATCGCACCAGTGCGTCCCGCACGTCCCGCCCACCCGACGCGCCCGATTGCATCAGATGCCGTGCCTTATTTCAACACACATCTCTTAAGCCACGGCGTAGAGGAGTCCGTCGTCGTCGACGTTGGTGTCGACCAAGAGAGCCTGCTCCGCCGCCGGTCCTTTCCGCAGCTGCGGGCACTCGCGTCGGAAGTGCCCGTGCTCACCTCATTTGTAGCAGCTTCCACTGCGCTTCCCTCCTTTGCCCGACGCAGTGCTCGCCACGCCGTCGTCGTCTTGGTTGCCGAAGCCGCGCCCACCGTGCCGTCGACAGCACGCCGCCCACTGAGCAACCGTCATCATCAGCTGCCCGTCCGCGCGCTCGCCGCCGGCCCGTGCGCGCCGCCGCGTCCTTTCCTCGAACGCCTTGAGTCGTCCGAGCGCGTCCTCGAATGCCATCTCCTCGACGTCGCATAACTGCTTGATACCGGCGACCGCGGCGTACAGCCGGTCCGGCACGGTGTCGAGCAGCTTCTTCACCATGGCTGCATCGTCGAGCGTCGCTCCGAGCACCGCGTACCTCACCGCCATGCCGCTGACCTTCCCGGCGTAGTCGTCCAGCTCGTCGCCATCGTCCATCCGCAGGCGATTGAACTCGCCGCGCAGCGTCCCGAGCCTCGCCGCCCGCACCCGATCGGTGCCGACGAAGCGAACCTTGAGGGAGTCTCATACCTCCTTCGCGGTTGTCTTCGTCGCCACCTGCATCAGCAAGTCCCCCGGCAACGTCCCCAGCATCGCCGCCCTCGTCGTCTTGCTCTTCCCGACATCGAGCGCTGCATCCTCCGCCTGAGCCACCGCACTCCACAGCCCCTGGGCATCAAGGATCGCCTCTGCCTTGATCGCCCAAGCGGTCTAGTTCGTCGTCGTCAGGGGCGGCAGCTGCAACGACATCGCCCCGCCACCACCGCCGTGAGGGACGACATCCATGGCCGCCGATGATCACCTCGAACCGTAGCTCTGAATACCAAATGTTGGCGCAGCGCAACAGTAGCTCTCTCTGATTCGCTCACGGACGGAGGTAGACTATGGCAAGCTGGACAGTTTTCTGGCGACCAACGCCCCGGCGCCTAAAACACCTCTTTGTATTCAGCACCAACTGCCTCACGAAACAAACACGAGAGGATTCAGTTTTGTAGCCAACGGCAACGCAGCCCCAAAGCTTTCACTGGGCACGCACGCACGACCTGCATGCCCGGCCGCAAGCGCCCACGACACGTTCACCGCGGCCGTTTCCAATGCATCGCTAACCACCTAGCTAGCTCACATGGCAGTAGACTCACGTACCACCACGCCAAGCACATACACGCACACTCGCCACGCTTCTGCTGCGTTCCGCACATCCTGCGCGCATCCGACGCGCCCGACGAGCCCGATCGCATCAGTGCGTCCCGCACGTCCCGCGCACCCTACGCGCCCGACGAGTCCGACTGCACCAAACGCCGTGACTTATTCCAACAATAAGTAATTCAGCAGACTTCATACTTTGCCTAGTTCCAACGAAAAACGACTCCGCAAACTAAACAACCATAGAAAAATCTCAAACTAAACAAACCACTAAAAAACTAGGCAAAGTACGACAGGTAGGCCCTGCAGTATTGCAGGTGACGGCGGTCTGTCTTTGCCGAGTTTCGGCTAATGGAATCACCGTAAACATTTTCTCTTTTATATTTTTTAAAATGGAAATTCCAGGGGTCACATCTTTGCTGAGTTTCAGCTAACAAAGACTCAGTAAACATGTTACATTTCTCTTTTTTTTTATATAAATCGGAATGCCAGCGTCACGGCTTTGACGAGTTTCCGACAGAAGGAACTCGGCAAATATATGGATCTTCGTCAACTTGATCGATGTCATATGTTCAGTGGTTTAGTAAAAGCTTATCGCACGAGGAGCAGACCAGCTTAAATAGCCGTGTCATTCGAAAGCAATAAGCTTCATATTTGAACTAACCAAACCTATAGCTCATTGTTTATAAATTAAGCCACATGAACTCAATCACGTTTTTGATTTTCTATATGGCATACGAGACAAATAGTCAATTTTTGGCCAACTCTCATTTAATTTAAGTCTAAATTCTTTGGGCATCCATGTTTAATTCAGTGCTAGTTCAATTCGACTTCGTCGCAGTTTGGAACGGTGCATGCATTTTATAACTGAATGAGCAATTTTTGTACTCCCTCCGTTTTTGTATACAAGACCACTATGAAAATTACGATTTTCAACTATACAAGGCCACTAAAATTAATCGATGCAAAATTGATGGCATTTGCCTCGTACTAGCACCCGAGGACATTAATATCCCTTGTGTGCATGCGGGAGTGAGAAGGTTAACTTGCATTCCCAACATTAACCAACCAACGAGGAGTAAGAGGGTTGGCTTGTTGTGCGTGGGAGAGAAAAAACACATTAATTAACGCGACAAACAAGGTGACAAGCTAGCTTGCAACATTGACTTAAACATTGCATTGATTTTTACCTTGGTACCTGTAATATGGGTTTGTGGCCTTGTATACAAAAATGGAGGGAGTAGTTTAGAACTGCAAACAAGTTACAAAAGAAGTTGCAGATAAAAAGCAGGTTGCATTTGTGTAACTTTGAAGGGCACTATATGTTTTTTTTTTTTGAGTACATTGCGAGATTTCGATAACGACCTTGGTAGTTTTGAAAGTATCAAAGTTTATCAACACAAAGTGATTGCTTCTCTTAACACATAAGCAAAGAGTTATCTCTATTTTCAGCTCATGAACAGGTTTGTTTGTTTTACGTCCAGAACATATTTATTGTGACTTTTCTGTAGTGAATTAGGTAGTTATATTTAGTGCTTGAAGATGTACTTAATAGTAATAGTGCCTCTGTTTTATTTCCTTTTTCCCAGACACAAACAACTCAACCACTATCTTGAAAAGCATCCTGCACATTTTGAAAGTTAACTTCTGGAAGCCAACTTAAGTTCGCTGTCCTTTGCCGACACTTTCACACTTTTTGTCGAAGTAACATTCCATACCCATCAGTCCTCCTATGAAAGGTTGGAGTTGCTTATGGAGTTAACACAAGCAACTTGTTAACCCAACTTGTTGAGCTGGCAGGCATGATGGAGATAGTGGACAGCACCATAAGTTACCGGTACTTCGCCAACAGTTTGAAACTTAACTTCTATGAGCCACCATAAGTTACCTGTACTTCGCCAACAGTTTCACACTTCCTGGTCAAGTAACATACCATCCACTTAAGTATTCCTATGAAAATTTGGAGAGATCCACTAGTATGTGCAGAAGCACGTTTATTTTTTCATATATGGTTTCTTCAAATTGGTGAACGGTTGGACAAAAACTGAACACAACTTCAGATGTTTATAGCCCATCGTTATCCATTCTAGTTATTTTCTTGAGGGCAGCATCTCCATTCTCCCTTATTGCCCATTTCAAGCATCAGGATTGAGCACAGTGCACTGGATGTTGAGCTGGCAGGCATCACTGAGGTTGTGGACATCACTGGTGACATTGCACGCTCAAGCTTGAGAGGTGTTTGGAGTAGGGATGGAACAAAACCTCAAAGCTAACGAGCTAAACGAGTGCCTTGTGACTCGTCTTGACTCTCTTGAACTCGAACCAGGCGAGTTGACGTTTAATCTGTTCTTGTTACCGTACAATAATGTTCAGTCAGTTGGGTTAACAAGTTGCTTGTGTATGCCGCCTTGCAGGCCTGACTATTAGACCTAACTCACTTCGCCCATTTGGCCACGTCTAATGCCCAAACGAATTATTGAGTTACCCAACTCCTCTGTCCCTGCACTAGGTTTCTGAGCCCACTTTTGGGTAGCTATAACTTTTAATTTTTTAAATTTTTGCCTGTCTCGGGTGATAATAGTTTGTAACATAAAAACTAGACATGACAACTAGTGTGCCCATATGGGCAGATGGCAAAACTAATACAAAGTATTCCAAATACTACACTGAAATTGTGTCTTAATTTTACATGGCTATTTGATGGGCAAAGGTCAAATCAATAGTACATTATCTCTGCTATTGGACCATCTGCACGTATACTCGGGGCAAATGTGCTTACCGATTTTTTTGCGTAATATTTTCTTAAGGTTTTCAGATATTATTCTCATCGTGAAGTATATATAGTTTTCACGGGTTGTCATTACAATATTGATAGGCCATAGTGAGACCTGCATAGTAATTTAAAAGAAAAACAGAGGCAATCACGAAGGCACCCAAAAATAAAAAATATCATTCGTCAACTCATATATTCATGATTCCATAATAGCCTGTTAGCGATTCAAATATATGGTTTCACTACTGTAATTGAACCTAATGAAAGGGACACTTCAATCCAACTCTGCCCATTTATTATAGAAAATAATGTAATCTTTGAAAATATTTGCTAGTCTTTGAACAGTGAAGTTCACTCAGTGTTTGTATATATATCTAGCATTAGTGCTTACTACATGTAGTGATAAATAAAATATTTAAGTATTTTCAGAGACAAATTAATATATATGACATTTATGCATTGAATTCGTATATTTATTACAAAAACATTGTCATAGCTTCAAATTTTGCAAGAAAAAACATCCGTACTTTGAGGAGCTGGTATAGCATCGCCAAATCAGTTAACACAATATAATGTTATATGGCGGTGGGCCTTGGTGATTGCGGCTTGGCTGGATCCGAACGACTCGATCTGGCTTGTGAAGTCATGTTTCGCCGACAACTCGATGGGTGCTCGTGTTGCCTTGGCAACTAGTGGTCAACAATTGGCCCACAAAGTGATGCTGGCTGGCCCCAATGGTCCGTGTCCTCGGCCGGTGGGGCCCGATCCATGTGCGATCTGGTGTACATGGACATTTGCCTCTATGTGTGGCCCGGCATCTGTGTTGGCAATGCGGCGGGTAATGCTACATCGGCGGTGGCATCCCCTCTTGTCCATTTGGGTAGCGTGGGTGAGGGTGAAGGGCAACTCAGGTGTGTTTATGGCTTCGGTTGTGGTCGTTAACTGGTATGGATCTGAAGGCCTCGAGCTGGCGGAAATAAACCATCTTTACGTTTGGGCCGACTACGTTGATACTGCGGGTGACACAACTTAGGTTCTGAGCGAAACCTTCGCGCTTCAGCGTCGGAGAAGGCGATGCCAGTGGATGTAACTTCTCATTCGGTGGCCTCATTGTGGTTACTACCTCTATGCTAGTGCTCCGAGTTAAAACCCTAGTTCGGTTTCTCAGCCTCAACGGCGGTAACACGCGACATTTTCACCCTCTTGGGTGCATCTTCATGGAGCCTCGGTTCCTCTTTGTTGCAGGTTGCGTGTGGTTTCCTAGCAAGCCATGTCTTCGGATCTGGCGTGGGGTGGTTTTGGTTATTTGCTTCGTGTTGTTCGGGTCTTGATTTGTTCGTGTTAGGTGTGGCGTCTCCTATAATCTGTCTCAGCTTTCAGTTGGCCGTGTTTTCACTAATGTCTCAGGTTCTTTTTCCTTTGACCTGCTTGTTTGAGAATCTGCTAACCACTTTGTATCGCTTCGATCGTTTAGGATTTACATAAAAAGCTAGGGGAAAGCCTGTTTTGAGAAGTAGGCTTAGGTGGATGCTTGCGCAGGGCAACATTGGCCTGTGCAGTTAGTGGAGTCGCAATAAGGCAGAGGCGTTATTTTGCCGCCATATTTCTTTTGTTTGATTGACCGGTTATGGTAAGAGTGGATTTCTTGCTCGATCCCGGGTTGAGGCCTGATGGATCCCAGTTTTTGAAAGAAAAAAAAAGTACTTTTAAGTGTACAAAGAATCTGAAAGTAAATACACACGTATAAATCTGTATATTTCCATGATGAAATACGATTTGGTGTGTGCACCAAAAAAAAAGAGGTCCTGTTAATTTATGGTGAATAGTACATGTTCTAAGAATACATGATTTTTTGTTTGTGTAGCTCAGAACAAAACGTATTTCATCATGAAAGTTTACAGAAACGTAGGCATCATCCTTAGAGCATCTCCAGCCATTGGCCCCTCATGGAGCACATAAAAGCGCCGCCTGGGGTTGAGCCGGCGCAAAAATTGGGCCTGGGGCAAGTTGGTCCCCAGCCGCTGACCGCAGGGCCGCCCCAGGCGCGTTTAAAAAAAAATATAGCGAAGTTCGGCTAAAAACACGTTAAATTTCGGCCAAACACGATAAATTTCGACGAAGTTCGCAGATTTTCCTTACACTAAACTAATCTAAAAAAAACTGGCTGAAGTCGTCGCCGCCTTCGTCGTCGTCGGCATTCTCCTCCTTGACGCGGGCGCCCCTGCTGGACCCCTACCCGGCGTCGCCATGGCGGACTGGTGGCGGCGCGTCGTCGTCGTCGCCGTCGCTGTCGTAGATGACAATGACTCCGCCTTCGTCGCGGCTGTGTCGGCGCTCCGCGAAGCGGCACAGGGCGGCGCACTGGCGCTCCTTCTCCTTCTCCCGCCGCTCCTTCTCCATCGCTATGGAGTCCCTGTGCGCCCATTCCAGGGCCGTGTCGTCGTCGTCGAACTCCGTCTTCATCGGCGCGTCCGGCTCCTTCTTAACCGGCGCCAGCTCCGGCTCCGTCTTCACCGGCGCGGGCCCCGGCTCTGTCTTTGGCTTGACGAAGCGCGGAGAAGGAGCCGACAAGGAGGCGTGCCGGCCGCCCTCGTTGATGACGATGCCGACGCTGCGAGTGCGCCGGCCGAGCGGCGTCTCCACCGCGGGCTCGGCCTTGACGCCGAGCAGGGCCGGAGTGCCGGAGGAGTGTGATGAAGATCACGAAGAGGAAGAGGAGGAGGAGGACCCGAACCTTCGTGGCGCCGATGGCCCGGCGCGTCGGTGCTGCGACGAGGCGGCCACCCTCGCCGGGTACGCCAACGGCGGGTCGTTGCCGCCGTCGAGGTACGTCAGCACGCCCTCCAGTGTGCGGCTGGGGACGCCCTACCACAGGTGGCGCCCCTCGCTGTTCTTCACGCCGCCGACCACCGGCGCGCCGTTGGTGGACGCCAGGCGCTGCTGCTGGCGACGCTCGTAGTACGCCGCCCATGCCGCGTGGTTGTCGGCGGCGTACAGGGGAGGGAGAGCTCGGCGTCGGTCAGGGAGGCGCGCACGACCTCGACCTCCTCGGCGAAGTAGTTGGGCTTCGCCACGGCGTCAGGTAACGGGGGAATGGGCACTCCCCCGTCGCTGAGTCGCCACCCCGTCGGCCCGGCGTGCATGTCCGGCGGCGCCGGGATGTTCGCGTGGAACAGGAGCCAGGACTCCTGTTCGCGTAGCAAACGGCGGCCGAAGCCGTTGGCCGCCACCTCGTTTCCGGGGAAACGCTCTGCCATGGCGACGGGCTCGGGAGAGGTAGAGAGGGAGAGCGAGGTGCTGGGTGACGGCGCTCGGGAGAGGTAGACGGAGAGGGAGGGGCTGGGCGGCGGCGAGGGGCTAGGCTGGTGTGGGCACATGCGAGTGAGGCCACCGCCTTTATAGCCGCTCCGCGCCCGTGTGTACGCGTGCGAGGGAGGGGAGGCGTCGGCGCGCGCCGTCCCGTGAGGAATCAACGGCAAGGCTTACCGGCGACAGCCTTGCCATTGATTCCCCGCAGGAACCGAGGCAGTTGGGGGAAGACGAGCCGCCCTGTAGCTGACGCGGCTGGCCCGCGGCTTTTTCGCGCCAAAACAGTTCGCCCCGGCGCCCCCGGGCGCCCCCAGCGCGCCGGGTTCGGCCTGGGTCCGCCGGCGCTGTTTTCGGCCCAGGCCGGCGAAAATCGGGCTCCTGAGGGCGCGCTTGGACCGTTTTTTCGGCGTCGGCGCGAAAAAATCGCCTGAGGAGTCCTTCCTGGGGCGCGGCTGGAGATGCCCTTAGGTGTGTGTGTTTTGCAGATGTTTGTGTACTTCAAAATATATTTTCCAATTTTGGCCTATCACTTGTAAGTGGGGAACAAAATACAAGTGAGAAGGGGTTGGGATAATCGGCTGTAGACATAGATTTTATTTAGCTCGTACCTCCGAGTTGAGCTATGGTCCGCCGAAGCTGAAAACGAGGACACCTAGACTGCTAGACAGCTCAGGTCGATGGCAATTACTCGGCACCTACGTCCAGATTTAGTAAAAAAAAAAAAACGCTACCAGTTTTTAGCACCACATGATACATTAGCCAATAAAAGAAGAAGATATATGACTCTTATTTTTGTTGTTGCTAGAATCAGAGTAGCCCTACTTGGCCATATATATACCACAACGATTGATCTGGAGAAGGCCTTTATAAATCATGCATTGATCAATAGAATCGCTGATGCTATATTGCTAGATCATCAACTATGCGCGGTGTATCTACTTAGCGTGGGAGTAGTAGGATTGAGAGGTCACGGGAATGGAGATTTAGGGGCCAACAAACTGATCCACACTGAGTGTACATCTTCATCGGTGCAAACCTATGCGAGACCAATGTGTGCGGGAAGGACAACATGAGGCACCGAGCGATATTGCATCATGCTATTAACGCTGGATTCGGTGCAGTTATCTTTGAACTCCGATTTAGATCCATCGATCTATACCAGGGTGCAATGTACTCCCTCCGTCCGAAAATACTTGTCATCAAAATGGACAAAAGAGGGTGTATCTAGAACTAAAATACATCTAGATACATCCTCTTTTATCCATTTTGATGACAAGTATTTCTGGACGGAGGGAGTAGCTGCCAATGCGAAGGGACTAGGTGACTGGCTCCCTTGGCTCTAACCTGGCCTAGGCCAGTAGGCCTGCAGCATGCAGCTCGCTCCTTGCGCTAAGAGCATCTCCAGCCGTTAGCCCCCCCCCCCCCTCCGATGCCGAAAAAACACGTTCTGGGGGCGAGCAGGCGAGAATTTAGGCGTGGGGGCGACTGCGTTTCCAGTTATCGCCCCAGGTCGGCCCCAGGGCTAAAAGAAGTCAGCGTTTTTTGGCACAAACTCGTCGAAATTCAACCAAACTCGGCGACATTCATTCAAATTTATACAAAAAAAACACGGCCTAGCTACGCCGTCCTCGCCGCCGTCCGACTTCTACATGCCTAGGCGCTTGTAGAAGACGGTATAGTCTCCGCTGTCGTCGTCGTCGCCGTCCTCGTCCTCATCGTCCTCGCCCTGCCACCCGCCGTCATCCCTGCTGCAGCCCTGTCCAGGGTCGCCGACGCGCGATGGCCCAGCCTCCTCCTCGTCGATGTCGAGGTAGAGGACGCCGTCCACCTCGCGGACGGGGCGGCAGTGGCGCGCCTTGAGTTCCTCAAGGGCGTGGCGCTGGCGAGCCACCTGCTCGCGGACGTAGTCCTTCCTCGTCCACCTCATCGCCGTCTCATCGTCGGCGGCCATCGCGAGGTGCTCCGGCTTCACTGGGAGCAGGGGAGGCTCCGCCTCGGTTTTCAGCTGGACGAGGCGCAGGCTACCGCCTCGGTTTTCAGCTGGACGAGGCGCAGGCTACCGCCGCGGCCTTCCTCGGGGATGGTTAGGGCGCCGCTGCGGGTGCGGCAAGTGGGGACTCCCCCGCCGAGTCGCCTGGAGCTCGGGCGGCGGGAGGCGCATGCCTGGCGATGCGTGGCGGGCGGCCGTGGCGCTGGGCGACACGATGCTTCACTGCGCGGCTTCAATGGGCGCTGACCGGTGCGGTGCATCGCGGCAGGCGCGGCATCAATGGAGGCGACGGCGCAACAGTTTGGCATTGATTCCCACGAGAAACGAGGCGATGTGGACGATGAAGCGGCATGTCGCTGACAGGGCGGGCCCATCACAGTTCGCGTAAAAAACGGACCGCCCGGCGCCCCCGGGCGACCCCCAGCGCGCCGAGTTCGAGTTGGGTACGTCAGCGTCAATTTCCTCCCAATCCGGCGGAAAACGGGCTCATCGGGGCGCGACTGGGCCATTTTTTCGGCGCCGGCGCTGAAAAAGTGAACTGGGGGGCTGTTGGGGGCGCAGCTGGAGATGCTCTAACCTGACCTACTTGGCTCTTATTTTTTTCTGCGAGAGTCAGAGTAACCCTACTTGGCCATATATACCACATCGACTGATATCAAGAGGGCCGTTATAAATCATCCATTGGTCTTAGCATTGTCAATACACGGTTTGTATTGGGAATAAGCCGTGGCGTGCCCGGGATGCGGTGCGCGCGCGTGCGCAACGCCGGTCCTGGAGTTTTGGAGGCCCCGGGGCGAACTCAAATGAATGGGCCCAGTGATAGCATTGGAGGAAAAAAATTGATTTCATACATTGATTAAAAATTTTATTGCAAAGCTATAATAAACAACAGTAATTTTCCTTGGTAAATAACACTCCAAGTCATAAATATTAATTTCATACTTTAGGTGTAAATCAAACATCATAGAAGTCACAGAGCATAACAAAAAAGAATGACCTACTAGCGAACCTCCAAGCCTTCAGTAATCATGAGAAACGGCTTGGTGCATTTTTTGATGCAAAATCATTAAATGTAATCCGTTTCAAACACAAGATTTTGTTCCCGTGTAGGCCTTTTTCAATCAGAATATCTCTTTATTTATTGTCAAGAGTATCCCAGTTTCTAGGGTCATAGATATCAAAAGGAGAAGATCCTTGTTCATCTACACTTGCAGGATTCTCACGGCCACTCAAATATTTGGAGACTCATATGGGCATTGTGTTCCTCAATTGTGGTCTCATTCTCAGCAGGTCGTTGTTTTTCAGCACCATTGACATCTAATTCCTCAAAATTGTCAGTTGTGTCATTCCTCACAAAAATTTATGCATAGCTCCCTTCTGATTTCCAATAAACTTATCTGTTCTTTTCCTCTTTCTTCTTTTCTCGGAACCAGATACATGTTTTTTAGGCAGCATGTTAGGAAGAAAAAAGGAGTGAAGGTACCTGAAGGCCGCTGTAAATTAGTGACAATCTGTATTCTTCAGGTTGCAGCTATCCAAATTCAAATCAAGGAATCAAGAAGTCCAGGACCAAGCCGGCAACAACATACGATCCAACCCTACTCCAAGGCCACTACTGTTGTAAAAACAAGAATATAAATTAATAAGTGGATTAAGATTGAGGGCTCAGATAAATTTATCAGATTTACCTTTGTCTCCTGAGGTTCCTCGTGAACGTGCCCTATGTGGCAGCCGGTGTCGCAGATCTATGGGAGACGAACAGGCGAGAAAAACGAACCGGTGTTGTAGACTGAGGAGGAACAGAGTCGCTGGCCTTGTGCCCCCTTTTGTTTTTTTTTTTTTAGCAACCGGCCTTGTGCCCCTGTGCGTGCCTGCCTGCTGCCTTCAGGCCTCTTGGCAGTTGGGCTTCTGCTGGAGATGGGCCTCCCTGCCTACAGAATCTTTTGTTTTTATTTAGCATTTCATCAAGGCCCATATCTATATATACACTACAGCACACTAGGTCGGTGGCCGTGTCGGACAAGGGCCAGGGCGAGCTTGGGTGCATGCGTGCGTGCCCAAGTGTAGGTGTGCGTGTGTGCGTGAGTTAGCGCGTGTGTGCGCTGGGTAGCTAGCGAGGGATCAGGAGGAGTGGACCGCGTCGGGTGCGTGCGTGGCCGCGGCGATCGCGTGCGTGAGCGATCGGAGCGCGCGGGATGTGGCGAGTGGCAAGTGGGAGCGTTCAAGCATGGCCCGGCATGTCAGAGCTCACGGGTATAAAGCCCACTCCATCCCTGTGTAATAGCTGAGGCAGTCGAGTTCGTGCTCGAGAAGGAAACAGAAAAAACCCGTACGTGCGGGGGCGTTCGTGCGCCGGAAAAATTCTCTGTCTTCTTCCTCCTCCTCGCCGAGTGTGTCTCCGCAGATCACCATCGAGGGCCGCAGCCCCTGGCGCCAACAGTTTGGCAAGGAAGATTATCTTTGCTATGTGCCCATGATCAATAGTATCTCTGATGCTAGAGTGCTAGATCATCAACTATTCATGGTGTATTTACGTAGCGTCCTGGAAGTAGTAGGATTGAGAGGTCACGGGAATGGAGATTTGGGGGCCAACAAACTGATCAATGTGTGCGGGAAGGACAACATGAGGCACCGAGCGATGTTCATAGGAGAGCTCAGTATTCTGTGGACGTTCATAGGAGAGCTCTAGCTGCTTCCCTCTCTTTTGTGGGAAGAGAGCTAGTATCTATTATCACTACAAAATTTAGCATTCAACTATTTCATAAGCATCAAAAGAAACTGAAGTTTGTACCCAAACATGTACGCATTCTTCTGTTCTGTATTGTCCACACAATTTATGGACTAAAATGCACCTGAGCAAACTTACAACTATCTTTGAGTTCCTTGCAGACTGTAAAAGAAAACAGAGACATAACATTAAGATGGTAGCTAATTTGCATTGCTGATGGAAAAACAACATGTGTGTGCAATGAAAACAAATCGAATTGGACATGTGTTGTCACCTCAAGAATTTGCCTTCTCAACAAATTCAGCAAAACATATCTCCTGGCATATAATCACCCAGTCACTCCCAAGGTCCAAAATCACATGCAGTCATCCTGCTTAGTTGCTGATACATACCTAGATGGATGAGATGTTGACGGACGTATTGGCTGGCGAGGGGCGAGCAAGCGGCCAGAGGTGGGATGCAGATTTTTAGAACAGCTGCACCCAGGCCCGTCTATCCTGGCTCTCCAATATCGCTTCAAGATCCGTGCGACACAACTAACTTTCTACATGAAATTTTCTCTTTTTTGTTTCTTCACATAGAATATGTCTTGAAGTGCAAACTTTTGCATCGCGGCAAACCTTTCTATCTAGAATCTAGGAAAAATCTTTGTAGAATTTTTTGTCAAACATATATATACAAAAAATGATTTTTTAATCTAAAAAAATCATTTTTTGTATATATATGTTTGACAAAAAGTTCTGAAAAGATTTTTCCTAGATTCTAGATAGAAAACTTTACTGTTCGGCAAAGGTTTGAACTTCAAGACATGTTATATGTGAGAGAAACAAAAAAGAAAAATGTATTTTGTACGGATCGCGATGCGTGGATGGATGGCTAGGATAGAAGGGCCCGGGTGCAGCTGCTCTAAAATATGTTTTCGGCCAGAGGTGTGGCCTCCATGGCTGCTTCCCATGGCGTGCAGGTAGTTGACTATGGGGCTGCAGCAGATTGCGCCAGCGACATCAGCCAAGGCGCTGCACAGGCGAGATGGGGGAGACGCGGGAGGAGGCACAGGAGACGACGACCGGTAGCTGCGATAGAGGCCGGTCTTGGCGGCGGTCGGACGTCGATCCCGCAGCTCCTGAATATTTCCTCCTCCGCCTCGGTACTCCTTCTCCATCTCGCCCCACAGCGCCCGCGTCTCCTCCTCCGCCTCCACCCTCGCCGCCCCTCTTCCTCCCCGTCTCCACCCCTGCCCCTCTTTCTCCCCGCCCCGAGCGCCGGTGCCCCTCTTCTCCCCGCATCTGCTCGGGGAGAGTTTTTTTTCTTTTAACTCGCCCATGGGTTTTTTTGCAAAATTGAAACGTTATATAGAGATCCACTAAAATAGGGACAACGGGTTAATTTCGTATAAACCGAGGGATTTTTACGCAAAATTGCTAACGACGACGGACGAACTGAAACCTAATTTTCTTTATTATTACTAGCAAAAGAGCCCATGCGTTGCAACGGGAAAATCACATGTCCCTAACACAATAATCATGACTGAAGACCTCAATGGGTTCGTGTGCATCCCATTTGTCGCTTATCCTTATTCCCACACTTGTCGACGGTGACCTTAGTACTCACATGATCACAACACATTTAAATGTAGTCAATTCTAAGATGTATTTCTTTCTCTCCACATAAAATGAGAAACCTACTTTTTCATCGGTGTATGTGTGGTTATAGATGTTTTTTTTTCTTCTCCACACTGATTTTGCCGTGGTGTTGACTTTCAATCTGGATCTACATTGGTACGAAAAGAAGACGAATCATGCACTATTGATTAAGTTTTTCCCCTAAATAGCATTTTCTTAAATAAAAAATAAAACAACATCATATTAAAATTCTACACATTTTTCTAATCAACTTTTATATATAATATGTTAAAATTGGAGTTATGGTTTCAAATATATGAATATGAATATATTTTTAAAAGCATTTGAATCGCATTTTTTAAATATTTAACAGGTAAAATAACATCATATTTAGATTGTACGCATTTTTTTAATCAATTTTCATCTATAACATGTCTAAATTAGAGTTACGATTTAAAATATATGGATATTTTAAAAAATCATTTAAATCTGCCCAAACATACTACATGGACGGCGGGTTGATTAACTAAAAGATCAGGGGGTGTTCCTGAAAAAGACGAATCGTTTTTTAACTTAAAATAGGACGGCGGGTTGATTATCTGAAAGTACAGGGGCTTTTATGAAATAAGCAAAACGAACCGTTTTTTCTCACTTAACAGTGTACTGCGGGTTGATTTCAAAGAAGTTCAGGGTGTTTCGTAAAATGTCAACGACGGACGGGCTGAAACCCAACTTTCTTTATTATTTATTATTAGGTAATGATTTAGCACGTACGTCCGAGTTGAGCTATGGTCAGCCGAAGGTGAAAACGAGGACACCTAGACAGTTCGGGCCCATGCCAATTACTCCGCTGCTACGTCCAGATGTTGTATCAGTAATTCAAATTCTCAAGCAATAAAAAAAAAGACTACCTGTTTTTAGCACCGCATGATACATTCGCCCAAAAAAAAGATAATTGGCTCTTATTTTTTGCTGCCCTACTTGGCTCTATATACCACATCGACTGATCTCAAGAGGGCCTTTATAAATCATCCATAGGTCTTACTATAGTCACTACTCAGTTTGGCAGGGAAGGTTAGCTTAGCTGTGTGCCCATGATCAATAGTTTCTCTGATGCTAGATTGCTAGATCATCAACTATTCATGGTGTATTTACGTAGCTTCATGGGAGTAGTAGGATTGAGAGTCGACGGGAATGGAGATTTGGGGGCCAACAAACTAATCCGCACTGAGTGTACATCTTCATCGGTGTAAACCTATGCGAGACGAATGTGTGCGGGAAGTACAACATGATGCACCAAGCGATATTGCATCATGCTATTACCACTGGATTCGGTGGAGTTATCTTTGAACTCCGATTTAGATCCATCGATCTATACCAGGGTGCAATGTAGCTGCCAATGCGAAGGGACTAGGTGTCTGGCTCCTCGATATTGTAACGAACTAGGAAAAGGAAGGCCTTGGCTCTAACCTGGCATTGATTCCCGCGGGAAATGAGGCGATGTGGACGACGAAGCGGCGCGTCGCTGACACGGCGGGCCCATCACAGTTCGCGCCAGGAACGGTCCGTCCAACTCCCCCATGCGACCCCAGCGCGTCGGGTTCGAGTTGGGTACGTCAGCATCAATTTCGGCCCAATCCGACGGAAAACGGGCTCCTGGGTCGCGACGGGGCCATTTTTTCGGCGCCGGCGCCGAAAAAGTGACCCGGGGGGGCTGTTGATGGCGCCGCTGGAGATGCTCGAACCTGGCCTACTTGGCTCTTATTTTTTGCTGCGAGAGTTAGAGTAACCTTACTTGGCCATATATACCACATCGACTGATATCAAGAGGGCCGTTATAAATCATCCATTGGTCTTAGCATTGTCAATACATGGTTTGTGTTGGGAATAAGCCGTAGCGTGCCCGCGATGCGGTGCACGCGCGTGCGGTGACCGTGTCGGACTCGGGCCAGGGCGAGCTTGGGTGCGTGCATGCGTGCCCAAGTGTAGGTGTGCGTGTGTGCGTGAGTTAGCGCGTGTGTGCGCTGGGTAGCTAGCGAGGGATCAGGAGGAGTGGACCGCGTTGGGTGCGTGCGTGGCCGCGGCGATCGCGTGCGTGCGCGATCGGAACGCGCGGGATGTGGCGAGTGGCAAGTGGGAGCATTCAAGCGCGGCCCGGCATGTCGGAGCTCGCGGGTATAAAGCCCACTCCATCCCTGTGTAATAGCTGAGGCACTCGAGTTCGTGCTCGAGAAGGAAACAGAAAAAACCCGTACGTGCGGGGGCGTTCGTGCGCCGGAAAAATTCTCTGTCTTCTTCCTCCTCCTCGTCGAGTGTGTCTCCGCAGATCACCGTCGAGGGCCGCAGCCCCTGGCGCCAACAGTTTGGCAAGGAAGATTAGCTTAGCTATGTGCCCATGATCAATAGTATCTCTGATGCTAGAGTGCTGGATCATCAACTATCCATGGTGTATTTACGTAGCGTCCTGGGAGTAGTAAGATTGAGAGGTGAGGGGAATGGAGATTTGGGGGCCAACAAACTAATCCGCACTGAGTGTACATCTTCATCGCTGCAAACCTATGCGAGACCAACGTGTGCGGGAAGTACAACATGATGCACCAAGCGATATTGCATGATGTTATTACCTCTGGATTCAGTGGAGTTGACTTCAAACGCCGATCTAGATCCCCGTTTTTGGAAGGTGCAAGGTGGTTGCCTCTGCGAAGGCACTAGGTGACTGGCTAACCTGGCCTAGGCCTGCAGCATGCAGCTCGCGCCTTGTGCTGACAGCTACAGCCCCAAGGATGTGGCGTTTGGCACAACGGAGACAATCACCAGAAGGTCGTGTCCGAAACACAAAGTGTGACGCGACTTGCCACCATGCAGCAGTTCTTCCGAAAGAGGCCTCCGTCAGCATCACATCCTTAGCTAGTTAGCCGTCGTTTCCTCTTGCGGGTAGTCGTAGGCTCGCTGTGTTCATGAATTCTCCGGTTTGTCAGCAAACATTTTTTTTGAATTCAATTGCATCCACATCCCGCCGTATTCTGGAATCATGAGCCAGAGTCACCGAATCTCATCGGATTCATTACTTAGTTTATGAATTCGTGAATATATTTTGTGTAGCCCAATCAATCTCGATTCGAAGAAAGTGATAATCCGCTCAACTGAATCATGAACACATCAAATCCAGAATCTTCTAACAGCACGTGGGACTACAAGAAATGAATGTTTTCGTATCAAGGTCGGCTTGCCGAAGCCGACCAGTAGCGCGACCTCACCGCCTCCGACCGCGACCAGCCCCAGGACGAAGTGGACCAGCTGGCGGTGGAGGGGGTCAAGACGGAGGCCTCCCACAAGGCAGAACTAAGCCAGCTGGCGCAAGAGTGCAACAAGGAATGCAGCTGAGGAGCTGGCGAAAGCCGTCGAGAAGGGCACCCAGCTCGAGAAGGATCTCGACGCCCGTACCCGCGTTTGGGCCCTGCGGGAGAACGGGATGCTGGGCACGGTGCATCATGATGACGAGGCCTTGTTCAGCATCACGGTAAGTTAGTTTTCTCCTTGTTTGGCCCGGCTAGCCGGCATATTGCTTTTTGGCTTATTACCATGCTCCCTTCGCTAGGGGTCTTTCATGAGAGGCAGGAGTCGGCCGAGGCAGCGGGCGATGGGGGGCGGAGATCGACACCCACGCCGCCTGGACATTCTCGGAGCTAATCCTGGCCACCGAGGCCCGCCTGAGAGCCGTGGAGGGGAACATCCAACGGCAGTTCGAGGCCGGGCTGAGCATGACCGCCTGCAGTGGTGCCGAATTACGTCACCCGGTTAGCGCGGTGGTTGGAAGCCGGCGTGGAGCGACTCGGTGTGTGGAGGGCCTCCGTGGGCCAGTGCCAGCGCCGATATGACGTTGCGCTTTGTCTTGTCCTGGTACCCGGGTGTGGACCTCGACCGCCTGGCCAGCGCGGAGGACGACTTGGCGACGCGGGCGCCTCGGATCGCCGGGCCCGCCAGCTAATTGTCCTCGTTCACCCCGCATGACGAGTTCGCCCACGAACGAACGGAGCACGACGAGGAACTCCCCGCCAACGACTTGGGCCTGAGAGCATCTCCAACAGCCGCGCTACGCGCCGCGCCCAAAAAACGCATTTGCCGCGCGCGCTTCGGTTGGTTTGCCTCGCCACGCAGCGCTGGCTCCAGCAGCAGCGCTATAATGCAGCGCGCGCGCCGCTCCAGCGGTGTCTAAAAATGCAGCGCGCGCAGCAAGCACAAACCACATATACAATTCAACAAATACAAGAAAAACGATCAAACAAACAAAATAATTCAACAATAAATAGTTATTACAACTCAAACAAATAGTTTATCGTTCAGTACAACAAATAATGCAATAAACAAAACCAATAGTTCATGAACAATACAATACATAATGCAATGAAATCATGCTTTTTGTCGTCCATGCCATGCCCACCACTCTTCAATCAGATCCTTCTGAAGATCATTGTGCGTTGCGGGACGTCGAATGGCATGATAGGAGGCAACAAAACGGGCTACCCTTTCAGCCCTCCGTCGCACTCGCACGGGATGTCCCAAGAGCTCATACTGTGAGTAGTCTAAATCTTGGCCACGCTCATTCTCCATGATCATGTTGTGCATGATCACACAAGCGTGCATGATGTACCAAAGCATTTTTTGATCCCAAAATCTAGCCGGTCCTCTCACAATAGCAAATTGGGCTTGCAAAATCCCAAATGCTCTCTCCACATCTTTTCTAGTAGCCGCCTGAGCATTGTGGAAATCAAGATTTTTCTTACCTTCTGGCTTTTTCAACGGCTTCACGAATGTTTGCCACTTTGGATAGATGCCATCCGCTAGATAATAGCCATAGTTGTACGTATGGCCATTTGCTACAAACTGTACCGGTGGCAACTCACCATTCGCAATCTTATTCATCAGTGGTGACCGGTTGACAACATTGATGTCATTCAAAGATCCATGCATCAAAGAATGCATGCCAAATCCAAGTCTCCTGATCGGCCACCGCTTCAAGGATTATAGTGGAACCCTTTTTTTGGCCGTGGAATTGCCCATGCCATGCCTTTGGACAATTCTTCCAACTCCAATGCATGCAATCTATTGAGCCAAGCATGCCAGGAAAGCCGCGAGATTTGTTCATCGCCAATAGCCTTGCGGCGTCTTCAGCAGTGGGAGATCTCAAATACTCCTCGCCAAACACTTGCACAATTCCCACTGCAAAGCGCTTGACACACATGATGGCTTGACTCTCACCCATAGCCAAGTGATCATCAACTAGATCGGCCGGGATACCATATGGCAACATACGCAAAGCGGCTGTCACCTTCAGAAAGGTGCTATGCCCGAGCTCTCCAGCAGCATTCCTCCTTTGCTGGAAAAACCGGTCATGAATCGCTAGTTTCTCTGCAATGCGCTTGAACAAGTTTGTGCTCATCCTAAACCGGCGACGAAAATATGACTCCGGGTATGTGGGATTCTCCACGAAATAGTTCTTCATCAATCTGTTATGGGAATCAATCCTATCTCTCCAAAAAAAATCCCGACCCATAACCGAACCACCGTGCTTCGGTTTTTTATTGATATGCATAGCTATGATCATTGCAAGATCCTCCTCCTCTTCCCTATCAAATTCATCTTCGGAAGAATCATGCGACGAACTCATCTACAATGTTCAATACTATACTATCAAAACTACAATTCAAAATATGCACCAAATTCAGTTTGGAGCAATACATACCTTGTAGGTGTTTTGTCGAACACCTTGCGGGCGCGGCGCGGCAGCGAGCCGTCGGGCGCTGTTCCTCGTACGCCGGAGGCGCGCGAGGTCCGGTCGGACTAGGAGGGGGTGGGGCGGAAGCGCAGCGGCGCGGGGAGGCCGGCGAAGCGCCTGAGCGGTCGCCGGCGGGCGCGGGCGGCGGCCGGTAGCGGAGGCAGACCGGGAAGCGCGAGTCGCCGGCGGGCGAGGGGGCGGCGCCGGGATAGGCCGGGGAAGCGCTGAGGTCGCCGGGGGCGCGAGCGGCGGCGGCGTGGCCGGATGGGGGCGAGCGAGCGCGAGAGAGAGGAACGAGCGCGGTAGAGCCGGCGCGCGCGGATGGGAAGAAGGAAGAAAGGAGAGTTCGCGCGCGCTCGAGTGTGCGACGCGCGGAAGTGGACGCACCAAATCAACAGCGCGGGATGGGGCTTTCACCAGCGCGTCCAACTCGTTTTAGCGCGCGCGTTTTTTGCGCGCCCGCTGGAGCTGTCCGATGTGTTGCGCGCGTGCTAAAATGGCGTTTTTTTGCGACGCAGCGCTAGTATAACGCGGCTGTTGGAGATGCTCTGATGCTTGACAACCTGGACGATAGCTCGGCCGAGACGGGTGCTTACGCCGACGACGAGGCCGACCAAGATGACACCGCTACGTCCGAGCGCCCTGGGTCCGCCACGGCAGCTGCGTCCACTTCGGCCGAGCCGGCGCGGACCGGAGCCGACGTGGACATCACTTAGGTCTTCTTTTTATTTTTCCTATACTGGAACTTGGTTAGGTAGTGGGCCCACCCACGGTGTAGTTTATGTAATGAACTCCCAGCCGTGAGCATTTTGTTATGCGCAAATGTGTGTGCGTTCGCTTCTGCTTTCGACCTTGGACCTTCAATCTTGTTCGATTTCTCTCGTAGCTCCCCCCTCCCACGCTAGGTGGACAGCGAGGAGCCGGTCTGCGACTGTTATCACTGCACGTAGTATCTTTACTTTGTCCAATTGCAATTTTATCAGTTTTGTCCAAATTAATTGAGCGGAAGCTCGAAGGAAAACATATCTCGCGTTTGTTTCATTTTCTATCCCACGAAAATGTGGAGAAAAGCAGTCATACTGGAATCTGATTTGGCAGTATCTCATTGTACAATGAAATTAATCTTTCTGAGTCCTTTGTATGAATGTTGACGAAAGATCAAGTCTGATTCACTAGTATACGTGTTGGACAGAAGACAAGAATTTCTATTAGCGGAACATAGGAGTACATATTTTTCTTATTTATGTCCACAAATTATCTAGACCTTGTCCTGTTACATCTACTAATTATTTATTGCAAAGAAAGGAGAAAAAAAAATCCTCTTTTATGTTTCATGCGGGCTTTTGTGCTGCTATTTATATATACTCACTTCATCAATGTTTATTTGGTTGTGCCTGGGCAAATGAGATTGATTACATGACTGCATGTATGGAGTGGCACCTACTTGAAATGGTCATGAACACTCCCATTTCTCTGTCTTCCTTCGGCCTTGCTTGACTACACAATGCTCCCACAACACCGTGCACCTCATGTCCAGAAGGAGGGTATTTGACTCTTCAATGGTTTCATAAATTTCAACTACGGAGATGATGTATAGCCAACTAGGATTAGGAGGAAACGGGATGTTGCACATGTACGTGTTGCTATATGCGCTCTTGCTCCAGTGCACTCACATAACTGTCTTGCGAAAAATTTGTCGTCCTAATTGCAAAATGTAGAAATAGCACTATGGTACTCGTTTATTCATATGCTAGCAAAGCAACACGTACTATCAGGAAATTAGTAACAACTATGTAGTTGTAATTGGGCTTTGTCGAGAAAACGATCCACCGTTACGAGCAGCAGGAAAGCAACAAATTTTAGTCAAATTTTATGCAAAAACCGTGATGTTTGTGCAAACTAACGGACACCAACAATCTTTCTGTGCAAGGGCATCTCGAACGGCAACCCGCAAATTTTCTCTCGCATTCGGCCGCGGACCTGGACGCGGGAGTCCACCATCCAACGCTTCCCGCATACATCCAGCCAACAATTAGAAATAATGGGACGAAATCCGTTCAAACCGGGCAGATTTCATTGAAGTCCAGGCATTTTTTTTAGAAAAGGAGGATGACCCCCGCCCTTTGCATCTGGGCGATGCATGCAGCCAGTTTATTAATTATTCACACAAGACCATACAAAGCCATACAACAGTAACACTAAAGCCAACGTCTAGGCAACATCTGTCGCTACTCCTATCCAGTTGATGAGGGGGCGCTGACAATCTTCTGGGCCTAATGCCAAACAGACCTCGCAGTCAAACCTAACATCTAAGACCTGAGGTCCTAACCAGGACGCCTCCCGGGTATGGGGCACCCACCAGTCCGGTGCAGTCCTCAACCAGGACGCCGGCCGGGTATGAGGTCGCCGCAGCCACCTGCCACCAATCCATCATTAGTGTTGTACTACTGCATTAACCTTACCTTCTCTAGCTGTCGCCGACGCCACCACGACGCCAGACAACGCCACCATTCTGTGCTCGTCCATCATCACACACCCGCCGGTGACACTCCACTGCTCCATGCCCCTGAGACCCGCTGTTGTCGATGTGTCAGATACCATTCCGCTCCTCCTCTTATCCCCTCCAGCCAACACTTGCTCCAAAACGATGCCCCCATGAAGGAAAACGACATCGAAAAGTCGCCATCGTATGATCCAGTAGATCCAGATCTAGGGTTTCCCCCGGAACCTCCCGATCAGGTTGACGTGACCTGCAACGATGTTGCCTCGAGAAGGGAACGACGTCCGAGATGCCGCCATCGTCCGCCATGACCGCAGTCAGGCGCGATTTTCACCGGAAGCCAGGTCGTCACGATCTCGCGGTTGTCTGGAACCGAGCGGAGTCTCGCCATGAAGACGAACATGGACGTCGGTACACCGGAGGAGATCCGACGTCTCCTCACCGGTCCCTCCACGCAACGCCCGTCGACTGAAGGCCACCCCACGGCGGATCCGATCGGGGATGGATCCGCAGTCACCGCAGCCACCATCTCCGCGCAGATCCGGCACCCCGTCGGATGGGGAGCTGCACCGCCGCCGTCCATCGCAGGGTCTCCGCTCCGCCGGCCGATGGCGATTCGGCCACCGCCGCACGGCCAGGGATCGCTGCCCCAGCCGCCGCCTTTGTATCCCACGAGAAGGGCCACCCCTTCCGCCTCCAATCGGATCTCGCGCGTCCACCCGCCCAGGTGCCTTCCGCGCCGGCCCGTCGCCACCGCGGCCCTCGTCGGGGACTGTGGCGGCAGAGGGAGGCGCGAGAGGAGGCTTGCGGCGCCAGGGTTTGGGGGCCCCTGGCGTCGCCTATGGGGAGGCGATGCGAGGGGAAGGGGCCGGTGATTGAAGTCCAGACATAATTTACATAGAAGATGGATATTTTGACTGTTTAGCAAAAACATAACTAAACCTAAACCTAAACCTACACCATATACCGGACAACCATCTCGCATGCATGGCCGCGCTGCCCCTGCCGCATCGCCGTCTCCGTCGGTGCCCTTGTCGTCACCGTCGTGGTCCTTCTAGCGGCCTAACAACCCAGAGGGCCACGACATCATATTGCACTGTGTGGAGTGACACCGTGGCCACTAGCGACCTGGCCTTCAGAGCTCTGGCTAAGGACTCGCCACGACCGGCGTTGGCGGAGCAGTCGCTAAGTGACCACTCTTCGTGAATCATAGCGAGCTCGCCATCAGGGTGGCAACGACGAGTGGCGCCCGTGTCTGAAGTGGTCATGAAGGAGTCGAGTGCTCGCGTGGAGGCGAGGTCAGAGTCATTGTGGACCTAGTCCGACACCTCGTTGCTCTTGGCGAACGCGGAACGGCAACCGGCATTGTGATACGTCCAAAATGTATCTATAATTTCTGCTTGCTCCATGCATGTTTTGGGTGATATTGCTATGCTTTTGATACACTTTCATACACTTTTGATCATATTTGGACTAACCTATTAACTCAGTGCACCCCAGTGCCAGCTTCTGTTTTCTGCTGTTTTGTATTTCAGGTTTTCCCATTACTTAAATTGCCAGAAAAATTCCGGGAAAAATATAAAAAAAATCAGCGCTCCAGAAGCTTCCACGCGCCAGAAGTGGGGCCAGAGGGGAGCCAGGGGCAGCCCAGGCGGCTTGCCCACGCGGCCCCACCCTTGGCCGCGCCAGGGGGCGCCTGGGCCCCCCTCTCCGCCTCTGGTGACCCCCTTTGGCATATATTTACCTCCCATCGCGGAAACCCTGATTCCAGAACCCTTTTCTCCAGAAGCAATTCCGATCTCCGCCGCCATCGCCACCAAGTTTCGGGGGACCAGAATTCCTGTGCCGGCATCCTGCCGGGACGGGGAAGTGCCCCCGGATTCATCTCCATCGACGTTGCTTCCTCCCTCCATGATGCGGGAGTAGTTCCTCCTCGGGGCTGAGGTTTCTACCAGTAGCTATGTGGTCAATTCTCTCTCCCATGATGTGATTTTCGTTATGATCAAAGGCTAAGTTAATCTAGGGTGATCCCATGATATTTCCCCTTCCTCTATGTATTGGATTGATGTACTCACTTGTCTTTATCTAGTATAATCTCCGAGACCAAGGTGACAGCGGTCTATTGGACATGGATTAGAAGAATATTTTCATGAGTGATTTCCTCTTTTGTGTGTGGATTGAAGATTGAGAGTCTCTTGGTGCTTGTCTTTGACTATCCTTGAGATATGTTGTGGTGATTGTGGTACTCTCTTTGGATGGCCGCGGTGACATTGGGAAATCCATAGATTGAGAACTACGAACTTTGAGGTGTGCTTTTGTAGCCCTACATAATTCTCGTCCTCTCTTGACCACAAAGGAATGACCTCCGAGTGCGTCCCCCTTGCATGTTTTATGGGAAATATCATGTGATTCGATTATCTCAATGTTGTTGGGAGTTGCCACTAGTGAAAGTATGAAGCCTAGGCCTTGTTTCCACCGTTGCAATACCATTTGTGCTCACGTTTACCACTTGTTTGCTTGCTGCACTTTTTATTACAGATTTATATTACTTTGTTTTGCCACTCCTATCATCCATATTTTACCATCTCTTCGCCGAACTAGTGCACCTATACATCTGACAAGTGTATTAGGTGTGTTGGGGACACAAGAGACTTCTTGTATCTCGATTGCAGGGTTGCTTGAAAGGGGTACGTTCAACCTCCACTTCCCTGAGTTCGATAAACCTTGGGTTACTCACTGTCCTACAAACCTCTGCTCTTGGAGGCCCAACACTGTCTACAGGAATAGAAGCGTGTAGTAGACATCAAGCTATTTCTGGCGCCATTGCCGGGGAAGTGAGGTAAGTGAAGGTACCTTCTCTAGATCTTGCAATTAAATCTTTTTGTTTCTTGTTTTTATTTCACTAGTTTTGCTTAATGGAAAACAACAAAAATATGAGAGAGCTTTATAAGCTATACCTTGCTTTGGGACATGATGTGTTTGAAGAGAAAATTAAAAAACCTATGGAACTTTATTATTTGCATAACAATCATGATGGTGGTGATGTTATTAGTATGCTTTCTTTGAATATTAGTATTGCTAATGACATGGAAAGCTCTAAGCTTGGGGATGACACGTTTGATGAACATGATATTTTTAGTCCCCCAACTTTTGAGGAGAAAATTACTTTGATGATACTCTGCCTCCTATATATGATGATTACAATGATGAATATGATATTTTCAGTCCACCTACTATTGAGGATAAAATTTATTATGATTATGATATGCCTCCTAAATACGATGATTACCATGATGGTTATGATAGTCTTACTCTCACTATTCCTAATAAGAAAGATTTTGCTTATATGAAGAGTAATGACACTGTTATGCTTTTGGATCATGGAAATAATGCCTTATGTGATAGTTATATTGTTGAGTTCATCCATGATGCCACTGAAATTTATAATGAGAGAGGGAGACTTGGTTCTAAATATCTTAATAATAAGAAGTTTCCTCTCTTTATGGTGAATATTTTGAAGTTATGCTTGTTTTGCCTTCCTATGCTAGTTGCTTTGTGTTTCAATGAATTATTCTATTGCAATATTCCTATGCATAGGAAGCATGTTAGGCTTAAATGTGTTTAGTATTTGCTTCTTGATGCTCTCCTTTGTTCTTCAACTCTTATTCCTACGAGAGCATCATTAAAGTCTTAAGCCTATCTTTATGGCTATAAAGAAAGAGCTCTAGGGCGACAACCCTTGTTATCTTTGCTTTCAGTTTGTTCTTTCAGTTTTTAGTGGTCTTGATGTTTGTTACTACTGTAGCAACATCATTGTATCTTTATTTTTCAGCTTTGTGCCAAGTTTAGCCTCTGATTGCAAGAAAGTTCAAAAGTTGTGACGTGCAGTCCAGAAAACAGATTCTGTCCTTGGACAGAAAAAATCGTATAAAATCACCAGATCATCTTTTTGATCTGAATTTTTTTGACAGCATGCTCTATACAATTGGCTTTCGGGTGTCTGGTCTGAGTTTTTTTATTTGAGTTGCAGAAGTGCCCCGAAAAAATTATTTACTACCTGCTGGTCTGTTTTTCACAGATTCTGTCCTGTTTTGCCTTTTCTTCGTTTTGCAAACCTTGAGCTTGCTTTTTCTTTGCAAAAACCTTTTGGCAATCTTGAGAAACAGTAGCTCTTCAAGATTATCCTTATTTCCAGTAGGGAAAAAATTATTTTATTATGGGTACTTACCTCGCTAATCAGATTATGATGAGTTATGTATGAAGGGAGTTTTCAAGTGTGCGAGGGAAGATGATAAAAGAAGACTCAGGAGGGTCAAACGCTCAAGCTTGGGGATGCCCCCGTGCACCCCCAAGAAATATTCAAGAAAACTCAAGCGTCTAAGCTTGGGGATGCCCCCGTGCATCCCCTTCTCCATCAAGAATTATCAGTTCGTCTTTCGTTCCACTATATTTTAATCACTTCATGCGTTATGTGCTATGCTTGGAGCGTCTTGCTCTTAGTTTCCTTTTTAGTTTTCTTTAGCTTTGCTTGCTGTTCATAACAAGTTGGATCCTAGCCTTCATCGTTTGGGAGAAAAACACGCTCCACTCCACTGTAGAACACAACATAGGCTTGCATGCGCACCTTCTTGTGTGTGTTCTTTATCTTTTCATAGCTGCTGTCATGCTTAGCTCTTAGTTTTCATGCTTATCTTTTTAAGAGCTTTTGTTTAGGTTGTTGCTTCTGGAACTCTCTTGAGTTATCATGCTTATCTTGTTAAGAGAGTTGGCTTCTGTGGCACTGGTTGATATGTCTATGATAAAAATGCTATGTGCATAATGGTGCTTAGTAGTTCATGTTTTCTTATGGTTAGTCTCAAATAGCTGGGGGTTCTTAATGTGTTATTGAAGTACCAGCATGATTTGTTTGCCTATGATGTGGTATGGTTTAGTGATATCTTCCTCCAAGAATTTATTTTGATTGACTTGGCATATGCTCACGCATATTTAAGACTGTAAAGAAAGTCTATCAAGCCTTGATGATCTTTAATTTCTGAGTAGTGATATAACTTCCATGCCCGATTCAATGTTGCTTTGTCGCTCTGCATGATTATGGTCGCCATTGCTCTCTTAGTTGGTCGCTCCCAGTCTTTTTCTAGCATTCACCTGTACTAAGCGGACTGACTGCTTGTGCATCCAAAATCCTTGAAACCAGTTATGCCATATGAGTCCACCATACCTACCTATATGTGGTATTTCACCGCCACTCCAAGTAAATTTACATGTGCTACCTTTAAAACCTTCAAAATAATTCCTTGTTTTTGCAATACATAGCCCATGGGAAAGTAGCTTAAAAACTATTGTGGTAAAGAATATGTCGCTTATGTATCTTATTTCTTATAAGTTGCTTGTTGAGCAGTATCCATGTTTCTGCGGACGCCGTCAACTGTTACACTTTTGTTGAATATCATGTGAGTTGCTATGCATGTTCGTCTTGTCTGAAGTAAGGGTGATTTGCCATGAGTTGAATGGTTTGAGTATGCATATTTTTAGAGAAGAACATTGGGCCGCCAACCAAAGCCATGTATCATGGTGGAAATTTCAGCTTGGACATTAATCCTCAATCTCTTATGAGAATATTATCTGTTGTTGAATGCTTAAGCATTAAAGAGGAGTCCATTATCTATTCTCTATGTTGTCCCGATATGGATTTCCTCAAGTTGAGATCTATCAAAAACGAGAAATCAAATGCGATCTATCTCCTTGGACCTTTGTACAGGTGACATAGAGGTACCCCTTTGTGACACTTGGTTGAAACATATGTAATGCAATGATAATCCATGGAAATCCGAGCTAATTAGGACAAGGTGCGAGCACTATTGGTATTCGATGCATGAGGCTTGCAACTTATAGGATGTCTTATGCATAACACATATGAAGTATTACTACCGTTGACAAAATTGTTTCTATGTTTTCAAAATAAAAAGCTCTAGCACATGAGTAATCCCTGCTTCCCTCTGCGAAGGGTCATTCTTTTACTTTTATGTTGAGTCTCCACCTTCTTTCTTCAGAGCACCAACTATTGAGAGCATGATTGTCATCCTGAGTGTAATGTGCATTGTCCCAAAGTACCATTGTCTTCTGCATAATTGTGATATCACTTATTCTGAAATCATTGTATCTAGTCGTCACTTAAACTTCGGAGGTGCTCCTGCATTTATGTTTTGCTTCACTAAAGGGGGCAAGCGAGGTATCACTTTGTCATGTTTGCACGCCATGCTCACTACAAATCTATTGGGTGTTACAGTATCATATTGTAAACTTTCAGTTCTTTGTGATATTCTCATGAGGTAACTTAATTACTAAAGATTCATTATCTCAATAAGCATTTGTCATGTGATTGTGAAAGAATCTTTGGTAGCATGTCACCACAGAAATTATGCTTGTTATCATTTACCTACTCGAGGACGAGCAGGAATTAAGCTTGGGGATGTTGATACGTCCAAAACGTATCATTAATTTCTGCTTGCTCCATGCATGTTTTGGGTGATATTGCTACGCTTTTGATACACTTTCATACAATTTTGATCATATTTGGACTAACCTATTAACTCAGTGCACCCCAGTGCCAGCTTCTGTTTTCTGCTGTTTTTGTATTTCAGGTTTTCCCATTACTTAAATTGCCAGAAAAATTCCGGGAAAAATATATAAAAAATCAGCGCTCCAGAAGCTTCCACACGCCAAAAGTGGGGCCAGAGGGGAGCCAGGGGCAGCCCAGGCGGCCTGCCCACGCGACCCCACCCCTGGCCGCGCCGGGGGGCGCCTGGGCCCCCCTCTCCGCCTCTGGTGACCCCCTTTGGCATATATTTACCTCCCGTCGCGGAAACCCTGATTCCAGAACCCTTTTCTCCAGAAGCAATTCCGATCTCCGCCTCCATCGCCACCAAGTTTCGGGGGACCAGAATTCCTGTGCCGGCATCCTGCCGGGACGGGGAAGTGCCCCCGGATTCATCTCCATCGACGTTGCTTCCTCCCTCCATGATGCGGGAGTAGTTCCTCCTCGGGGCTGAGGTTTCTACCAGTAGCTATGTGGTCAATTCTCTCTCCCATGATGTGATCTTCGTTGTGATCATAGGCTATGTTAATCTAGGGTGATCCCATGATATTTCCCCTTCCTCTATGTATTGGATTGATGTACTCACTTGTCTTTATCTAGTATAATCTCCGAGACCAAGGTGACAGCGGTCTATTGGACATGGATTAGAAGAATATTTTCATGAGTGATTTCCTCTTTTGTGTGAGGATTGAAGATTGAGAGTCTCTTGGTGCTTGTCTTTGACTATCCTTGAGATATGTTGTGGTGATTGTGGTACTCTCTTTGGATGGCCGCGGTGACATTGGGAAATCCATAGATTGAGAACTACGAACTTTGAGGTGTGCTTTTGTAGCCCTACATAATTCTCGTCCTCTCTTGACCACAAAGGAATGACCTCCGAGTGCGTTCCCCTTGCATGTTTTATGGGAAATATCATGTGATTCGATTATGTCAATGTTGTTGGGAGTTGCCACTAGTGAAAGTATGAAGCCTAGGCCTTGTTTTCACCATTGCAATAACATTTGTGCTCACGTTTACCACTTGTTTGCTTGCTGCACTTTTTATTACAGATTTATATTACTTTGCTTTGCCACTCCTATCATCCATATTTTACCATCTCTTCGCCGAACTAGTGCACCTATACATCTGACAAGTGTATTAGGTGTGTTGGGGACACAAGAGACTTCTTGTATCTCGAATGCAGGGTTGCTTGAAAGGGGTACGTTCAACCTCCACTTCCCTGAGTTCGATAAACCTTGGGTTACTCACTTAAGGGAAATTTGCTGTTGTCCTACAAACCTCTGCTCTTGGAGGCCCAACACTGTCTACAGGAATAGAAGCGTGTAGTAGACATCACATTGCGTCGGTGGTACCATGCCGTGCGTAACCGCCATAACCGCCTCTTCTGAGGTAGTGGAGGAGGTGGCCCCGCGCCTTCTTGATTGCGGACGGCAACCCCTCTATGACGGCGAGGCAGTAGCGGCGCGGCGGCGACGGTGGCGTATAACGGCTGCACGACGGGGACGCCGGCTCCTCCTGGTTGGATCTGGAAGCCGCGGTAATGCGGGGGCGAGGCCGGTTCCTCCTTCATGCGGCGTCTGATCTAGACGTCGCAGTTTTGCGGGGGCGTGGTTGGCTCCACCTTCACAGGCCAGAGCGAGGACGCCGGATCGCGCTTCACGTGGTGGCGCGGCGGGTATGGCGGCTCCTCCTTGACGCTAAGACATGGTGTGATCTTTCCAAAGCTGTGCGGATTCTCTCGTATGATAACAGAGACTAATTGTCTAGAGGTGGTGAACCTCTAGAAGTCTCGTCACAATAGTCACTCCGTAGTGACACCGGTACTAGCAGAAATTGGAGAGCTCTCTTCCTTTTTTGATTCCTTTTGTATTCAACATGTAATGAGGTGAGCCAATGTACCGGCTCATCTTTGTGCTAAACATGCTTGCATGTTGATGGTCACCGAAAGTTGAACAGATGATAGACCACCCTTCTTGCTCACTAGCATGTTGGCTGATGATGTCAGGAGTACTTTTGTTGAATAAAGCTTTCAAGTTTGAATAAAAAAAGGATACCTAGACAGCTCGGGCCGAGGCCAATTACTTGGCTCGTACGTCCACATTTTTTATCAGTACTTAAATTTTTGAAGAAAATACTTCAGCATTTAGCACCGCCTGAAAATTTTGCCAAAAAAATAAGATAGTTTGCTTTTTAATTTTCGTTGTGAGAGTAGCCCTACATTGACATGTACTATAGGACATCAATTAATCTCAAGAGGGCCTTTATATATCATCGATTTCTCTCAGTATTCTGTGCGCGGTTTCGCTGGGAAGGTTTAGCTTAGCTCTATGCCCATGATGAATAGTTTGACGGTGTATTTACGTTGCGTCATGGGAGTTGTAGGATTGGGAGGTGACGGGAATGCTGATTTGGTGGTCAACAAACTAATCCACAAAAAGTGAACGTCTCCATCGGTGCAAACCTATGCGAGACCAAAGTGAACGTCATTGCATCTTATTATCACCACCCGATTCGATGGAGTTATCTTTGAACTCCGATCTAGATCAATTGGTCTGGACCGGTATTCAAGGTGGCTGCCTATGTGGATTCACTAGCTGATTGGGTCGAAGATCTTGGAGCGAACTAGAAACAGGAAGGCTTGGAGCAAACTAGCTGATTGGCTAACCTGGCCGGCCTAGGCCTGCAGCATGCAGGTCGTTCCTTGTGCCGCCAGCTACAGCCCCAAGGAAGTGGTGTTTGGCGAAACGGAGACAATGTCCAGAAGGTCGTGTCCACGTGGCACGCAGTGTGACCCGAGTTGCCACCATTCAGCAGCTCCTACGCAGGAGGCCTGCGTCAGCATCACATTCGTAGCAAGGATGTACTTTCTCTCAATCTATCTACAATCAGATTTTGCGCTGGCTCACTTTTTCAATTCAATTGCGCCATGTCGTATTTTGTACTCTCGTGGGATTCACGACTTAAATTTTGAATTCATCAATCAAGTGTGGATTGCCCCATCACACTTGATTCATAGAAAGTGAAAAATCGCTAAACTGAATGACAGAGCAACACGAATCAGTCTGATTTTTTTACCCTTGTACTAATACGAATGTAGTTCAAATGATCACATAAACGTATACACATGCACACGTCCAGCCGGTGAGTCAAAAGCATGCACAACTAGAGACAACCACTGCGACCAAGGTGTTTCCGAAGAACAAGGACTATATTGATGATGCTGCATCTGCTTCATGTCCCTGGTCTTTCTCGTAGTTGTTATAGGCATCTATCCGTACTCTTGGGGATGTCGGCCAATAGGAACCACGGTTCTAAATTGCAAGCTATGGCTATTATAGACAAAATCGTTAGCACGATAAATTGGAGCTATAGGGCGCCATATGATGCTAAATATCACTAAACGACTTAGTGCGATGCATGTCGAACTGTTGTAGCGCCGAGATAGCGTGCTACTTAAATTATGATAGGAACCCACACTGGTAAACGATGGTCACCATACCTGGTTCCGGGAGAGTCACATTGGATCTCCATAAATCCTTTTGGGCTTGCAAAAAGATCAACTAGCGATAGCAGGCCAAAACCACAACTTCCTTTCTTAGGTCGGGTACGTAGGAATTGATGGACAATTCGACAGAAAAAAAAAGAGTGACAAACCTCGCATATATAGAGGTCCATCGTCACCAACATTTCTTATGAAATGTGCTCCAATGTCTTGCCTCCTCCCTGCTCTCAACGTTGGTTCTTGCATGTGCAACACTAGGCCATGGTGCACCAAACGTGAATTTAGCTTGCATCACAGAGGTGGAGAATGGCACCTAACAATATATGATTTTTTTTCGATAAAGGACTTTTCATTGAATAGATATATCGAGGTGATACAATCTATTGAAAGAAAGCCCGGCCTCTGCATAGCTAGATGCACACAGCCAAAAAGTCGAGAGCAACCTTAAATAAAAAAATCAATACAAAGCCAAGCAATAAATCATGTCCAGCCTAAGAAGCGGTAGACCCTATCCGTAAATCACACCGCCATCCATGGGGGTAGAAAACCTCTCTGGCCGTACACTCCAGCCGTGTAGACGCCATTATAAAAAGGTCCTTGTCCTCCGGCTTCTGCAGGATAGACCACGTATGGAGCCAATGTGTACAAACATGGATAACCTGCATAGGAGAAGAAACACATTTATTGTTAAAAATCACATCATTCCTGGTAAGCCACATTGCCCAACATAAGTCCGCCGCTCCCACAAGAATATATGCAGAAAATTGTTTATCAATACCCCGCAACCAGTTGCCGAACATATTCCGTGCACTGCGTGGTGGGTGTAAATTCGAAGCTACTTGGACCATGTCCCAAACTGTCCGAGCAAACTTGCACTCGAAAAATAAGTGTTTAATAGACTCGTCATGTTGGCAAAAGACACATGTCTTGGACCCATGCCAGTTTCGTCGTGCCAGGTTATCTCTGGTTAGGATGACTCCTTTGTTTAGAAACCAGAGGAAAATCTTCACTCTTAGAGGAATTTTTAGCTTCCACAATTTCCTATTATCAACTAGAACATCACAATGAACCATTGCATCATACATGGATTTGACCGAAAATTTGCCATTCTGATGCAAGTTCCATCGAAAAGTGTCCGGCTCATATGACAGTTGAATGTCCTCCAGGCGAGTGAGTAACTCATTCCATGCTGCCAGACGAGAGTGCCCAAAAGATCCCTACGAAAAGAAATATAGGGGTTTTCTTGTCCAAGGACTTGTTTGATCGTGACGAATTTATGTCTAACAATCCGGTACAAGCTTGGATATTGCACCATTAGTGAGTTGTTCCCTAACCAGGTATCTTCCCGGAAACAAATCTGAGAACCATCCCTAACCGAGAAGGTCCCAAATTGGAAGAATAATTCCTTGGCCTTCATGACACCACTCCAAAAATGCGAATCCCCAGGCTTTCAATGAATTTGAGAAATGGCATTGGATCCCACATACTTGTTGCGAATGATTTCCTGCCATACTCCATTCTCAGTGAGTAATTTATAAACCCACTTGCTGAGAAGAGCAATGTTTTTAATCTCAAGGTCTTGGATACCCAGACCCCCCTAACTTTTAGGTCTGCATAATACGCTCCACGTAGCAAGTCGATATTTTTTGGTTTCGTTATCAGACTGCCACAAAAATCTGGACCTAAATTAATCAAGCCGCTGTAGAACCC
Source organism: Secale cereale (assembly GCA_902687465.1). Taxonomy (NCBI): domain Eukaryota; kingdom Viridiplantae; phylum Streptophyta; class Magnoliopsida; order Poales; family Poaceae; genus Secale; species Secale cereale. Next base: position 676,319,703 of record LR738713.1, read on the forward strand.
CTTTCGGCAGGTGGAAGAATGACAACATATATAAAACCATGTTGCTTAGGACGGAATTGATCACGATCAGTCGGCACCCATAAGACAAGAGTTTGGCCTTCCAACTGGCTAATCGTTTCTCAAGTCTCTCTTCCATTTGCCTCCACTCAGCGATGCTTAAACGCCGATAGTGTATGGGAATACCCAAATACCGAATCGGAAACTGCCCAAGTTGGCATCCAAAAATCTTGGCATATTCGGATGCTGATTCTGCAGCATCACCAAAGCAAAAAAGTTCGCTTTTATGGAAATTAATTTTGAGGCCAGAAAGTTCCTCAAAAGCACATAAGAGCAGCTTGAGATTTCTTGCCTTATCTAGATCATGATCCAAGAATAGTATCGTGTCATCCGCATATTGTTGAATGGATAGTCCATCTTCTACCAAGTGTGGGATTACACCACTAATTTGACCATCCAGCTTAGCCCGCTCAACAAGGGTAGCTAGCATGTCAGCGACTATGTTAAACAAGATGGGAGATGCGGGGTCGCCTTGACGAAGCCCCTTCCGTGTCTGAAAATAGTTGCCCACATCATCGTTAACTTTTATGGCCACACCACCTCCAGAGACAAAGCTCTCTACCCAGCGACACCATTTTTGCGAAAACCCCTTCATGCGCAAAGTTTGCATCAGGAAGGGCCACTTAACTTTGTCGTATGCTATTTCAAAATCAATTTTAAGAATGACCCCGTTCAACTTTTTCCGGTGCAGGTCATGAACAGTTTCATGCAGGACGACCACTCCATCTACTATGTTTCGTCCTTGCATAAATGCCGTTTGAGTGGGTTTAACGACATGATCAGCTACACCGTACAACCGATTAGTCACTACCTACGTAAAAAGTTTAAAGCTAACATTTAGGAGACAAATCGGTCGATATTGTTGAATACGACTAGCCTCTCTAATCTTAGGCAGTAGGATAATTTCCCCAAAGTTTAGACGAGCAATATCAAGGTCCTCGGAATGCAGTTGGTTAAACAACTGAACCAAGTCTGCTTTAATCACGTCCCAAAAGCATTGATAGAACTCTGCGGGAAAGCCATCCGGTCCCGGCGCCTTGTTGTGTTCCATCTGAAACACAACAGTTTAAATTTCCTCCTCTGAAAACGGAGAGGTTAGGAATTCATTTTCCGCATCTTTAACTTGAGTAATGTGATGAGTAACAGATTCGTCCAACTGAAAATTAGTTTGAGCTGAAGGACCAAAAAGGTCTTTGTAATACTTAGTGATAAAATTTCTAAGTGGTACATCCCCCTCAATTCTACCTTCCTCCTGGTCAATGTTTGGGATATCGCTTATCGGGAACTTATCGGTCGACCCATGATAAGAGGTAAATCGGCTAGTTTATCGGCATATCGGCCGATTTATCGCCATATTGGCTCATTTATCGGCCGATTTATCTTATCGGCCAGACAGCGGTAAGCGATAAATCGGCCGATTTATCGGCATATCGAAAGATATCTTGAACAGTGCTCCTGGTCAAGGGCAAATATACGCTTCTTTCTATGCCTGGTCAAGGGCGCCCACACCTTCTTAACCAGCTCATGAGATCCCTCTCTAGTGAACCATCCCAGTTCAAATTTGAACTGGTGGCGGTTAGAACATGGGATTGGTTGACCAAAATCGGTTAGCAACGGGGCGTGATCCGATAAGGCCTCAATTCTTTTAGTGCCCGAACCGAGGCTAGGGGATATTTATATTCCCAATCAGTGGTAACTAGCACCCGGTCCAGTTTTTCAAAGGTTGGCACCAATCGGTTATTGGCCCAGGTATACTGACGACCAGACATCGTGATCTCCCTCAGATCCAGGCTGTCAATAATAGCATTAAAGAGGAAAGGCCACCTATTGTCAAACCGATCCACTAGTAGAAAACAGGGCATTGGTCCAGGCCTGTCCAGCCCATTAGCCCCGGTTCAATCTAGAACCGGGTCCAATGGGGGCACTAGACCCGGTTCGTGAGCCCAGGGGGCCGGCCGGGCCACGTGGGCCATTGGTCCCGGTTCGTCTGGACCTTTTGGTCCCGGTTGGAGCGACAAATCGGGACCAATGGCTCTTGCTCCTGGCCCACCACCATTGGTCCCGGTTGGTGATATGAACCGGGACCAAAGGCACCCCTTTAGCCCCGGTTCGTAGCACCAACCGGGACCAATGAGGTGCCTATATATAACCCCTCACTCAAGAGCAGAGCTCACTGCTCTGTTTTTTTCTGGCCGAGGGGGAGAGGGGTTAGTGGTGCTCTAGCTCACCTCCTATGCACACAACGTGTTTGGTGGAATGCCCGAGCCACAATAGTTAAGCTTTTCTCTTCTCGAAGCTCTATTTTCTCCGAGATTTGTCTAGGTTTAGCGGTCTGTCACGTCCCGTCCCCGTCTTCGCCGTCGTCGATCGCCCCCGCTGATCTCGTCACCGGCACCACCGTGGTGAACCTCTTGTTATGTCCATGCTTTTCTTACTTTTATTATTGCTTGTTATTATTGCGATGGTTTTGATATCCGCCCACGTGGGCCCTCGTCCTGTCTACGATTCGGATGTGGTATATTATCTTTAATTTATAACTATTTGTTTTAGTGTTTATGATAGTTATGCCGACCAACCTGACATGCATAGATGTTTTATTATGTCTAGGAGGTAGTTGAGCCGGAAATTCCAACCGACCCTCTTGTGGAGAGGTTAAATTTAGTTGAAGAGGAAAACATTTCCTTAAAGAAAATATTTGGAAAAAATGGAGGAGGAGAAGATGGAATTGGAGTTGCATGTTGCGGAATTCATCGATGATCACAAGATCAAGATGGACCCTATTATCGAGAGGTTAAATTTAGTTGATGAAGAAAACAAATTCTTGAAGGAAAAAAATAAAAAAAATTGTGGACGAGAAGATGATATTGGAGTTGCATGTTGCGGATGTCGTCGATGATCACAAGATCAAGATGGATGCAATGCGGCTGAAGATTAAAAAGATTAGAAAATATGTCATTCATACCGAGGCTTGGTATCATTATGCCGTTGGATCAATTGTTACCTTGGTTGCGATTACGATCGCATTTGTTTTCGCATTGAAATGTTTTACATAGTTTCGATGTGTATGGAGAGCTATATGTTGTTAGATGAGAACTATATATGTATGTACTTTGGTTTTAATGTGATGATGAACTTTTATCTATTTGGTCACTTAATTATCTATTTATGATGTTCTGTAATGGTTTTTGACACACTTAATTATATATAATGCACGCAGATGAACCGGCAATGGATGTACGGTGACAGACACACCTCCGAGTACATTAAGGGCGTGCATGAGTTTCTAAATGCGGCTGAGGCAAACAAGCAGAATGGTTTTATGTGTTGTCCATGCACTAAATGTGTGAAAACGATGTCTTACTCTAACCGGAAAATCCTTCACTCCCACCTGCTTTACAAGGGTTTCATGCCACACTATAATGTTTGGACGAGGCACGGAGAAATAGGGGTTATGATGGAAGACGGCGAAGAAGAAGAGTACGATGACAACTATGTGCCCCCTGAATACGGTGATGCTGCAATGGGGGGAGCTGGTGAAGATCAAGAGGAACCAGACGATGTGCCCAATGATGCTACAACGGGTGAAGCTGCTGAAGATCAAGAGGAACCAAATGATGATCTCCGCCGGGTCATTGTCGATGCAAGGACACAATGCGAAAGTCAAAAGGAGAAGCTGAAGTTCGATCGCATGTTAGATGATCACAAAAAAGGGTTGTACCCCAATTGCGAAGATGGCAACACAAAGCTCGGTACCGTACTGGAATTGCTGCAGTGGAAGGCCGAGAATGCTGTGGCTGACAAAGGATTTGAGAAGCTACTGAAAATATTGAAGAAGAAGCTTCCGAAGGATAACGAATTGCCCGACAGTACATACGCAGCAAAGAAGGTCGTATGCCCTCTAGGATTGGAGATGCAGAAGATACATGCATGCCCTAATGACTGCATCCTCTACCGCGGTGCATACAAGGATCTGAACGCATGCCCGGTATGCGGTGCATTGCGGTATAAGATCAGACGAGATGACCTTGGTGATGTTGATGGCGAGCCCGCCAGGAAGAGGGTTCCTGCGAAGGTGATGCGGTATGCTCCTATAATACCACGGTTGAAACGTTTGTTTAGAAACAGAGAGCATGCTAAGTTGATGTGATGGCACAGTGAGGACCGTAAGAAAGACGGGAAGTTGAGAGCACCCGCTGATGGGTCGCAGTGGAGAACAATCGAGAGAAAGTACTGGGAGGAGTTTGCAAAGGACCCAAGGAACGTATGGTTTGCTTTAAGCGCGGATGGCATTAATCCTTTCGGGGAGCAGAGCAGCAATCACAGCACCTGGCCCGTGACTCTATGTATGTATAACCTTCCTCCTTGGATGTGCATGAAGCGGAAGTTCATTATGATGCCAGTTCTCATCCAAGGCCCTAAGCAACCCGGCAACGACATTGATGTGTACCTAAGGCCATTAGTTGAAGAATTTTCACAGCTGTGGAATGGAAACGGTGTACGTGCGTGGGATGAGCATAGACAGCAGGAAGAATGTGTACCTGGGCCATTGTCGATTTCTTCCGACCAACCATCAATGTCGAAATAAGGCAAGCATTTCAAAGGCGGGGCAGATTACCGGAAGAAGCCCGCCATGCGTACCGGTGATCACGTACTTGCTATGGTCAATGATTTACACGTAATCTTTGGAAAGGGCCCCGGCGCACTAGCTATTCCGAATGACGCTGAGGGACACGCACCCATGTGGAAGAAAAATCTATATTTTGGGACCTACCCTACTAGAAAGACCTAGAGGTCCGCTCTTCAATCGACGTGATGCACGTGATGAAGAACCTTTGCGTGAACCTGCTAGGCTTCTTGGGCGTGTATGGAAAGACAAAAGATACAGCTGAGGCACGGGAGGACCTGCAACGTTTGCACGAAAAAGACAGCATCCCTCCGAAGCAGTATGAAGGTCCTGCCAGCTATGCTCTTACGAAAGAAGAGAAAGAAATCTTCTTTGAATGCCTGCTCAGTATGAAGGTCCCGACTGGCTTCTCGTCGAATATAAAGGGAATAATAAATATGGCAGAGAAAAAGTTCCAGAACCTAAAGTCTCATGACTGCCATGTGATTATGACGCAACTGCTTCCGGTTGCATTGAGGGGGCTTGTACCGGAAAACGTCCGATTAGCCATTGTGAAGCTATGTGCATTCCTCAATGCAATCTCTCAGAAGGTGATCGATCCAGAAATCATTCCAAGGCTAAGGAGTGATGTGGCGCAATGTCTTGTCAGTTTCGAGCTTGTGTTCCCACCATCCTTCTTCAATATCATGAAACACGTCCTAGTTCATCTAGTCGACGAGATTGTCATTCTGGGGCCCGTATTTCTACACAATATGTTCCCCTTTGAGAGGTTCATGGGAGTCCTAAAGAAATATGTCCGTAACCGCGCCAGGCCAGAAGGAAGCATCTCCATGGGCCATCAAACAGAGGATGTCATCGGGTTTTGTGTTGACTTCATTCCTGGCCTTAATAAGATAGGTCTCCCTAAATCGCGGTACGAGGGGAGACTGACTGGAAAAGGCATGCTTGGAAGGGACTCAATAATATGCAGGGACGGATATTCTTGGTCTCAAGCACACTACACAGTTCTACAGAACTCTCCATTAGTGACCCCGTATGTCGATGAACACAAGAACAGTCTGCGCTCCAAACACCCGGAGCAGTGCGACGACTAGATTACATGTGATCACATCAGGACTTTCAGCAGTTGGTTGGAAACACGTCTCAGAGGTGACAACACTGTTTGTGATGAGTTGTACTTGTTGTCTAGGGGACCATCTTCGACTGTATTGATTTACAAAGGATACGAGATAAATGGGAATACATTTTACACGATTGTCCAAGATCAAAAGAGCACCAACCAAAACAGCGGTGTCCGCTTTGATGCAACAACCGAGAGGGGAAAGGACACATATTATGGTTACATAGTGAACATATGGGAACTTGACTACGGACATGATTTTAAGGTCCCTTTGTTTAAGTGCAAATGGGTCAATCTGTCAGGAGGCGGGGTACAGGTAGACCCATAGTACGGAATGACAACAGTGGATCTGAAAAATCTTGGATACACTGACGAACCGTTCGTCCTAGCCAATGATGTGGCACATGTTATCTATGTGAAGGACATGTCTACCAGACCGAGAAAAAGAAAAGATAAGGAAGCGAATACATCATACGATGAGCCAAAGCGCCACATAGTTCTTTCAGGAAAAAGGGACATCCTGGAAGTGGAGGGCAAGACAGACATGTCTGAAGATTATGAAAAGTTTCATGAAATTCCTCCCTTCAAAGTCAAGGCTGACCCAAGCATCCTGATAAACGATGAAGATTATCCATGGTTACGGCGCAATAAGCAAATGACACAAGCGAAGAAAAAGTGAAGACTTTTTTCGGCAACTATTATGATGATACCATGCCAACTTTGTAACAAACGAGTATGATACCATTGTCCGTTTGTACTATTCAAATTTCAATACTACTTGCGCTAACAGAAAGTTTGTAATTGGTTTACCAGAAAGAATTAAAAAATAAAGCAAAAAACAAAAGAAAATAAATAATGCAGAAAACAAAAAAAATCTTGCAAAGAAAAAATAGCAACAATAAGTATTTCATTGTAAGTAGAAATAAAATAAAATAAATAAAGCAAAAAGAAAACAAATAATTTCAAATTTAAACTATTCAAATTTGAATACTACTTGCACTAACAGAAAGTTTGTAATTGGTTTACCAGAAAGAATTAAAAATAAAGCAAAAAACAAAAGAAAATAAATAATGCAGAAAACAAAACAAAAAAACTTTCGCCTAATGATGAAGTATTGGTTTTGTTGAATCCTTTGACACTAGACAAAATGTGACATGATCGGGGTCTACGGTTGTGGATCGCCGAGCAGTCGGGGGTCGAGGGGTCGAGAGGTTGCCTAGCTAGTGTCAAAGTATTGAAGAAATCCATGGCTTCATCATTTTCCAGAAGTAACCGGGGCATGTTGGTACGAAGTTATGCAAAGTTGTTTTGGAACGGAGTTCCTGATAGGATAATCCGTCTTTTGTTACGAACTATCCTATCTGGGACTCCGTTCCAAAACCACTTTGGAGAGCTTCGTACCATCATGCGACTGTTACTTTCGCCTAATGATGAAGTATTGGTTTTGTTGAATCCTTTGACACTAGACAAAATGTGACATGAGGGGGTCTAGGGTTGTGGATCGCCGAGCAGTCGAGGGTCGAGGGGTCGAGAGAGGTTGCCTAGCTAGTGTCAAAGTATTGAAGAAATCCATGACTTCATCATTTGCCAGAAGTAACCGTGGCATGTTGGTACAAAGTTATGCAAAGTTATTTTGGAATAGAGTTCCTGATAGGATAATCCGTCTTTTGTTACGAATTATCCTATCTGGGACTCCGTTCCAAAATAACTTTGGAGAGCTTCGTACCATCATGCGACTGTTACTTTCTCCTAATGATGAAGTATTGGTTTTGTTGAATCCTTTGACACTAGACAAAATGTGACATGAGGGGGCCTAGGGTTGTGGATTGCCGAGCAGTCGAGGGTCGAGGGGTCGAGAGGTTGCCTAGCTAGTGTCAAAGTATTGAAGAAATCCATGACTTCATCATTTGCCAGAAGTAACCGGGGCATGTTGATACGAAGTTATGCAAAGTTGTTTTGGAACGGAGTTCCTGATAGGATAATCCGTCTTTTGTTACGAATTATCCTTTCTGGGACTCTGTTCCAAAACCACTTTGGAGAGCTTCGTACCATCATGCGACTGTTACTTTCGCCTAATGATGAAGTATTGGTTTTTTTGAATCCTTTGACACTAGACAAAATGTGACATGAGGGGGTCTAGGGTTGTGGATCGCCGAGCAGTCGAGGGTCGTCCAGGGGTCTAGGGTCGAAGCTAGTTCTACGTTTGCCATTAATATATCCATCTGTCATGTTTGAATAATAATTGGCATGTTGTAAATATTTGTAGAAACTATGGGCGACAACACCCGAGACCTAGCACAAGAAGCGATGTTGATGGACATAATCGCAGACGGACAAAATGCCGTCTTGTCGTTTCTCAACGACACCGATGAGCAGGTGGAAAGAGAGCTGGAGCTGGAAGATCTAGGCTATGATATTGATGGCTCTGGTGACCCAATGCACATGGAAGAAGTAGACCGTGAGGACGGCTCCGGTGACCCAATGCCGGTGCAAGAAGGAGACCGTGATGCTGGCTCCGGTGACCGAACCGAGTCCGGCCAGGAGGTGACTAGTTAAGCATGTGCTGACTAGTTAATTGATGCATTCATTAACTCTCATCTTTGTTCCTTTTTCTAGCCCTCCGGATCGAGCAAATCTTCGGTAAAGAGACGAGGCGCGAAGAAAAAGTTGAGGCCGGATGAAAAGTTTGACATCTCAGAAATCTCGCGCTCCGGCGAGCCGATTGAACCCATCCAGACAAAGAACGCATTTGTTAATCAGTGCGGGGTTCTGGTTAGGGATAAGATCTCGATCAGCATCCATCAATGGTTAAAGACGGCTGCAAATGACGCGCATGTGTCTTATGTCACTGATATACAGAATGAAGATCTTTGGACTGAGCTGAAGTCAAATTTTATCCTACCGCCAGAGGATGATCCGGCGAATCCAGTTAAAGAGGACTTAATCAAGTCTGCTGCTCTTTCGAAGATGGCAGACCAATTTAGGGCATGGAATAAAAAACTAAATAAGTTTGTCAAAGATAAAAAGACTCCAGAATTCGTGGGCATATATGAGAAGATCAAAGATGACTGGCCCGCATTTGTGGCCTATATAAGACATCGGAAAAGAGTCAGAAGATGTCAGAGACAAACCGGATAAATGCTGCGAAGAAGAAAGATCACCATCGCACGGGGTCAGGTGGCTACCTCAGAGCCCGGCCTAAGTGGGCCAAGGCTGAGAATGATCTGCTTGAGAAAGGGATCAAACCAGAGACAATGCAATGGCCAGACCGTTGCCGGACGTGGTTCTTCGGGGCTGGCGGAACCTTGGACCCTGTATCAGGGAGGTGCATTTGGACGGACAAGCAATTGGAAACACCACTTAGGAAGATGCGGCAGTATATCAAAGCAGCGCATGAAGGGACGTTCTTCCCCGACGGAGAGAACGACGAGCTGACAATGGCCCTCGGGAATCCTGAGCACCCTGGACGGACACGAGGCACGCCAGGCTCCCTTCCATGGCGTGCTGGGTTTCCGGACGCAGGCGGCTACAAAAGCCACGAGAGGTGGAAGAAAATGGAGCAGACCGAACTGCAGGCGCTGCGGGCCAGAATACAAGCGATAGAGGAACGGGAAGCAAATCGAGACAAAAGAATTGCAGAAGCTTCCCCGAAGCTACCCCGCCATCTCAGCGGAGAAGCAGCGTGGCTTCCACCGAGCTGCTTCAGCCGGAGCCTGTCTTGATGGCTACTTCCAGGTATCCCGTGGATGCTATCACGGAGGCATAAAATTGCCACCTTATGGCGCAGTGGATGAAGGTCAAGGCGGCTGCTGGCTCTGTTTATCCTACTGGACCCGGCGACACTTTTCACTGTCGGCCGATTCCAGAAGGATATGCTAGGGTGATGGTGGATGAAATTACGGAGGGATTTGAGGAGCTCCAGCTTGACCACCCTACCGGTGAAGGGGAGACTCGGCTGGGTTCTTCACTGAAGACTCCATGCCTATCACGGAAGGACCTCATCAACATTCTCAACTGGACGCCTCCGCCTCCTCCTCCTCCTCCTCCGGCGAGTTAGGGCACTCCGCCTCCTCCACCGCCTCCTCCTTCGGCGAGTGACGATCAGGGCACTCCGGCTCCTTCTCCGGCGCGTGCCGGCACTCCGCCTCCTTTGCCGCCGGCGCGCCCGAGCAGCCAGCCTGCTCCTCCTTGTCCGCCTAGTCAGCAAGGGCGGAAGAGACCTGCCACCGCTCCGGCTGCTCCTGCTCCGGCGCGTAAGCAAGGAAAGAAGACAGCCGCTTCGTCTGGTCTGGCGACGCCTAGCTGTACAGCCAGAGGCGGGAGGCGATGCAGATTCGGTCCTTCTCTCACGCCTCTAGAGAAGTTACCATATGAGAGGTCCGACGAGGAAAACACGAAGATAGCTCAAGGCGAAGTGAAGGACTAGCATGAAGGGTTGAAAACACAGAGACATCCACCTCCGGAGGAGAAGATAGATCCGCTGAAAGCAAGTTGAGTTCATACCCGTTTCTCTCTGCCACAACAAGTTCACCAAATGTCGTCATTATTGCCTTTCACTTGCTCGACCGAATGATACGATAGGTAATAATAGTGCAAGGGTGTCGTGGACTAAGCTGGAATCTGCAGACATTTTATTCAAAAAGGAGAAGACAAGATAATATGGGCTTTTCATTAGATTGAAAGTAATGCAAATGAGAGCCACTCAACATTTTCATCGCGGTCTTCTACTTGGTACGACTCAAAAACTAGAAAAGAAATTCAGAGAAACAGACAGAAATATTTTTGGAGTTTTTGATTTTTCACGAAGAAGGCAAAACTAAAGAAGGAAAACTAAAACAAGAAAAACTCTTGCTGCCCTGAAGCAACCAGCGAAAAGTAAGCCGCATGACAACTATGACCGCATGATTCAAAAGTCATTTCAAGCAGCGAAGTGGTCAGGAAGTACTAAAAGTGATCAAAGGTTAGCAGAAGGACGAGCTGGGAAACAAATTGCCCAGCTCGGCGAACAAGCGGACCAATCGTGCCCCCCACTCAAGGTGTCTAGCGACATGGTCGCTAATGATCCGAGGATAGTGCCCGGTTATACCAATCTTGGAGATTACGTGTCCGACGATGTACAATATGATTTCTTGGACGTGCAGATAGAAAGATACGAGTACAAAAAGCCTCTCGTCAAAAATGAAAGATCTCTATCAACGAATATGCGAAGATTGCATGATTGGTACTTGAAAATCTCCAGAGAGTCTGGGGGAGGGATAGCTTGTATTTGAGAGTTAAACCGGAGCATGACCTCGTTGGAATTGAACTGTTGCCTGTTTCATTTGAGTTCTATCGGTTTTTCAATCAATTGGCCCTCGATAAAACAACGGTCACCTGCTACTGTCTGTAAGTAGTACTACTTCTGTCATTAAGTCTCTCTATATAGCTGATCTTCATTGCATGTATTTATAATTATCCTCACTATATTATGCAGATTGAAGATCGTCGAATTGAAGAAAAGACAAGTAGGTGATATTGGGTTCATTAACACATACCTCATAGATGCAACCGAGGTTAAATTGCGTCCCTTAGATACCGAGACCAACTTGCTACGATCGTTGGTGGTAAATGAAAACAAAGATATAATACTCTTTCCTTACAACTTCAAGTGAGTGTTACTGTCTTGTGCATATTTGGTTTCCCTTATATATCAGTCAAGGTTATAGTAATGTAATTGATGAGTTCATGCATGCGTGCGCAGCTTCCATTATATTCTCTTAGAGATTAAGCTTGAGAAGGGAGAAGTAACTGTCTTGGACTCTAAACGTAAAGATCCCGAGGAGTATGCGGACATGACTCAAATGCTCGACAGGTAAGTTAATCGATCAATATTATCCACCATGCATATCAGCAACTTCATTTCTGATATCAAGTAATTGTTTTCTTTGTCTGGCAGGGTTTGGAGAAAATTCACCAAAAAAGCTCCGGGACTGCCGAAGAAGCTAGAATTTAGATACCCGAAAGTAAGTACTATATAGTAGCATGTTCCGCGCGCGCATCTCCTATATCTTGATTCAAGCGCTAGTTTCATCAATACCATTTGGCATTCTTGCTTATCAGTTTGATTGACCTCTATTTCTTGTAAAGTGGTTGTGGCAGGAACCCGGGAATGATTACTGTGGATACTACATTTCCGAGTCCATCCGCCACACGACCTGTGAGCGGTGCTACTCTGAAGCACAATTTGAAGTGTGTAAGCAATTAATAATATTCACAATTTTATAGCATCATTTCATGTATTGACCCCCTATTTCAAATTAGATGTTTCGGATGCGGGATGAACTCCTAACACCAGATCGTCTGCGAGCAATTCAAGAGGAATTGGCGGCATTCTTCCTTGAACACGTGATCGCGCCAGACGGAGAATACTATGTGGACCATCCGTCCATCCTATAGGAGATTATATTTGTAAGAGATAATTATTGTATATATGTACCCGGTAGTGTCGGATAGATATACGAGAACTTGTTGTTCGACCAATCTCTCGGAGAAGGAGAGGTGGTCGATATTACTTCTCTCTGTATATATATATATATATAT
>LR738713.1:676332423-676365239 GCA_902687465.1 Secale cereale
CAAAACCTCCAACCCCCCCTCCCCTTTCAAAAAAAAACACAGTCACAGAAATGCTGACGCGTGGATGCCTTTTGGTCCCGGTTGGTGTCACCAACCGGGACCAAAGCCCCTCCTGCCTGGGCTCGGCGCACAGGCCACGTGGACACCCATCTGCCCCGGTTCTGGATTGAACCGGGACTAAAGGGTCAGAGCATTAGTACCGACACTTTTGTCCCGGTTCAGGAACCGGGGCTAAAGGCCCAAACGAACCGGGTCTGATGACCCTTTATCTACTAGTGATCATTTCTGGACTCGCTGGTGCAAGGTGATGATAATACGAAATACTTTCAAATGCTAGCCAATGGCAGGCATAGAAAGAAGCGTATATTCGGCCTTGACCAGGAGGAAGGTAGAATTGAGGGGGATGCGTAGGATTGGGAGGTATACAGGAATTGCAGATGCAGTCATGACCCATCGATGTCTTTAGTTTGGCTGGGCCGTGCCCTATCCTCCTTTGTATGTCTATACTTCATCATGTTGCTGGACAGCAATGCATATCCAAGGAGTGGAGGCTCAGGACCCAGTCAATATTTTTTTAAAGTTATACTCCCTCCGTTCGGAATTACTTGTCTCGAAAATGGATATATTTAGAACTAAAATACGTCTAGATACATCCATTTTTGCGACAAGTAATTCCGAACGGAGGGAGTAGATGTTTAATACCATCAAGCCCAGGCCCTCAGCGGGCTTAGTACACTCAGGTTTGATGTCTCATGCAAATATGCAATGTACAACGGCAAGGTGTGTATGAACCCTGTTTGACTAAGATATTATTGAGCACATGCCTGCGAATGAGAGCTATGGATCTTCTCTATGATCGAGAGTTCGAAACCTTATCACACGAAAATCTTGTGAAAATGCTTGTTACTTTGTTGTTGTGGGTCGTCTGGGGTACACGACCGAAGGGCATGAAGGGGAATAGCAGCGCGTGTTGTCTGTTCATGCATTCGCGATGCATTTTCTCGAGTATCTCAAGGCAATGCCTAATCTGAAGCGGTGTGTGATTCCTCATGTTCCTGTGGTTGGCTAACGAAAATGGATTCCACCACCAGATTGTTTTGTTCAAGTCAATGTGGATAGTGTAGTTGAAAGAGTTGGTAACAAAAGGGATGTGGGCGCGCTGTGTATGGATGCTCCAGTAATTTTTTGTGCGCTTCAGTTAGGGTTTTTGCTGCCGACGACTGGAACCTTCTCTGTGCAGTGAGGCATCCTAATAGCCCCGGACTGCGCAAAATTTGAAGAAGACCTTCAAGCATGAATTTTGTCACTCTAGCTATCCATCAAATGATTTAGCCAAGGTGTCGATCCGTATATCAATTGGTCACCTTCCTAGCCAGTAGGGCACCGGCCTTTGATTCTACTCCTATTCGTCTACGGGATAAATACAGCAATGAGAGTTACTTAAAAAACAAAGGCAGTCATCGTACGGTACACTAAATGAACATAAAGGCAATTGTTGGTTAGCCTAGTGATTGTGCCGGACGCACGTGGGGCATTGGATCAAAACGATCCAACTGACAATGAAAAGGCCCCCACAGGGATGCGTGTCCTCTGCAGCGGCCACACACCACCTTTCCCCCATCCCAGCCTTAACTTATGGAGCAAATAAGATTTCACCGGTGCTCCCACGCAACTCTGCCTCACCTCCTTCGCCACAAGCGCACAACACGGAGGAGCTCCAAGCTCCACTCTGCCATCTCGCGTTGCAGGCTTTCTCCATGGTGTGCTGCTGCAACGCGTCCTCGCTGGAGCCCAAAAGGGGTTCTTAGGATGCGGAGACCATGGCTTGAGAGCTCACAGGCCAGGGACGGCATTGCCTACGGGCTCCGTGGCGGACGGCGACGCGGGGCGATAGCGAGTTGCTACCGGCGACAACGTCGCACATTGCCAGGGGAGGATCGAAGCATTTTTACCGGCGTGTGTGTTGTAACCCCTCACGACAGGCACCCCTGGTGATGGTCTTATAAAATCAATACTGATGCGTCTGTAAGAACTAAGAAGCGAGCATGGCAAGGCGGGTGCGCGTGGGGTGGCTCGATCACCATGCGCACTGAAAGGTGCTTGGTGCAAACCTCATGATGGTGTAACGGTTCCGCTAATAGCTGAAGCTTTGGCTCTCAGTGTTGGGACAAACCCTGAACCAGCCCGCTCTCCTCGCTCCCGCACTAGCTCGGATGAAAGTGTAAGATGCAGAGGAGAACACTAGAAGTTTTTCCGGCGCACAAACGTCACGCCGCATGCACGGCGCCTCGACCACACGAACGGCCACACTTTACCCATACCAGGCACATACCCTGGCTTGGCAACTCACCGGCACATACATGGGAGACTACACACAAGGCTACTCATTCACTTTCACGAGCAGGCACGCAGCTAGACTCAACCGGCCCACGCACTCATCCACTCCAAAAACTTCCATGCAGGTAGCTAACCAACTAACCACCTGGACTAAGCACAACGCGCTGGACTAACCAACTGCCATAGCCACGCGTGCACGCGCACATAGGTTCACCATCGTGATACACACGTGCTCTGGGCACATACCCGGTTTATCCTAACACTCAGAGATGGTGTGCGTTTTTCAAATCTTAAAGGATTCCGAGAACTAATCATGGAGGTTGATTACCTTGAGGTGGTGAACCTCTGGAAACTCTCGCCACCACTCTCGTTCTGTGGTGGCCTTGCTTCTTTTGGAAATAGGGGATTTATCTTCTAGTTTTGACTCTTTTTCTATTCATGTAACTAGATCATCCAAGTTTTGGGTGCATCTCTGTGGTAAACGGGGTTGCTCTTTGTTAGTTACCGAGAGTTGGATGGATACCGAACCTGCTTTCCTAGACGATCAGCAGCCTCATGGAAAAACAGAGTTCCACGGGAAAAACAGAGTTCACATATGAACAGATCTACGCATATCAGACCATCGTCCACATCAGACCACACAATAATATGGTGCTCATGTGAAAAAAAAATATGGTTGGATGGTTAGGAGGACAGTGACATTCTCACCCCATCAGGGTTCAAGTTCTGGTGCTTGCATTATTCTGAATTTATTTCAGGATTTCCGACGATGCGCGCTCAGTGGGAGGATACGTTTCCATCGATTGCGGGGCACCTATGATGACTTTGTTAATCTCAAGATAATATATCGACTTAGTCTCTCGGAGATGCTCATAGCGATAGGGTGTGCATGCATGTACATATGTGTGAGTGTACGCTCGTATATATGAGCGTCTGCATTTGTACTGTGTTTTAAAAAACAATATGATGCTCACGTTAACCTACCGAGCGCAAAAAAAACTAAGACATGAAAATGACATAAAGCTAGGCGCGGCAGAGCATGCCGATCCATCTTGTACCACATTAAATCGAATTCTCAAAAGGCCCTTTATAAATCTCCGTGTTTCTTTGTGGAATCGGTACTCGATTTGGATGATAAGAGTTAGCTTAGCTGCATGTGCATGAGTAATAGCACGTAGAGGTCCTATTACTCACAATGTAATCGCACGTTTAGGATTAGGAAGTGACGGCAACCGAGACGAGGGGCAACAAACTAATCCATGCAAAGTCAACACCCGTACCAGTGCCAACAACGAAACAAATAGCGCGCTATTCTGGCGTTTAAACTTCGCTATAGCATCATGCTATTAACACTGGATTCGGTGGAGCTATCGTTGAACTCCGATTTAGATCCATCAATCTACAGTATATCAGGATGCAACGTGGCTGCCAATGCGAAGGGGCTTGGTGACTGGCTCGCCCTTCTTGGAACGAACTAGAATAAGGAAGGCGCTGGCTAACCTGGCCTAGGGCTACAGCATAGAGCTGGCTTCTTGTGCTGACAGCTACAACCCGATTCACTACTTAGTTTATGAATTCATGAATATATTGTGTGTAGCCCCATTAATTTCGATTCATAGAAACTGATAATCCGCTCAACTGAACCGTGATCACAACAAATCGAGAATCTAGTAACAGCACGTGGGACTACAAGAAATGAATGTTTTGGTATCAAGATCGGCTCGCAGAAGAGCGCAACAAGGCATGCAGCTGAGGAGCTGGAGAAAGCCGTTCAGAAGGGCGCCCAGCTCGAGAAGGATCTCGCCCGCCCGTACCCACGTTTGGGCCCTGCGGGAGAACGGGATGCTGGGCACGGTGCATCATGATGACGAGGCCTTCACTCGTAAGTTTGTTTTTTCCTTGTTCGGCCCGGCATATTGCTTTTTGGCTGATTACCATGCTCCCTTCGCTAGGGGTCTTTCCTGAGAGGCAGGAGTCGGCCGAGGCAGCCGTGCACTCCCACAGGTCCGACCAGCGGGCGACGGGGGCGGAGATCGACACCCACTCCACCTAGACCTTCTCGGAGCTCATCCTGGCCAACGAGGCCCGCCTGGGAGCCGCGGAGGGGAACATCCAACGGCAGTTTGAGGCCGGGCTGAGCACCCTTTGGCCGCCTCCAGTGGTGTTGAACAACGTCACCTGGTTAGCGCGTTAGCTAGAAGCCGGCGTGGAGCGACTCGGTGTGTGGAGGGCCTCCACGGCCCGTGCCAGCGCGGATATGACGTTGAGCTTTATCTTGTCCTGGTACCCGGGTGTCGACCTAGACCGCTGGTGCGGAGGGCGACTTGACGGTGCGGGCGCCCCATCCACTTCGGCCGAGCCGATGCGGACATCACTTATGACTTATTTTTATTTTTCCTGTACTGAAGGTAGTGGGCCCACCCACTGTGTATTTTATGTAATGAACTCCTGGCCGTGAGCATTTTGTTATGTGCAAATGTGTGTGCGTTCGCTTCTGCTTTCGACCTTGGACCTTCTTTCTTGTTCGATTTCTCTCGTAGCCTCCCCCCCCCCCACCCACACGCTAGGTGGACTGCGGGGAGCCGGTCTGTGACTGTTATCACTACACATAGTATCTTTACTTTGCCCAATTGCAATTCTATCAGTTTTGTTCTAATTAATTGAGCGGAAGCTCAAAGGAAAACAAATCTCGCATTTGTTTCATTTTCTATCCCACGAAAATGTGGAGAAAAGCAGTCATACTGGAATCTGATTTGGTAGTATCTCATTGTATCAGTCTATATCGCAGTAACCTGGTTAGTTTCGCGGTATACAGTCATATTTGCACTGATCCACTAGTATATGTGTTGGACAGAAGAGAAGAATTTATATTAGCGGAACACATAGGCGTACATATTTTTCTTATTTATGTCCACAAATTATCTAGACCTTGTCCTGTTATATCTACTAGTTATTTATTGCAAAGAAGGAGAAAAAAAAACCTCTTTTATGTTTCATGTGGGCTTTTGTGCTTCTATTTATATATACTCACTTCTATCAATGCTTATTTGGTTGTTCCTGGGCAAATGAGATTGATTACATGACTTCATGTATGGAGTGGCACCTACTTGAAATGATCATGAACACTCCCATTTCTCTATCCTCCTTCTGCCTTGCTTCACTACACAATGCTCCCACAACACCATGCTCCTCATGTCCAGAAGGAAGGTATTTGACACTTCAATAGTTTCATGATCTTCAACTATGCAGATGATGTATAGCCAACTAGGAATGGGAGGAAACGGGATGTTGCACATGTACGTGTGTGCATTAAGGCACCGCTACATGCGCTCTTGCTCTAGTGCACTCACATAACTGTCTTGCGAAAAAATTCTAGTGGTAATTGCACAATGTAGAAGTTGCACTGCGGTACTTGTTTATTCATCTGCTAGAAAAGCAACACGTACTATCAGGAAATTAGTAACAACATGTAGTTGTAACTGGGCTTTGTCGAAAAAACGATCCACCCTTACGAGCAGCAGGAAAGCAACAAATTTTAGTCAACTATTTATGCAAAAACTGTGATGTTTGTGCAAACTAACCGACACCAACAATCTTTCCGTGTAAGGGCATCTCGAACAGCAACCCGCAAATTTTCTCTCGCATTCGGCCGCGGACATGGATGCAGGAGTCCATCATCCAACGCTGCCCGCATACATCCAGCCAACAATTTTTGAACTAATGGGACGAAATCCGTTCAAACCGGGCAGATTTCACTGAAGTCCACACATAATTTACATAAAAGGTGGATATGTTGACCGTTTAACAAAAAAATTAACTAAACCTAAACCCTGTACGGGACAACCATCTCGCACGCGTGGCCGCCCTGCCCTGCCGCACCGCCGTCTCCGTTGGTGCCACTGTCATCGTCATCGTGGTCCTTCTAGCGGCCGAACGACCCCGGAGGGCCACGACAGCCTTGTCCGGCTGCTGCCTACCGCTGCCTGCGGCCTCGCCACGACCGGCGTTGGCGGAGCAGTCGCTAAGCGACCACTCTTTGCAAATCTTAGCGAGCTCGCTGTCAGGGTGGCAGCGGCGAGTGGCGCACATGTCTGTAGTGGTCACGAAGCAGTCGAGTGCCCGCGCAGGGGCCAGGTCAGAGTCATTGCGGACCCAGTCCGACGCCTCGTCGCTCTTGGCGAACGCGGAGCGGCAACCAGCATTGTGCCGGTCGTACGATGCCGTGCGCTCTGCCTTGGAGACGATGGTCCTGGAGCCCGAGGCACCGCTGTAGCCGCCTCTTCTGAGGTAGTGGAGAAGGTGGCCCCGCGCCTTCTTAATTGCGGGCGGCAACCCCTCCGTGACGGCGAGGCAGCAGTGGCGCGGCGGTGAGGGTGGTGTATACCGGCTGCATGGCAGGGATGCTGGCTCCTCGTTGACACGTCGTTGGATCTGGACGCCGCGGTGGTGCGGGAGCGAGGCCGGTTCCTCCTTCATGCGGTGCCCGATCTAGACATCGCGGTTGTGCGGGGGCGTGGCCGTCTCCTCCGTCACAGGCCCGAGTGAGGACGCCGGATCACGCTTCACATGGTGGCGCGACGGGTATGGCGGCTGTTCCTTGATGCTAAGACATGGTGGGATCTTTGCAAAACTGTGCGGATTCTCTCATGTGATAACGGAGATTAATTGTCTCGAGGTGGTGAACCTCTGGAACTCTCGTTACAATAGTTACTCCATTGTGACACCGGTACTAGTAGAAATTGGAGAGCTCTCTTCCTTTTTTGATTCCTTTTGTATTCAACATGTAATGAGGTGAGCCAATGTACCGGCTCATCTTTGTGCTAAACATGCTTGCATGTTGATGGTCATCGAAAGTTGAACAGATGATAGACCACCCTTCTTGTTGGCTGATGATGTCAGGAGTACTTTTGTTGAATAAAACTCTCGAGTTTGAATCCAAGAAAAAAGAGGATACCTAGACAGCTCGGGCCGAGGCCAATTACTCGGCCAGTACGTCCACCTTTTTATCGGTACTTAAATTTTTCAAGAAAATATTCCAGTATTTTGCACCGCCTGATACTTTGGCCAAAAAAAAAAGATTATTTGCTTTTAAATTTTGGTGTCAGAGTAGCCCTACTTTGCCATGTACTATAGCACATTTATTAATCTCAAGAGGGCCTTTATATATCATCGATTTCTCTCAGTAATCTGTACTCGGTTTCGCCGGGAAGGGTTAGCTTAGCTCTATCCCATGGTCAATAGATTCACGGTGTATTTAGGTTGCGTCATGGGAGTTGTAGGATTGAGAGGTGACGGAAATGCAGATTCGGTGGTCAACAAACTAATCCACAAAAAGTGAATGTCTCCATCGGTGCAAACCTATGCGAGACCAAAGGGAATGTCATTGCATCTTATTATTACCACCGGATTCGGTGGAGTTATCTTTGAACTCCGATCTGGATCGATTGGTCTGGATCGGGATTCAAGGTGGCTGCCTATGCGGATTCACTAGCTGATTGGGTCAAAGATCTTGGAGTGAACTAGAAACATGAAGGCTTGGAGCGAACTAGCTGATTGGCTAACCTGACCGGCCTAGGCCTGCAGCATCCAGGTCGTTCCTTGTGCCGCCAGCTACAGCTTCAAGGATGTGGTGTTTGGCGAAACGGAGACAATATCCAGAAGGTCGTGTCCACGTGGCATGCAGTGTGACCCGAGTTGCCACCATTCAGCAGCTCCTCCGCAGGAGGCCTGCGTCAGCATCACGTCCATAGCAAGGATGTACTTTCTCTCAATCTATCTGCAATCAGATTTTGCGCTGGCTCACTTTTTTAATTCAATTGCGCCATGCCGTATTTTGTACTCTCGTGGGATTCACGACTTAAATTTTGACTTCGTCAATCAAGTGTGTATTGCCCCATCACACTCGATTCATAGAAAGTGAAAAATCGCTAAACTGAATGGCGAAAAAAACAGAGCAACACGGATCAGTCTGATTTTTTTTACCCTTGTACTAATACGAATGTAGGTCAGATGATCACATAAATGTATACACGTGCACAAGTCCAGCCGGTGAGTCAAAAGCATGCACAACTAGAGACAACCACTACGACCAAGGTGTCTCCGAAGAACAAGGACTATATTGATGATGCTGCATCTGCTTCACGTCCCTGGTCTTTCTCGTAGTTGTTATAGGCATCTATCCGTACTCTTGGGGATGTCGGCCAATAGGAACAATGGTTCTAAATAGCAAGCTATGGCTATTATATACAAAAGCGTTAGCACGATAAATTGGCGCTAGGGTGTCACATGATGCTAAATATCACTAAACGACTTAGTGCGATGCATGTCGAACTGTTGTAGCGCCGAGATAGCGTGCTACTTAAATTATGATAGGAACCCACACTGGTAAACGATGGTCACCATACCTGATTCCGGGAGAGTCACTTTGGATCTCCATAAATTCTTTTGGGCTTGGAAAAATATCAACTAGCGATAGCAGGCCAAAACCACAACTTCCTTTCTTAGGTCGGGTACGTAGGAATTGAAGGACAATTCGACAGAAAAAAGAAAGAGTGACAAACCTCGCATATATAGAGGTCCATCGTCACCAACATCTCTTATGAAATGTGCTCCAATGTCTTGCCTCCTCCCTACTCTCAACGTTGTTCCTTGCATGTGCAACACTAGGCCATGGTGCACCGAATGTGATTTTAGCTTGCATCACAGAGGTGGAGAATGGCACCTAACAATCTATGATTCGGAAGCGTTAGGAAGACATGTGTACGATGGATCAGTCTGTATTGCAGTAACCTGGTTAGTTTCTCTGTATACAGTCATATTTGCACTGCAACCTATTTTGCAGACACGCATGTAGAGGCTTCAAGCACCAGAGCGTCACAATTACATGGTACTGCAATAAGTGCACAGTCTGCATTTGTCATTTGTTGCATCTGCAATTTGATGCAAGTAACCATGACTGCAAGTCCGGGTTGAGCAAGAATCAATCATTGAGTTGTACTTGTACTTAACTAGTAGTATATCTACTCCGCGGGTAACCAGTCAAGGAATGGAAATAACACAAGGTCAACACGAGATCCCACGAGCCTATAACCATGAAATCGCTAGGCCCCCCATTTTGTGTTGTGTATGTATTTCGCCAAGTTGTGCCAAGACGGATTGATCTGGCTCAGCTTGTATTGTACTAGCTAACTCTCATGTACGTGCTTGTGTATTGCGAAAAGGCATCCTATCTTCGATATGCATGTGTGGTTTGCACAGGACTCGGCCGATTCACAAGCCCAAGGAAAACAGTTTTTCACGACAGTACATGGAGTTGTTAAAAGTTTGATTGTGGTCATATATTAATAACAAACACAATCTCGTGGTTCTTAGCCATTGTTATAGGCCCCATTTTTTTACAGTCATAATGACTGCATACCTTTGTTGGTTGTTATTTCTGTAACGACAGGATCATGTATCGTTGTCAATTTTGAGGACCGAAGTATCGTTAACGAACACTTTATCTTAATAATGACAAATATCTTTACCATTTTCATATCCTTCAGCGACCACTATATTTAGTATAACTTCAGTTCAACCACCTGTAGAATCGTTAACAAACATTTTATGGAACATACAACTTTGGATATTAACATCCACGTTAATTCAGAAAGAAAAGAATCTTAGTAATGAAAGGATGATAGCTTCCTTTATCAATAAAAATCAGGTAAATCATTAAAAAATGAACTTACTATTATTGTACTAAAATATCATTTAAGAACTTTTCCTCAAAAGCATACCCTAAAAGCACTCCTTAAAGGACCAACGTACTTGCTCATATCTAATTGGAAAACGGGACAACTAAAAAATACAATATTTACTAATATCGTCATAGTAAAAGCACAGAACAACAGTACGGGTGGCCTTCCATTTCACGGTCCATCGGTACAACACATACGTCAACCAGCCGCTGTTACCCTAACGATCTGTCTCGCGCCTGGAAAGTATCCATCTCCTGCCAAGCGAGCCGTACATCATGTAGCCATACTTACGAAGCACATCTCCCTATTTTCTAAAACGACCGTATATGGCAAAAAACTGTTCTGGCACAGATCCAGAGGAGCACTTGAACGTAAAGATATAGAGATCACTTGGACCCCAGAGCCAAAACGCTGCTCCCCGAGATAGCGTGCAACATAAAATTATGATAGGAACCCACACTAGTAAACCACGGTCACCATACTTGGTGCCAGAAGTCTCACTTTGGTTCTTTCATGTCTGTCAAGACGTCGAGCCCACGGTAGTTATTGCGATGACCGTTGGAATCAATGATGACACACACACTGTATTACCAACCTCGTCACTGACGCGGCACTCGCGTGTGGTTCGTGTGGGCTCAGAGGAAGTATGGTTGGTAGTCCAAGTACTTTTGAGTAGATACCACCAAGAATTTTGTTGTTTCATGCGCTAATTTTTTTCGAGTTAAACATACAAAAATATTGTAGAGGGTCATGGTTCAACCGAACCTACACTTGGCGCTACACATCACATGGCAGCATTTTTGGATATCTCTGCATGGCGAGTGTGGTAAACCTTGGCGGGAATGATCAACCACATGGAGGGAAGGATCCAGCGTTAATAACCCATGCACTTAGGGACGAGGAATAGAATAATAAAAATAATAGGGCAGAACGTAAGCTCAGAAAATGATGAAAAATATCAAAAAAAGGTTGCAACTTTTTTTATTTTCTTTTGACGAAACACCCATGCAATACTCAAATATCATTTTTAGTACTCTCTCCATTCCCTTATACAAGGCCACGATGAAAAATACAATATGCATCTATACAAGGCCACTAACTATAATCGAGGCGAAAATTAATGATGTTTTCTCGTACTACCAACTTTTTTAATACTTGCATGCATGTAGTCATAATGACACTGTGCTACTTCCTTCTAATTCTTACCTTGCATGCATGTGGGCATATTAATGATCCCAGTTCACGAAAAGAAAAGTGAACTTGCAAAGCAGTCATTAAATTTTACCTTGGTATCTGTAATTTGTGTTTGTGGCCTTGTATAAGGGAATGGAGGGAGTACACGATTTGGAACAGGAAAAAAAGAATATTTTGACCGAACTATTCGGAAAATAATCAGTTAATAAGAACCGATTACACCTGGTCGAATTATTTAAGTTTGTACATGTTTCGCATTAATATGCCACTCTAAGTCATCAACCGGCTTCTCAAAAGATGTTTTTTCCTTTGTGCTGAATTGCAGGTACGCTGTTTTATTTATGAATCTGTATGTATCCATGTTTTCGCATCAGTTACAGAAATATTTGGCCATGATTCACGGCCTTCAGGCGGATTTTGGGTGGGGATTTGGGGTAGAACCTGTTAAATTTCCACCAAGGTCATTTCCTAATAGCCTAAAGTTGCAGATTAACTGATCTATCCCGGCCCATAATGCACCCCTAGTATCTGTCAACACATCGTAGTGGAACAATAGCCATTTATACTTACCTTGTTATATTGCAAGCGTGTGTGCCACCATTTTATAACCAAGGCCATCGTCAGTTACCGCTTTAATGTGAAGATTATACGTACAATGAGTGAACCACTGAATAAATATGCTGATAACATTTAATGAGGGTCACAGCCATCGGAAAAGAGTGGCACCACTGTAGTAGTGAAGTGCTGCTCAGCTGACTCCTTTTTCAAGAGCTACACTCGGAAAAGGTGTGGCACAACATTAGTTTTAGCTCTCAGACGATCCCTTTTCCGAGGGCACAGCTCGGTAGCCTGTCAGTGTCCGAGTGTTGCTCTCGGAAATGTGTCCCATTGCTTCTGTTTCTAAGCTCTTTCTTGTCTGATCCTTGCAACTGAAAGCAACTACAGTTCAGTATCTTTATATATATATATATATATATATATATATATATATATATATATATATATATATATATATATGCAGTGCAGAAAATTGTATCATAACAAATGAATGTGGGAGCTCCTTGCTTCCTTGTAATTCATCGAGTAACACAACACACACATAGGCATAATTTGAAGTAGTCCACATATATAGGCGAATGGTTCATACTAGTACACATCACACACAAGTTGCTCTCCTGCTCAGCCAGCTGCCTTTGCTCCTCTTCAGCAGCCCGCTGCTCCATTAAATCCCATAACATGGCATTAGACTCATACAGGTTAGAACGGACCTATTTCGAGGCATGGACATAAATGAAAGGTTAAGATGCTAATCATGAGATGCACTATCTCATTTGACGCGGAGGTTGGGCGACTCCGTATGGACGAGTTGAGCTGGTGCTCGACGCGCGTATCTCGTGCAGCTTGTGATGTAAGGAGGTGGTGATCGCCCCGTTGCAAATGAGGTGTCGGCCATGGCCCTTCCCCTCGCCCGCAATGACGAGATGCTCATGATCAAGGTGCTTGGACGTAGGTTCGGCGTCCTGCCCGTGCACCTCCGGGAAGACCTCTTTGAAGGTCCTGTATTTCTCCTCAGCCGACAAGCTGCAGAACTCGGCGCCATCCTTCCCCTTGTGGCTTTCTTTCCAGGCATGCAGGATGTGGACCGGGTGACCAAGCGTCGCCTCCTGCAAAATTAACCATCATGTTTAAGGAACCAAGATGCACCTTGTGAAAAAGTTAACATCTTTAATCCACATACCATGTGTTGCTTGAGAGAGGTTAGGTTCCGGCTCCCCTGGACATGAGCCGGACCTGAAATTTTGGTGCGATCATTTCCCTTCTCCACATGCTGCGCCTGCCATGTCGGGTCACACCACATGTCAACCAGGGCCTCCGAACAATCGACCTTCATCCAGGGATCCCTCAGCTAGTCAGACAAAATCGAATCATTGAGGACAACAGGCGGATGAATCAAAATACTAGCAACTGATGTAGTCACTTACCACTGACAAGTATTCTTCTTGTGACAAGTTGGTCCGACAAGCAGTCTTCCTTGTCATCTTCTCTCCCTTGTCATCGAGCGACCGATACTGCATCACGACTTTGTACCGGAGCGTGTGCTTGGTGTCGGAGAGTATCTTCCGGGCAGATTTCACGATGCCTTTGATCCCCTACTGCTTCTCGACATCCACGCGAGCAAATGTTTGCTACAAGAAAGTATGTGGAAGTAAATACAAGGATTTAGATAGGAAAAAATGCAGTGGCCGGGGCGAAGATACTTCCAAAAAAACCTGGTGATGACCCGGGTGGCCATGGTGACATTGTGCTCGTCCTTGGTGTGTGTTGGTAATGCTCCCAGGGTAAACCTGGCGACGGTGGCTCGTCATCACCCGTCTTGGCCAACCCGGGGAATATTTCCAAAAAGGAGGCTCGAGGGAAGCATCTGTCACGGGGAAATTACTTCAAGGCAAGTGACGATGGATGCTTGCTATTCCCGACATTACCGCAAATTAGATTCCTTAGTAAGATGTATTTGTTTACTTTACAGGTGATTCCTCGGTGATTGGTGGACAGATCCAGGGTGGCAGGATGAACACAAAGCAATACCTGAACGGCGTAAGTTGATGGGTTGTCCAGGACACCGTCAAGAAAACCTCACCATCCCAGGTGTCGTCTCCAAACATGTAGGCACCAATATCTTTTTTTTTCATCATGTTCTCTTCCATTTGTGAGCATTCCCTTGATTGTTTGGATCCCTTTCTTTTACACAAAGAAGACACTGGCAAGGATATCTCTTACTTCGAGGCGTGGAACGTCAAACATACCAAAGACGACAAGGACAAGGACCCTCTCCACCCGGAGAGGGACTGGATCAGCTCTAAAGCCCGGTTAGATGGGAAGAACTACACCAAAAAATTGAAGCAGATGTACGGGCAAGAGGATCCTCATGTGCTGCCGTTTGACCATGTTGTGGCCATTTACGCGGCAGGCGGTAGACCGAATGGCCGGATGGAGGTTCACCTGATTTTGTCATAACCTCCTCCCTTTCGAGAGTCAACACGGTCCGTGCTATGAGTACTAGCTCTACTCCTAACATAGAGCGTCCTGTACCACATACCGTGACCATTACTGAGGATATTCAGGTCAGCGCTTCTTCATTAATCCTTCATGGTCCTGCATGTTTGCCTTTAATATCATGCTGGTGTGGTGCAGGGGTAGCCCGGTCCGTGGTGCCCCCGGGCCTTGTCCGCACCTTTTGACATGTGGAAAATCTCCTGAGCTGTTCCACTTATGACTTATTTTATTTTTCCTGTACTGGAACTTGGTTAGGTAGTGAGCCCACCCATGGTGTATTTTATGTAATGAACTCCCGGCCGTGAGCATTTTGTTATGCGCAAATCTGTGTGCGTTCGCTTCTGCTTTCGACCTTGGACCTTCTTTCTTGTTCGATTTCTCTCTCTCTCTTTTTTTGAACAAGTTCGATTTCTCTCTTAGCTCCCCCCATCCCACGCTAGGTGGACAGCGGGGAGCTAGTCTGTGACTGTTATCACAGTATCTTTACTTTGCCCAATTGCAATTTTATCAGTTTTTTTCTAATTAATTGAGCGGAAGCTCGAAGGTAAACAAATATCGCATTTGTTTCATTTTCTATCCCATGAAATTGTGGAGAAAAGTACTCATACTGGAATCTGATTTGGCAGTATCTCATTGTACAATGAAATTAATCTTTCTGAGTCCTTTGTATGAATGTTGACGAAAGATCAAGTCTGATCCACTAGTATACGTATTTCTATTAGCGGAACATAGGCGTACATATTTTCCTTATTTATGTCCACAAATTATCTAGACCTTGTCCTGTTACATCTACTAGTTATTTATTGCAAAGAAGGAGAAAAAAAACTCTTTTATGTTTCATGCGGGCTTTTGTGCTGCTATTTATATATACTCGGGAAATGAGATTGATTACATGACTGCATGTATGGAGTGGCACCTACTTGAAATGATCATGAACACTGCCATTTCTCTATCTTCCTTCTGCCTTGCTTGACTACACAATGCTCCCACAACACCATGCACCTCATGTCCAGAAGGAAGGTATTTGACTCTTCAATGGTTTCATGAACTTCAACTACAGAGATGATGTATAGCCACCTAGGATTGGGAGGAAATGGGATGTTGCACATGTACGTGTGTGCAGTAAGGCACTGCTACATGCGCTCTTGCTCCGGTGCACTCACATAACTGTCTTGAGAAAAAATTGTCGTGCTAATTGCAAAATGTAGAAGTTGCACTATGGTACTCGTTTATTCTTATGCTAACAAAGCAACGCGTAATATCAGGAAATTAGTAACAACTATGTAGTTGTAACTGGGGTTTGTCGAGAAAACGATCCACCATTACGAGCAGCAGGAAAGCAACAAACTTTAGTCAAATTTTATGCAAAAACCGTGATGTTTGTGCAAACTAGCGGACACCAACAATCTTTCTGTGTAAGGGCATCCCGAACGGCAACCCGCAAATTTTCTCTCGCATTCGGCCCCGGACCTGGATGCGGGAGGCCACCATCCAACGCTGCCCGCATACATCCAGCCAACAGTTAGAAATAATGGGACGAAATCGGTTCAAACCTGGCAGATTTCATTGATGTCCAGACATTATTTTAGAAAAGGAGGATGACCCCCGGCCTCTGCATCTGGACGATGCATGCGGCCAGTTTATTAATTATTCACACAAGACCTTACAAAGTCATACAACAGTAAGACTAAAACCACCGTCTAGGCAACATCTATCGCTACTCCTATCCAGTTGATGAGGGGGCGCTGACAATCTTCTGGGCCTAATGCCAAACAGACCTCGCAGCCAAACCTAACATCTAAGACCTGAGGTCCCAATCAGGACGACTGCCGGGTATGGGGCACCCACCAGTCCGGTGCACTCCTCAACCAGGACGCCTGCCGAGTATGAGGTCGCCGCAGCCACCTGCCACCAATCCATCTTTAGTGTTGTACTACTGCATTAACCTTGCCCGCTCTAGCTTTCGTCGACGCCACCACGATGCCAGACAATGCCACCATCGTGCGCTCGTCCATCATCACACACCCGCCGGTGACACTCCACTGCTCCATGCCGCTGAGACCCGCCGTTGTCGATATTAGATACCACGCCGCTCCTACTCTTAACCCCTCCAGCCAACACTTGCTCCAAAACGATGCCCCCATGAAGGAAAACGACATCGAAATGTCGCCATCTTCTGATGCGGTAGATCCAGATCTAGGGTTCCCCACGGAACCTCCCGACCAGGTTGATGTGACCTGCAACGATGTTGCCTCGAGAAGGGAATGACGTCCGAGACGCTGCCATGACCGCAGTCAGGCACGATTCTCACCGGAAGCCATGTCGTCCCGATCTCGCGGTTGGCTGGACCGAGCAGAGTGTCGCCACGAAGACGAACGCCGACGTCGATACACCGTCGGAGATCCGACGTCTCCTCACCGATCCCTCCACGTGCCGCCCGTCGGCTGAAGGCCACCACACGGCAGATCCGACCGGATGGGGTGCCACCATCTCCGCGCAGATCAGGCACCCCATCGGATAGGCCACTGCACTGCCACCGTCCATCGCAGGGCCAGGGATCGCCGTCCCAGCCGCCGCCTTTGGATCCCACGAGAAGGGCCACCCCTTCCGCCTCCGATGGGATCTCGCGCGTCCACCCGCCCAGGTGCCTTCAGTGCCAGGCCCGCCGCCACCGCGGCCCTCACCGGCGGCTGTGGCGGCAGAGGGAGGTGCAAGAGGAGGCTTGCGGCGCTATGGTTCGGGGGGCCCTGGCGTCTCCTAAGGGGAGGCGACGCGACGGGAAGGGGCCGGTGATTGAAGTCCAGACATAATTTACATAAAAGATGGATATTTTGACTGTTTAGCAAAAAAATAACTAGACCTAAACCTAAACCTAAACCATATACCGGACAACCATCTCGCACGCGTGGCCGCCCTGCCCTACCGCACCGCCGTCTCCGTTGGTGCCCTTGTCGTCATCGTCGTGGTCCTTCTAGCGGCCTAACGACCCCGGAGGGCCACGACAACCTTGCCCGGCTGCTGCCTGGCGCTTGCGTAGGAGCCGCTCCACATCATATTGCACTGTGTGGAGTGACACCGTGGCCACTAGCGACGTGGCCTTCAGAGCTCTGGCAGAGGCCTCGCCACGACCGGCGTTGGCGGCGCAGTCGCTAAGCGACCACTCTTCGCAAATCTTAGGGAGCTCGCCATTAGGGTGGCAGCGGCGAGTGGCGCCCGTGTGTGAAGTGGTCACGAAGCAGTCGAGAGCTCACGCGGAGGCCAGGTCAGAGTCATTGCGGACCTAGTCCGACACCTCGTTGCTCTTGGCGAACGCGGAACAGCAACCGGCATTGCGTCGGTCGCACCATGCTGTGTGTAACCGCCTCTTTTGAGGTAGTGGAGGAGGTTGCGCCGTGCCTTCTTGATTCCGGACGGCAAACCACCCCCCCCCCCGGTGACGACGAGGCAGTAGCGGCGTGGCGGGGACGGTGGCGTATACCGGCTGCACGGTAGGGACGTCGGCTCCTCCTTGACACGTGGTTGGATTTGGACGCCGCGGTGGTGCGGCGGTGAGGACGGTTTCTCCTTCATGTCGCGTCCGATCTAGACGTGGCAGTTGTGCGGGGGCGTGGCTGGCTCCTCCTTCACAGGCCAGAGCGATGACGCTGGATCACGCTTCATGTGGTGGCGCGGTGGTTATGGCGGCTCCTCCTTGACGCTAAGACATGGTGTGATATTTCCAAAGCTGTGCGGATTCTCTCGTATGATAACAGAGACTAATTGGCTAGAGGTGGTGAACGTCTAGAACTCTCGTCACAGTAGTCACTCCGTTGTGACACTGGTACTAACAGAAATTGGAGAGCTCTCTTCCTTTTTTGATTCCTTTTGTATTCAACATGTAATGAGTCGAGCCAATGTACCGGCTCATCTTTGTGCTAAACATGCTTGCATGTTGATGGTCATCGAAAGTTGAACAGATGATAGACCACCCTTCTTGCTCACTAGCATGTTGGCTGATGATGTCAGGAGTACTTTTGTTGAATAAAGCTCTCAAGTTTGAATAAAAAAAGGATACCTAGACAGCTCGGGCCGAGGCCAATTACTTGGCTCGTACGTCCACATTTTTTATCAGTACTTAAATTTTTGAAGAAAATACTTCAGCTCTCAAGTTTAAATTTTTGTTGTCAGAGTAGCCCTACTTTGCCATGTACTATAGCACATCAATTGATCTCTAGAGGGCCTTTATATATCATTGATTTCTCTCAGTAATCTGTACTCGGTTTCGCCGGGAAGGGTTAGCTTAGCTCTATGCCCATGATCAATAGCTTCACGGTGTATTTTCGTTGCGTCATGGGAGTTGTAGGATTGGAAGGTGACGGGAATGCAGATTCGGTGGTCAACAAACTAATCCACACAAAGTGAACGTCTCCATCGGTGCAAACCTATGCGAGACCAAAGTGAACGTCATTGCATCTTATTATTACCACAGGATTCGATGTAGTTATCTTTGAACTCCGATCTAGATCGATTGGTCTGGATCGGGATTCAAGGTGGCTGCCTATGTGGATTCACTAGCTGATTGCGTCGAAGATCTTGGAACCAACTAGAAAGAGGAAGGCTTGGAGCGAACTAGCTGATTGGCCAACCTGGCCGGCCTAGGCCTGCAGCATGCAGGTCGTTCCTTGTGCCGCCAGCTACAGCCCCAAGGATGTGGTGTTTGGCGAAACGGAGACAATGTCTAGAAGGTCGTGTCCACGTGGCATGCAGTGTGACCCGAGTTGCCACCATTCAGCAGCTCCTCCGCAGGAGGCCTGCGTCAGCATCACATCCATAGCTAGGATGTACTTTCTCTCAATCTATCTGCAATCAGATTTTGCGCTGGCTCACTTATTTAATTCAGTTGCGCCATGCGTATTTTGTACTCTCGTGGGATTCACGACTTAACTTTTGACTTCATCAATCAAGTGTGTATTGCCCCATCACACTCGATTCATAGAAAGTGAAAATTCGCTAAACTGAATGGCAAAAAAAAAAAAAACAGAGCAACACGGATCAGTCCGATTTTTTTACCCTTGTACTAATACGAATGTAGTTCAAATGATCACATAAACGTATACACATGCACACGTCCAACCGGTGAGTCAAAAGCATGCACAACTAGAGAAAACCACTGCGACCAAGGTGTCTCCGATGAACAAGGACTATATTGATGATGCTGCATCTGCTTCATGTCCCTGGCCTTTCTCGTAGGAGAGTGGATTTTTAGATCCCCGGTGCCTAGACACCCTCTTATCCGTACCATTCATTCAGAATATGTTGCATCAAGATTTGCGATGGCGGCGAGGGTAAGGCTCATGGCGGCCTCTCGTGCGCGCGGTGAGGGTGAGGCACATGGTAACCTCCTGTGTGCCAAGCGGCAATGACTAAGGCTCCGCACTGGCACTCGGTGTTCGACACACTTGGAGCAGGGGAAGAGGCGGCAGGATATTAGTCAACCAACGGGACCAGGTCACTGTGCCATGTCTGCGAGACCATCCGCAAAACCAGCTTGGAAGTCTGGGAGGGGGAGGGGGCAGGGGCAGGGTTGTTCTATCCTTTATTGCAAAGTTTAGGGGATTAAGTAACCAGTTTCCGAGTTGAGGGGGTGATGTAACCCAAACCTGAATGTTCAGGGGGGTATATATACTTCTTTCGGGCAAGATTAACAATAATCCTACACTCATGGACAAACGACGAACTTTCACGGAGGCCTTAACAATAATTAATCTCTCCTCCCTTGATTTTCTGATGGGTGGGGCCCCTTCCCCCCTTAAGCTAATCATAACTAGCCAAGTGTTAACCACCCCGTCGCCGCCGGGCAAAGCTCTGCCGGTTGGGCGGCGGCGGGGCATCTCTTCCCCTTGGAGCATCTTGGGCGGCACGGGACGACCAGATCGCGAAGAGGCGTCGGGCTAGCGCAGGGTCTGGCGGCGCGGCGGGTGATACGTCTCAAACGTATCTACTTTTCCAAACACTTTTGATATTGTTTTGACCTCATTCTTGCATGATTTGAACTAAACTAACCCGGACTGACGCTGTTTTCAGCAGAGCTGCCTGTATGATTTTATTGTGTGCAGGAAAACGGATTTTTAAGCATCTCAGAAAAATCCACGAAAAATCACAGAAAATCCACGCACCCGAAGGAACCAGGAGCCAGAAGTGGGGCCAGAGGGGGGCCAGGGGGTGCCCAGGCGCCCTGTGGGCGCGCCCCTCCCCCCTGGGCCGCGCCGGGGGGTCGCCTGGGTGGGGCCCACACCCCCTGGTGTCCTACTTTGCCTCGTATTTTTACTCACGAAGCGGAAACCCCAGATCAGAAGTTCTTTTCGCAGTTTTCCGTCGCGGAGCCGCCGCCACCCTCTGTTCTTCCTCGGGAGGGCTAATCTGGAGGCTGAATTGGCCTCCGGAGAGGGGAGATCGTCGCCATCGTCATCATCATCACCACTCCATCATCCCTCCATGACTTCTCCCTCCATGTGTGAGTAATTCCCCTGCTGTAGGCGAAGGGGATGGTAGGGATTGGATGAGTTAGATCATGTAATAGTTTATCAGATCGTTGGGGGCATGTTGCCTATCATCTACTATGGTGTTTATCATCTTTGCTTCAACTTGTTATTCTTAATGCTTGACACTTAGGGCCCGAGTGCCATGATCTCAGATCTTAACCATATGTGTTTGCATGAATATATTTGTGTTCGTGATCCTATCTATGAGTTGTTTGCACCTATTACGGTTCGGAACCGGCGATCCCAAAAGAGACAGCTTGGGACACCAAAGGGGATGGTCCGTAGTTTGAGGATTACATGTATCCATTGAGTTCATTGCTTTGTTCCGGTGCTCTTTGACATGAGCACCTTAATCTCCATAAGTTCCTTTTGGCCCCGTTCGTAGCCGGATGGTAGGACAAAAGATGTTGTGCAAGTTCTTATTGCAAGCACGTACAACTACCTACGGGATACATGCCTAATGTTTGATATTTGCCTAGATGATCATTACTTTTCCGTGTGCCGTGCCCCAAGTTAGAATCTATCTCATCCATGCAGCGCCCAACCATCCATCTCCCTAGCCTACAGTGTTTTAAACCCTGCTTGTCACTAGTTGCTACTTTTGCCATTTACCTTCACTATTTACTTTTTGCTGTTTACTTTTACTATCACTATCATATCACTATCATATCACTATCATATCACTGTTACCACTTATCTTTTGTTGCAAGTAAGTATATTTCAGGTGCGGTTGAATTGACAACTCAACTGTCAAAGCTTATAAATACTCTTTGGCTCCCCGTGTGTCGAATCAATAAATTGGGTTATTCTTACCCGCGAAGACTATCTCGATCCCTTACGGTTGAGGGTTATCAAGTACCGTTTTCTGGCGCCGTTGCCGGGGAGCATAGCAATATTTACAAGTCTACTTGAGGTATCCTACCTGCTGCACATTATCCACTATGGATAAGAAAGGAGACCCCAAGGTTCCGATCTTACTATCCACTACAAGAAGAGGTACTGCTCTGAGCACTAGTGCTACACTTGATTCACCTTCCGTTATGAGTAAGTTTGCCTCACCACCACCACATGATGCTCCTATTGAATCTGTTACTATGTCTGATACTCTTGATGATGCTTCTACTACTTTTGATGATATTAGTTCGCTTAGTTATGCTCTTGAGAAACAAATTGCTGCTGCTGCTAAAAAGTATGGAATTGAACTTCCTGTTACTCGCTACCCTATTGGTGAAACTTATGATTATCCTGATTTGAGTAAACTCAAAGAGAGGCTCCTTGATGATGATTACTATATGCTTGATGAAGATTTATGCAAGGAACTGACAGAGTTTTCTGGCTCTGACCCTGAAGTTATTAAGAAACTATTTGAAAAACACTCTTTGAAGAACAAAACCGTTCCTGATCCTGAATTTGCTACATCTCCTATATGCATTGATGATCTTGATTATGATTTCTCTGTTGATCTTTCACTTATACCTATGGTTGAAGCTGACCCCTTTTATGGCAGAGAAAATGATGATGCTATTGCACACCTGACTAAACTCGGTGAGTTAGGTGGCCTGTTTACCACAGATGAGAAGATACGATACTTTTATGTCACCAAGCTTCTTCCTTTCTCCTTGAAGGAAGGTGCTAAAGCATGGTATGATTCGCTTCCGTGCGGTTCCATTAAGAGTCCTCAAGACTTAGCTCACTCTTTTGTTGATAAGTACTTTCCTGCTCACATGCAACATGCTGCTTTACAAAGAATTTATAACTTTAAACAGTTGCTGGATGAGTCCCTCCCTAAAGCTTGGGGGAGGTACTACGGTCTGATTCGGGCTAGACCAGGACATGAAATCCCTAAGAATGAATTAATCGATATATTCTATGCTGGTCTAACTGATGAATCCAGGTCCTATTTGGACAGTTGTGCTGGTTGTGTTTTCAGGAAAAGAACACCGGACGATGCGGAAGATTTGATGGGCAGGATTGCCAAAAACCATGAAGATTGGTCCGTCCCTGAACCACCTCCACCACCAAAGAAGAGGGGCATATGTGTTCTAAGCCCCGAAGATATGCGAGAAGCAAAGAAGTCTATTAAAGAGAAAGGTATTAAAGCTGAAGACGTGAAGAATCTACCCCCTATTGAGAAGCTGTGTGAGCCTACCACTCACCCTCCTATGCTGGAGGTACACTCTCTTTTAGATTTCATCGCAAGTGACATCCCTCATGGTAAGCCTCCTGATCAATGTTTAGATGAGTTTGATAATTTTATTATGAAACAAAATCATTTTAATGAGAGGATAGAAAGTCAATTGCATGATAATTCCCTTGCTATCAAAAGACTGCTTGATGTTTTAGATAGAACAGTTAATGATGTTCAATGTCTTGTGAAGCATTTTCAAATGGTTCAAACTCAGCTTGACCAAATTTCTAAAGTGCAAAGAGATTTGCTTGCTAACAATGCCAAACAAGATAATTTGCGGGCTTTCGGGGTTAAGATCTGAGGAGGAACTAGTACTCAAGATCCTCTCTATCCAGAGGGACATCTGAAGAGAATCGAGCAGGATTCTCAAATGCAGGAAGAAGAAATTGTTGGCTCTCCAAAGAAAAAGAAGAAACATAAGGAGACTGACAATTCTAATGATCCTATTGCAGATGAAGAGCCAACTATTGATCCTAACAGCGTATCTATCTCCGATGCTGATACTGAAGACGGTGCTGAACCTGAAGGTAATAATAATGAGAAGAATGACCCGCCTGAAGTTCGAGAAGAAGAAGCACCTGACAAACGTAAGAGGTACACTAAAGAAGACTTCATCGCAAGAAAACATGGGAAGGAAAGAGAACCATGGGTACAGAAACCCATGCTCTTTCCAGGTAAGTCCATCAAATCTAAAGAAGAAGAGCATTATAATAAGTTTTGTGAGTGGATTAAACCTCTCTTTCTTCAAATCCCTTTGACTGATGCTATTAAGTTACTTCCTTATTCAAAATATATGAAAGATATTGTCACTAATAAAAGAAAAGTTCCTAATGATGCAATATCTACTATGCTTGCTAACTACTCTTTCAGTGGCAAGATTCCTGAGAAGCTCGGTGATCCAGGTATACCCACCATTCCTTGCTCCATAGAGAATAATTATGTCAAAACTGCTTTATGTGATCTTGGAGCAGGATTGAGTGTTATGCCTCTCTCTCTCTTTACGAGAGGCTTTGTTTAGAGAAACTAATCCCTACAGATATCTCCCTTCAGATGGCTGACAAGTCAACCGCTGTTCTGATAGGTATTTGTGAGGATGTTCCCATAGAAGTTGCTAATTGTTTAATTCTTACTGATTTTGTTGTGCTTGACATGCCCGAGGATGGGAGCATGTCCATTATTCTTGGTAGACCTTTTCTTAAAACTGCAGGTGCTATCATTGATTGCAATAAAGGGAAGGTTACCTTCCATGTGAATGATAAAGAACACACGGTATATTTTCCAAAGAAGATCGATAGGAGGCATGGCCTCAACTCTATAGAAAATATTGAGACCGTGAAGATTGGAGAATGGGATTGTCCACTACATGTGCCTCACAAATACAAAACTATCATGGTAGGGACAATGTCCATCAAGGTAAAGGTTCAGTGATTACTTCGTGAGAGGTGAGACTTTTTGCTCTATATATCGCCTGTTTGTTGGTAAGACTTGATCAACCTTATTAACAAACATGTTTTATATAGATAAAAAGTTGAGCTTGTTATGTTTTCATTTGTTTTTAGTTTTTGTCCTACTTGCTGTACCAAGTATTTATGTTTTGAAGCTTCACAATACTACTCACTACTTCAAGTTTTCAGAGATTTTCGCAGCTTTTTGAACTTCGAAAAAATTTCAACAGTGAAGTTTTCAGAAAAATTCCAGAAAAATTTAAATAAAAATTTCCACGTCGGGAGAGACCCATAAAGTCCTGGGGCCAGCCAGGGGGACCCACCAGTGGCCCAGGCGGCCAGCTGGCGCGGCCCAGCCCCTGGCCGCGCCCATAGGGCGCCTGGGGCCCACAGAACCCCCCTCCAGGTATGTCTTCTTCCTCCCTCTCTCTCTTTCTCCAAAAACGCGAGTTCTGCACTTGTTCTTGTGTTCTTGCTGTTCTTGGAGGCGATTCTTCGATCTCTCTCTACAGCCCATCATTTGAGCTGACATTTTGAGCAAATACTCCCTGGTATGTGACTCCTCCACCCCTCCAATTAGATTTTTGATTGGTGGCTTCATTTGTGAGTATTTAGTAGTTCTTGGTGCTGTATAGATGAGCTTGCATGCATATGTAGAAAGTTATTTTTCAAGTTTTGATGCAAGTTTATGCCTTGGGCAAGTGAGTTGAGTAGTTTGCCTTAGCTCACCTTGTTTTAATCCTCATTTTTGTAAATTGCAAAAAAAATTAGAAATGAGTTTGTTAGGAAGGGCAAAAGGGTGGCTTGAGAAGAGGAGTCCCGCACACTCCGATCGAGTTACTAGAGCCGCAGCTTCACCATCGACTGCTACGGTGAGCTATAATGAAGATCATGTGCCCCTGGAGTTGTTGGAAGACACAAGTCCAGCACGTGCGATGACATTTCCATGTGATGAATTCATGGAAGCTGCGGGAATCAAGGATGAGTTTTATAATCTTTGTGCTAATGCAGGTTTGACACGACTCGTCACGAGCCGTGTTACTCAGTATCAAAAACTCACCTCCAGTTTCATTAACAGTTTTAGATATAATCCTGATTCAGGTGCTATTGAGTTTAAAATTTACAACGAACTTATCACCATGACTTTGGGAAATTTTTGTGAAATAATAGGTGTGCCGAACGTTGGGAGGACGGCTAGGATGGCCACTCAGCCCTCCGAGCTGAAAACCGTCATCAACTCTCTCTGCAGCATGGGTACGAGGGATATTCATCGGTCGAAGATCCCCAGCATCTTATTTCCTCACCTCAGGTATTTTGCATATTATATTGCCAGAGGGGTGTTAGCTCGTGACAACACGAGCAATATTTCTGCTCCGGATATTGCTATCCTGGCAGCAGCCCTCTCAGGGAGGTCTGATTATAATCTGGGTGCCTTAATTGCTCGACGCCTTGCTACGAACGGTAACAAGGGGGACTTATGTGGTGGCGTTTATGCCACACTTATCTTAGAACATCTTGGAGGCACCCCACACCCTGATGATAATCCTTTTACTTATTTAAGCTTTAATCTTGCTGCTATGAAAAGGCATAAATTTGTCACCATGGGTTCTGAGCTTGATAATCTTGTTTATATCTTGCGTTTCGGAATTACCGCGGAACGCGAGATCCGTCTACCTGCACCTCTTTTGTTTGATTTTTCTCGCAGGAACGGATGGTCCTTTGATGTTGTCCAGTTCGATGAGTTCATGGTCCAGCATCAGTTTCATAACCCCATGAAGGGGGTTGTGCCCGACGAGGAGAAGCACGGTGAGTTACCACATTTTCAGGAACAGACCGCCACCGAGTTTGGTGAAGGTTCTTCCTCTGTTTGGCGCTCGGAACCTTCCTCGTGGGAGACTCCGAGGAGTTCGGTGTACGCGCCAGCATCATTCTACGACCCTTGGACTCACCACCATACCCCCGGAGCAGGAGGCTCCTGGGGGCAGTAGCTACTACCAACTTAGGCCAAAAGCCTAAGCTTGGGGGAGTACGTGCCCCTCTTACTTTTCCACTGTATTATCCGTTTTATTCACTTTGATCTTTTCGAAGTTTTTGCCCGTTCTTCTTTATTTCTCTCTTTGCAAAAACAACAAAAAGATTTTCTCTTTCTTTTGCTTTTATTCAACCTTTGAAAAATCCAAAAAGATTTCCTTTCTCTCTTTAGTTTGCTTTGTTTTCAGAGTTCAGCTCGAGTCCGTGATGGAATTTAATTATATTTCCTACGTTCGATCGTGCAAGTGACAAGCAGTAATGACGAAGACCGACTGAAGGGAAGCAACAAGGAAGACCGGTATGAACTCTTTTTGTTTCTAATTTTGTACATATGCTTGTACTTATGATCTAGAGACCAGCTTGTAGCGACATAGTGCTATGTTTACAATGCTCTTTCGGTGGTTCATGCTTTCCTTATGGCTAGTCTCGAATAACTAGAGTATATAATGTGTTATTAAAATGATCTACATGCATTGCACTGTTCATAGTCTGGTATACTAAGGTGGTATTTCCCTTTAGAGAATTTTTGGATTGACTTGGCACATGCTTACACATGTTTAAGACTAAAAAGTCTACTCTGCCTTGATGATCTTTGAGTTTCAGAATAGTTATATCACTTTCATGCCCGACTCAATGTTGCTTTGTCGCTCTGCATGATTATGACCGTTATTGCTCTCTAGTTGGTCGCTTCCCAGTCTTTTGCTAAACTTCCACCTGTACTAAGCGGACTGACTGCTTGTGCATCCAAAATCCTTAAAACCAGTTATGCCATATGAGTCCACTATACCTTCCTATACATGGTATTTACCTGCCATTCCTAACGAAGACTTTCGTGTACCATCTCGAAATTAATCAAAAGCATTTCTCTTTTGTGCCTATGTTTTAGCTCATGAGGAAGTAGTAGTTAATTCATAATCTTTTTAAGTTGGACAAGTTTCACCCCTGTATTGCATGTCTAATGTGCAAACCCTTAATACGAGAAGGAACTGGCATTGAGTGCGCCCGGCTCAAAAAGATAATATAACAAACAAACCCTCCTTCACGCTTTGTTCATGAGAAATCAGAAAACTTTGGCAGTGATAAACAAAGGAGATTAAGAGGATGTGATCGTCCTCATGCGGGAGCCGTTCCTCGAAACTTGTCCAGCTCAAGAAGTGATTGAGTTATCTGCTAGCATTCGTTGACGAAATATGCACCTCTCAAAACGTTTTTATCTCTGTTTTTAAAACCAAGAGCTCTGGTACATGTTTAGTTTTTGTTTCCGACCACGGGTTTTCAACCTTGCCAATAAAAGCCACGGTTCGAGAGTCTCACCTTCTTTCTTCAAAGCACCAACTATGAGAGCATAATTGTCATTCTGAGTGTAACGTGCATTGTCCCAAAGTATTACATTGTCTTCTGCATACTTGTGATATGATTTATTCTGAAATTCTTAGTTCTAGTC
This sequence comes from Secale cereale, assembly GCA_902687465.1. NCBI lineage: Eukaryota > Viridiplantae > Streptophyta > Magnoliopsida > Poales > Poaceae > Secale > Secale cereale. Next base: position 676,360,377 of record LR738713.1, read on the forward strand.
TCTTTTAAAAACTCTGGAGGAGTCTCTGCATTTATGTTTTGCTTCACTCATGGAGGCTAGCGAGATACCACCCTAATATGCTCAAGCTATGTGCAATGTAATCTGGTCTTGATTTTCAGTAATATATTATTTACTTTTAAGTATTTGTGACTGGTCACTTGAAAGAAGGATTGCTCCTTGCATTGTCCTCATAAGTACTGTTTCAATACTTGCTAAACTCTTTTCGTAGTACATGCTTATATACATCTAATGAAGCAAAAGAGTTTATCAAAGATTTCTTTGTCGCGTCCAGTTCGTTGAACTGAATTGCTTGAGGACAAGCAATATGCTAAGCTTGGGGGAGTTGATACGTCTCAAACGTATCTACTTTTCCAAACACTTTTGATATTATTTTGACCTCATTCTTACATGATTTGAACTAAACTAACCCGGACTGACGCTGTTTTCAGCAGAGCTGCCTGTATGGTTTTATTGTGTGCAGGAAAACGGATTTTTAAGCATCTCAGAAAAATCCACGAAAAATCACAGAAAATCCACGCACCCGAAGGAACCAGGAGCCAGAAGTGGGGCCAGAGGGGGGCCAGGGGGTGCCCAGGCGCCCTGTGGGCGCGCCCCTCCCCCCTGGGCCGCGCCGGGGGGTCGCCTGGGCGGGGCCCACACCCCCTGGTGCCCTACTTTGCCTCGTATTTTTACTCATGACGCGGAAACCCCATATCAGAAGTTCTTTTCGCAGTTTTCCGTCGCGGAGTCGCCGCCACACTCTGTTCTTCCTCGGGAGGGCTAATCTGGAGGCTGAATTGGCCTCCGGAGAGGGGAGATCGTCGCCATCGTCATCATCATCACCACTCCATCATCCCTCCATGACTTCTCCCTCCATGTGTGAGTAATTCCCCTGCTGTAGGCGAAGGGGATCGTAGAGATTGGATGAGTTAGATCATGTAATAGTTTATCAGATCGTTGGGCGCATGTTGCCTATCATCTACTATGGTGTTTATCATCTTTGCTTCAACTTGTTATTCTTAATGCTTGACACTTAGGGCCCGAGTGCCATGATCTCAGATCTGAACCATATGTGTTTGCATGAATATATTTATGTTCGTGATCCTATCTATGAGTTGTTTGCACCTATTACGGTTCGGAACCGGCGATCCCAAAAGTGACAGCTTGGGACACCAAAGGGGATGGTCCGTAGTTTGAGGATTACATGTATCCATTGAGTTCATTGCTTTGTTCCTGTGCTCTTTGACAGGAGCACCTTAATCTCCATAAGTTCCTTTTGGCCCCGTTCGTAGCGGGATGGTAGGACAAAAGATGTTGTGCAAGTTCTTATTGCAAGCACGTACAACTACCTACGGGATACATGCCTAATGTTTGATATTTGCCTAGATGATCATTACTTTTCCGTGTGCCGTGCCCCAAGTTAGAATCTATCTCATCCATGCAGCGCCCAACCATCCATCTCCCTAGCCTACAGTGTTTTAAACCCTGCTTGTCACTAGTTGCTACTTTTGCCATTTACCTTCACTATTTACTTTTTTATGTTTACTTTTACTATCACTATTATCACTATCATATCACTGTTACCACTTATCTTTTGTTGCAAGTAAGTATATTTCAGGTGCGGTTGAATTGACAACTCAACTGTCAAAGCTTATAAATACTCTTTGGCTCCCCGTGTGTCGAATCAATAAATTGGGTTATTCTTACCCGCGAAGACTATCTCGATCCCTTACGGTTGAGGGTTATCAGCGGGCGAGCATCTTGGCGGCGGCCCGATGCGGCGCTAGTGACGCGGCGCGGCAGCTGCGGCTTGGATGCGACTCCACGGCGAGGTGGTGGCAGCGTGTTCATCAGATCGGGTGGTCGCGGGCGCCGCCATGTTCAGGCCGGATCCATCTGGATCTGGCGCTTAAATGTTGTCGGCCGGCGCAGGGTGGTGGTCTACGTCGCTGGCCTCGTCGGATCGCCGGATCCGGCGCCTGGAGATCTACGGCGGCTGTCCTTCTTGATCCTCCTTCCTGGTGGGTTGAGCCCCATGGCACTTGCATCTCTGCTGTTCTCGGTTCGTCTCGCTGTCGGATCCGGAGCAGTCGGAGGTTTGGTGGTATAGGTTGGGGACCGGAGGAAACTTTGGCCGTCTGGTCCGGCCCGGCATCGGCGGCGTCCCACGACGCCGTTACCCTCCTTGGAGGCGAAGCCGAGGTCCCTCCTATCCACATTCGAACCCCTCCCGGACGAAAGTCTACAATTCAGTCTCGATTGGGCGGCGGCGGCGCCCTGCCCGTCGTAACCTCCATGGAGGCGCCACCTTGGGAAGCTCAGATGGTCGGGCAAGAGATGCTATGGGTGTTGGGCGCTGCGTAGCTCCAGCAGCGGCGACGGCGTGAGCTCCAGGGGAAACCCTTGATCTGGGTCTACCGGATCTGACGATGATGGCACCTTCGATGTCGTGTCCCTCTTGAGGGCATCGTTTTGGAGCACGCGCTGACTGGAGGGGACAAGAGGAGGAGCGGTGTTACATCTACCGCGAGGCCGATGGCGGATCCTGGCGGCATGGCGCCGCGGAGGTTCGGCGATGGGTGCGTCTGGAGATGAACTCGCACAGGAGGAGGAAGTTGTCTAGCGTCATGGTGGCGTTGATGGCAGAGAGGCCTGCCAAGGTCGTTGCAACAATTTTGCTCTGAGTATGGACCGAGGGATGATGGAGGTGTCGGCCCTTGCAGCGTGTGGTGCTCACTGGGAGTGTGCCTGAACCGGTGTGGGGCCCAATCCAGGTAGTGGCTTGGAGGGGACACCCGGCTTTAGATGTTAGGCTTTAGTCCGATGTCTGTTTGGTATTAGGCCCGGACATTCGGCACGCCTTCATCAAAGGGTTAGGAGTAGCAACGGTGTTGCCAAGATGGTGGCTTCAGGCTTGTTGATGTATCACCTTGTATGGTCCTTGTGAATAATTAATAATATGGCTGCATGCATCGTCTAGATGCAGAGACCGGGGGTACATCCTCCTTTTCTAAAAAAAAAACCACCCCGTGAAACTCTGTTGATGTATCATTACTCCAAGATTAATGGAGCATGCATCAAGAGATAGCAACAAATACTATGCTACCGTCGACCGTGGTTGTGTGGGTGCACTGTCGTTTGGTTTCGAAAGAAAAGTGTACACGTAGATATAGGATGCCACGACTGATGAAGAAATAACGATGTGTTTACTTCAGAAGTACGGGACATAGTACTACCGAGGGTACACGCGCGTTACTTGGAGTACCAATCACTTGATTCCAGGCCTATATAAAGACTGGCAAGAGGGAGCCCTTTTATCATTGTGGCAACATCGCACACCTCACCTTGAGCGAACAATTCTTCTCACAGTGGTTATATATGGTAGCCTTTTTTATTTAGCAGAATCGCCATCCTACAGTATGTAGGTTTGAGAGGCAACAGGAACTTGCACGTGTGGGTGTCGTGGATCGGCAACACAACCATTTCTAAAGCCACTTGTACTATTCACCTTGTTTCCCCGAAGTGTGACGACTCTACGACATGAATGCATTCTCTAGTAGGTCTGATATTCATTTCGAGTACCCCACTAGCAACCACTAGCTCGAATTGGTGTTCATATTCAAATGGACAATCTATAATTTGCAGCCGCAAAGACATTTATTTAAATTAAATCAATGCATGTTCAACTACTTTTTGTTATTTACCACCAACTTGCTACAAGATACTACTTGCTACAGGAAAATAATCAAAATAAAAAGTTACTACTCCCTCCGTTCCTAAATATAAGTCTTTGAAGGGATTTCACTATGGACCACATACGAAGCAAAATGAGTGAATCTACAATCTAAAATGCATCTATATACATCCGTATGTGGTTTATAGTGAAATCTCTACAAAGACTTATATTTGGGAAGGGAGGGAGTACTTGCTAGTGGAAACTAGGGAGCTTTCATTTAAAACCGTCAAAGTTTGGGAAGCATAAAAATATTATCAAAAATAGAGAAGGGAGCATGCTTCCCTTTGTAACAAATTTTTGGGAGCTTTCATATAAATTTCTGTCTCAGTTTAGGCTGCGAGTGACCACGGCCTGCGCTAACTCTCCCCCGTGGTTGGCCCCAGGCGGCCAGGCCCGCACTCCCCTCCCCTAACTGCCTCCCCGCCCAGCACCTCTAACCAAAGTGTGCAACTCGGTTGCTCCAGGTTGGCTGTGGGGGATCATGAGCTATTGGTTACCGGGAAGGCAGCCTTGTGGGCTGCTGCCCACTGCCTTCATCCAGGTACTTCCCTGGCCTCAAATTGCTCCATATTTTTCGAGTTATGGCGGCCATGGCGGCCATGCTTGCGGTGACCTGCGGTTCGGCGGCGTGCGTATCTGTCTATGGGTGTGCAGAGTGGGGGTGGCAGCGAGGTAGCGAGCGATCCGGTGCACAAGATGCTGGATTAAGGCTCGTCAAGCAGATCCAGGTGAAAACCCTACTCTCGGCTAATTACCAAGGCCAACTATGGCGGCGTTCTTCTACATCATCCCCTTCTTGAAGGCATCGCCATAGATTAGTCGATCGGATGATGGTGGCACTCTTGTGTCGTTCTCCCCTTGGGGGCATCATTCTTGGAGGTGCGCAGTCGCTCGAGGGACCAGTGGACGGTTTGAGCGGTGAAGCGGTGTTTCATGTGACACATCGACGATGTGGAGTCTCGGCAACGTGGCACAACATGGTCTCCACGACGGATGTGTGATAATGGACGCGCGTTGGGAGGTGGCGTTGTGGTGGCATCGATGGCTGGCCTAGCAAAGTCGATGCATCAGTACTTGCTCTGAAGATGGATCGATGGAAGAAGATGGCGGGGGGGGGGGGGGGGGGG
>LR738713.1:676374975-676398702 GCA_902687465.1 Secale cereale
CACACACACATATATATATATATATATATATATATATATATATATATATATATGCCTACGAGGCTCAAGCAATAAACATCCATCATACAATCAACTATTCCACCAATCCTCTCTTTCCCATCTAACACTATGTGACAGTCGCCTGAGTTTTGATTTTTGGGTCAGCCGATTTCGCTAGAAGGAAGAAACTGCAGGGGGGGAGGGGGGAGGAAGAACCTCGCAAGAGGAGAGGAAGAAGCTCTCTAGAAGGCTACCCCATCATCTATCTCAGGGTTTGGGCAGGTGAGGCTGCACAGCGGAGGTGGGGCGCGACAACACGACGGTGGTGCAAGTGAGCCGGAGAAAAACCAGTCATCACCGGGGACTAGAGGGGTGGCTGGGTGATACATCTCCAACGTATCTATAATTTTTGATTGTTCCATGATATTATTTATGAAGTCTTGGATGCTTAATGGGCTTTATCATTCACTTCTATATCATTTTTGGGACTAAGCTACTAACTCAAAGGCCCAATCCAGATTACTGTTTTTTGCCTATTTCAGGGTTTTGCAGAAAAGGAATATCAAACAGAGTCCAAACGGAATGAAACCTTCGCAGGAGATATTTTTGGAGGAATTCACGCACGAAAGACATCGGGGCCAAGCCAGAGGACAGAGGGGCCACCCTCGAGGGTGGGGGGCGCGCTCCCCTTCCCAGGGCGCGCCCCCCTGCCTCGAGGGAAGCCCCAGTGGCCCCCCGGTGCCCCTCTTCTTCCTATATATACCTACGTACCCCAGAAACTCCATACGCAGAGAGAAAACCCTAATTCCACCGCCGTAGCTGCTGTTCCCGTGGAGATCCCATCTTGGAGCCTGTTCCGGGAGGGGGATCCATCACGGAGGCCTTCTTCATCATCATCATCATCGCCCTCACCATGAGTTGTGAGTAGTTTACCATAGACCTTCTGGTCCATAGGCGTTACTCTGTTCTTATGAACTCAATACACTAGATGCATGCTGGATACCTATCGATGTGTGGAGTAATAGTAGTATATGCAGGCAGGAGTCGGTCTACTTATCTTGGACGTGATGCCTATATACAATGATCATGCCTAGATAGTCTCATAATTATTCGCTTTTCTATCAATTGCTAGACAGTAATTTGTTTACCCGCTGTAGAATATCGCTATCATGAGAGAAGCCACTAGAGAAAACTATGGTCCCCGGGTCTATCTTTATCATATTACTTTCCCGTCAATTTCTACCGCCGTTGTTTATTTGCTTTCTTTACTTTTCTATTTCTATATCAAAAATACCAAAAATACTATCTTATCATCTCTATCAGATCTCACTATCGTAAGTGACCGTAAAGGGATTGGCAACCCCTTATCGCGTTGGCTGTGAAGTTCTTATTTGTTTGTGCAGGTGCGAGGGACTGGCGCGTGGTCTCCTACTGGATTGATACCTTGGTTCTCAAAAACTAAGGGAAATACTTACGCTACTGTGCTACATCTCCCTTTCCTCTTCGAGGGAATACAATGCAAGCTCAAGAGGCAGCAAGAAGAATTTCTGGCGCCGTTGCCGGTGAGGCTTACGCAAAAGTCATATACCAAGTACATATCACAGACCCTTATCCTTCGCATTACATTTATTTGCCTCTCGTTTTCCTCTCCCCCACTTCACCTTTGCTGTTTTATTCGCCCTTCTTCTGCCGTGTGTTTTTCGTTCGCCTGCCTTTTTGTCTGCTTGTGTGTTGCTTGCTTGCTTGTCATCTTGTCTAGCACACCTATCTTTATCACCAATCCCGAGGGTGAGGTCCTCAACTATAAACAAAGAGAGGGAGAAAATTTAAAAGATGCCTGGTATAGAATTTGCAATGCTCAAGATAGATCTAATAGGAAGCTTTCCATTTCCGTGCTTCTTCGCAATTTCTATGTTGGCGTAACTCCGTGGAATAGATTTATCTTAGATACCATTACCGGAGGGAATTTCTTGGGTAGCCACACCATCAATTCTCATAAGGCTATGATTGAATTATTTGGCTCACCAACTCTTATGGTTAATGGGACCATTTTAACTTTGGAGCATGTTATGCAAAGGTTGGAAATCATTGAAAACAAAGTTGCTATGGTAGAATGGTAGAAAACCTGGAAAGAAAATTCCATAATGAAATCACCCAATATGGATCCAAGGTAGGAGTTGTTCTGAAAAATCTTAAGGAAAAAGAACCCATAGTTAAAGAAAAGCTAGATCAGGATTCCACTAGAATCAATAAGCTTGAGGATGTTATCACTAATGTGGGTTCCGCTCTTTCCGCTATAAAAACTACTCCAAATACCTCCACTAAATTATCTAAGTTCATGTATGTCCCTAAAGACAAGGGTGAAACTTCTAGACTTGCGGATCTCAAATCCATAAGTGTTCATCCTAATTTTCTTACTTTTGCAAGAGACTCGTTTGACACTTTAGAATTTCTTGATTTCTTGCCCAAGAGTTTGATTATTCATAGGGACAAAGAAGTGCCCAAGAATCATAAGTGCTTAATCAAAGAATTGCCTTCCAAAGATGGCAATACCTAGATCTATCTTGTATCGTGCCTAGCAAGGGGCGTAAAACGATAGCGCTTGTTGGGAGACAACCCAATATTTCTTTTTGCTTTTGTTTCTATTAGGGAATACATATTGCATCTAGCCTCTGATTAGATGTGTTTTCATGTTTTGTTTAGTGTTTGTGCCAAGTAGAACCTTTGGTAAGACTTGTGTGAAGTTTATTTGATCTTGCTGTGAAAAACAGAATCGTTAGTGCTCTCTAAAGTAGTCTTCAGATTTTACTGGAGCGTGATTTTTAGTTGATTCTTTTTGCTGCTGATTTGTAGACAAATTGCGCAAATTTAACAATTTAGTTTGAATTTTTTGGAGTTCCAGAAGTAGGCGAACCCAGCAGATTACTACAGACTGTTCTGTTTTTGACAGATTCTGTTTTTCGTGTGTTGTTTACTTATTCCGATGCATCTATGAGTAATATTGGAGGATATGAACCATAGAGAACTTGGAGTACAGTAGGTTTAACACCAATATAAAGTAAGTATGAATTCCTTGCTGTACCTTTGAGTGGTGGTTTGCTTTCTCTTACTAACGGAGCTCATGAGAATTTTTTGTCTAAGTTTTGTGTTGTGAAGTTTTCAAGTTTTGAGTATTGCTTTGATGGACTATGGAACAAGAAGTAGCAAATGCCTAAGGTTGGGGATGCCCATGGCACCCCAAGTAAATTCAAGATAATCAAAAGGCTAAGCTTGGGGATGCCCCGGGAAGGCATCCCCTCTTTCGTCTTCATCCATCGGTAACTATACTTGGAGCTATATTTTTATTCGCAACATGCTATGTGTTTTGCTTGGAGCGTCTTGTATAATTTGAGTCTTCGCTTTTTACAAGAAAGTGAGTGGGAGCTCTGTGGCATTTCTCATATTATATGTGGATGACATATTGCTGATGGGAAATGATATAGAATTCTTGGAAAATGTAAAGGCCTACTTGAATAAAAGTTTTTCAATGAAGGACCTTGGAGAAGCTGCTTACATATTAGGCATCAAAATCTATAGAGATAGATCAAGACGCCTCATTGGTCTTTCACAAAGTACATACCTTGACAAGATATTGAAAAGGTTCAATATGGATCAGTCCAAGAAGGGATTTTTTGCCTGTTTTGCAAGGTATGAGATTGAGCAAGGCTCAGTCGCCGACCACGGCAGAAGATAGAGAAAAGATGAGTGTCATTCCCTATGCCTCGGCCATAGGTTCTATCATGTATGCCATGCTGTGTACCAGACCTGATGTGAACCTTGCCATAAGTTTGGTGGGGAGATACCAAAGTGATCCCGGTGTGGAACACTGGACAGTGGTCAAGAACATCCTGAAGTACCTGAAAAGGACTAAGGATATGTTTCTTATTTATGGAGGTGACGAAGAGCTCGTCGTAAAGGGTTACGTCGATGATAGCTTCGACACAGATCTGGATGACTCTAAGTCTCAAACCGGATACGTGTATATTTTGAACGGAGGGGCAGTCAGCTGGTGCAGTTGCAAGGAAAGCGTCGTGGCAGCATCTACATGTGAAGCGGAGTACATAGCTACTTCCGAAGCAGCACAGGAAGGAGTCTGGATGACGGAGTTCATCACCGACCTAGGAGTCATTCCAAGCGCGTCAAGCCCGATGACTCTCTTCTGTGACAACACTGGTGCTATTGCTATTACCAAGGAGGCCAGGTTTCACAAGAAGACCAAGCACATCAAGCGCCGTTTCAACTCCATCCGGAATTATGTTCAAGATGGAGATATAGATATTTGTAAAGTACATACGGATCTGAATGTCGCAGACCCGTTGACTAAACCTCTTCCACGGGCAAAACATGATCAACACCAGAACTCTATGGGTGTTCGATTCATCACAATGTAACTAGATTATTGACTCTAGTGCAAGTGGGAGACTGTTGGAAATATGCCCTAGAGGCAATAATAAAAGTATTATTATTATATTTCCTTGTTCATGATAATCGTCTGTTATTCATGCTTGAATTGTATTGTACGGAAACAGCGATACATGTGTGAATATATAGACCACAATGAGTCCCTGGTGAGCCTCTAGTTACCATCTCGTTAATCAACAGATGATCACGGTTTCCTGATCATGGACATGTGATGTCAGTGATAACGGGATCATATCATTAGGAGAATGATGTGATGGACAAGACCCAATCCTGAGCATAGCACGAGATCGTATAGTTCGTAATGCATAAGCTTTTTGGTGTCAAGTATTTATTCCTTAGACCATGAGGTTGTACAACTCCCGGATGCCGTAGGAATACTTTGGGTGTGCCAAACGTCACAACGTAACTGGGTGGCTATAAAGGTACGCATCGGGTATCTCCGAAAGTGTCTGTTGAGTTGGTACGAACCGAGACTGGGATGTTGTCACTCCGTATGACGGAGAGGTACCTCTGGGCCCACTCGGTAAGACATCATCATAATGAGCTCAATGTGACTAAGTAGTTAGTCACGGGATGATGGATTACGGATCGAGTAAAGATACTTGCCATAACGAGATTGAACAAGGTATAGGGAATACCGACGATCGAATCTCGGGCAAGTACCGTACCGATGGACAAAGGGAATAACATACGGGATTGAGTGAATCCTTGACACGGTGGTTCATCCGATGAAGATCATTGAGGAACACGTGGGAACCAACATGGGTATCCAGATCCCGCTGTTGGTTATTGACCGGAGAGTGGTCTCGATCATGTCTACGTGTCTCCCGAACCCGTAGGGTCTACACACTTAAGGTTCGGTAACGCTAGGGTCGTAGAGATACATGCATGTGGAAACGCGAAAGTTGTTCGGAGTCTCGGATGAGATCCCGGACGTCACAAGGAGTTCCAGAATGGTCCGGAGGTAAAGAAAGATACGATCAACATGAAGATGTTCACCGTTTTTGACTAGTCCGTCTCACGTGATGATCGGACACGGACTACTCGATTCGGATCGTGTATCACTTGGATGATTTGAGAGATGTCATTCTGAGTGGGAGTTCATTAAAATTTGATTAAGATGAACTTAATTATCATGAACTTAGTATAAATTCTTTACAATATCTCTTGTAGATCAAATGGCCCACGCTCAGGTTTCCCTCAACTTCAACGCGTTCCTAGAGAAAACCAAGCTGAAAGACGATGGTAGCAACTATACGGATTGGGTCCGTAACCTGAGGATTATCCTCATAGCTGCCAAGAGATCATATGTCCTAGAAGCACCGCTAGGTGATGCACCTGCTCCCGATGCTGACCAAGACGTTTTGAACGTCTGGCAGTCGCGTAGTGATGATTACTCCCTGGTTCAGTGCGGCATGCTTTACAGTTTAGAATCGGGGCTCCAAATACGTTTTGAGCACCATGGAGCATATGAGATGTTCGAAGAGTTGAAAATGGTTTTCCAAGCTCATGCCCGAGTCGAGAGATATGATGTCTCCGACGCATTCTACAGCTGTAAGATGGAGGAAAACAGTTCTGTCAGTGAGGACATCCTCAAGATTTCAGGATTGCACAACCGCTTGTCTCAGCTAGGAATGAATCTCCCAGATGAAGCGGTCGTTGACAGAATCCTCCAGTCGCTCCCACCAAGCTTCAAGAGCTTCGTGTTGAACTTCAATATGCAGGGGATGGAGAAGTCCATTCCCGAGGTGTATTCGATGCTGAAATCAGCGGAGGTAGACATCAAGAAAGAACATCAAGTGTTGATGATCAATAAAACCACTAAGTTCAAGAAAGGCAAGGGTAAAAAGAACTTCAAGAAGGACGGCAAGCAAGTTGCCGCGCCTGGCAAGCCTGTTGCCGGGAAGAAGCCAAAGTATGGACCCAAGTCAGAGACTGAGTGCTTTTATTGCAAGGGAACAGGTCACTGGAAGCGGAACTGCCCCAAATACTTAGCAGACAAGAAGGCCGGCAACGTCAAAGGTATATATGATATACATGTTATTGATGTGTACCTTACTAGCACTCGTAGTAGCTCCTGGGTATTCGATACCGGTGCAGTTGCTCACATTTGTAACTCAAAACAGGAGCTGCGGAATAAACGGAGACTGGCGAAGCATGAGGTGACGATGCGCGTCGGGAATGGTTCCAAGGTCGATGTGATCACCGTCGGCACGCTGCCTCTACATCTACCCTCGGGATTAGTTTTGAACCTGAATAATTGTTATTTAGTACCAGCTTTGAGCATGAACATTGTTTCTGGATCTCGTCTTATGCAGGATGGATATTCTTTCAAATCAGAGAATAATGGTTGTTCTATTTATTTGAGAAATATGTTTTATGGTCATGCCCCGCTGGTCAATGGTTTATTTTTGATGAATCTCGAACGTAGTGATACACATATTCATAGTGTAGATGCCAAAAGATGTAAAGTTGATAATGATAGTCCCACATACTTGTGGCATTGCCGCCTTGGTCATATTGGTGTCAAACGTATGAAGAAGCTCCATTCGGATGGACTTCTAGAGTCTCTTGATTATGAATCATTTGACACGTGCGAACCATGCCTCTTGGGCAAGATGACCAAGACTCCGTTCTCCGGAACAATGGAGCGAGCAACCAACTTATTGGAAATCATACATACCGATGTGTGCGGTCCAATGAGTGTTGAGGCTCGCGGAGGCTACCGTTATGTTCTCACCCTCACGGATGACTTGAGTAGATATGGGTATATTTATTTGATGAAACACAAGTCTGAGACCTTTGAAAAGTTCAAGGAATTTCAGAATGAGGTTGAGAATCAACGTGACAGAAAAATAAAGTTCTTGCGATCAAATCGTGGGGGTGAATATTTAAGTCATGAATTTGGCACACACCTTAGAAGCTGTGGAATTGTTTCACAATTGACACCGCCCGGAACACCTCAACGTAACGGTGTGTCCGAACGTCGAAATCGTACTCTGTTGGACATGGTGCGATCTATGATGTCCCTCACCGATTTACCGCTATCTTTTTGGGGTTATGCTTTAGAGACTGCCGCATTCACTTTAAATAGGGCTCCGTCGAAATCCGTTGAGACGACTCCATATTAACTTTGGTTTGGCAAGAAACCGAAGCTGTCGTTTCTGAAAGTTTGGGGTTGCGATGCTTATGTCAAGAAACTTCAACCTGAAAAGCTCGAACCCAAATCGGAAAAATGCGTCTTCATAGGATACCCAAAGGAAACTATTGGGTACACCTTCTACCACAGATCCGAAGGCAAAGTCTTTGTTGCCAAGAATGGATACTTTCTGGAGAAAGAGTTTCTCTCGAAAGAAGTGAGTGGGAGGAAAGTAGAACTTGATGAGGTGATAGTCACCCCTCCTGGACCGGAAAGTAGCGCAGCGCAGGAAACTGTTCCTGAGGTGCCTGCACCGACAAGGGAGGAAGATAATGATAATGATCATGCAGAAACAGATCAAGTTACTACTGAACTTTGAAGGTCCACAAGGGCACGTTCCGCACCAGAGTGGTACGGCAACCCTGTCCTAGAAATCATGTTGTTGGACAACGGTGAACCTTCGAACTATGAAGTAGCGATGGCAGGCCCAGATTCCAATAAATGGCTTGGAGCCACGAAATCCGAGATAGAATCCATGTATGAAAACAAAGTATGGACTTTGGTGGACTTGCCTGATGATAGGCACGCCATAGAAAATAAATGGATATTTAAGAAGAAGACAGACGCAGATGGTAATGTGACCATCTATAAGGCTCGGCTTGTCGCTAAGGGTTATCGACAAGTTCAAGGGATTGACTACGACGAGACTTTCTCTCCCGTAGCGATGCTGAAGTCAGTCAGAATCATGTTAGCTATTGCCGCATTCTATGATTATGAGATATGGCAAATGGACGTCAAAACAGCATTCCTTAATGGCTTCGGAGTGTAGGAGCTTGGTGGGATATCTCTGGTGGTCGCAGTTGTCGCGAGGCTTCTTCGTGTTTTTTGTCGATCAGCCGTTGTCGGCATTTGTTTCTTTTGTATTTTCTCTCTTGTTTCTTTTGAGCGTTAATGTGCTACTTCCGCCCCAACACCTATCGTTGGCTGTATCGGTTAGTTGCTTTGTAATACAAAGCGGGGTGGAAACCCTTTCTCATCATATAACCTATGGTCTACACTTCCTTAGCAGTCACTAATACAATGCCTTCACCAGCTTATTTTCTTATGCTTGACGTGTACTTCACTTCTATGGAGGAATCCATATACTGGTAATTGCTTTATGAGGCGAAATAAGTGTTGTTTTCTGTTTCATCTTCAATTCTTCAATAATTTAACGAACACTCCAGGAACTATAATATTCTTTTGTTTATGGTCGAGCTTAGCTCATGTATATGAGCTTTTCTTCCATATTTCATTGAATTATAAAGTTCTTTTCCATAGGAGAGTTACACATTTATTTATTTCGTCCTTTCTTATTTACACTTTACTGTCTTTTTTATTTTGTTACACATGAATAAAATATTAAATTACTTAGTATTACTATTCTTAGTTTCTATTTGGGAATGATCACTGTATTGCAAGTCGAACTTTTCTTGTCCACCTTTTACCCTCTTACTTCCTCCTTCGATAAAAAATAGATTCAGTTTTTAGATTTATCTTATTCAATGACAAGGTCAGACATAATTGATGAATATTACATGAACACACATCCACTACTAAGTTAAGATGCCAATGTTACACAACATTAGCAAAACTAAATATGCCTATATTTGTTTAAATATAAATACCTTTAAATAAACCTACATAGTAAAAATACAAGAAAATGATGCAAATATAAATTCCACAATACGAATGATTATTAAAAGTTAGTGTAGTATGCATCACAAGTAGATACATAATAACTTCATCAGACATATATTTATGTATCAACGAGAAAACCAAACACACCTCAGAAAAAATTGTATATGTTCACAAAAGGATCATATTTGTTAATGTGATCACATTTGGTTCAAATTTTATTTAGAAAAATCAAATAATTTATACTTATGTCTCGGAACCCACGCCCGCACAACACTCTAGCCCAAAGAGGTCGGCCCGCAATACCACGTCGTGCGAGACTAAGGCAAAGCCCCACCACCATCGGCGTCCGTAGGGCTTCGCCAGTCCTCTGGAGACGGCGAGGGAGGAGGAGGTGTATTGTTGGCGGATATCGACGGTGCCGCTCCACATTGCCTAATGGGGGCAGCATGGGATGGGAAAGGGTGCATGGCGGAAAGAGGGTCATCTATTTTTTGCGCATGGGGGAGGGGGGCAAGGAAGGCCACATATTAAATAAAACTAGTCCTTACAAGAACTTCTTTAAAAAGTATGAATTTACATATAGCTCCTTGAAGAAATCAACATCATCTTCCTTCTGCATCCACTGGCGGCACACGGTGAGCAACACTCCTTAGCACCACTAGACTTCTGTCTTATGAGAGCAGCCTTGTCGAAGCAGCAGCCGGGAAGTCGTTGCCACAAACCACAAGATAATTCCAACTCAACACAGATTGAGGAGGGGAATATGAACTTCATCAGTTCACCAATGGAGCCGTATCGGACCGGGAAGGAACTGGAGAACAGAAACACACCGCAAATCCGTCCCCTCCGCAAGATGTTACCACTGTGGACAAAAGCTAACCATGCCAGACCGAATACCCGAGGATGGTGGCCATCCTTTGACTCGTGGGCGCCACTCTGAGGAAGGGCATCAACATACCCAAAGCCGAGGAACCATTATTCCCATGGCCGCGCTGCCCCCAACTTCACTCTAGCGAACAACTTCAAGAACCCACGAGACCCAAAGATGCACAAAGAGCATCCTTTGCTTAACCGACTAGCATCAAGTTACCCATATATTTTCTCATGAGTTGAAAGTTTTTTGCTTCAGGTATGAGTATCATCCTAAGTTCGTACTCCTGGTCCTGGATGTCAAATTTCATGGCTATATTCAGAGCTGCTATGTACTGGTATGTATACACGGAAACAAATACCTCAGTTTGAACGATTTCCTTCATGATAATTGTGAAGATTAATCATTGGCAACCACCATAAGTTGGTTGTCCTTTGGTGACGTTCAACTTTTGGTTGGCTTTAAGATGTCAGCTCCATATAAATCCCTAGGGGGGGGGGCGATGATGTAGGTTCAACAAACAACTTATTCTTTGAGGTATAACTTATTAAGATTGGTACACAAATGTGAAACGGAGAATTGACAACCTTAAGCACATGACACAAGTGGCTATAACCCGTCACGTTTTGCCCTTAGCATCGTCCTGTGGATGCCGTGGAGGGTGATTACAATATCAATAGCCTTGCACACTCTGGCTTGGGAGGTTCCAGGAACTGCTGGGGAGGGCCTACTTGGAATCTATGGCTCTAAGCAGCCTTGGGCAACGCGTATCCCACGTCTCTGACGTACGGCCACTGCCGTTAGGCCACTGACGGTGGGCCTGGTTCCCTGCAAGCCCATGTGTCAGTGGTTGAATGGGAGGGTGCCGTACGGCAGGGGATCCTCGTCCAGGCAATGCATGAGCTACTGGTCGACCAAATGCGAAAGTATTGCACACACGATCTTTCTTGGTCGATATGCACCCGGCAATTGAATCCAGCGGGGTAGAGGTGCTGGGCAACTGCATCCCATGGTGGCCGCTGTGTGTCGGACATGAATCGGGCACAACTCTGTCGTTGGCATAGCAGCGTTCACCAAATGTGAAAGGAAACTGAGGCATCTCTCTCTGCCACTGATGGCTCTCTTCTTTGCTCCCCTTTCTTGCTGCTCGCTTGCCTCAAACTACCAAATTCCTGTAATCTCACTCGACTGAGCAGACTATTGTATTTGTCCCATAACAAGTAGCTAGTATAAAAGCCAAACCAACACTCTTCCACCTCCACCATGAATGAGTTCACCGCACCATCAGCCTCCGACGATGCCATAGATGATTGGAGAAGTTGTTTTGATCAGATTTTAAAAAAATACTTCAATCGATTCTTTTTTCCAAATTAAGGGTCTCTCCCGAATTTCATTTCTGCAACTTAGCAAGCAATCTCAAGACCATCAATGCCCGGCCTTTTGTACTACTGAAAAATGTCAGTTGTGTTGAAATTAAACCCGGTGTAGTCGCCATATCCGGATCGTATACAGAGCAGTCACCTAGTATGGTTAGTATTCTCAGCTAAGTAGGACTAGCAATGCTACAACAAGATGGTTAGCTATAGGCTACCTTGAGCATCTAAATATGTGTGAACCCCAGCCAGCCAGCCTGTAACTTGTACCGAACTATGAAATCAATACAAGGAAAATAACGGGAGCGACACGCTCCCTTGGTGGTCCAATCAGCGTCCTGTGTCTCGTGTGTTTCGCCTGGTTGTACCAGCAGACCTAGAGCGATCAATCAGCCGGTGGCTTGTACTTGTGTACGTGCATCTTCAGCGGATGGAAGAATTCTCCCACCTGGATTACAACGACCAGCTTGCTTAAGTTAGCAAGTTCCTGTACGTGGGTGTAGTCTACGGTTACGGTTGGAAAGTACCCTCTCGGCACAAAGAACCTGTCTATGAGAAACGTACAAGGGGACCTGTGCCAACAAGTTGCAATTGCAACCAGCAACAGCAGTCTTGCTCCTCTGACCTGTAGCATGTAGGACGTAGCTACTTTGATCGGACCTGTGAAGGGATGGAGAAGGGGCATGAAGATCAGAGGAACATGCCTCTTTCATTGCCGGCCACTACAACAGAGGAGCTCGTAGTTGGCCGCGGCAATGAGATCGACTGCGTTCTTGCAATGTTCACCACCAATGTAAATTGTTTACAAATCTTCTTGGCAGCTCCGCCCTGTACATCCTTCTCGCAGTTGGACCTTGTTTTGTTGGGTTGTTTTGTTGTAGTGCCCACTGCCCAGTGACTTGTGAGTGATGGTGGTCTCCGAATAACTTAATGTATTGTTTTCTCTTACTGTTACATTTGTTGCTGTCATTTTTATTTATAATGTTTACATTTTGGCCAGGTGTTTGCTTATCTAAATGGTCTTGACGAAGAGAGGGAGTAAATTTATCTATGACAAAAGACTTGTACGTTGAATTTTCTTAATATACGTTTGCTGCCAATGCTAGCATGTTCTGCAGTAGTGATATGCAAAAAAATAGTGCAGATAGAAAGCATGTTGCAGCTACTCATGATTTGCAGGGTACTACGCTGTTCTAGATAATATTAAGATCTTTCGATCAACTATGGAAGTTAACTTGGAAAGTTTCTAAAGTTAGTCCAATACACAAAGAGCTAGCTACACTTATCGTATTGCCAATAAGTTACCCATATTTTCCAGGTCGCAACGGAAAGAGTGCATATCGGCCCTGGTCTCAAATCTTATTTATAGTCAATTTACATTGACTTCTGTCCCAACAAACAGATGTCAAGCCGTCCGGAACTCGGGATTCACTAGGTGGAGGAGGGTAGCACCAACGAAATTGCATACTATGGCTTGGTAGGTGTCAGGCGTAATGTCATGCATTATTTTAGTTCCACAGCGAGAACAATTCTGAGCTTTGGATAGGCGTCGTCTACCTGCAACATTTTTGCTAGCACCTATGCATCGGGTGGCGCTAGAGCCCAGTAAGATCCCTTAAACACCACAAAGGTGGTCCGTCTGGTAGGCTCGTAAGTCCATAAGCAGAAGTAGTTTCTCAGCTGCAAGGACTGCATCAGCTGAACTCGTCGCATATATGGAGCTTCCAATCTCAAGAGAATCCAGATTGATCCGGAGTTCCGGAGTGGACCAGCAGCTACCTTATTCCCACCTCCTTTCTTAACCCTAGCTACCTTCTGGCTTGTTCCCCAATTCGGGACATGTAGCTTGTATCCAGCATTGTACTTGTACCCAGAAGCTACTACTCCGAATTACTGACAACAGTAGGGCAAGGACTGACGAACATCTTGGCTTTGCCACGTGCGTGCGTGTGACTTCACTATAGCAAGGCTCACCACTACAAGAAGAAGTTGGTTATGGGTACGAGCACAGCTAATCGTCTTCCTACATTCTTCGGATGGGCCGGTCATTGTGGTATAGGTGGGTCGTCCAGCGGTATATCCAAAGTCAAATTCCCATTTAACTGGCCGGGGAGCTCCCAAAATACTGTATTTTGTAGGGACAGTGGTAGTTCCACAACAGTGATATAAATTTAATCTATTTTGATGTCCAAAGGTTGCTCACCGGCAAGTTCTTTTGGATGGATTAAAAAATAAGCTGTCTCTTCCCAGCTTAAAAAATACACCGCACTTAATTTTTTTTTGAGACTTCTAACTCAGTTATCCCATAATTAGTCTATAAACCCCAATAGATAAAAGAATTGGCTTATGGGAAAAGCTGAGAAAGAGGCAACTTATTTTTTAAGCTTTCAAAAGAACTGTCCCAAACTAGCTTTCAGAAGTGTAGTACGTAGTTTACACTCCGGTGTCGATGATAACTTATTTGGTTTTATTTTACACATCTGCTAATTGTGGTTTGAAGGTGACAATTCTGATTTAAATTTTCTACAAGCAAGGTGGAAGTAACTATTGATCCAAAATATTATTAAGAATTTTTGGAATTAAGCGGAACTACCGGAAACTAAAAGGACCTTCTGGAAATAAGTCTGTTGTGGCTAGGTAGCAAAGAAGAGTAAATTATATTGCAGGATGCATCTGATGTATCAATTGTACTTGGAAAAAATTTAGACCTAAAATCAAACATATCCTAGTATATCTAAATATATTAGAAGGCTATGTCAAAAACAATCAATGGACTGAGCTCCTCCAACATCCACAAGGTAAAGATATAAAGCTAGACTGGTTTCTTTCGTCTCAATATATATTTGATGTAAGAAATACAAATTGTTACTGGCAACTTGAAGTTGAATCAACATCTTCCCTCTATTTTTTCGAGAAAGGATATCTTCCCTTCGATTTTCGTACATCTACATTTATCTATCAGCTTTTGATTTTTCCAGTCAGAGTGGCCCTAGCTACTTGGCCATATATGACACATCGATTGGGCTCAGGAGGTCAGTACTCCAATTGGCCGGAAATGGTTAGCTTAGGAGCGTGCACATGATCAATAGTACATCTGTTGCTAGATTGCAAGATTTTCACTGATTCACGGAGTACTTACGTAACGTCAACGGTGTAGTAGGATTTGGGAGGTGACGGAAATCCACATGGTAATCCACGCGGAGTGTACGTGTGCATCTGTACAAATCTATGTGAGACGAATCAAAGGACGATCAGAATTGGGATTCAAGGTCTTTGCCACATGGAAGGAATTCGGTGGTTGACTCCCCGAACTACACAGAAAAATGTAGTCCTTGGCAGATCTGGCATGGGCCTGCAGCAACTTGTTGCATGTGGTGCTGCTAACAGCCAAACACATAGAGATGATATTCGGCATGACGCAGATGACCGTCTCGGCCGCGAAAGTCGTGTCCGGTGCGACGTTGGTGAGACGCAGCATTGGGCAAGTTGCCTACGGGCGGGCGTGCAGCAGCTCTGTGTGTGGCTGCCATTGGCATCATATCATGCGCATGCCAACCATCGTGTCCTCCCACAGGTGGAATGCACTAAACTTCACTTATTACATGTTGGCCTGCCGTGGATGTTTGGCGAGACTAATTTCCCTAACAGCTCGGTAGACACCCATGGTTTCTTTTCATTTGCTGGACGTGAAATGAAAACATATTAGTACAAGGGTTTCATTTGGTTGCATTTGGATTCCAAATTCAATTTTCTTTGTTTGGCAGTCATATGTGGATTTGTGAAATGAAATGAATAGCATATGCTGAATCAACATGCACGTCGAGCTGAATCAATATGGAGAAATGAAATGAATAGCATATGTTTAATCAACACAGTTACAATCTATAATTGTTAACCAACCCAAAAATAATTGTCCCGTTCTTCAATAATTAAGATAAAAAGTAATGTCTTGAATAACATGAGCTTCACACAATCAAATATGTTAGATATAATAAAATTTACACAAAACTAAGAGTAGGGCTAGAGGGGGGAGGTAGAACTTAGAAAATGTAACAAAAGAAAGTTACATAATTAATGCATGTCGTGTATTCCCCACACCAACTCTCATATACCTGTTTTAATTCATAGATCGAACAAACGCTCCGGCTTGAAAGAACCCGGCGTGATCGTCCCAAAGATTGACACGCGGACAACCATCATAAAGTTGGTTGTTCTTCAGACCATGACACTATGTATGACTATGACTACATAATGCCATCTCCATGCGCCACACTTGCTATGCAAGAGAGTAGTGCATGCATGCCACGTCATTTTTATATCACATAGGACACTCCCAACGAAAATTGATGTTGAATAAAAATGCATGGCAGCAACAAATACACAAGTGTGCACACAAAAGTTTTTATTCCATGACTACCTCCTCTCTCGATTCCACACACATGCAACACTCTACAATGGCATGACCAAATTCATACCGCCGAGCTTCAGCAAGGGGAAGGATGAGAAATTATGGGCTTAGGAGATATCAGGAATAGAGACGCATCAATAATTGATCCTCTATGGCTGTACATATGTGTCATGTCGTTCAGTCTCAGTTGCACAATCTCTTTCAGCTTCGCTGGTGGCACATTGGTGCCGCCTCATGATTTCGGCTATTCGACGCACTGCAATAATGCCGGTGAAGCTCATCTACGGGCTTCTATTTTGGTGCCTACATTTTTGGGATAGCCTTTATGATAATATTTTTTTCCTATGGTGTGATGAGATTCACGTCGACATTCCTAGGGGAGCCTCTTGTGTTGCCTTCACCTTGAGGTTCTTGATGTGGTATTTTGCTTGTGCTGCTGTGGGTCGCTCTCGACGTGTTCGAAGTCAGGTACTTGCATATGTAACTTCTGAGTACTTCAACAAAAGGTTTACTGGTCAATGTATACATGGCTCGAAACATTTTTTCACCCCATTATATATATAAGGACAAACATACTGCTAGAGTTAACCTTGTTGTATAGGTGTTCATCATGTTTATTTCCTCGTGTCAATGGTTAATTCATGTAGTTGCATCGTTTACTTCTGGCTGCGGCAGTTTGTGCACGTAGAAATGTGGGTACGTGAAAACATGCAAACTAGATAGTGGTCCGTTAGTTGAGTTAGTCTTACAACAAATGGATACATGTGTGGGCGTCCGTGAGGTTACACGCATGCACATATTGCATGGATAAGATTAGTTAGAACGGCTTAGTTGTGGACCTGGTAATCAGTATCGTTGTTTATCTCCAGTAGCAAGGAGATCGGCCGAAACCGAGTGGCCAGAGAGATGGTTATCAGCTGCCGTTTCTACCGTTACTAGAGCTAGTCGTGGTTCAGCCAATGTGTGCGACTTGACAGTGAGGTTGCATGCAAAAGTGAGTGCGTGTGTGCGTGGCTTAGTGGGTGTGTATGTGTTGTGTTTAGTCAGGGTACTTAAGACTTTGTAATCCACATTATTTGGGTGTGAGAAGAAATACAGAAAAGTGGCACAAGTTGTGTGCGGTGCCAAGCTCCTGTGTGTGCTTCTACCTTTCAGTGTGAGACAGCCTTCTCTCTCCTCTGACTGCCCCAACACATACAAACTATTGAGGAGGTCCTTACACAAACTAATATCGAAAAACTAGAGAAAACCATCTGAGCACCAACATAGCCAGTAAGGGTACATTAATGGACGTCTCTGACAACAGCCAGCCACAATCACACGAAAGGCTAGACCACCCGAAGACAAATCCAAAGTCATCATCCTCCCACGAATACGGGCTAGACTAAGAAGCGTTGACCCTGTCATCACGCAAAAAACACCGTGGAATCATGAGAAACCATCATGTGTAAAAGAGAGGGACATATATGGCTGACAAACACTAGAGCCAAGGAAGCACTGAATAGTGCTCCAAGCCATGCCAAACATGCAGCCATGACCGGAGATATCGCGCCTTCACCTACGCCGCCCCCAAGAGGAATATGGCACAACATCCGGACATTGTGAATCCCCTAGAGCAGAAATGGATTTTTACCGTGAGTGTAGCGAGGGGGAGGGGGTGTAGAGCCGAGACGGCACCCCCAAGAGGGAAATGACATTTGTAGACCTCATGACTGCCATCACCAAACCACGGAGCTTTCGCTAGGCACGTACCTCACACCTATTCGTGGGACTCAAGCCAGCGGGCCACCACAACGGATCTAGGCCATTCAAATCTAGATTAGGGCTCGCCAACAACCTTCCTAGGACTATCCGCCATAGCCCAACTTGCCATCACCATGGCCAAAGAGAGCTACCAACAACCCTGCTATACCACCCAACGGAGAGCAGAATATGCATCCCATACCTAGGGCCACTGCCCTAGCGTTCGAGGGCATGATACCTAGACTGCTAACAAGTACGTGCTGACCAACCGTTGGATTAGAGGGTGGGAATACGCCTCATTCCTTTTTCTAAACAGAGGCCAATCACACGGTCACTGACAAAGGTCCGCGGATCCCACCCTGGATCTGATGGAGAAAAGCAACATGATGATCTTCGGCCACCATAGCCACCAATAGCGCGCACCGATAGAGGCCCAAACAAACCCCAAGGATAGTGGTGTTGTCGTAGCCCAACTGTTGATGATGCTTTACGACAAAGCCCAACACTGCGACAAGAGTGAGACTGGCCTGCTGGCAACGACGTCCAAGCCAAGGGAGGGCAAGGGCACGGACCATACCACACGAGCTGATAAAGAGTAGAAGAGGAGGGGAGAGATCCCGCCAACACTCACCACCGTAGGGGGATTTGCCCCAGGGCCGAATAGGGAGGAGAGGGCTGAGGAGGAGAGCATGGTGCGGGAGTGGGAGATGTGCGACCATGTCACCGAAAATGAGTGACACTGGCTCGGTGGGACTTTTTCTTTTTCTTTTTGGAAAAGAAGGATTACCCCCGGTCTGTGCATCTAAGCGAACCATGCAACCATTTTATTAATCATTCACAAAGACCTTACAAAGTAGCACATCAGGTAGTCTGAAGCCACTATCCTAGCAACATCTGTCGCTATTTCTATCCACTTGATGAAGGTGTGCCGATAGTCCGAGCCTAATACCAAACAGACATCGCACAAATGCCTAACATCTAAAGCCGGAGGCCCCAACCAAGCCACATACTCGGTTTGGGGTATACACCGGTCCGACGCAATCTCATGTGTTGTCACCGCCATCTTCCACCAATCGATCTTCAGAGCAAAATCTAACGCACCGACTTTGCCAGGCCTCTCTACCATAGATGTCACCATGATGCCAGACAGCGTCCTCCTCCTGTGCGAGTCCATCTCCTCGCATCAGACACCGAATCCCCATTTCGCCACGCCGCCGAGATCCGCCGTCTTTGATGTGGTAAATGAAAAACCGCTCCACCACTTGTCTCCTTCATCAAGCCGCTACTCCGAAAACAATCCCCCCATGAGGGAGAATGACGCCTAAAGTGTCGCCATCGTTCGATCCGGGAACCCCGGGTCTAGATTTTCACCCGGAGCAGCGCAAGCGAGTTGACGGTAGCTACATTGGCGATGTCTTCATCAAGATAACGACGCGAAAAACGCCGCCATCGCCCGCCCTGACCGAAGTCATAGCACGGTTTTCACCGGCAGCATCGTCTCCCACTCGGCGCCGGGACTGGACATGTGATGCCACAACCAGCTGGCCAACCACCTCCGGCGAACGAAGTAGCCACCACCGCGACGCCCAGGGACGGAGCCCCCGACGTCCTCGTGTTGCGGGTCGAGCCCAAGAGCAGTTTGCCATTGACGGAGCATGAAAGATACAAGACAGCAGCATGCACGGCCCGCCGAAGCCCATCTAAGCCCAGATCGTACGCTAGCCGTCGCCGCTGGACATCCTGCCGTACGCCGCCACCCCGCTTGCTGCACCTGCCCGCCGCCGAGCCGCCGTCCAATACCGCCACCAGCGCGACCGTACGCAGCCCTGCCACCACGCCCTGCACCAGAATGAGGCGTCCCCGCCAAGGTGCCACGCCCGCGCCGCAGCAGATCAGGCGAGGAGGAAGGAGATCCCCGCCGCCGTCAACGCCGGCCGGGCTTCGCCCGGCAGCGCGCCGTGGCGGCGGCGAGGGGAAGGTGGAGAAGCGAGGGGGCTGGGCTGGCGGCCCGTTAGGTTTCGCCCGGTCTCTCGCCGGAGAGACGGGAGAGAAGCCCAGGTGGGACTTTTTCTGCCCCTGCACTAATACATATGTAGGTCATATGATCACATCAATGTATACACGTGCACACATCCAGCCGGTGAGTCAAAAGTACCCACAACCAGCGATAACCATGGCGAGCAAGGTGTCTTCAAAGAACAAGGACTACATAGATGACGTACCATCAGCTTCATGTTCCTAGCCTTTCTACTAGTTTTTATAGGCATCTCTTTGTGCTCGTGGGGATCTCAGACAAGAGGAACCGATTTTTTAAATAGCACGCTATGGAAAATAGCGGCAAAAGCGTTAGCATGCTAAATAGGCGCTATAGCACCTAAATGAAGCCAGATAGCACTAAACGACATATCGCGTTGCATGCAGTGGCGATGGCAGGATCAAAACCTTGTGATGTCAAGCTTTAATAGTGAATTTTCAATAATCCTAGACACACGGAGCAATACGGGCATCTCGGCGCTAATCAATCTCTGCCCCCCCCCCCCCCAATTTTCATGGGGGTGGGCCCGCCTCACTCCTAATCTCCAATAAAAAACTGCCACCTAAGTACAGTCCGTTGATTCCGTAATCATAAGCTCATGCGTGTAGCATTGCCGGTGAATTTTTATATCATAAACATGAACAAAAACATAATGCGTTATTACAAACCAACATCATGCAATTCCTATTCTTAATAAAAATAATCTCCTACATTCTAAATCCTAATATTGCCGGTGAGAGAAAAGTGGAAAATAATGAAATGTATACTAGCAGTTTTGGAACGTAAAACAAACAAGTAGAAGTAGAGCAGTGGAGGGCCCTGCCTTGTGTTGGATTAGATACAAAGTGCAGACTAGTACAATAGTACTGATCGATTGATTCAGAGTTTCAGATGGACAATTCGTGTGCATCCGTGGGTGTTGTGCTCGCGGCTCGCCGGACGGCCCAAGGTAGTTTTTCCTTGCGTCTCACGTCCAGGTGTCCAGCCAAGATCGTCGGCACCGGGTGAAGGTCGAAGGACGGGAAGTCTGAAGACGATGCGCTGAGGCGGCCGTCCACGCTCATTGGAGAGGATGGCTCCGTAATTTGGGGATCAACCGATACAGTGCGATCAATTAAGGGATTTTGGACTTCTTCTTGCTATCTGGCCCTGTGTAGTTAAGTCCAATTATTGCTGGTTCAACGACGAGGTATGTGTAGACGTGGATCAACGATCTACGAAAATCCCGTGTTGTCAAGCGACTACACAGCTGTAACGTGGCTTGGCCACTGGTTGCATGCCCAAGTGTCGCTATTTAAAACTATGATCTGAACCCTATATTAGTAAACTAGGTAGACACCATTCCTGGTGTTGGAAGAGTCACTTTGCCTCTTCCAGTGTGTGTCATGATGTCGAGCTCACTATAATTACTGCGATGACCGTGGGAATCAATGATGCCATACACTGTATTATCTGCCTCCTCACATATGCGGCATTCGGGATTGGTTCATGTGGGCCTCGGGCAATGTGGGCCTTCTCGGGCAGATACATGGTGGAAGAGAAAAGAGAACCCTAGGCATCCCGCGTCGCCCTCCCAGAGCGAGGCGACCGGGGCGGCTCACCTCTCCTCCCCCTCCCCGCGTGTCGCCGGCCCTCCCCCCCCCTCGCCGTTGCCACCGGCAGGCGCGTCCAGGCGTTGCCCGCGCGGTGCCCCGTAGTCCGGCGGTGGCGGCCCCCCTTCTTCCCCCGTCGCTGGACCCCGACTTGGGCGTGCGGTCCTGGCGGCGAAGCCCTTCGTCCGGCGGCGTTCCGGCACGGATCTGGACGGCGGCGGTGCGGTGGCGTTGCCCCTTGGCGGCGGCGGCGGCTGGCAACGCCCGGCTGGCCCAGATCTAGGCCCTACGGGCCCAATCTCGGTCGGGGCGGGCCTGCAGGGGGGCTGTGGTGGGTTGTTCTCCGGTGGTTCTGGCGTGCTCCTCGTGACAGGGACGGCGGCTGCTATTCCGCGACTGCTGCAGCATGGCGGCGGAGCTTCACGGGCCCGTTCAGGGCTCGGCCGGACATTTGGTCTAGTGTTCCTCTGCTCTTACGCCCGGTCTGCTACCGCCTAAGTTGGTGAAGGTTGTTCCCTCCCTCGTGGCTGCGGTGCTGCCGGTCCTTGTCTACGGGTGTCTCGTTTAGGATCCGGCCGGCCTCGCTTCGTTGGCCGTGGTGAGACGACGGCGTTGTCTTCATGACTGTATTGGCGCATGTTGGTGGGCGGCGGGTGTGGTGGAGCCGAAGGCTGGTCCTGGGTGTTGGCGCGAGAGGTCGGGAGAAATCCATCTCGGGTCTTGCCGGCACCGACGCGGTGACGCCTGCGGGGGCCGCCATCCTTCTTGAAGGCTGTCGGGTGACCCTCTCCCCCCGCTACCCTCCGTGTACCGGGAGAAATCCTAGGATTCGTCCGGGCAGCAGCATCACCATCGTCGCATCCCTTCGTGAAGGTGGTGCTTGGTACACGGTAACTCGGTGGCTTTGGAGCGTGGTGGTTATCTTCGGTGGGCACAGCGGTCGCGGGGTGCCGTAGCATTCGTTGACCTGGTGTTGTTGGCATTTTTTTCTCTTATTTTCTCTTGTATTTTCTTTTGGGTGCTTGTGCTGTTAGCCCCAGCATTGATCAGAATGTTGTATCGGGTGGTTGCTACATCGGGTGGTTGCTACATCGGGTGGTTGCTATATCTATATAGCGGGGCGAAAGCCTATTTTGAGATGTATTGTTGCTAGTCAAAATACTTTTGAGAAGATGCCACCAAGAGTTATGTTGGTTTCATGCTCCCTCAAAATTTTGAAGTTAAATGCTGAAGTTTTGAATTAAGATGCCACTTCAACTCGTAGAGTGGCTTCTCAATAGATATTTTTTTCCTTTGAGCTGAATTTCAGATCCAATGTCTTTTATGGATATGAATGTATCCATGTTTTTGCATCTGTTACAGGTTGATTTGGGTGGGGCTTATGGATTGAACTTGCGGGTTTTCCACCAGGGTCATCTGCTACTAGACTAAAGTTGCAGTTTTTTTTGGTGCTCATAGGCGCCGGCGCACCGGCCGAAAGTTTCGGCCGGTCCAGCCTAGGTTTTCGGTTGTGAGCCACGCGGCCGTTGGGTACAGGCAATAAAAAAAACAGATCTCCCCCATCTTCTTCTTCCTCGGGCAGTCGGCCTGGATCCGCATCTCCCGCTCGGGGAGCACGGCACCGCGCCTCCTATCCCTTCCAGTGGTCGTCCCCGTCGTCAGTCCCGACCCTCGCCGGTCTTCCTCATCGCCCGCCGGACCCCGACTTCGCCGGCCGTCCTCGTTCTTGCCTCGACCCATGCAACAGCTCCACCTGCGGTTGCAGCTCTTGACGACAACGGTTGTAGCTCCGCCGCCCTCGCCATTGATGCTCGCTGCCGGAAAATACGTCGACGGCGGCCGCGAGTCAATCATCGCCATTTGAATGGATGTAGCAAAACATTTCACCGATAGTAGCAAAATAAAACTACTGGTGCAGCAATAACGCCGTCGCCGCCTTTGCGAGGTCGCAGATCCGCCTTACATGGATGTAGCAAAACCTCCAACGGTAGTAGCAAAAACCTGCTACGGTTGCAGCAAAAAATATCATTGTCGTCCTCGCGAGGTCGCAGCTCTGCCTGATGGATGTAGCAAAAAGCTTTGTCGGTAGTAGCAAAATTCAAAAACGGTTGCAGCTTCCCCTTGTTGAGCAGTGCCATTAAAGCTTTCTATGTCTATGGTTGAAGCTTTTTTCAATGGCTATTGAAGCTTTTGTAGGTGACGATTGCAACACTTGTATACGCGGGAGGATCCGGGCATGGCGGCAGGTAGCTATGGCGGCTGGCGAGGCAGCGCCCGACCGCCGGCGATGAAGCTTGTGGTGGCCCAAACGCAGCCCGGGAGGAGGGAGGAGGGGAGGGGATGTGCGCGCGTGAAGACTGTTGGTAGGGGATGGATCTGGCCATGGCAGCCGGCGAGGGAGGGCCTGGCCGCCAGCGATGGAGCT
>LR738713.1:676413058-676429191 GCA_902687465.1 Secale cereale
CACACACACATATATATATATATATATATATATATATATATATATATATATATGCCTACGAGGCTCAAGCAATAAACATCCATCATACAATCAACTATTCCACCAATCCTCTCTTTCCCATCTAACACTATGTGACAGTCGCCTGAGTTTTGATTTTTGGGTCAGCCGATTTCGCTAGAAGGAAGAAACTGCAGGGGGGGAGGGGGGAGGAAGAACCTCGCAAGAGGAGAGGAAGAAGCTCTCTAGAAGGCTACCCCATCATCTATCTCAGGGTTTGGGCACGTGAGGCTGCACAGCGGAGGTGGGGCGCGACAACACGACGGTGGTGCAAGTGAGCCGGAGAAAAACCAGTCATCACCGGGGACTAGAGGGGTGGCTGGGTGATACATCTCCAACGTATCTATAATTTTTGATTGTTCCATGATATTATTTATGAAGTCTTGGATGCTTAATGGGCTTTATCATTCACTTCTATATCATTTTTGGGACTAAGCTACTAACTCAAAGGCCCAATCCAGATTACTGTTTTTTGCCTATTTCAGGGTTTTGCAGAAAAGGAATATCAAACAGAGTCCAAACGGAATGAAACCTTCGCAGGAGATATTTTTGGAGGAATTCACGCACGAAAGACATCGGGTCCAAGCCAGAGGACAGAGGGGCCACCCTCGAGGGTGGGGGGCGCGCTCCCCTTCCCAGGGCGCGCCCCCCTGCCTCGAGGGAAGCCCCTGTGGCCCCCCGGTGCCCCTCTTCTTCCTATATATACCTACGTACCCCAGAAACTCCATACGCAGAGAGAAAACCCTAATTCCACCGCCGTAGCTGCTGTTCCCGTGGAGATCCCATCTTGGAGCCTGTTCCGGGAGGGGGATCCATCACGGAGGCCTTCTTCATCATCATCATCATCGCCCTCACCATGAGTTGTGAGTAGTTTACCATAGACCTTCTGGTCCATAGGCGTTACTCTGTTCTTATGAACTCAATACACTAGATGCATGCTGGATACCTATCGATGTGTGGAGTAATAGTAGTATATGCAGGCAGGAGTCGGTCTACTTATCTTGGACGTGATGCCTATATACAATGATCATGCCTAGATAGTCTCATAATTATTCGCTTTTCTATCAATTGCTAGACAGTAATTTGTTTACCCGCTGTAGAATATCGCTATCATGAGAGAAGCCACTAGAGAAAACTATGGTTCCCGGGTCTATCTTTATCATATTACTTTCCCGTCAATTTCTACCGCCGTTGTTTATTTGCTTTCTTTACTTTTCTATTTCTATATCAAAAATACCAAAAATACTATCTTATCATCTCTATCAGATCTCACTATCGTAAGTGACCGTAAAGGGATTGACAACCCCTTATCGCGTTGGCTGTG
This sequence comes from Secale cereale, assembly GCA_902687465.1. NCBI lineage: Eukaryota > Viridiplantae > Streptophyta > Magnoliopsida > Poales > Poaceae > Secale > Secale cereale. Next base: position 676,414,440 of record LR738713.1, read on the forward strand.
AAGTTCTTGTTTGTTTGTGCAGGTGCGAGGGACTGGCGCGTGGTCTCCTACTGGATTGATACCTTGGTTCTCAAAAACTAAGGGAAATACTTACGCTACTGTGCTACATCTCCCTTTCCTCTTCGAGGGAATACAATGCAAGCTCAAGAGGCAGCAAGAAGAATTTCTGGCGCCGTTGCCGGTGAGGCTTACGCAAAAGTCATATACCAAGTACATATCACAGACCCTTATCCTTCGCATTACATTTATTTGCCTCTCGTTTTCCTCTCCCCCACTTCACCTTTGCTGTTTTATTCGCCCTTCTTCTGCCGTGTGTTTTTCGTTCGCCTGCCTTTTTGTCTGCTTGTGTGTTGCTTGCTTGCTTGTCATCTTGTCTAGCACACCTATCTTTATCACCAATCCCGAGGGTGAGGTCCTCAACTATAAACAAAGAGAGGGAGAAAATTTAAAAGATGCCTGGTATAGAATTTGCAATGCTCAAGATAGATCTAATAGGAAGCTTTCCATTTCCGTGCTTCTTCGCAATTTCTATGTTGGCGTAACTCCGTGGAATAGATTTATCTTAGATACCATTACCGGAGGGAATTTCTTGGGTAGCCACACCATCAATTCTCATAAGGCTATGATTGAATTATTTGGCTCACCAACTCTTATGGTTAATGGGACCATTTTAACTTTGGAGCATGTTATGCAAAGGTTGGAAATCATTGAAAACAAAGTTGCTATGGTAGAATTGGTAGAAAACTTGGAAAGAAAATTCCATAATGAAATCACCCAATATGGATCCAAGGTAGGAGTTGTTCTGAAAAATCTTAAGGAAAAAGAACCCATAGTTAAAGAAAAGCTAGATCAGGATTCCACTAGAATCAATAAGCTTGAGGATGTTATCACTAATGTGGGTTCCGCTCTTTCCGCTATAAAAACTACTCCAAATACCTCCACTAAATTATCTAAGTTCATGTATGTCCCTAAAGACAAGGGTGAAACTTCTAGACTTGCGGATCTCAAATCCATAAGTGTTCATCCTAATTTTCTTACTTTTGCAAGAGACTCGTTTGACACTTTAGAATTTCTTGATTTCTTGCCCAAGAGTTTGATTATTCATAGGGACAAAGAAGTGCCCAAGAATCATAAGTGCTTAATCAAAGAATTGCCTTCCAAAGATGGCAATACCTAGATCTATCTTGTATCGTGCCTAGCAAGGGGCGTAAAACGATAGCGCTTGTTGGGAGGCAACCCAATATTTCTTTTTGCTTTTGTTGCTATTAGGGAATACATATTGCATCTAGCCTCTGATTAGATGTGTTTTCATGTTTTGTTTAGTGTTTGTGCCAAGTAGAACCTTTGGTAAGACTTGTGTGAAGTTTATTTGATCTTGCTGTGAAAAACAGAATCGTTAGTGCTCGCTAAAGTAGTCTTCAGATTTTACTGGAGCGTGATTTTTAGTTGATTCTTTTTGCTGCTGATTTGTAGACAAATTGCGCAAATTTACCAATTTAGTTTGAATTTTTTGGAGTTCCAAAAGTAGGCGAACCCAGCAGATTACTACAGACTGTTCTGTTTTTGACAGATTCTGTTTTTCGTGTGTTGTTTACTTATTCCGATGCATCTATGAGTAATATTGGAGGATATGAACTATAGAGAACTTGGAGTACAGTAGGTTTAACACCAATATAAATTAAGTATGAATTCCTTGCTGTACCTTTGAGTGGTGGTTTGCTTTCTCTTACTAACGGAGCTCATGAGAATTTTTTGTCTAAGTTTTGTGTTGTGAAGTTTTCAAGTTTTGAGTATTGCTTTGATGGACTATGGAACAAGAAGTAGCAAATGCCTAAGGTTGGGGATGCCCATGGCACCCCAAGTAAATTCAAGATAATCAAAAGGCTAAGCTTGGGGATGCCCCGGGAAGGCATCCCCTCTTTCGTCTTCATCCATCGGTAACTATACTTGGAGCTATATTTTTATTCGCAACATGCTATGTGTTTTGCTTGGAGCGTCTTGTATAATTTGAGTCTTCTCTTTTTACAAGAAAGTGAGTGGGAGCTCTGTGGCATTTCTCATATTATATGTGGATGACATATTGCTGATGGGAAATGATATAGAATTCTTGGAAAATGTAAAGGCCTACTTGAATAAAAGTTTTTCAATGAAGGACCTTGGAGAAGCTGCTTACATATTAGGCATCAAAATCTATAGAGATAGATCAAGACGCCTCATTGGTCTTTCACAAAGTACATACCTTGACAAGATATTGAAAAGGTTCAATATGGATCAGTCCAAGAAGGGATTTTTTGCCTGTTTGGCAAGGTATGAGATTGAGCAAGGCTCAGTCGCCGACCACGGCAGAAGATAGAGAAAAGATGAGTGTCATTCCCTATGCCTCGGCCATAGGTTCTATCATGTATGCCATGCTGTGTACCAGACCTGATGTGAACCTTGCCATAAGTTTGGTGGGGAGATACCAAAGTGATCCCGGTGTGGAACACTGGACAATGGTCAAGAACATCCTGAAGTACCTGAAAAGGACTAAGGATATGTTTCTCGTTTATGGAGGTGACGAAGAGCTCGTCGTAAAGGGTTACGTCGATGATAGCTTCGACACAGATCTGGATGACTCTAAGTCTCAAACCGGATACGTGTATATTTTGAACGGAGGGGCAGTCAGCTGGTGCAGTTGCAAGGAAAGCGTCGTGGCAGCATCTACATGTGAAGCGGAGTACATAGCTACTTCCGAAGCAGCACAGGAAGGAGTCTGGATGACGGAGTTCATCACCGACCTAGGAGTCATTCCAAGCGCGTCAAGCCCGATGACTCTCTTCTGTGACAACACTGGTGCTATTGCTATTACCAAGGAGGCCAGGTTTCACAAGAAGACCAAGCACATCAAGCGCCGTTTCAACTCCATCCGGAATTATGTTCAAGATGGAGATATAGATATTTGTAAAGTACATACGGATCTGAATGTCGCAGACCCGTTGACTAAACCTCTTCCATGGGCAAAACATGATCAACACCAGAACTCTATGGGTGTTCGATTCATCACAATGTAACTAGATTATTGACTCTAGTGCAAGTGGGAGACTGTTGGAAATATGCCCTAGAGGCAATAATAAAAGTATTATTATTATATTTCCTTGTTCATGATAATCGTCTGTTATTCATGCTTGAATTGTATTGTACGGAAACAGCGATACATGTGTGAATATATAGACCACAATGAGTCCCTGGTGAGCCTCTAGTTACCATCTCGTTAATCAACAGATGATCACGGTTTCCTGATCATGGACATGTGATGTCAGTGATAACGGGATCATATCATTAGGAGAATGATGTGATGGACAAGACCCAATCCTGAGCATAGCACGAGATCGTATAGTTCGTAATGCATAAGCTTTTTGGTGTCAAGTATTTATTCCTTAGACCATGAGGTTGTACAACTCCCGGATGCCGTAGGAATACTTTGGGTGTGCCAAACGTCACAACGTAACTGGGTGGCTATAAAGGTACGCATCGGGTATCTCCGAAAGTGTCTGTTGAGTTGGTACGAACCGAGACTGGGATGTTGTCACTCCGTATGACGGAGAGGTACCTCTGGGCCCACTCGGTAAGACATCATCATAATGAGCTCAATGTGACTAAGTAGTTAGTCACGGGATGATGGATTACGGATCGAGTAAAGATACTTGCCATAACGAGATTGAACAAGGTATAGGGAATACCGACGATCGAATCTCGGGCAAGTACCGTACCGATGGACAAAGGGAATAACATACGGGATTGAGTGAATCCTTGACACGGTGGTTCATCCGATGAAGATCATCGAGGAACACGTGGGAACCAACATGGGTATCCAGATCCCGCTGTTGGTTATTGACCGGAGAGTGGTCTCGGTCATGTCTACGTGTCTCCCGAACCCGTAGGGTCTACACACTTAAGGTTCGGTAACGCTAGGGTCGTAGAGATACATGCACGTGGAAACCCGAAAGTTGTTCGGAGTCTCGGATGAGATCCCGGACGTCACAAGGAGTTCCAGAATGGTCCGGAGGTAAAGAATGATATATAGGAAGTCCAGTTTCGGCCATCGGGTGATCTCCGGGGGTCACCGGGAGTGTCCCGGGACCACCGGAGGGGTCCCGGGGGTCCACCGGGTGGGGCCACCCATCCCGGTGGGGCCCCTAGGCCGCAAAGGGGAAGTGGGCAGCCCTAATGGGCTGGCGCACCACATGGGCCCTCCTCCCCATGCGCCTAGGGTTGAAACCCTAGGGGGGAGGGGGCGCCACCTTGCCTTGGGGGGCAAGGATTCCCCCCTGGCCGCCGCCCCACCCTGCAGATGCCATCTGCAGGGCCGGCGCACCCCCCTGGCCCCTATATATATGTGGGGGGGGGGAGAGGGCAGCCGCACCCTTGCCCTGGCGCCTCTCCCCCTCCCGTCACACCTCCGTCTCCATAACGCAGGGCGGCCGACGAAGCCCTGCAGGAATCTCCACTGCATCCACCACCACGCCGTTGTGCTGCTGGATCTTCGACGACCTCTCCTCCCCCCTTGCTGGATCAAGAAGGAGGTGATGTTGCTGTACCAGACGTGTGTTGAACGCGGAGGCGCCGTCCGTTCGGCGCTAGATCATCGGTGACGAAGAACGTGAAGAGTATGACTACTTCATCCACGCTTCTTCGAAAGCTTCCGCTCGCAATCTCCATAACAGTATGTAGATGCACTCTTATTTGCTCGTTGCTAGATGTCTCCTTAGTTGGATCTTGGTGAAAGCGTAGAATTTTTTTGAATTCTGCTACGTTCCCCAACAGAGTGGACGGATATGAACACCACAACCCTCTCAGGTGGGATTGCCATATTCTATGCTCATATTCAAAGTATCATCTAATGTTTGGCCAAAGGCTCGAGTGGTTCATTGCTTCTTTTATTGTGTTTAGATGAACATGTCAAAGGTGCAGATGGACATGATGAAGCCATGAATTGTCACATAGGTCACTGAGCTTCTTGGGTTTGACAAACTACCTAACTGCTATTAACTTGAATTTAGTTTCATCTGAACTAAGAGGACCACATGTGCTTCTCTAACAAAGAATTACTCATTTGTTGTTCTTTTGCACTGTTGATTTTTGTTCAAATTGGTGTGAGTGCGACCTCTTTGTCATGTTAGATAAGCCTTTCTGTATCACAAATGGATGTGACCTGTAGTATTACAAAAGTGATGAAAGGTATTCGTTGGAATTAAATTTCTGGAGCTGTACTTTTGTGTCATCTCCCTCATGTAGATATATATATGTATATATACTAGCAGAATAGCACATAAATTATTTACATCAAACTGATACGTATCTATTTATGCTGAAGGCATTTTTTTCTTTATATTCTGCAGTACCTCTTGGCTCTTGCTACTATAAAAAAAGTAGAAACATGGTTGATAAATAATCAGATTGTTCTGCCCATTTTTCATTTCACAATCCATTACAACTGCTATGTCCTTGCAATCATACCATTACACGTGAAGCTTCCTAGATCTGGAACCCAACCTAAGAACAATCAAGTTTGATTCGTGCTCTTATTGGGCCTTGCAATCATACCATTACACGACGCTAATGCTTTTGGGCCAAGTTTGTTAACAGATTAAATAGTCACCCCTTGCTTCTTACTGTTAGAAATATAATTGGGTTTAAGTTAGAGATAAGGAGATAGAGATAGAATTAGTTTAAACCACATAACTTGTCTTGTACTCCAACTCTCTACCCCTCTTGTACTCCTATAAATACCCTACACAAGGGTCAGATCAATACAACGAATATTGTAGGTTCTATATTATCTACATGGTATCAGAGCCAAGAGATCTTGAGTTCAAGACACTGCCAACGCAGTATTAAATAAACTATTCTGCGACCTATATCGATCCCACGTCTAAGGACTAAAATAGCCTAGACGTGAGGGGGAGTGTTGAAATATAATGCGAGCCTCCCTCCATCAGTTCGGACTTTTGGATGAGTTGGCTGGAGACAAGACTCCATTGTTGAGTGCAGCGCGGTGCCGCGTGCGGCCATGTACGGATGCATGGACACTGATCCGACCGGTCTACACGGCAAGGACGACGATCGTGGCGAGCAGCTGCGAAGAACACGCACCTTCGATCACGGGAGGACGTAGATCCCACGGCGATTTCCATCGCGTATGAGATCGTACGCGGATCTCCCGACGGCCGTACCTGGGCACTATGCACACATCACCTCGTGCCATCATTTACAGTGTACTTGTCCCCTTGGCACTATTTTATAAAGTGTCCAGGGGACAACTTGCCATGCGACCATGCCTCATGCATGGCTTGGTTTGTACGCTACCCAAGGTAGCTTACAACCAACGCCACCACCACCCATGCCCACTACTCCTATATAAAGGGGCACACATCCATCCATCCAGGAGGGAGGCATACATGCTCACGCTCACACACCACGCCACGCTCATTCGGCCACTGGAGCATGCTTACTCATTTCGACCACACACACATACATGAAGCTAGTAGCAGATAGCATTCATCCGGATACAGCTCAAGGAGCGCCTTTGTACTCCTAGATGTACACCCCACATATATATTCAGACATGCAGGAGTAGGGGTGTTATCTCTCCGGAGAGCACCGAACATGGGTAAACTATCGCGTGCTATTCGCATACCCGTCCTCGGGTATTCTGGCAGCAGTCTTGCCCTCACACGAAGCCATCCGTTGGCATATATCATCCCAAAACCCTGACAATGTGGTTCAGGTGGGAGGTCCAATTGAACATCCAAAGTCAACCGCCATTTAGAAGTGCGGTACGTAGTTTACACTCCACTGTGTACGACACATTGTTTCGTTTTATCTTACAGATATGCTAATTGTGGTTTGAAGGTGTGGATTTTGACTGAAATATTCTACAAGCAAGGTGGAAATAAGTATTGATCCAAAGTATTATTAAAATAAATAAATAAAGTGGAATATAAACATGGTGGCAATTTTTTGGTAGTACAACATTAAAATTGGAAACTACGTGCACCTAATTTACAAAATCTGTTGCAGCGGGTTAGCAAAGCAGAGGAAAGAATATTGCACGATGCATCTGATGTATGAATGATATCTTGCAATGCACGTCGACAGAGTCGGAGCTGCCTCATTACAGGCGAGATAGAGTTTTTACTTGAAATTGAGTTCGGACCGTGGTGGCGCAGGCCTGGGTGCTTATTTGTGGTGAGGGCTATTTTCTATAAAGGGCATTTTTATTGACTGAAAATGTAGCATCAAGCAAATACAAAACATAGTGAGCATCACCCAGCCTCTGCATAAGTAAGATGCACATAGCCAAACAAAAACAAATTGAAAGAAGATAAAAAAGACGACATATCAGCAATAGTAGGATCATATAGGACTGACAGTCCGCCTATGTCGAAGGAGTTAGTGCGGCTATCCGTAGATTATGCTGCCACCCATGCAGGGTGAAGACCTCCCTGGCCACACGCTCCAACCGCGTACACACCGTCTTGAATAGCTGTTGATACTCCGTTCGGTGTAGTGTAGACAACGTACGAAGTGAGTGCGTACAACGGAATATAACCTGTAAAGGAGAGGTGTTTTTGCCCTCGAAAACCAAATCATTCCTACATAGCCAGAGTGCCCATAATAAGGCATATGCTCCCACCCGAATTAGCAATTTGAACCTATTTGAAATGCCGTCCAACCAATGACAAAAAATATTGGCAAACACTTGTGGGCGGATACAATTTCAAAGCTATTTGGATGACTGACCACGTAGAGCGCGCAAACTTGCATTGAAAAAAGAGGTGTTTGTTGTCTCGTCATAAGTACAAAAACTACACTTCTTATTTCCATGCCAATTGCGACGGGCGAGATTGGTTAACACAACTCCCTTTTGAAGATACCACATAAAGATTTTAACCTTTAGTGGAACCTTCGACATCCAAATTTTCTTGTTATTATCCACTCGGACCTCTGAATGCATGAGCGCACGATACCTAGAGTCGACTGTGAAGGACCCAGATGTAGTGAGGTTCCAGTGAAACACATCCCGTCCTTGTGTCAGGTTTGTCGACTCCAATCGAGACAATAAATTTTGCCATGACATAAGACGGGGGCCAATCAAATCCCTCCTAAAAGAAATATTCGGCGGAAATGAACTGAGCACCTGTGCTAGAGTATCATTCTTATCGCGAACAATGCGGTACAAAGCTGGAAATTATTCTCGTAGGCTGGCATTGCCCAGCCGGCACCACCCAAAAAAAAATCTATGACCCATCTTTTATCGCGAATGATCCAAAACGGAAAAGGTGTTACTTCACACCATTAGACCAGCCCCAAAGTGTGAGTCACAAGGTTACCAATAGGCCAGTGACACAACTTTTTGGCCTAGATACTTATTGCGCAGCAGGGTTTGCCAAACGCCATCCTCAGTATGTAGTTTGAACAACCATTTACTAAGTAAGGCATCATTCTTGACCTGAAGGTCATGAATGCCAGGTCCACCTTGATCTTTCGGCCTACAAAGCACACTCCATTTGATTAGACTGTATTTTTTCTTTTCACTATCCCCTTGCGAAATGAATCTGGATCTGAAATAATCCAGCCTCTCCAAGACCCCTCTTGGGAGTTGAAAAAAGAACATATAGAGAACCATATTTGTGAGGACTGAGTTGATTAGGACCAGTCGTCCTCCAACAGAGAGCAACTTGCCATTCCAACTACTCAAATGTTTCTCCAAGCGCTCCTCTACAAGTTTCCAGTCCGTATTAGTGAGACGCCGATAATGGATCAGAATTCCTAAATATTTAATCAGGAATTGGCCTTGCGCACAACCAAACAGGTCGACATACTCAGCCGCTGCCTCACTGGCTTCTCCAAAGCAGAATAGTTTGCTTTTATGGAAGTTAATTTTAAGACCTGACATCTGCTCAAAAGCAGAAAGTAATAATTTCAGGTTTCGAGCCTTATCAAGGTCATGTTCCATAAAAAGAATTGTATCATCGGCATATTGCAGAATAGAGAGGCCACCATCCACAAGGTGGGGCACTACTCCTGCAATTTAACCGTCCTTCTTGGCTCGATCAATCAGAATAGACAACATGTCAGCCACAATGTTAAATAAAATTGGAGACATGGAGTCACCTTTTTCTAGTCCTTTTTTTGTTTGAAAGTAATGGCCTATATCATCATTGACTTTGACAGCCACACTACCTCTAGTAACAAAAATTTGGATCCACTAGCGCCATTTATTTGAGAATCCTTTCATTCGTAGGGCCTACTGAAGGAACATCCATTTAACCTTATCATAGGCCTTTTCGAAGTCAATCTTGAACACTACTCCACTCATGTGTTTTTGGTGCATCTCGTGAACGGTCTCATGTAGGATTACTACTCCATCGAGTACATTTTTACCTTGCATGAAAGCCATTTGAGATGGCCGGACGACATGGTCAGCAACCTTGCTGAGCCTATTAGTAGCCACTTTGGTGAAAATCTTGAAACTGACATTAAGGAGACATATGGGTCTATATTGCTGGATTCGCTAAACCTCCTTAATTTTCGTCAACAAAACGATCTCGCCAAAGTTAAGCCTGGATAGATCAAGTTGGCCAGCATGAAGACAATTGAACAACTCCAATAGGTCAGCCTTGATGATATCCCAGAAATTTTGATAGAATTCTGCGGGGAAGCCATCAGGGACTGGAGCTTTATTATGTTCCATTTGAAACACCGCCGCTCTCACCTCCTCCTCAGAGAGAGGTGCCGAGAGGATATTGTTCTCTTCTGCCGTGACTTGTGGAATATCATCTGTTCGGGTCTCGTCAAGGGTGAAGTTCCCTTCAATAGGTGCCCCAAACAGAGATTTGTAGTATTTGGTGATATAACTTTTGAGCTCTACCTGACCTTCGATCCGCCCCTCATCTTGTTGGAGACTGTATATACAATTCTTCCTATGCCGACCATTGGCGACAAGTTGGAAGTATCGTGTATTACTGTCTCCCTTCAAGATGAAGTCAGCTTTGGATCTTTGGTAATATTTGATTTCCTCTTCTTGCAAAAGACGTGAAATCTTCTCATTGGATTGATTTTTCAATTCAATCTCTTGTTGTGACAAGATGGGAGTTTATGCAATTTTATCGAGGTCATCAATAATGGTGGAGAGCCGTTGCTTTTCTTTTTTGTATATTCCATTGGTGTGTTTCGCCCATCCAGGGTATGGCCTTATGGCTCTTATTTTAAAGTTCCATCTCTGAATAGGTGTGCGACCAATTGCGGGTCTCTCCCATATATTCTTGATTATGTCTGCAAAGTCTTCTCAGTGCAACCATCCCAATTCAAACTTGAAAGGGCGAAGAGCGGATGGGTTTGTAGAATTAGAATCAAGAATGATGGGCGCATGATCCGATAGCGTCTCGATACACTCTAGGGCCCTTACAGTTACCAGAGGAAATTTTATCTCCCATTCGGTATCAATGAGTACCCTGTCAAGCTTTTTGTATGTTGGCACAGAACGGTTATTGGCCCAAGTGAATTGTCGGCCAGACAAACTGGCTTCTCGAAGATTCAAACTGTCAATTACAGCATTGAACAGGAAAGGCCAGTGAATGTCAAAGCTGTCATTATTTTTCTTTTCCTGGTACCTAAGGATATTAAAGTCCCCTCTAATAACCATTAGATGTGGGTTATCCTTAGCCGGGTTCACCAATTCCCGAAGAAAAGCAGACTTATTCTCATCTTGGGCAGCCCCATAGACTGCAACGAGACTCCATGTAAAATTATTAGCTCTGTTTCGGAGGTGGAATTTCATGTGAAAGTCACCAATCGAAAAGGCTAACAAGTCCATGGTTGTGGTTTGTATCCCAAGTAAGATTCCACCAGACCTTCCACGTGCTGGTAGACTATGCCATGTGAAGTCGAAACCACCTGATAAGTGGTCTAGGACATGTGCATGAAAGTCGCATTTACCAACCTCGGAAATTGCCACGAAATCCAACCCATGTTTTCGCACACAATCACCGACGTGTTTATGTTTAGCCAAGTCTGAAAGACCTCTGCTATTCCAAAACATGCCTCTCATGTGGAAACTCGGGTTGGTGTGGATTTCTTCGCCTTCTTGGGCGGGTTTTTTCTCTATTTTGAAGAATGGGATTTAGATGGTGGAGGGCTATATTGGTGGTCGTTGATGGTGGAGTCGAAGTGGCCCTCGCGGAGCTGTGATGACAATGACACCGGGTTGCAACCTCGGCGGCATGTGTGCTTTCTTGTGTGCGAGAACACCCTATGTGCCTTGTTTTTGCCGTCGTGCTATGACAGTTTTATGCCCGGTTTTTCCTTAATTAAGTGGGCAACTCTCTTCTACGTTTTTAATGAATTGGGCACTACTGAACCGTGTTTGAAAATAGTAGACTGGTTTATTTCGACTCAAATAATCTCATATATGTATGTATGTATGCGTGCGTGCGTGCGTGCATGCGTGTGTGTGTGTGACATGACATTCATATTGTTACTGGCAACTTGAAGTAGATGCAACATCTTCTCCCTTTTTGAGAAAGCACATGTTCTCGGTTTTCTTAATTCCGTCATCGATGTTCTTCCGTGTTGTGTTTAAGCCCACTAAGACAGCTCGGCTTTGCTAGCTACTCGAGTCGAGCCAAATTACTCGTCTCATACCTCTAGATTTAGATACCAGCTTTTAAATTTTGCATTCAGAGTGGCCCTACATGGCCATATATACCACATTCATTGGTCTCAGTAGAGCCTTTATAAATCATCGGTTGGTCTCGGTTGTCAGTACTCGGTTTGGCCGTAAAGGGTTTGCTTAGGAGCGTGTGCATGATCAATGTTTCCTCTGTTGCTAGTTTGCCGGACATACAATTGTTCACGGTGTGCTTACGTGGCATCAAGGGTGTAGTGGGATTGGGAGGTATGGGAACTTAGGTGCGCGGGGCAACAAACGGTGTCGCCATATGTCTTAGTTGTGTGATGTCTTTCAATGTTTCCCGGAGGCACATCGGTGTTGCCACACGATCTCGGTTATTCCACTCCCTTTGTTCGTGCTTCTGAAGCTCCTCTGTGAGCTTCTGCTTCAGTGCCTTCATTATTGGGTAGCCTTTATGGTGATCTTTTTGTCTGTGGTGGGATGATATTATCAGTGGAGCTCCTTGTCTTACCTCTGGCTTGAGGTTCCCGATGTGGTGTGATTTCATATGTTATTGTGGGTCTTTGTCAAAGTGTCGGTTGTCGGGGTTTCTTCTGGTTGGCTGTCTTGGATACCTTCCTTTATAATTTCCTTTTGCGCCTCCTCTACGCCTACATATATATTTCTACTGGCTGAATGGTCAGCCTTCGAGTTTGAATATTATAAGTGGTGGGGTTTCCCACGTCAACATAAAGGCATCTACACAATGGAGGGAGAAATATGGAAGATATGATCTCGCCCAGAGTTGGTCAGGAATTGCGAGGGGTGGGGAATGGAGACTTCAATCACTACTTTTTTGAGACAAACCTCCAATCACCACTAAGTACGGCCCCAGTGAGTTGGGTCTGCATATAGCTAAACTAAATAAATAGTTCCTTCGGTCTAGCAGAAGTAGCAATATAACTAGAAGTACAGAGCTGGATCGTCTTTGCCTATAAAAAAGAAAGAAAAACGTAGCTGGATTCATCACACGTTATTTGGCGGATTTGGAATTTGTCAGAGGATAAGGAGACCCGAGGAGCAGCAAGAATAGGAATTAATGTCGATGGTGCTTTAGCACATGCTCCTCGACTTTGTGCTGCAGGAGCAATTGCGAGATCAGTGGAATGCGTTTTTCTGGGAGCATTTGTTCTTGTTATAGATGGTACCCAGCATGCATAGAAGCAACAACTTGCAGAGAAGGATTATGTTTACTGCAGAATATTTGCCAAATACTGCGGTTATGGCATCAGACTGCACTGGAGTTGTTCAATAAATACAGTAAGGAAGCCGTGCTCTGAATGCTTCTATTATAAAAAAAATCAAAACCTAGATGCCTGCTGTAGGCAAAATTTCTTTCTTTCATGAACGACGTAAGGCTGATATGGATGCTCGTAGTATTGCTAGGAATTCGCTAGCATTTGCACCAGACGTTATGTCTGGTTGATTGAGCCTCCGGTCTATGTAAATCTCTTTTTTTTGCGGGGTCGGTCTATGTAAATCTCAACATTAATTAATTAATAATGCTTGGATGGTTACGCTCAGAAAAACCGTAGTTGGATCGTCTGATATGTATGCACATACCAGCCAGGATCTAAGAGCTTTGGAGCCAGCCATCATGCGCACACGCCACCTTTTAGGCTGCGTCGAGCTCCATAATAATTACAGATATAGCTTCGTGAAGGAGGAGACCCAGATTAGAAGGGACACGGCTCCACCTCGGAGCTGGCGGTGCACCGGGCATCTGCGTATAGTTCTCTTGATTGAGCGCTACCGGAACAGTCGACTTTTTTGCGCGCATCGTATGTATCTTTAACTGTTATGTTTCTACAGTCTGATACCAATGTTCTCATGTTGTAGATCTCAAACAAATCAGACAACAAAGTGACGTTTTTTGCGAATGTTAGCAAGTAGCTGTTGTGTGAGCTGTATGGTGACTCGTAAATGGGTAATTAGCCCTTGATTTACTCATTTGCACACCTAGTAAGAGTAACTTTGCATTATTATGGTGTGAATTTATTTTTGAAGATATGAAATAATATTTCGCATATCATTGGCATGGATTTGCTCATCTATCTTAATTTCTTGGATACTTCTATTTAGAAAAACAATTTTACAATTAGTCGGCGACAAACTACCCGACATTTTAGTTTAAGAATTTCATATAAGACTATGTATATATAGTCACCTATCTCCCAACATTTTGTACGTGAGGCATAGAATGTTCTCCTACAATTTTGCGATGCATGTTACTCCATCTGGTCCATAATGTATTGCGTATAGGTTTTTTGTAAAGTCAAGCTTTGCAAATTTTGACCAAGTTTGTAGGGAAAGCTATTAATATCTATCATACCGAATATGAAACTACATCTTATGATGAATCTAATTATATATGTTCGACATTCTATATGTAAATATTTTCTCCACAAACTTGGTCACATGTTGTGATGTTTGACTTAAAAAAAATACGAATAGGATGGAGGGAGTATTAAACATGGCTTTATATTTCGAAGGATGTATTTTGAATCGTGATATACCTACACACCTTTTGTCTATTCCTTCCATTGGACATCATATATACCTTGGACTGCTTGTGAGACCATAGTGATGCAGATCACAAGTGTATACTGATAACATTTTCATCTATAATGATATTCAGAAGGGATATTATCATTATGATGTTTATCTTAAGCGCCCCAAATTTTACTTTCGCCCCGAGCCCCCAAAATCTTAGGACCGGGCATGTGTGCCACATCAGTGAGGAGACAGGAAGTACAGTTGATGGCATCATATGATCATTAATTCCAACAGTCATCGCAATAACTATGTGTGTTTGCCACCGTGACATCAATAGAGGAGGAAAAGTGACTCCTCGGGCACATGAGATGGTGTTGGGTTCCTATTTGCTGAGTTACACTGGAAAAAGAGCACAGAGAGATGACTACAACAGCTAGAAGAAAGTCTGGGAACATGGGAACATGATGCAGATGTGACACCACTAGCATAGTCCTTATTCTCAGAGACACCTTGGTCGCTAGGTTTTTTTTGGGGGGGGGGGGG
>LR738713.1:676429201-676450223 GCA_902687465.1 Secale cereale
ATATATATATATATATATATATATATATATATATATATATATATATTATGTATTAGTATTTTGTGCCGCACCATGTGCTCATCGAGCTTTGTTTATTGTTTACGTTATCCCTATGAAACTAGAGGGCTTCATGAATGTTGTGTACATGTTCTACCAAGAAATTTTCTAAGTAACATATTGAGTTCAATTGCTATTTATTATAACCTTTGATAGAAGGATCCACTCATTTTTATGTGTATATATTTGTGCTAAAAATGCATTATATTTTCCTGCGTCCCGAGGGATGGATCTTCACATTGCCTGAATTTCTCATGATGGTGCTCAACTGTGTTTTCCTATTATTCATAGTTGTGTAGTGCTACTGTATACACACACTCTCCAAACTTCTTTGAAGGAAATATGCCTGAATTGCTTGATATCAGTTTACTAAACTCACCTTCATGATAGTTCCTTTTTAGTCAGTGTAGATATCTACTGTTGAAAAAAATACATGTTAGATTTAGATGTCATATGTGTCTTTTAATAAATCTTTAATGAGTTCAGACATCTTCTTTAGGAATATCATTTTTTCTTCTCTTTCTGGGCCAGCGTTACACAAATTTTCTTGGAGCAGTGAGGAACTTCAACCATTCTTGGTGAACGAACTCTGAAGATTCTCTGACAGATGTATTAGTCATCATGGACTTTTATCTTCCTTGAAACTTGTGTAGACTGCTATCTGATTGTCACTAGACTCCTGTATAAACGCTCGGCTTTCAATGTTTTGTACTATGTTGCTGCCATGTGCGCTACTGAGGATGGAGGGAGTATTAAACATGGCTTTATATTTCGAAGGATGTATTTTGAATCGTGATATACCTACACACCTTTTGTCTATTCCTTCCATTGGACATCATATATACCTTGGACTGCTTGTGAGACCATAGTGATGCAGATCACAAGTGTATACTGATAACATTTTCATCTATAATGATATTATGAAGGGATATTATCATTATGATGTTTATCTTAAGCGCCCCAAATTTTACTTTCGCCCCGAGCCCCCAAAATCTTAGGACCGGGCATGTGTGCCACATCAGTGAGGAGACAGGAAGTACAGTTGATGGCATCAAATGATCATTAATTCCAACAGTCATCGCAATAACTATGTGTGTTTGCCACCGTGACATCAATAGAGGAGGAAAAGTGACTCCTCGGGCACATGAGATGGTGTTGGGTTCCTATTTGCTGAGTTACACTGGAAAAAGAGCACAGAGAGATGACTACAACAGCTAGAAGAAAGTCTGGGAACATGGGAACATGATGCAGATGTGACACCACTAGCATAGTCCTTATTCTCAGAGACACCTTGGTCGCTAGGTTTTTTTTGGGGGGGGGGGGGTGGAATGGAGGATGGGGAATGATGCTTTTTGCTAGTTGTGGTTGTTTTTGGTGAGCAATGCTACACCTACGTAAAGAATCGTACATGATGACCAAATCCTGAAGGACTTTCTTGTTTTTTCTTGGTTTAGTTTCACCGAAGGATGACCAAAGCCGGAAGGATTTTCTTATTAAGGTGATATTTTCAGAATCTGGATTCATCAATTTCATGAACATGTGTTGGCCCTGTCATGCATGGGTAATGTCAAATATGACACTTTGAAGTGTTTTTAGCAATATGATTTTTGTGCTTGTAGGTATGCTCGGCCGAGGTACTTTTTGCATGGCTTTGATCATTCTTGGCACACCTAGATTTAACCTTATGGTAACAACTTTTACCACTACTATTATTGACATGCTCTCTGTTTTGAAGGTTGCTTGCACAATACCACAGTATATTGATGGCGACACATTATGAAAGGGGAGAGGATCAACACCCCTATTTGCATAAGTGATGACGGTATGCATGTATACACCGAGTAGCAAATGACATTGCCTCTAAATTTTGTTGATGTTGTGTTTGACACATTCGTTGGCTCGACTATTCCGGTAGATGCCGTCGGAAACGCCATTGTGCCAGTATGCCTTGGATTAAAGCTGTGTGTAATGACCGTCTCTCTGAGAGAACCAAAACAACAGGTAACCCAGTGACCTTACATAATAAGTAATATAGCAGCATTTGGAGCATAACACAATGTAGTTGTGATAAGATCGTATTAACAATATTCATCATAAAAGCATATGTAATATGATGTCTCTAATTTTCACCTTTCCTCCAAGATCATGCTCTAATATGCTGATTGCCTTATGTGCCACCTTTTTTGTTATTGAGTAGACACAGAATGGGAGATAGATGGGGGGACAACAAAGGATGTTGTGTACTCTCTTTGGATCCAATGCCACCAATGTTGAGATGACTTCTGCTCTCTCCCTCCATCACATGCATGTGATTGTTGTTTCCCTCTCTGATTGTTTTATGCTAGGTCTCACTCTTTTCTGAATACTTGCCTTTGCTTAATATGTTGACGTGTTGTTTGTTGTTCCTTCCTGTATTCCTAACTAACCTGCATATATATATATATATATATATATATATATATATATATATATATATATATATATATATATTATGTATTAGTATTTTGTGCCGCACCATGTGCTCATTGAGCTTTGTTTATTGTTTACGTTATCCCTATGAAACTAGAGGGCTTCATGAATGTTGTGTACATGTTCTACCAAGAAATTTTCTAAGTAACATATTGAGTTCAATTGCTATTTATTATAACCTTTGATAGAAGGATCCACTCATTTTTATGTGTATATATTTGTGCTAAAAATGCATTATATTTTACTGCGTCCCGAGCGATGGATCTTCACATTGCCTGAATTGCTCATGATGGTGCTCAACTGTGTTTTCCTATTATTCATAGTTGTGTAGTGCTACTGTATACACACACTCTCCAAACTTCTTTGAAGGAAATATGCCTGAATTGCTTGATATCAGTTTACTAAACTCACCTTCATGATAGTTCCTTTTTAGTCAGTGTAGATATCTACTGTTGAAAAAAATACATGTTAGATTTAGATGTCATATGTGTCTTTTAATAAATCTTTAATGAGTTCAGATATCTTCTTTAGGAATATCATTTTTTCTTCTCTTTCTGGGCCAGCGTTACACAAATTTTCTTGGAGCAGTGAGGAACTTCAACCATTCTTGGTGAACGGACTCTGAAGATTCTCTGACAGATGTATTAGTCATCATGGACTTTTATCATCCTTGAAACTTGTGTAGACTGCTATCTGTTTGTCACTAGACTCCTGTATAAACGCTCCGCTTTCAATGTTTTGTACTATGTTGCTGCCATGTGCGCTACTGAGGTGGCGGTCTTTTTCGATATGAATGACATGCTCTAATTATTATGAACGGCTTTTGATCTATGGAATGAATTCCTTTCTATGTAAATGACCTAATCTGATCCTGATACATTAAATGTTGCTTTTGGTGTATTCCTTTGTGCTGAGATTGATGCGCCTCAATTGTATTGGGTGATATTTACTTTGATTGGAAAATTCATGGTGCATTGCATTGGGTGTTGAACCGTGCATTGATTGCATACTATATTGATTTGGATTTTACATCTGGACCAGGCATTGCGTGTGCTCCCTAACTCTCTCCTATCTCAATTGAATGATTCTTCTACACTTTATTCTTATCATGTAAAAATGCATACGCTAAACTTGGTTTCCTACTAACATAGCATTACCTGCTTGACTAAAATGTTGGGACCGGCACCCTCGCGCCAAGGTGTGCGATCCCGATCTACTACATATTGTTACTGGCAACTTGAAGTTGATGCAACATCATCTCCTCTCATTTATATTTTTTGAGAAAGAATCCTCGGTTTCTAAATTCCCTCAGCGATGTTCCTCCATCTTGTGTTTAAGCCGACTCAGACTGCTCAGCTTTCCTAGCTGCTCGTGTCTAGCCCAATTACTCAGCTCATACGTCCAGATTGAACTATCAGCTTTTAATTTTTACAGTCAGAGGGGCTCTACTTGGCCATATATATATAGCACAACTATTGTGTCTCGGGAGCGTCTCTATAATGGCCACGCCTCTATACCTTCTTATTCAGTGAAGTGGCAAACCTTTTGCCTTTACAAAACATAGGTTCATGTGGGTAGTGTGTACTCTGTACTGCAAACTCGATACACGGAAAGAGATAGCTTACGAGCGTGCGCATGAACAATAGTTCCTGTGTTGCAAGCTTTTTAGTTTTTCACGGTGTACTTGTGTATCGCCAAGGGTGTAGTAGGAATGGAAGGTGGCAGAAATTCAGATGGGCAGAGCAACAAACTAATCCACACGAAATTATCATATGCATCGGTGCAAATCTCTGCCAGAGCAATGTGCTGGGGAAGCGCAACAAAAGAGCGACCATGCATAATGTCATTGCCGCCGGATTCACTGGCATTGTCTTTGAACCCCGAATTAGATTGGTTGATCTGCATCGATATTCACGTTCGCTGTTGTTCAGCAGGCAATCGGTGGCCGGGTCGCTGACATTGGAACGAACAAGAAAAATGAAGTTGGTGGCTAACCTGGCCTATGTCTGTCACAATCAGCTGGTTCCTTGTGCTGAAGTTGTGTTGGGCTCAACAGAGACGACAACAAAAAGGTCGTGTCCAGTGTGACGTTCGTGATAGGCAGTGTCAGGCGAGTTTCCTCCCTGCATCGGCTCTTGTGCTATTCCGCGCGTAGACTCCATTGGCATCCCATTATGGGAAAGTCAGTCGTCTGCCCCTCCCTCGGGTAGTCATAGGATCGGTGGGAGGTCAGAATGCATTTCAGGTGCCCCCTAGTGTTTTTTTACCAAAACCTCCCCACCATCTATTTGTAATCAGATGTTCTAGTGTGTCAAATGCAATTAATGAGGCTAATAAGATATATGATCTTTGAAATACAAAAACGAGTTGTTCCATTTACAGATATTTTCGAGGGTGCACAATTACTGTCGTTTTAGATGGTCATATTCCAAATTGTGTGCGTGACACAATTGCAGCAAAAACAAAAGAGTATACAATTATAATTGTAGTTCATGTCGGATTCAAGACAGGTTTTTTAATTCACAAATCAAGTATGTATACCCCATTTGGAACTTCATTCGTTGGAATTGAAGGACCACGAACCCTAATTGCAAAGACAACCAAATACCGCATCTGGTAACAATTGGATGGACTACAAGCAATGCATGTTTCTGGTATCGGATTCCGCGAGCATACTTCCCCTCACCGTCTTATAGCATTCTGAATAGCTATTAAATAATAGGTTATATTTTGGCATTCACAGATTTAACCAATATATAATTCTATAATAAATATTGTGCTCTAGCTAGTGGTTTTTAAAGATAGTACCTCCATATGGGTTTATCAGCCCCTATTTCATTTTGGGTCAAAGTTGGACCACATATTTGACCAGTACAATGTTAGTGCACGTCACCACAAATTATATTGTTAAATACATATTAGAATGTAGTTTTTTATTATATTAGTTTTTATATAATTTATATTTTATTAGTTAATGTTATGGTCAAAATATGACCCCAGCTACGAGGGGGTTTAGCTAGTAAACACGCATGTAGGTAGTATAATCTTAGTATCTGCACAAGCATGGGAGTCTACTGATTTGGGTATCTTACTTGAATTTAGTAGACTCCTGCTTCCACTATCGTTCAAGGCAAAACTTTAACTACCATGTGAGGTCATTCGTGTCCGACATGACGGTCGTTCAGCACATCATGGTGGAAACAACCGCCAGGCATCTTCGTCGATGTGCTTTTGATATTATTATTTTTGCATTGAATAGATCAATACGTATTGTTGATGATGTAATAATCAGTTAACTTTAGCTGAGCAGACATGAAGTGTTTAATTCGACCCGATGGAAACCAAACCTTCGCCACACTGCCTTCCTAGGTGCTGAGTTGGAGAAATGATACATAAGTGGATAAAAAGCACATAGCCGACAAAGACACATGATTGAGAAAAAAATATCCGAACATTTAATAGTATGCCTTTGCTTCTTGGAATTTATTTACTCTCTCTTCTCATTTCCAGTTTATTTTTTTAAACACAGTACTAAAATAGGGTGCTAGTATTAGTGGATAAGGTCTACTCAATTGATTTGGATGGACAGTTCGTATTAATCTGTCCTTCTGTAAAAAAAAACAGTCATGGATATTTATATGCTATTATTTGGTCTTCTCTTCTAGCATTCACAAACTATTTTTACTTTGTGCGATGAACCCACGGGCCATTGAATCAGTAGTAAGTTCCGAACTACCGGACGTCCGTTTAGGGTCTACTCAATTGATTCATCGTAATAGTTTTGCAGAACAACCATTGAATAGGCGAATGTGAAGCAAGAACACGTACGTATACTGTCCTCCTATGCCTCTGTCCGGTCTCCTGTGCACACTTCTTTTTCTCTGTTTGTTTATTGAAGGAACTTCCTTTTCTTATTTTGAAGACATACATACTAGTGTAATAGGATTGAGAGGTATCATGAAATCATATACAAAAATTTCTATGCACAATTGCTCTGTTAGCATTTGGTTGGTGGGTGACAAGGGAGGGCGCCTCGATCCAGTGACAACTCACAGGGGCTAGTCTGCGATGTTGCCGGAGCAGTTCCCAGCATGATGTTATCTGATCACTACCGCTCTCAAGACCAACCGGACAAAGAAACGAACAAGGATGACTTTGAAACCTTTTGCACAACGCACCTCATCTAAAGGCTGCATGTTGACTCTGTCATATGGCTAGGATACGTCTCCTATTGAGAAACACCAGTTGACTACAATTTGCTACGTGAGCACGATCGAGAAGAGTTGTATCATATAAGCTTTGGTCACGAATTTAAAGACCATATTTATAAGACCTTTGAGCCTAAAGTGCCTAATCGACCCTGCCTCAGGATATGTTAATAAGCAAAATGATTCCAATGTTTAGCATAGCAGTTCATCTGGATTGTCCCATTTAGCATAAATTTATTGGTTTTCAACCCTTATTAAAAATTTCAATCATGATCTAACAGGTGTGTCCCGCCGTCAGCTACACGTAAAGAATGAAAACATTATGTCCTCTTTTTTTTTCCTTTTTTTCCGCTTCACTCGAACATGTTGAATGGCTTCGAGCATCTCCAACAGCCGCGTAAAAGTTTCGCACGCTAAAATATTTTTAGCACGCCACTCTAGCACTTTTAGCGCGCTAGACCCAACATTGGTTTAGCAGATGCCAAAAAATGCACGCCCAAAACAACATGCAGTGCAAATTGTGAAGTGCACGCAATCCGGCGTGGAAAATTTGCTGCTTCTGATAGCACTTTTTAGCGCGTGCCCAATCCTTTTTTGCACGTGCATTATTTTATAGCTTCTACTCGAGCTGTCCGGCGTCCAAAATACCTGAATTTTAGCGCGCGGAGCAGTTTTTGTGAGCCTGTTGAACATGCTCTTGGTCGAACACAAACTTCTTTATCCCGCTCGTGAGGTGTACATATGCACCACATTTTTTCATTGCCCAATGGTTTTGCTGAAGAGCTGCATGCTAGTGCATGGGACAGGTCTGGCTCAGGGATCAAGATGGCAACGGTGACGAAACCCATCGGGTTTTGCCTTCCCAAACACATCCCCACGAGAAAATCGTAAACCCGTCCTCGTCCCCATCACCATGCGCGGGGCTAGTTTTTCACCCGTCCCCTAAACCCATCGGGTTTCGGGGAACTCGCAGGGAACCCACAAGAAAATCAAAATATTTAAACAAATATAGTGGCAACAAAGAATAACATTTCAGCATGAAAAACAAGCATATTTTAGCAGCATAATTTGCGCAAATTTCAATAAAAAACAGTAGTAGATGGTTCAACACCTATATAGAGTGTATTTCAGCAACATGATACCACATTTCAGCAACAAAGATGATCACATTTCGGCAACAAAGATGAACACATCGGGGCCTCTAAGATTTCGGGGGTAAGACGACTACGGTGGTCACTTAGAACTCTACCACTGTTGTTGAATGTGTATTTAGACGGGTTTTGTCGGGTTTCGGGTTCGGGGACTATTGAAACGGGTGTAAATCCACGAAATTTGTCGGGTTATATAATGTGCCCGATAACAGCCCCGCGGGGATGAAAAGGTGCCCATCCCCGTCCCCTAATAGGGTAAAAACCCACGGAGACGCGGGTTTCGGGGCCCGTTGCCATCTTGACTCAGGGAAGCAAATAACCGGTGTGGCTCATAGGTACATCTGCCACACTGGTTAGTACTGACACCGGTAAAATCACCTGACCTCCTAGCAAAGGCAGCCAGTTTATGTGCTAGTTTATTCCCGCTCCGTTTTACTGTGCTGACCGAGACCTCCTTGAAACTATTCATTTGTGCTCTTGCATCAGCAATCAATGGAAACAAAGCAGACTGATTCTCGGCTGTACTCTTCAAAATTGAGGCCACTGTAGCGCAGTCCCTCTCGATACACGGTTAGCCGTAATAATGCTTTCTTAATTCAGACAGACCGCATAGAATAACAGCCATTTCAGCTTCCTCGGGCGAGATACAGGGAGATAATCTTCTGCATATGGATAGAGCAACGCATCCATTGCAATCTCTCACAACAACGTATGCATTGGTGTCCCCGGTGCTGCTAATATCCGGCGGCATCCACTTCTCAGACTCATCGGCAATTTCCAGTCATGGGGCGTGATTTGGCGAATCGCGTCCACCAGTACGTGTGCTGTCAACAAAATGAGTTGCAATCCCGGAGTCGCTCGGCTGCTTTGCTTTAATGATTGCAGTCATAGCCTGGTTGCTGCAGAGGGCCGAGGGGTTCATCATAGCTGCCTCAGGATCCTTGTTGCTCATGCCCGCCATACCAAGTTCGTCGTATTATTTAATTAGAAACTGAACCGATGCCTCAATTGTTGCTCTTCCTTTTGAGCGTACACAATCCTCACGTAGCCACCATGCTCGCCACAGCAGGAGCAAAAATTTCTACCGCACATCCACAGTACATATGTCAGGGAGGAGTTCCAACGAATCCTTACCTGTATATTTGAATTTTTCTTCAGCCGACAGGTTCCATCTCTTTCTCATTTCCACGTGGAGGGCTTGACTCTAGCCTTAGTACATGACACTGTAGCATGGTACTCATCGTCCGTCTCCTTACCACAGATATTATAGATACTATCAAGTTCCAACGTTCTTTTCCATTTATTTTTCTTTGTGGCCAAAGTCTCAGTAGCAACTCGCCTATCGAAGATGCGAACTTTCTCGGGGCATTTGGATTTCCAAATTAGATGCCAAATGCTTCAATTATCCACGTCGCCCACAGAATTTGATCCAACTGCGCTTCCATTTGCTGTTTGAATTGAGACCCCGGTTTGTATGCGCTACGGACGGACGGACGGTGAACTAGCCGTTTTTCTCGTTATGCCAGGCCAGGCGGTCCTCAACCTCCGTATTGGGTAGATTGATTTTTGGATATTTCTTCTGCATCAAACTGATGAAACGATTCCTTCACAAGGTCAGCATTCCACATCCACTCATTGCCTTCAGGTGTTAGAAGTTGGTTTACCAATGTTAAGCGTGACCATATTTTGAAAGTGGCCACTTTCAATCCACTCTTTCTGGGGATCCATTGATCCCTCTGAATTTGAATCTTCCTTCCACTGCCTACTCTCCATATTAGGCCTGTCTTTAGGATCTCAAGACCATTTTCAATACCTTGCTATGCTTGAGAGGCATCCGAGTCAAAAAATGTATCGAGGAGCTCCCCATTTTGGTAGTATTTCAACTTTAGTACACTCGCACACAGGTTATCGGCCGTTGTAATAGCCTCCATCCTGGTCTTGCTAGGAGAGCTTGATAAAAAAATCTGCATATCACGAAAACCTATTCCTCCTGCTCTTTTTGGTTTCACCAGTTGGTCCTAAGACATCCAGCGGACTTTCCTACGGCTTTCCTCTTCACCCCACAAAATTCTCGAATCAAGCGCTCATATTTCTCACAGAAGCCGGCTGAGAGTTTAAACATGCCCATTGTGAAAACAGGGAGGGCCTGTACAATGGCTTTAACATGATCTTCTTTTGCTGCTAAGGACATGAGTCTTCCTGCCCAGTCATTACATCTCTTCATGAGCCTATCCAGGATAGGTGGGAAGTTGGAGTCTTTCATTCTACCTTCCGGAGTTGGGAGGCCAAGATATTTACTCTCAAAGGTGGATGTGTCAATGGCTAAGATACTCTTTATATCCTCTTGAACTTCTGTTGGGAAATGCTCAATGAATATAACTGAACATTTGTTGCTGATTAGGAGTTATCAAGTACATCTCTGAAACATGGATAGTGCTTTCTTAGCTGACAAAGCTTGTTCCCTTAAGGCGTTAAAGAAAACTAGACTATCATCCGCGAACAACAGATTTGAAATCCCGGGGCTTTTACGAGCTACCTTGACCGGCGTAATACTGCCTCCCAGTACCTCTTTCTTCAAAATATGTGCCACCCCATCCGCCACAAAGAGGAATAAGTAAGGACTCAAGGGATCGCCTTGCCGAAGCCCCCTCGAAGGAATGAATTGTTCAAGTACCTCTCCATTCATCTTCACTAAAAGTCGCACCAATGTTACACATTTCATGACCCAATTGATCCAGACCAAGCTGAATCCGATCTTTTGCAACGCGCCTCACAGATAGTTCCGATCCACTCTATCATAGGCCTTCGCTAGGTCCAACTTGTATGCATAGTGGGTATTATATGGGTTTTTACTATGTTGAATCTTGTGAATGCATTCGAAAGCAATGATGGAATTATCAGTTATCATCCTTCCTGGGATGGAAGCACTTTGCATCTCTGAGATCAACTCTTCGAGGTAGGGGCGCCGCCAGTTGACCAAGCACTTGAACATGACCTAGTAAATTGTGTTACATAGACTGATTCGCCAGAAGTATTTAAGACTTCGGAGATTCCTTCCCTTCAGAATGAGAACAATGATCGTGTTTTTGATCC
Source organism: Secale cereale (assembly GCA_902687465.1). NCBI lineage: Eukaryota > Viridiplantae > Streptophyta > Magnoliopsida > Poales > Poaceae > Secale > Secale cereale. The sequence goes on from LR738713.1 coordinate 676,440,180, forward strand.
CTTCCAACATGATGCCATCCTAAAAAGAAAATCAGAACCGCTTTTATAGCATCCTTTTTTATCATACTCCAGTTACGATGGAGAAACCTAGCCAAAAAACCGTCTAGACCTGGGGCTTTTAGTGGTCCTATCTGAAACAAGACATCATCTTTCTCAGTAAAACCTTCTCTAAAATATACCAAGGTCAAAAGGCACTGGCCCCATTGCTCCCGCTTCAAAAATGTATAGTCTCCTTTGTTATCCAGAACTTCCCTAGTGAAAATATGGTAAGAGGTCATCTTATCTTGTGATTTGAGTGATAAAATGATTTGGTTAAAACTTCAAACTATTGCCAACTTACCCTATATAGTAGAAAAAAGGAGGAAACACTAGTGGTCAGTGTGCCGAAGCAAAACTCTGAACAAAATAGTATTGTTGTTGAAGTTTGATCCTCGCAAGGAATAATTAATTCAAGTAAAAAGCGAACAAACATTACATGCTCAAATCAAGTTGAACATCCAGTGATCACTTAAATTGCAAATACCACCGCTCTCCCTGATGATCTCGTTGCAAAAAATGTTGATCGCTCATTCAGCCTGTTTGATGGCGGTAACGTGACAAAGTGGAGATGGTGCACAACGAGGTGCTCTCCAGCATGGTGTCTGCCACTGCTTTTAAAACTCGTGTTTGCAATAGATGAAGAAGGTGGCCCGGGCTCAATGTGTGTCCTCCACCGGCGGCTATGTGGCTCCCCGGAGCCGTCATGGACGCCCCTGTTGTACTGAGGTGGGATGAGGATGTTGGTGGGCCCTCTGACTATTTTAGTGGTCCAAGCAAACATTGTTCATAGTTGGTGCCATATCATTGCTTACATGCAGGTCTGATCTGTCATAAACGAGTCAAAAATTATTGAATTGTGTGTGCGAACATTAGGCGAAAAACCCATGGCTTGTACAAACAAGTTGTAGTGTGCTGATTTTTGAAATGCTAACCGCAAATGTCATGATAATCAGATCTGAATCTTTTGTGTAATTTTCTCCTTCCATAAGTGTTTAGAAAACTTGATTAATACAAAGCCCACGCCGGTTTGCGGCAAAGGTTTATCTCTGCAAGCTTTGTGTTATCTTTGTAATGAAAATCAGGTTATGTTCCTGCAAATAATGACCAATTTACCCATATACAGTCAGAAAATAGACAAGAATTTCATTTGGAACTTTCAGCAAACCAGGCCATCTTTGAAAATTAATAGGCACCGATAATCCGTTAAAGCGGAGATCTGTTTATATTGAATGCCCTGTCCCTGTCGATCAAGAGTACTGTTATTGGCTTCACCAAAGTTAATGCTAAATATAAATATAGGTTCACCGAGGACGATTAGCTTTGAAAAGCAGGAAGATTGAGTCCCTGACATGTGAGTCATGCTCCAAGTAAGGTTGCAGAGAGCTACATGATCAATTTAAGTGGAGGAGCTAGATCATAAGCGTGGCTCTCTCCGCCTTTGTTGGCATAACGGCCGAACACCACGGCCTTGCTGCGAGTAGACATATTTTTCTCAATTTTACGCAGCTAGCATCATGAACAGACGTGTATACATACATAGGATTGGAAGGTAACTGGAAAATGTAGATACTAGGGTAGTGTGGCAGATTTACTGCTATTTCTCAAGGAGGTCCTACGATGTCTTACAGTGGCTAGCTAGCGACTAAAATCCCGATCTGAACTGAAGAACAACATGTCCATCAAGAATTTTGCTTTGTTGCCCCTATTGGCGCTCCTGCTACTGGGTCACGCCCCCCACCCCATCGTTCCTAAAAAGACACTCTTAAGGTCTTAGGCCTTAGTACACAGCTGTCACTACTAGAATTTAGTTTCATTCCGAGTTACAAAACATTGCGGAGTTTTTTCTATTGGGCAGTCGGCAAAATTTCTGTCTGCCGAGTTTAATTCAAAATTAGACTCAACACTGATAAGTAATTCAGAAGACTTCACACTTTGCCTAGTTCGAACGAAAAACGACCCCGCAAACTAAACAACCTCAGCAGAATCTCAAGTTCAACGAGTTCTCCACCCAAAAAACTAGGCAAAGAATGACAGGCAGGCCCTGCAGTATTGCAGGTGACGGTGTTCTTTCTTTGCCAAGTTTCGGCTAATGGAGACACCGTAAACATTTTCTCTTTTATATTTTCTAAAATGGAAATTCCAGGGGTCACCTCTTTGCTGCGTTTCAGCTAATAAAGACTCAGTAAACATGTTAACTTTCTCACCTTTTTAAATCGGAATGCCAGCATCACGGCTTTGACGAGTTTCCGACAGAAGGAACTCAGCAAATATATGAATCTTCGTCTACTCGATCGATGACATATGTTCAGTGGTTTAGTCCCAGCTTGTCGCACAAGGAGCAGACCAGCTTAAATAGCCGCGTGGTTCAAAAGGAATAAGCTTCAATTTTGAACTAAGCAAACCTATAGATCATTGTTTATCAATTCAGCAACATGAACTCAATCACGGTTTTTGATTTTCTATATGGCATATGAGACAAAATGTCAAATTTTGGCCAACTCTCATTTTACTTAAGTCTAAATTCTTTGGGAATCCATGTTTAATTCAGTGCTAGTTCAATTCGACTTCGTCGCAGTTTGCAACGGTGCATGCATTTTATAACTGAATGAAAATTTTTTGTAGTTTAGAACTGCAAACAAGTTGCAGATAAAAAGCAGGTTGCATTTGTGTAAGTTTGAAGCGCACTATTTTTTTCTGGAGTACATTGCGAGATTTCGATAACCACCTTGGTAGTTTTGAAAGTATCAAAGTTTATCAACACAAAGTGATTGCTTCTCTTAACACATAAGCAAAGAGTTATCTCTATTTTCAGCTCATGAACAGATTTGTTTGCTTACGTCTTGAACATATTTATTGTGACTTTTCTGTAGTGAATTAGGTAGTTATATTTAGTGCTTAAAGATGTACATAATAGTAATAGTGCCTCTGTTTTATTTCCTTTTTCCCAGGCACAAACAACTCAACCACTATCTTGAAAAGCATCCTGCACATCTTGAAAGTTAACTTCTGGCAGCCACCATAAGTTCGCTGTCCTTTGCCGACACTTTCACACTTTTTGTCGAAGTAACATTCCATACCCATCAGTCCTCCTATGGAAGGTTGGAGTGGTCCACTAGTATGTGCACAACCACGTTTATTTTTCCATATAGGGTTTGTTCAAATTACGGAACAGTTGGACAAAAGACTGAACAGAGAGAGGGAACAACTTCACAGGTTTATAGCCGATAGTTGTATATTCTAGTTATTTTCTCAAGAGCTGCATCTCCCTTCTCCCTTATTGCCAATTTCAAGCATCAGGAATTCAGGATTGAGCACAATGCACCGGATGTTGAGCTGGCAGGCATGATGGAGATAGTGGACAGCACCATAAGTTACCTGTACTTCGCCAACAGTTTGAAACTTAACTTCTATGAGCCACCATAAGTTACCTGTACTTCGCCAACAGTTTCACACTTCCTGGTCAAGTAACATACCATCCACTTAAGTCTTCCTATGACAATTTGGAGAGATCGACTAGTATGTGCAGAACCATGTTTATTTTTTCATATATGGTTTGTCCAAATTGGTGAACGGTTGGACAAAAACTGAACACAACTTCACAGGTTTATAGCCCATCGTTATCCATTCTAGTTATTTTCTCGAGGGCAGCATCTCCATTCTCCCTTATTGCCCATTTCAAGCATCAGGATTGAGCAAAGTGCACTGGATGTTGAGCTGGCAGGCATCACTGAGGTTGTGGCTATCACTGGTGACATTGCACTCTCAAGCTTGAGAGGTGTCTGGAGTAGGGAACTAGGGATGGAACAAAACCTCAAAGCTAACGAGCTAAACGAGTGCCTTGTGACTCGTCTTGACCCTCTTGAACTCGAACCAGGCGAGTTGACGTTTAATCTGTTCTTGTTACCGTACAATAATGTTCAGTGAGTTGGGTTAACAAGTTGCTTGTGTATGCCGCCTTGCAGGCCTGACTATTAGACCTAACTCACTTCGGCCATTTGGCCACGTCTAATGCCCAAACGAATTATTGAGTTACCCAACTCCTCTGTCCCTGCACTAGTTTCCTGAGCCCACTATTGGGTAGTTATAACTTTCAATTTTTTAATTTTTGGCCTGTCTCGGGTGATAATAGTTTGTAATATAAAAACTAGACATGACAACTAGTGTGCCCATATGGGCGGATGGCAAAACTAATACAAAGTATTCCAAATACTACTCTGAAATTGTGTCTTAATTTTACATGGCTATTTGATGGGCAAAGGTCAAATCAATAGTACATTATCTCTTCTATTGGACCATCTGCACGTATACTCGGGGCAAATGTCCTTACAAATTTTTTTGCGTAATATTTTCTTAAGGTTTTCAGATATTATTCCCATCGTGAAGTATATATAGTTTTCTTGGGTTGTCATTACAATATTGATAGGCCATAGTGAGACCTGCATAGTAATTTAAAAGAAAAACAGAGGCAATCACGAAGGCACCCAAAAATCCAAAATATAATTCCTCAACTCATATATTCAAGATTCCATAATAGCCTGTTAGCGATTCAAATATATGGTTTCACTACTGTAATTGAACCTAATGAAAGGGACACACTTCAATCCAACTCTGCCCGTTTATAGAAAATAATGTAATCTTTGTAAATCTTGGCTAGTCTTGGAACAGTGAAGTTCACTCAGTGTTTGTATATATATCTAGCATTAGTGCTTACTACATGTAGTGATAAATAAAATATTTAAGTATTTTCAGAGACAAATTAATATATATGGCATTTATGCATTGAATTGGTATATTTATTACAAAAATATTGTCATAGCTTCAAATTTTGCAAGAAAAAACGTATGGGCAAAACTAGCCGTACTTTGAGGAGCTGATATAGCATCGCCAAATCAGTTAACACAATATAATGTTAGATGGCGGCGGGCCTTGGTGATTGCGGCTTGGATGGATCCGAAGGACTCGGTCTGGCTTGTGAAGTCATGTTTCGCCGACAACTCGATGGTTGCTGGTGTTGCCTTGGCAACTAGTGGTCAACAATTGGCCCACAAAGTGATCCTGGCCGGCCCCGATGGTCCGTGTCGTTGGCCGGTGGGGCCCGATCCATGTGCGATCTGGTGTACATGTACATTTGCCTCTATGTGTGGCCCGACATCTGTGTTGACTGGCGTTGACCATTGTTATGCCCTGCCACGACAGTGTCGACCTCACAGTGCATGGTTCACCATCATTCTGGTGGCCTAGTGCCATGGCAAAAGTGGTGTGTCCATCCTGGAAGTCGGGGCAGTGGCCCTCCGTGGTGAGACGGTGTGATTGGCTATGTGGCGGGCAACGCTGCATCGGCGGTGGCATCTCCTCTTGTCCATATGGGTAGCGTGGGTGAGGGTGAAGGGCAACCCAGGTGTATTTATGGCTTCGGTTGTGGTCGCTAACTGGTATGGATCTGAAGGCCTCGAGCTGGCGTTAATAAACCATCTTTAGGTTTGGGCCGACTACCTTGATACTGCGGGTGACACAACTTAGGTTCTGAGCGAAACCTTCGCGCTTCAGCGTCGGAGAAGGCGACGCATGTGGATGTAACTTCCCATCCGGTGGCCTCATTGTGGTTACTACCTCTATGCTAGCGCTCCGGGTTAAAACCCTAGTTCGGTTTCTCAGCCTCAACAGCGGTAACACGCGACATTTTCACCCTCTTGGGTACATGTTCATGGAGCCTTGGTTCCTCTTTGTTGCAGGTTGTGAGTGGTTTCCTAGCAAGCCATGTCTTCGGATCTAGCGTGGGGTGGTTTTGGTTATTTGCTTCGTGTTGTTTGGGTCTTGATTTGTTCGTGTTAGGTGTGGCGTCTCCTATAATCTGTCTCGGTTTTCAGTTGGCCGTGTTTTCTGTCTCGGTTCTTTTTCCTTTGACCTGCTTGTTTGAGAGTCTGCTAACCACTTTGTATCGCTTCGATCGTTTAGGATTTACATAAAAAGCTAGGGGAAAGCCTGTTTCGAGAAGTAGACTTATGTAGATGCTTGCGCAGGGCAACATTGGCCTGTGCAGCTACTGGAGTCGCAATAAGGCAGAGGCGTTATTTTGCCGCCTTATTTCTTTTATTTGATTGACCGGTTATGGTAAGAGTGGATTTCTTGCTCGATCCCGGGTCAAGGCTTGATGGATCCCAGTTTTTGAAAGAGAAAAAGGTACTTTTAAGTGTACAAAGAATTTGAAAGTAAATACACACGTATAAGGAATCTAGGCTGAAGGAATTGTTGCGAGAGGAAGAATTGAAATGGGCACTCCGTGCCAAGGTACGTGAAGTTATCCAAGGGGATGATAACACACAATTCTTCCATTTGATTGCTAATGGTAAGCATCGAAAGAAAAGAATTTTTCAGCTCGAGCAGGATGAGGGCATGATTGTTGGGCAGGAGAACCTCAAGCTTTACATCACTGACTATTATAAGCGGCTGTTTGGGGCCCCGGATGATAGTTTCGTGTCTCTAGACGAGACTCGAGTTCAGGATGTTCCCCAATTAGCGTCAGATGAGAACGAGTTCTTATCTGCCCCGTTCTCGGAGAAAGAGGTGTTCGATGCGATCTCACAGATGAAGAATAATAAGGCGCCTGGCCCGGATGGTTTTCCGGCTGAATTTTATAAAAGGTGCTGGCATATCATTAAGGTTGATTTACTTGCGATGTTCCATGATCTTTTCGATGGACATCTGAAACTATTTCACCTTAATTTTGGTACTATAACTTTACTTCCTAAGAAGGCAGAAGCGAATCGAATTGAGCAATTTCGACCAATCTGCCTTCTTAATGTCATTTTTAAGGTTTTCACTAAGGTGGGAACGAATAGATTGACGCAGATTGCACATAGCGTTGTGCAGCCTTCCCAGTCTGCTTTCATGCCGGATAGAAACATCCTTGAAGGGGTTGTTGTCCTTCATGAGACGCTCCATGAAATCCATACGAAAAAACTTGATGGGGTGGTTTTCAAGGTGGACTTTGAAAAAGCATACGATAAGGTCAAATGGCCTTTCCTTCAGCAAGCCTTAAGAATTAAAGGTTTTGATCCATCCTGGAGAAAGCAGGTGGACTCTTTCACTCAAAAAGGTTGTGTCGGAATAAGAGTTAATGACGATATTGGTCATTACTTCCAGACTCACAAGGGTTTAAGACAGGATGACCCGATGTCTCCTATCTTTTTCAACATTGTAGCAGACATGTTAACAATCCTTATTGGTAGAGCTAAGGAGAATGATCAGGTAGGTGGTCTCGTTCCCCATCTAGTAGATGGAGGACTATCTATCTTGCAGTATGCGGATGACACGACTCATTTCATGGAGCATGATTTGGCTAAGGCGAGAAATATGAAGCTTGTGCTTTGTCTTTTTGAGCAACTCTCGGGGTTAAAGATTAACTTTCATAAGAGTGAATTGTTTTGCTTTGGAAGAGCCAAAGATGAACAAGAAGCCTACAAACAGCTATTTGGATGTGGGGTAGGGTCGTTACCCTTCACATATCTTGGAATTCCAATCCATCATCGGAAACTCTCTAATAAAGAGTGGAAGAGTCTAGAGGATCGTTTTTAGAAGAAACTTAGCTGTTGGAAGGGCAAACTTTTGTCATACGGGGGCCGACTGATTTTAATTAACTCGGTGCTTACGAGTATGCCCATGTTTTTACTGTCCTTTTTCATGATCCCAGTAGGGATAAGGAAAAGACTGGATTTCTATCGGTCGCGTTTCTTTTGGCATAGTGATGAGATGAAGCACAAGTATAGGCTGTCTAGATGGGATGTCATTTGCAGACCTAAGGATCAAGGGGGTCTTGGAATTGAAATTTTGGAGGTTAAGAATAGATGCTTACTCAGCAAGTGGTTGTTTAAGTTATCTTCTGAGACTCATGCTACATGGGCCCAAATCTTACATAATAAATACCTTACAACCAAGACGCTAGCTCAAGTGACAGCTAGACCAACTGATTCACCCTTTTGGAAAGGACTGATGAAAGTTAAGTCGGCCTTTTTCAATAGAACTAAGTTCTTAGTTGGTAACGGTGTTTCCACAAGATTTTGGGAGGATACATGGTTGGGAGAGACGCCTCTAGCCATTCAATATCCTTCTCTCTATAATATTCCTCAACGTAAAGAAGACTACGTTGCAACAGTATTGCAGTCCACTCCTCTTAATATTCAATTCCGAAGAGCGCTGGTTGGACACCGCTGGGCAGCGTGGCTTCATTTGGTGAGAAGACTGATGGATGTTCAGCTGTCTCAGCAGACAGACCGTATTCACTGGAAACTGACTAAGAACGGGACGTTTTCGGTGAAATCGCTATATTTAGATTTAATCAACTCAGTGCCTATCCCTAGGTCTGCTCACATTTGGAAGGTCAAAGTTCCCTTACGAATTAAAGTGTTTATGTGGTTTGTTCATAAACAAGTAATTCTCACTAAGGATAATCTGGCCAAACGTAACTGGAATGGGTCTTTGCGTTGTAGTTATTGCGACAAGGATGAATCAATTAAACACCTCTTTCTCGATTGTCCTATGGCTAAAGTATTATGGCGTTCGGTCCATATTGCTTTTAATATTTCTCCTCCTACTAGTATCACCACGTTATTCGGCACGTGGTTGAATGGAGTCGCGAAAGAATTAGTGAGCCACATCCGTGTGGGTGTTTGTGCGTTACTATGGGCTATATCGAATTGCAGGAATGACTTGGTTTTTAACAGATCAACGAATGTTCATTTTTTGCAGGTTATTCACAGGGCCACTGCTTTGATCCGTATGTGGTCGCTACTCACTCCGATGGATGCCAGGGAGCGTTTGGTTACTGGATCTATCCGTTGGGAGATGGTAGCTCGGGTTATCTTCAACCGGTTTGGATGGCGGTCATGTAATAGGATAGGAGTTTAGGTCCTGTTTACATTAACGCATCCGAATGTGGTGTCCTTGCTTTTTGTTCTAGCTCAGTTGGAGCTTTTTGTAATTTTGTTCCGCATACTTGGAGACCTTGATTTTGCTCATTAATAAGATGGCCGCATGCATCATTTTGATGCAGAGGCCGGGGAATACCCCCTTTTCTAAAAAAAACACACATATAAATCTGTATATTTCCATGATGAAATACGATTTGGTGTGTGCATAAAAAAAAGAGGTCCTGATAATTTATGGTGAATAGTACATGTGCTAAGAATACATGATTTTTTGTTTGTGTAGCTCAGAACAAAGCGTATTTCATCGTGAAAGTTTACAGAAACGTAGGCATCATCCTTAGGTGTGTGTGTGTGTGTGTGTTTTGCAGATTACTCGGCACCTACGTCCAGATTTAGTTAAAAAAAAAACACTACCAATTTTTAGCACCACATGATACATTAGCCAAAAAAAAAGAAGATATATGACTCTTATTTTTTTGCTGACAGAATCAGAGTAGCCCTACTTGGCCATATATATACCACAACGATTGATCTGGAGAAGGCCTTTATAAATCATCCATTGGTCTTTGTATAGTCAGTACTCGGGTTGGCAGGGAAAGTTAGCTTAGCTGTGTGCCCATGATCAATAGTATCTCTGATGCTATATTATTAGATCATCAACTATGCGCGGTGTATCTACTTAGCGTGTCATGGGAGTAGTAGGATTGAGAGGTCACCGGAATGGGGATTTAGGGGCCAACAAACTAATCCGCACTGAGTGTACATCTTCATCGGTGTAGACCTATGCGAGACGAATGTGTGCGGGAAGTACAACATGATGCACCAAGAGATATTGCATCATGCTATTACCACTGGATTCGGTGGAGTTATCTTTGAACTCCGATTTAGATCCATCGATCTATACCAGGGTGCAATGTAGCTGCCAATGACAAGGGACTAGGTGACTGGCTCCCCGATATTGTAACGAACTAGGAAAAGGAAGGCCTTGGCTCTAACCTGGCCTAGGCCAGTAGGCCTGCAGCATGCAGCTCGCGCCTTGCGCTAAGAGCATCTTCAGCCGTTCGCCCCCCCCCCCCCCCCC
>LR738713.1:676450814-676468581 GCA_902687465.1 Secale cereale
GGGGGGGGAAGAGAGGCGATGTGCTGCGGTGTGGTGTTCACCGGCGAGGCGGGCGTCTTTTATAGCCGGAGCTCGGGCGACGGGAGGCACATGCCAGGCGGCGCGTGGCGGGCGGCCATGGCGCTGGGCGACACGATGCTTCACTGCGCGGCTTCAATGGGCATGCTGACCGGTGCGCTGCATCACGGCAGGCGCGGCATCAATAGAGGCGACGACGCGGCAACTTTGGCATTGATTCCCGCGGAAAACGAGGCGATGTGGACGACGAAGCGGCGCGTCGCTGACAGGGCGGGCCCATCACAGTTCGCGCAAAAAACGGTCCGTCCGACGCCCCCAGGCGACCCCCAGCGCGCCGGGTTCTAGTTGGGTACGTCGGCGTCAATTTCGGCCCAATCCGGCGGAAAACGGGCTCCTGGGGCGTGACCGGGCCATTTTTTCGGCGCCGGCGCCGTAAAAGTGGCCTGGGGGGCTGTTGGCGGCGCGGCTGGAGATGCTCTAACCTGGCCTACTTGGCTCTTATTTTTTGCTGCGAGAGTCAGAGTAACCCTACTTGGCCATATGTACCACATCGACTGATATCAAGAGGGCCGTTATAAATCATCCATTGGTCTTAGCATTGTCAATACACGGTTTGTGTTGGGAATAAGCCGTGGCGTGCCTGGGATGTAGTGCGCGCGCGTGCGGTGGCCATGTCGGACTCAGGCCAGGGCGAGCTTGGGTGCGTGCGTGCGTGCCCAAGTGTAGGTGTGCGTGTGTGCATGAGTTAGCGCGTGTGCGCGCTGGGTAGCTAGCGAGGGATCAGGAGGAGTGGACCGCGTCGGGTGCGTGCATGGCCGCGGCGATCGCGTGCGTGAGCGATCGGAGCGCGCAGGATGTGGCGAGTGGCGAGTGGGACCATTCAAGCGCGGCCCGGCATGTCGGAGCTCGCGGGTATAAAGCCCACTCCATCCCTGTGTAATAGCTGAGGCAATCGAGTTCGTGCTCGAGAAGGAAACAGAAAAAACCCGTACGTGCGGGGGCGTTCGTGCGCCGGAAAAATTCTCTGTCTTCTTCCTCCTCCTGGTCGAGTGTGTCTCCGCAGATCACCGTCGAGGGCCGCAGCCCCTGGCGCCAACAGTTTGGCAAGGAAGATTAGCTTTGCTATGTGCCCATGATCAATAGTATCTCTGATGCTAGAGTGCTAGATCATCCTGGGAGTAGTAGGATTGAGAGGTCACGGGAATGGAGATTTGGGGGCCAACAAACTGATCCACACTGAGTGTACATCTTCATCGGTGCAAACCTATTCGAGACCAATGTGTGCGGGAAGGACAACATGAGGCACCGAGCGATATTGCATCATGCTATTAACACTGGATTCGGTGGAGTTATCTTTGAACTCTGATTTAGATCCATCAATCTATATCAGGATGCAACGTGGCTGCCAATGCGAAGTGGCTTGGTGACTGGCTCCCCGTTGTTGGAACGAACTAGAATAAGGATGTGGCGTTTGGCACAATGGAGACAATGACGAGAAGGTCGTGTCCGGCGGTGATGACACGGAGTGTGATGCAGACTTGCCACCATGCAGCCGTTCTTCCGCAGGAGGCCTCCGTTGTGGCATCACATTCTTAGCAAGCTAGCTGTCGTTTCCTCCTGTGGGTAGTGGACCTAGTGGTAGGCTTGTTGTGTAGGTCGGAACACATTATACTTTTGCTCCTAGTGGTGCTTTAACGGTATTTTCGTGCCTTATAATGGTACTTTGTGTCAATTCTCTTGATGGACCCCACTTCCTGCCGTACTCTGGAATCATGAGCCGGAGTCACTGAATCTCGTCGGATTCACTACTTAGTTCATGAATTCGTGAATAAATTATGTGTAGCCCCATCAAAGAATCGTGAACATAACTAATCGCGAATCTATTGACAACACGTGCGACTCGTACCAGATTCTACGAGAGTAGTTTACCTGCATCCTCTTCAGTACTCCCTTCATTTTTATATACAAGGCCACTATCAAAATTACAATTTGCAGCTATACAAGGCCACTAACATTAATCGAGACAAAATTTATGGTGTTTGCCTCGTACTAGCAAAGGAGGATATTAATTATCTTTTGCATGCATGTGGGTGTGATAAGTTTGGCGTGCATGCGCCTCATTAATCAACTAAAAGGAGTGATAGCATTGGCTTGTTGTGGGTGGAACAGAAAAATATGCATTAATTAACATGACAAACAAGAGGACAAGCTAGCTTGCAATATTGGCTTAAGCACACATTTACTTTTACCTTGGTACCTGTAATATGGGTTTGTGGCCTTGTATACAAAAATGGAGGGAGTATCTTGAACAATTGTAAAATGATCTGCCATGTCTTCGCATCTGGATCTGTAAATTGAAGTCATATCTAACTCCTTTATTAATATTGTGGTGTTAAAACTAATAACAATCATAGCATTCCTGAAGCACGGAAGTTTACTGATTTTAGTATTTAAGTTGACTTCAGGAGACTCTTGCTTACATTATAATTCCCTTGACCATGGAACCAGCTGAAGTGGCTGCTGCTGGATTTCATGAAATTCCTCTGGGCTGGCAGGATTCCGGTGCCGTCTTGGGTCGCCGAAGGTGCAGGAGCGGTGGGGGGTTCCATTTTCTCGGACATCGGTGCGGCGGCGGATGGGAGCTGAGGGTCTTCCTACTTTTTCTCATAATGCACTCCGTTCGACTAAATTTAGGAGAATGAGACAAAGTGTGAGAGACAAAATTCGGAAAAAAAATTATGGTTATGATTTAGGGGGTCTGGTAGATGATGCTTAATTCCCTAACACAAAAGTTTTCTCCTTAAATTTGTCTTTGAGACATCCGCTAGAGATGCTCTAACAAGATCGGCTCCAGTTTCACAAACTGAAAACATGTTGCATACACTTTGAGATACTAGGTATTTTCCGCAGGTGTGAATTTCTTCCCTGAATTTTGTTTCAGTAGCTTTTAATTTTTACTAATGGGGTGGAAGATACATGTTTTTATGTCTTCAGCCATATGTCGGATGGAAGTGTATTTTACATGGCATCATTTTCTTCGGTTTTAGAAATCTTGTGGTGGTAGCACACTTCCCAAAGAAAAATCGACACTTTTCCTAATCTTAGGATGTCATTTCCATAGTTTTTGGTGTCAGGACAAAATTAAAATTTGCTTTTTATTCTAATGCGGGTGTTAATAGTAATACACACTTTGTATACCCTTGAACAGTTTTTAACCACAATACACATGATACGTTATCTTGAGAGCAACATCGGAATGGTGAACAATTTTTTCCAACAAGTTCTCTTGAATTCAATCACCTTTTGGCACAAACATCTTAGCAAACTAAAAATGTCACTGAAGAACCAGTATATTATCTTGGAACTGGAGTAGTTTTTACAAAAAACAATCTCTTTAAACGGCCATGTAGCAAAACATGTTATTTGGTGAGAAAGATGAGACGATTCAACTCCTTTTTTCAGTTGCGATATGTTGTTTTCATGGCCCAGTGTGTGAATCCGATGTAATTGTCATTTGAACAAACTCGATTTTTTGTATGGTTAAGGCTACTATCGCGGCTAACATGGATATAATTTCTAGAAACACAGCTCACCAACTTTCTAATGGCACTATCGACATGGACTAAGGTAGCACTACTCAGCATTTCTTTTTCTTGTCAAGGAGACCCGTACACTTGGATATGGGCACATGGACCTGTCCGAAGAGGAGGACCTTTATAAATCTTCCAATTTTTCCATTGACACATACTCTTCGCAAATCTTTGCGAGCTCGCCGTCAGGGTGGCAGCGGCGAGTGGCGCATGTGTCTGCAGTGGTCACGAAGCAGTCGAGTGCCCGCGCGGGGGCGTGGTCAGGGTCATTGCGGGACCCAGCGCGACGCCTCGTCGGTCTTGGCAAACGCGGAGCGGGAACGGGCATTGCGTCGGTCGTACCATGCCGTCCGCTCTGCCTCGGAGACGACAGTCATGGAACCCGAGGCATCGCCATAGCCACCTCTTCTGAGTTAGTGAAGGAGGTGGCCCAGCACCTCATTGATTGCGGACCACAACCACTCCGTGACGGCGAGGCAGTATACTGGCTGGACGGCAGGACGCCGTCTCCTTCTTCACACGTCGTTAGATCTGGACGCCGCAGTGGTGCGGGGGCGAGGCCGGTTCTTCCTTCATGCGGCGTCCGATCTAGACGTCGCGCTTGTGCGGGGGCGTGGCTGGCTCCTCCTTCACAGGCCAGAGAGAGGACGCCGGATCGCGCTTCACGTGGTGGCGTGGCGGGTATGGCGAGACGACATGGTATGATCTTTGCAAAGCTGTGCGGATTCTCTCATGTGATAACAGAGAGTAATTGTCCAGAGGTCGTGAACCTCTGGAACTCTCGTCACAATAGTCACTCCGTTGTGACACGGGTACTAGTAGAAATTGGAGAGCTCTCTTGCTTTTTTTTATTTCTTTTGTATTCAACATGTAATGAGGTCAGTGAATGTACCGGCCCATCTTTATGCCAAACATGCTTGCACGTTAATGGTCACCAAAAGTTGGACAGATGATAGACCACCCTTCCTGCTCAGTAGCATGTTGGCTGATGATGTCAGGAGTACTTTTGTTGAATAAAGCTCTCGAGTTTGAATTAGAAATAAGAGGATACGTAGACAGCTCGGGCCGAGGCCAATTACTCGGCTCGTACGTCCACATTTTTTATCAGTACTTCAATTTTGCAAGAAAATACTCCAGTATTTAGCACCGCCTGATACTTTCGCCAAAAAAACAGAGCACATCAATTTTTGCTTTTAAATTTTTGTTGTCAGAGTAGCCCTACTTTGCCATGTACTATAGCACATCAATTGATCTCAAGAGGGCCTTTATATATCATCGATTTCTCTCAGTAATCTGTACTCGGTTTCGTCGGGAAGGGTTAGCTTAGCTCTATGCCCATTATCAATAGTTTCACGGTGTATTTACGTTACGTCATGGGAGTTGTAGGATTGGGAGGTGACGGGAATGCAGATTAGGTGGTCAGCAATCTAATCCACAAAAAGTGAACGTCTCCATCGTTGCAAACCTATGCGAGACCAAAGGGAACATCATTGCATCTTATTATTACCACCGGATTCGGTGGAGTTATCTTTGAACTCCGATCTGGATCGATTGGTCTGGATCGGGATTCAAGGTGGCTGCCTATGTGGATTCACTAGCTGATTGGGTCGAAGATCTTGGAGCGAACTAGAAACAGGAAGGGTTGGAGCGAACTAGCTGATTGGCTAACCTGGCCGGCCTAGGCCTGCAGCATGCAGGTCGTTCCTTGTGCCGCCAGCTACAGCCCCAAGGATTTGGTGTTTGGCGAAACGGAGACAATGTCCAGAAGGTCGTGTCCACGTGGCATGCAGTGTGACCCGAGTTGCCACCATTCAGCAGCTCCTCCGCAGGAGGCCTGCGTCAGCATCACATCCGTAGCAAGGATGTACTTTCTCTCAATCTATCTGCAATCAGATTTTGCGCTGGCTCACTTTTTTAATTCAATTGCGCCATGTCGTATTTTGTACTCTCGTGGGATTCACGACTTAAATTTTGAATTCATCAATCAAGTGTGTATTGCCCCATCACACTCAATTCATAGAAAGTGAAAAATCGCTAAACTGAATGGCAAAAAAAAAAAACAGAGCAACACGGATGAGTCCGATTTTTTTACCCTTGTACTAATACGGATGTAGTTCAAATGATCACATAAACGTATACACATGCACACGTCCAACCGGTAAGTCAAAAGCATGCACAACTAGAGACAACCACTGCGACCAAGGTGTCTCCGATGAACAAGGACTATATTGATGATGCTGCATCTGCTTCATGTCCCTGGCCTTTCTCGTAGGAGAGTGGATTTTTAGATCCCCGGTGCCTAGACACCCTCTTATCCGTACCATTCACTCAGAATATGCTGCATCAAGATTTGCGATGGCGGCGAGGGTAAGGCTCATGGCGGCCTCCCGTGCGCGCGGTGAGGGTGAGGCACATGGTAACCTCCCGTGTGCCAAGCGGCAATGACTAAGGCTCCGCACTGGCACTCGGTGTTCGACACACTTGGAGCAGGGGAAGAGGCGGCA
Organism: Secale cereale; assembly: GCA_902687465.1. Taxonomy (NCBI): domain Eukaryota; kingdom Viridiplantae; phylum Streptophyta; class Magnoliopsida; order Poales; family Poaceae; genus Secale; species Secale cereale. The sequence continues at coordinate 676,456,927 of LR738713.1, forward strand.
GGATATTAGTCAACCAACGGGACCAGGTCACTGTTCCATGTCTGCGAGACCATCCGCAAAACCAACTTGAAAGTCTGGGAGGGGGAGGGGGCAGGGGCAGGGTTGTTCTATCCTTTATTGCAAAGTTTAGGGGATTAAGTAACCAGTTTCCGAGTTGAGGGGGTGATGTAACCCAAACCTGAATGTTCAGGGGGTATATATACTTTTTTCGGGCAAGATTAACAATAATCCTACACTCATGGACAAACGACGAACTTTCACGGAGGCCTTAACAATAATTAATCTCTCCTCCCTTGATTTTCTGATGGGTGGGGCCCTTCCCCCCCTTAAGCCAATCATAACTTGCCAAGTGTTAACCACCCCGTGAAACCCCCGTGAAACTCCGTTGATGTAGCATTACTCTAAGATTAATGGAGCATGCATCAAGAGATAGCAACAAATACTATGCTACCGTCGACAGTGGTTGTGTGGGTGCACTGTCGTTTGGTTTCGAAAGAAAAGTGTGCACGTAGATATAGGATGCCACGACTGATGAAGAAATAACGATGTGTTTACTTCAGAAGTACGGGACATAGTACTACCGAGGGTACACGCGCGTTACTTGGAGTACCAATCACTTGATTCCAGGCCTATATAAAGACTGGCAAGAGGGAGCCCTTTTATCATTGTGGCAACATCGCACACCTCACCTTGAGCGAACAATTCTTCTCTCAGTGGTTATATTTGGTAGCCTTTTTTATTTAGCAGAATCGCCATCCTACAGTATGTAGGTTTGAGAGGCAACAGGAACTTGCACGTGTGGGTGTCGTGGATCGGCAACACAACCATTTCTAAAGCCACTTGTACTATTCACCTTGTTTCCCCGAAGTGTGACGACTCTACGACATGAATGCATTCTCTAGTAGGTCTGATATACATCTTGAGTACCCCACTAGCAACCACTAGCTCGAATTGGTGTTCATATTCAAATGGACAATCTATAATTTGCAGGCGCAAAGACATTTATTTAAATTAAATCAATGCATGTTCAACTACTTTTTGTTATTTACCACCTACTCCTCCGTTCCGAAATATTTGTCTTTCTAGAGATTTCAACAAGTGATTACATAAGAAGCAAAATGAGTGAATCTACACTCTAAAATATGTCTACATATATCCGTATGTTGTAACCATTTGAAATGTCTAGAATGACACATATTTAGAAACGGAGGGAGTACTTGCTAAAAGATACTACTTGCTAGTGGAAACTAATCAAAATAAAAAGATACTACTTGCTAGTGGAAACTAGGGAGCTTTCATTTAAAACCTTCACAGTTTGGGAAGCATAAAAAATTATCAAAAATAGAGAAGGGAGCAAGCTTCCCTTTGTAAGAAATTTTTGGGAGCTTTCATATAAATTTCTGTCTCAGTTTAGGCTGGGAGTGACCACGGCCTGCGCTAACTCTCCCGTGGTTGGCCCCAGGCACAGGGGCGAATCTGGAGCTAATCTTACCCTGAAGCACCACTTAACTATGTCATAAATTTTTCAAGCGAGGATGCAATGAATAAAGAAATGTTCCATAGCTTGTAACACGAATTACGAAACATAATATGAGTCGATTTATAAAAATAAAAAGTAAGAGTTAAACAGATTAATATAACACTAAAACAAATGACAAAATTACTTCAAAATGATGTCTTGCATTCTCAGATTCCAAAACACCTCATCACACACCAAGGTTCAATAACCTACAATATAAAAACTAGTATTAAATTTTCAAGAAGAAGTGTGGAACATAATAAAATGCACAAATAAAATTACTTAAATTTGCTAAATTTTTATAAATAACCATATAAGTCTTTAAAAAAAATTATGCATAGTCTATAAATTTGCTAATATTACTTAAACATAGCAAACCATCGAAGCAACTTGACTGACTTTTCTGCTAGCAGCAGTACGTGCGTGTCCAGCCAAACACTACCGTACATGCATAGGCTGGTACTCCCTCCATTCCTAACTATAAGTCTTTAAAAATTTCAATATGGACCACCTATGGAGGAAAATGAGTGAAACTACAGTCTAAACTACGTTCATATCATCGGTATGTAGTTCATATTGAAATCTCTAAAAATATTTATATTTAGGAACAGAGGGAGTTGAAGCTAGCTAGATTAATTGAATCGATCAATTCGACGGAAAATATAGCTGCTACTCAGGTAGATTGTACACAAAAAAGTATATCGATGGTGATTTTTGATGATGCGTATAACTTGCATATTTTTGTTGGCTTTCTTTGAGTTATATAAGGTCGGCGGTACACCCTAAGGTCAACAACTTTCCCTCCTCCTTTGCTTGGTGGATTCAATCTGTTTGTGCAATCAAGAAGATAGGCAAGCGAGAGTCAAGTCAACCAATATCTGGGTAGAAAACCGGCTGCCACGGGATGAGATGTTGAGACCCTATGGGTGCCGAACCCAAAATCCCCTGTCCTCGTGTCTGAGCTAATTGACTCTAACTCCGCTAGCTGGAACAAGGAGCGAGTGGAGGAAAAGTTCATGCCTATGGACGTGAATATAATCTTGACAATTCCTCTTTGTACCTGAAATATCCACAACCTCCGGTGTTGGAACTTGGAGAAAAATGGTAACTTCAAGGTCATGTCTGCTTATAGAATGTCGGTGGGTACAAAGCAGTGGAGGGAGGCTTGGCTCCAGGGTAACCCGGGGTCATTTAATTCATTTATGGAAGAAGGGGCGTGGAAAACACAATGGAAGACACCAGTGGCAGGAAAAATTCTTATGTTTTTATGGAGATTATTCAAGCATTCACAACCTATGGAGGGTATTAGAGCTCATCGTCACATGGCAAATGATAGTTTTTGTGGCCAATGTGGAGCATCGGACTCTCTTGCACGCTGGCAAGATCACTAGTGAAAAAGGGCCATTTGTCCCGGTTCATGAGGACCATTTGTCCCGGTTGGGGAACCAGGACTAAATGATCGATACAAATGCCCTAGACCAACAGTCCCGGTTCTTATACCAACCGGGATAGATGGGGTTCCACGTGGCCACTGCGGTTTGCCCAGGCAGGGGGGCCTTTTGTCCCGGTTGGTAGCACAAACCGGGACAAATAAGCTTCCACGCGTCAGCAGTTCAGTGCCTAGGGTTTTTGTTTTTTTTTTCTGAAGGGGGAGGGGGTTTGGGGGTATTGTAGGGTTAATTTTGGGGTTTCATATATTGTGTTAGCCCGCTAATAGAGAGAAGTGTCCTTTCTTATCTCCGTGCTTGGTCGACGCTACGTACTATACATATAGATTGGAGGACTCGACTGTTGGAGATATGCCCTAGAGGCAATAAAAGCATTATTATTAGATCTCCTTGTTCATGATAATTGTCTGTTATTCATGCTTGAATTGTATTGTACGGAAACAGCGATACATGTGTGAATACATAGACCACAATGAGTCCCTGGTAGGCCTCTAGTTACCAGCTCGTTGATCAACAGATGGTCACGGTTTCCTGACCATGGACATGAGATGTCAGTGATAACGGGATCACATCATTAGGAGCATGATGTGATGAACAAGACCCAAACTTGAGCATAACACGAGATCGTATAGTTCGTAATGCATAAGCTTTTCGGTGTCAAGTATTTATTCCTTAGACCATGAGGTTGTACAACTCCCGGACACCGTAGGAGTACTTTGGGTGTGCCAACCGTCACAACGTAACTGGGTGACTATAAAGGTACGCATCGGGTATCTCCGAAAGTGTCTGTTGAGTTGGTACGAACCGAGACTGGGATGTTGTCACTCCGTATGACGGAGAGGTACCTCTGGGCCCACTCGGTAAGACATCATCATAATGAGCTCAATGTGACTAAGTAGTTAGTCACGGGATGATGGATTACGGATCGAGTAAAGAGACTTGCCATAACGAGATTGAACAAGGTATCGGGGATACCGACGATCGAATCTCGGGCAAGTACCGTACCGATGGACAAAGGGAATAACATACGGGATTAAGTGAATCCTTGACACAGTGGTTCATCCGATGAAGATCATCGAGGAACACGTGGGAACCAACATGGGTATCCAGATCCCGCTGTTGGTTATTGACCGGAGAGTGGTCTCGGTCATGTCTACGTGTCTCCCGAACCCGTAGGGTCTACACACTTAAGGTTCGGTAACGCTAGGGTCGTAGAGATAAATGCACGTGGAAACCCGAAAGTTGTTCGGAGTCCCGGATAAGATCCCGGACGTCACGAGGAGTTCCGGAATGGTCCGGAGGTAAAGATTGATATATGGGAAGTCCAGTTTCGGCCAACGGGTGATCTCCGGGGGTCACCGGGAGCGTCCCGGGACCACCGGAGGGGCCCCGGGGTCCACCGGGTGGGGCCACCCATCCCGGTGGGGCCCCTAGGCCGCGAGGGGATGTGTCCAGCCCTCTGGGCTGGCGCACCACAAGGTGGCCCACCTCCCCATGCGCCTAGGGTTAAAACCCTAAGGGGAGGGGGGCCACCACTTGCCTTGGGGGAGGAGGACTCCTCCCTGGCCGCCGCCCCCCCTTGCAGATTGGATCTGCAAGGGGCTGGTGCCCCCCTGGCCCCCTATATATATGTGGGGGGGGGAGTGGGCAGCCGCACCCCAGGCCCTGGCGCCTCTCCCCCTCCCGTCACACCCCATACTCCCAACGCAGGGCGCCCGGCGAAGCCCTGCTGCGATCTCCACTGCATCCGTCATCACGCCGTCGTGCTGCCGGATCTCTGAGGACTTCTCCTCCCCCCTTGCTGGATCAAGAAGGAGGTGACGTTGCTGTACCGTACGTGTGTTGAACGCGGAGGTGCCGTCCATTCGGCGCTAGATCATCGGTGACGAAGAACGTGAAGAGTACGACTACTTCATCCCCACTTCGTTGAAAGCTTCCGCACGCGATCTACATAACGGTATGTAGATGCACTCTTACTTGTTCGTTGCTAGATGTCTCCATAGATGGATCTTGGTGAAGGCGTAGAATTTTTTTGAATTATGCTACGTTCCCCAACAGTGGCATCAGAGCCTAGGTTTTATGCGTAGCATATTGCACGAGTAGAACGCAAAGCAGTTGTGGGCGTATGATCTTGTTCAACTTTCTTACCGTTACTAGTCAATCTTGATTCGGCGGTATTGTGGGATGAAGCGGCCCGGACCGGCCGCTGCCCATTGCTTCCTCTTTCCCCAATCTTTCTCTTCTCCACCGACCTAGAGCTGATGTATACCTCCTCCGCCACGCACTCAAAATGGCGACAGTATGGTCCAGTGCCGCTCACAAGGTGCCCTGACTGCCCTCTTAAACAATAGGTTGGAAAAACTGATGACAATGGCAATCTTGGGCGCGAATTTGTGAAATGCTTGAGCAAAACAATGGCAAAAAGGGATGGCAAGGTTAGATCTCAGTTCTTAGCCCGTTCTTTCGCTGCCGTTTTCTCTGATTTCTTCATATTTCATTTTTTTATCGTCGAATTTGGGATTTAGGGTTCATGTCGTTGTTTTAGATCCTGTAGAAATGTACCCATTTCGAGTGGATGGATGATTATATTGAGAGGATTCAGTTTGAGGGCTACATTGATTCGAGCAGGGCCGCTACATGGAGCTCAATTTTTGTGGGGTGCCGTCGATTGCTGTGGAGAATTTGGGGAGCCCGGACGGGAGAGGGGCGGGTAGAGTCCCGCCAATGGCGAGGTATGCGCGCAATGCTGAACTGCATGCGGAGTCCGAACTGAACGAGGAACTGAAGAGGATCAACAAACATCTAATGCAGATGATTGATTTGAAGAAGCAAGAAAATATCATGGTAGGGGGTCTATTGTCGTATCATTGCTCTGTTTTTCTTTTACTTGTTGTTCATCGTCATTTGAATGGGCATTTAGGCCTGTAAGGGCAGAGGACACGATATATGCGCCATGCCAAGTTCATGTAATTGAATCCAAGCAGCAATTTGGAAAATTACTTAGTGTTCAGGCCCCTGTTTTCGTTCTTCAGTTAACAGAGTGCACACCCACATTCAGTTTCTACTAATAAAATCTAGGCTGCCGAATAGATGTTGGACAGTGAGAAAATAACCAGGCCCAAACAGAAACTAGTCCACACGCGTAGGGGCACCAACCCTTTTTTATATCATAGAGGCACCCATGTTTACTGAAAAATTGCTTCGACTAAAAACACTAAATAAAATGTTGCTTAGGCAAATAAACCTCTAACAAACATATACTTCTTACTTGATTTTATTTACTTTTGCCAAACTTTTGTTCACGGAGGACTGTGAGAAAAAGTAGGATCAAATAGAAAACAAGCCCAACCCCTTGGTGCACCCATGTTGCTTGGATAAAAAAGGTCGTGCACTATATTTTGTGATGGATAATTTTTTGATACACAATGTAAGTCGATAAAACATTTTTTGATACATTAACTTAATTGAATCATTTTTCAAGGAGGATAGATATATCCGTTCATGCATGGCTGCATGAACACATATATGTATTGTAACTTGTTTTTTTTTCTTTACATATTTGTTGCTTGTCCACTATTGTTTTCTGATTGTTTTTATGCATGTCTAGGTTTCCATGAACTAAATTAGTTGCATGCTTGCATGAACTAAATTAGTTGCATGTCCATGATTTGGGTCATGACCCATGATTTGGCCAACATTGTGCATGCCGTCATCAGTGGGGAAGATGTTGTCGAAATATGTGAAGATGGTGTGTGTCTGGTGAATGTGATGAACTCGCATCCACGCCAAAATGTTATGGGTGCACATACCACAAATAATAGCACAAAAATATCAATATATATAGTAGCACAAAACCCAACATCAATATAGTTGCATGAACATAACAACCCATAGTTCCACGACAGAGATAGCCTTACAACTTAATAGGATCCAACTTAATAATAGTAGCACAAACATAAATGGTTATATAACTTAAAATACTAATACGATAGATAGATAGATAGATAGATAGATAGGTAGGTAGGTAGGTAGGTAGATCAGGGGCACAACTGGGCCAATGGATACTTCTATCTCCTTCTCCTCCTCCGGGCGAATGCCACCTAGCTCCTTCGGACGCCCTTTACTCCTAGTTGTCGACGGGTATGGGAGGGTGTGCATGCCGTTCTGGGTGGGAAAGATGTTGTTGAAGTCCGTGAAGATGTTGTGGGAGGTGAAAGCAATAAACTCGCACCCACACCAAAACACTCGGCCGAGGAGGTGGAAGGCTTCGAATGGGTAGGTGAATGTAGCGAGGAGCACAACCACAACGCCATTGTAATTGACCTCCTCAACTTGGAACATTCCTTGGAGTGCCCCGGGGGAGGTGGCAGTAGCCAGCCAGATGGAAGTACTCGGTGGATTCCTTTGTGCCCCTCCACCTTGATATCACCCACACCCTAAGTGTTCTCTATACGTAGACTCCGTCAGGGTAGAGCCTCTCCGACACGATGGGGGGGAGTGGTAGGTCGGGCCGTTGTACTGCATGGTTGCTTCGATTGGGGTTGGTGGCTTCGGGTCTGCTTTGCGGAGAAGGAGAAGGGCAGATGGGAGAGGAAGAGGAAGACGATAAGTGGCTTAAATAGCCCTAGTGCGGCGTGATGATTAACTGGTTTCACTGCTAGCTAGGTCCTGGCTAAAGGCAGGCATGGCAATGTTTGGTCCAACAGCCCAACGGCGCGCATGCATGCTAGCCCACTTGAGGGCGTCCTGGACTTAGGGGTCCTCGGGCTGCCGGCCTATCATGACTGGACCGGATTGATGGGCTACCATGGAACCAAGCCCGAAGTTATGGTGTGTCTTCCACGTCAATAATAGGAAGAATCTTTCCTTCATTGTAAATCGACCTCGTGTAACCCTAATCCTATCGGTGCCTGTATAAACAGAGGGTTTTAGTCTTCTAGGGGGGAGCTTCATTCATCACCTTTCCCGTCTAGGGTTTAGCTTGCCTGATCTTGAGGTAGATCAACCCTGTAATCATACCCATCAAAATAATCAAGCATGAGTAGGCTTTTACCTCTTCGAGAGGGCCCGAACCTAGGTAAAACCTCGTGTCCCTTGTCTCCTATTCCTCATTGATCCCAGATCCACAGATCCACAGCTCGGGTCCCGCCGAGATACGCCGTTTTTTTGACACCGACATTGGTGCTTTCATTGAGAGTTCTGCTGTTGGGTCGCCCAAGGATCGATGGCTCGCCTAATCATCAGAGAGGGCATCAACTTCGGGGACCTCTTCGTCCCCGGCCAACTCTTCATGTTCGGCAACATTGTGCTGCACGCCAACCCCGCCGGTCATGTAGTCCAGATCAACAACTTCACCTCTAAGCACCGGCTTTGATACGGCAATACGGAGTACGTTGCAGACGTACGAGGTGGTCTGGTCTTTGCCTGATTCACGACCTCCTCGGACATCACCGGGTCCACTTAGGAGCCCCTCACCGACCCGACCTACAGATCGGCTCCAGTCCTGCCGCCCGCCTCGAGTTCGGAGGACCCCTCTTTGAGCGAGGACCTGGAACCGCCCGCAACCACACTTACAATACCCGCAGAAGACCCATCGTTGGGCCTCCACGCGGAAGACGGACTCAGGCGCCGAGAGTCATTATCATTCGGACCCTCCCTTCAAGACATGCCTCCGGCCGCGAGCCCTTGTGCCCGTCTGATCGGTGGCCAGGAACCACTCCTAGCCCAAACCCACTCGGCCTCGAGCCTCGGCACGTGCACCGCACCCCAGGACCCAAGCATGTCCTTGGTCTCCGAAGACGACTCAGTCCTGGTCTCCGAGATCAACTCGGACTCAAGCATCGTACATTGGAGAAAAGAGACACGAATGGAATCATATATGATTTACAGAATGAAAGGGTGCACTGGTAGTAGCTTGGCGAACTCTCATGGACAAACCATTCCATCCCTCTCACTTTGTGGCACTATAAAGTTCCTCTGCATCGCAGTATAGTTATTGTCCATGACTGAAATCGATATTTATTTCATTGTTAACAAGAAGAGTTCGGTCGTCTCGTGCAAATGCCTACCATGTTGATCTTTTAATGGCAATTATCTTATTCATCCTAGCTAATTCAAGTTAACTTGGGTACAACAGTAGATAAACGTTTATTTACAAGTCGTACTCACATGGACAACAATAGTAGTGTGCAGGCAGTGTAGAATGCGATCATATTGCTGATAGCATTTGCCAGATCAGGCTATACATTTTTATTTCTGATAAGGAAATTAAGTTTCTTCTTTGGTGAAGCTATCAGTCCTTGTTGCGTCTATGCTTCCTAATCAACACCTGGATAATCGAATTTTACATGGTCATACAAGTTAATCTTTTATTTTCTTCTTGCCAAAGAGATAGTACATGCATGTATCCTCTACAGTTTTGGCACGCTGAAAGCAATGTTTTTCTCATTTTTTTAATCATATGCTGGTATTTTCATGAGATATTGTGGAATCCCGGAAAACTTGCACTCTGCCATATGTTGGAGGACAGAATGTAGCAAACTAAGCAGTACTGTCTAAGCTGTGATACTTCCTTTTTCTGTACACTTCTTTATTCATGTTTGAGTTTTGGCTCATCTTTGATATTGCGTACACTTCTACATTAATGTTTGAGTTTCGGCCCTTATTTTGTATGTGGTACACAGTACACGTATGTCCAAATTAAGTTATTTCTTATTTTCTGAATATTGTAGGGTTTTGTCAATGTTGTTGTTGCCACCCACCATGAAGAGCTGCTTAGATAATGAGGTCATTTTCGATGCCGATGGCATATGCGGGAATGACTCTACCCTAATGTAAATGACATATTGGAGTTACCATAAGCTGAGTGACCAAAGCTATCTATATGGTGCATCTCTACCTATGTAGTTTTGTTTTTCGTGAAATGATCTCATGCCTTTCTTTTGGTCTATAAACCTACCATGCAATGTAATATATAATTCCAAGTATGAACATCATACCAGAATATCTATTCCCTAATGCTTCAAGGATTCTATGATTGGTCTCTAAATATTCTTATTTGAATGGTTTGAAAACATATTTCGCTCTCGCCCTTTGCGCCATCAGCGCAACGGGTCATCTAGTTGGAGGAAAAGAGGACGGTGAAGCGGGGTGCTCGAAGTGAGAGCACCAGAAGCCTCGACGCAAGTCCGATCTGTCCCAGCAATTTGATGAGGGCGGCACAACTTGTTAACATGGGTTTGTCTCTTTGATCGAGCGAGACCGAGATGATCGATGATCTGGGCATTTGCTGACTCTTTTTAATTACAAAATCGTGGAGATGGGCTGAGATACCAGTACATTTATGGCCTGAGAGGCCTCAGGGTGGGTTTCACGCTTCAGGCTGGGCCTTATAACAAACAAACCATCATTAACTTTTTTGAGGTCATCTACAGAGTAACATACGTGGTCGTCACTCAGCCATGAGGTAGTCAAGGACCATCTGGCTTTTGGGAGCAACCGTTGGGAGACGGTAGCACGGGATACTTACACTCAGTTTGGATGACGATCCAATAATAGGCAAGGTGTTTAGTCATCTCATCCTATTTTTTCTGGTTGTGGCACTTTTTTTTTCATTTTCGCTCTTCTTGCGAGCTTGTACTGAATTTTAGGCCTGTTGACTATTTGTGTTAATAATATGGTTGCATGCATCATTTTGATGAAGAGGCTAGGATAATCCTCCTTGTTGAAAAAAACCCATAGTGCTATTGTGTGGTTGTCTATAATAGATGACATGCAAGGGTGTCTCTAAGTGGCATCCTTTCTAGAATTTTTTTCTTTCAAAGCTAGCCTAACCAGAATGTAGTATTCATCACCACAAGTAGTAATAACACAACATAGGTGCATACCCACAAGTGATGTTTTTTCGTTGTTGTGACATGAGCTTTTTGTTTTAAAATTTAAAAAAGAATCTTCGTGATGTTATGCACCAACAATTGCATGGACCACTCCTTTGTGAATACCAAGATTTTCCTGTGGCGGCTTTTGCGGATCGCCTCCCATTAGAGACAGAGGTGGCCAAGCGGCATAACCTTGGCTATGGGTTGTCCCTCCTTTGTGGCGTCCCTCACTCTGGGACCCACATTTTCTTCACCTGCCCTGCTACCTGCTTCATATGGAGCTTTGTCGCAAGGCTCTACGGCCCGAGTCGCAAGCCTCGGTCCTAGGCGAGCTTCCGAAAGCTCAGGCCAACCAGACTGGTAGGAGCATATGCCGCTTTTGGTAATTGTTTGTGTGGATGACCTACACCCTGTGGATGACACGTAACAAGATAGTTATTGAGACGGTCTTGTTTTGTCATGCCTCTACCTAGGTGTTTAAATTTATGGCCTTCTTGGAGCACTCACACCCGCTCATTAGGCAGCGGGGCAGGAACAACTAGTAGATATATAATTTTCTTTCTTGCACATGGACTTCATGTATGGACGTGTTGGTTTGCTTTATATATAAAACTAGACCAAAGCATGTGTCAAGATTTAAGATCATTATTGCCACAGTGGAGGGGGGAGGGGGCTCCGAGCATGGTCCCTATTTTCCATGGCATGTCATGAACGAACAATTTTTTTGCTTCTGGTTCAGCTCATTGGTCTCAATTCTAATCCTTCGGTCCTTCCCATGCTAATTTGTTTCCAACAAAAATAGCTACGATAG
>LR738713.1:676473682-676495722 GCA_902687465.1 Secale cereale
GGGGGGGGGGGGGGGGGCGACGGTGTCGCTCGGCTAGGCGGCGGTCCGGAGACCCGGCGGCAGTAGCCGGTGGCAGACGTGTTGGCGGTGCTGCTCCTTGGCGTCGGGGCAGCTTGGTGACGTGGGGTGGCTGGCGGCGTGCCCCCGACCAAGATCTGGGCCCTGCGAGCCCCATCTGGGTCCTAGCGGGTCGCCTCCCGGCGTGGCTTCGTTGTCTTTTGCATGGTGCGGAGGTGGAGCAGCTCGAACCAGGGACGACGACACGGATGGCGTGCTTGCTGCAGCGCGAAGGCGGGGGCTTTACGCGCCTTGGGAGGCCTGACCGGGCCCGTGGCCCACGGGCTTGGTATGCTCCTGCTATTGCGTCCGGTCGGCTACCGTCGTTGAGGGTGGAGGTTGGGCCCTCCCGCGTGCTGACGTTGATGATGCCTCTAGTCCCGGCTCCTCTTCTTCGGTGTGCAGACCTCACTTCGTGGTGCTGTGGTGAGACGGCATGAGAAGCTTCAACATCGCGTTGGCGCAGGGTGGTGGTCGGTTTCGGTGTGGCGGGCTCCGGAGCGCTCGAGGTGAAGGTTGTGATCTTGATAAATCTTTGTCGGCCTGGCCGACACCGACGCGGTGGCACCTGAGGGTGCTGCCGGATCTTTCTGGAGGGCGTCGGGGGCTACCCTTCTTCTCTCCACGTTGCGTACCGGGGAAACCCTTGGCAGCAGCGTCGGCATCATCCCGTCCCTTCTTGGAGGTATTGATTGGTACTGGCGCTTCGGAGTGTAGGAGCTTGGTGGGATATCTCTGGTGGTCGCAGTGGTCGCGAGGCTTCTTCGTGTTTTTTGTCGATCAGCCGTTGTCGGCATTTGTTTCTTTTGTATTTTCTCTCTTGTTTCTTTTGAGCGTTACTGTGCTGCTTCCGCCCCAACACCTATCGTTGGCTGTATCGGTTAGTTCCTTTGTAATACAAAGCGGGGTGGAAACCCTTTCTCATCATATAACCTATGGTCTACACTTCCTTAGCAGTCACTAATACAATGCCTTCACCAGCTTATTTTCTTATGCTTGACGTGTACTTCACTTCTATGGAGGAATCCATATACTGATAATTGCTTTATGAGGCGAAATAAGTGTTGTTTTCTCTTTCATCTTCAATTCTTCAATAATTTAACGAACACTCCAGGAACTATAATATTCTTTTGTTTATGGTCGAGCTTAGCTCATGTATATGAGCTTTTCTTCCCTATTTCATTGAATTATAAAGTTCTTTTCCATAGGAGAGTTACAAATTTATTTATTTCTTCCTTTCTTATTATACACTTTACTGTCTTTTTTATTTTGTTACACATGAATAAAATATGAAATTACTTATTATTACTATTCTAAGTTTCTATTTAGGAATGATCGTTGTCTTGCAAGTTGAACTTTTCTTGTCCACCTTTTCCCCTCTTACTTCCTACTTCGATAAAAAAAAAGATTCAGTTTTTAGATTTATCTTATTCAATGACAAGGTCAGACATAATTGATGAATATTACAGGAACACGCATCCACTACTAAGTTAAGATGCCAATGTTACACAACATTAGCAAAAATATATATGCCTATATTTGTTTAAATATAAATACCTTTAAATAAACCTACATAGTAAAAATACAAGAAAATGATGCAAATATAAATTCCACAATACGAATGATTATTAAAAGTTAGTGTAGTATGCATCACAAGTAGATACATAATAACGTCATCAGACATATATTTATGTATCAACGAGAAAACCAAACACACCTCAGAAAAAATTGTATATGTTCACAAAAGGATCATATTTGTGAATGTGATCACATTTGGTTCCAATTTTATTTAGAAAAATCAAATAATTTATACTTATGTCTCGGAACCCACGCCCGCACAACACTCTAGCCCAAAGAGGCCGGCCCGCGATACCACGTCGTGCGAGACCAAGGCAAAGCCCCACCACCATCGGCGTCCGTAGGGCTTCGCCAGTCCTCTGGAGACGACGAGGGAGGAGGAGGTGTATTGTTGGCGGATATCGACGGTGCCGCTCCACATTGCCTAATGGGGGCAGCATGGGATGGGAAAGGGTGCATGGCGGAAAGAGGGTCATCTATTTTTTGCGCATGGGGGAGGGGGCAAGGAAGGCCACATATTAAATAAAACTAGTCCTTACAAGAACTTCTTTAAAAAGTATGAATTTACATATAGCTCCTTGAAGAAATCAACATCATCTTCCTTCTGCATCCACTGGCGGCGCATCGTGAGCAACACTCCTTAGCACCACTAGACATCTGTCTTATGAGAGCAGCATTGTCGAAGCAACGGCCGGGAAGTCGTTGCCACAAACCACAAGATAATTCCAACTCAGCACAAATTGAGGAGGGGAATATGAACTTCATCAGTTCACCAATGGAGCCGTATCGGACCGGGAAGGAACTGGAGAACAGAAACACACCACAAATCCGTCCCCTCCGCAAGATGTTACCACTGTGGACAAAAGCTAACCATGCCAGACCGAATACCCGAGGATGGCGGCCATCCTTTGACTCGTGGGCGCCACTCTGAGGAAGGGCATCAACATACCCAAAGCCGAGGAACCATTATTCCCATGGCCGCGCTGCCCCCAACTTCACTCTAGCGAATAACTTCAAGAACCCACGAGACCCAAAGATGCACAAAGAGCATCCTTTGCTTAACCGACTAGCATCAAGTTACCCATATATTTTCTCATGAGCTGAAAGTTTTTTGCTTCAGGTATGAGTATCATCCTAAGTTCGTACTCCTGGTCCTGGATGTCAAATTTCATGGCTATATTCAGAGCTGCTATGTACTGGTATGTATACACAGAAACAAATACCTTAGTTTGAACGATTTCCTTCATGATACTTGTGAAGATTAATCATTGGCAACCACCATAAGTTGGTTGTCCTTTGGTGACGTTCAACTTTTGGTTGGCTTTAAGACGTCAGCTCCATATAAATCCCTAGGGGGGGGGGGCGATGATGTAGGTTCAACAAACAACTTATTCTTTGAGGTATGACTTATTAATATTAGTACACAAAAGTGGAACAGAGAATGGACAACCTTAAGCACAGGACACAAGTGGCTATAACCCATCACGTTTTGCCCTTAGCATCGTCCTGGTGGATGCTGTGGAAGGTGATGACAATATCAATAGCGTTGCACACTCTGGGCTTGGGAGGTTCCAGGAACAGTTGGGGAGGGCCTACTTGGAATCTATGGCTCTAAGCAGCCTTGGGCAACGCGTATCTCGCGTCTCTGATGTACGGCCATTGCCGTTGGGCCACTGACATGTGGGCCTGGTTCCCTGCAGGCTCATGTGTCAGTGGTTGAATGGCAGGGTGCTGTACGGCAGGGGATTCTCGTCCAGACGATGCATGAGCTACTGGTTGACCAAATGCGAAACTGTTGCGCACACGATCTTTCGTAGCCGATATGCACCCAACAATTGAATCCAGCGGGGTGGAGGTGCTGGGCAACTGCATCCGATGGTGGCCGCTGTGTGTTGGCCATGAATCGGGCACAACTCTGTCGTCCGCATAGCAGCGTTCACCAAATTAAAGCATATAAGCCAAGCACAAAGGCCGAACGCTCGCGTGTGCCACGTCCTCAGGTTTTACTGTCACATGGTTTTTATTTACAACAATCGCCTCGCTCTCGTTACCTCTGATTCGCACGTTGAATGCTCCTCCATGTGCTTTTCCTTACGAAGCAAGCCTCAACCTCACCATCTCAAAAAAAAGCCTCAATCTCGCGTCCCGCCGCCGCGCCTCCCCCTCCCCGGCCCCCGCTCCTCTCTCCTAGCCGTACAGGAGCCCTGTTCCGCCCCCTCCTCCTCGACCTCCTATCTCCTTCTCTGGAGAAGGAGCACGGGGCCCTTCGCGGCGCCTAGAGGGGATCCAGTGCCGACAGTACCAAGGAGTCCCGGAGCGTGCTAGACTGGAGGACAAAGAAGCACGGCCAGGCCACACACGGGGCGATGGTCATGATGATCCCCTTCAGCCATGCCGCTCCATCGGCAGCAGCGGCTGCACCGCCGGCGTGGTGCTGGCCCTTAGGTCCAGGAGAACTGCATGACGGGGCTGTGGTATAGGGCCATCAGCACGGCGCCGGCTACCATGAGGACCGTGCCAGCGATCTTGACCTGGGGAAGATTTCTCTAGCCCTGCCTCCTCGTCTGTGAGCGTCAGCCGACAGCGACAAAGCCCTGAGCTAAATTCGTTAAAGTGCGGCCATCAGTTCTGGAGGTAATTTACCACCTTCTTTGATACCCATTTAGATTCCATTTGCTGCTGTAGCCGGGTAATTTGTAGCAAGATAACTCAGTTGCTTATGCTAAATCTGACAATGGGAGAGTATCTGTTGATGTCGAGATTTAGGTTGTTGATGTGGTTTCTCCCAGGTTCCTCTGCTACGACTTGTGGCTGAGATAAGCAGAATCATAATCCAGTGATGTGCATACACAAGATTGAGGTGCAAGACAATACAACAAATATTTCATTACATTGTTCAATGAAAAATCGTATTCTCTTGTAGGTTCTTAGTCTGGAACCATCTAATGGATTAGAGTCAGTAAGATGTGCGTTGCAGGTGGACCTCAAACTTGATGGATCCTTTGCTGAAATGATTCTTATTCCAGATAAAATATGAACTTCTACACTTTTTATATTGACAAATCTTGGGCAGTTAAATTTCTGCGATGGTGGTGCTCTATTTGCGGCACGGAAATCAGAAGAGGAATATGCTCAGTCAAAGGCACATAAATTTTCAGTCGTAGTTCCTACAATTGATCCCAGCATAATAGTTACATATATGTATTCACTAACTGGGAGAGAGCATCCAAGTATTTCACTGAAGGTATGGTTTTATGTGGATTATTGACATTCTACTCTACTTAACTTAACTTCAACCTTCTTACCAGATCATATATTCATGTTTTTTGGTATAAATTTTGTGCTAGGAAAAATTGTCGCACCTCCGATATCAGGGAATATGAAATGGCCTTTGACTGGTGGGGTTCCTACTTCCTAGTGAAATTTCACTGAAGGAAGATCATGTAGTTGAAAGA
Organism: Secale cereale; assembly: GCA_902687465.1. Lineage (NCBI taxonomy): Eukaryota > Viridiplantae > Streptophyta > Magnoliopsida > Poales > Poaceae > Secale > Secale cereale. The sequence continues at coordinate 676,478,773 of LR738713.1, forward strand.
ATATATGTTGCAGGCTATGAAGATGGTTCTGTGAGAATATGGGATGCAACTTTTCCTACTCTGATCCCAATGTTTGTCTTGGATGCAAAGGTCACTTATACTGTGTTCTTGGTTGTTGACTGATGACTACTAGATCAATGCAAGAAGGCTAAAACTATTTTTACCTCAAGTGTCAGATGTTACTTTGGATGGAACAAATGCTTCTGTATCATCGCTGGCTTTTTGTTCATTAAACATGCCTTTTACTGTTGGCACAACAATGTGGTTTGGTTAGTTCCTATTCCTACTATTGAAATTTATAGGTCAGTCCAAGTTATTGGTTGTCAGTAGTATATACTACAGGAGACTATTCGTTGCAAGAAAGAGTGGGATTGATTTAGCTGATCTTGAGTTTGTGTTTTGTCTGATGGGTTTGACATGTTCCCCACTTTACTGGTCATAGAGGGATCATGCATGATAGACGGGAGGATGGGGGTACTCTTTCAAAAATTATTTGCCATCAATTTCTTTTGTGCTTTGTAGACGATAAGCAAATCAACCCTACTGAACGTGTCTCAAGCACTCATATAGTCGGTAAGATTACCTTATGGATTAGTAAAGCCATTAATTTTTGGGGGATCGGGTAGTGCTTCCCGTGGTCTCTCTCTTTGTTCTTATTGTTGTTGCACACAAGCTGTTGACCTTGCTCAATTTTCTTTCTTGGTTTGATTTGCAGACCAGGACACACATCCTGGTGAGCTCCTTGCTCATCAGCTGGTCCATCACCGAGGTATATATTCACGGCTGACTTCGTCAGATCATATGCATGCTCCTTATAAGCTAGGGACTACCGTTCTTCAGAATAATTGTATATATTATCGAGTTGCGAGGCATGAACGGTCGTGCAGGCATATATACATCAATGTTAATTTAGAGTTTATTGAATGTGACCACAACTGAAAAGTAGAAATGCATTTGACAAATGGCATCAAATAATTTGAAACATTGGATTTCTGATTCACAAGTTGGCGTATTTATGCTATGGTCATTTAGGAACTATGCATCTGAGCTTCTCATTTTTTTCGATGGTAGACAAAGTCTGACCTTAACATGTAATATACACTTGGATAGCTCTTTCAATCTGACTGGTCTTTTCTATGTAAACCACGGTACGTTAATTTTGTTGGATTCTTTGATAGATTTATGTATTTATGTGTGTTGCCTAATTCCCCTTTTCTCAATAATCTGAACCTCCATGGTGGATGTAGAGACCAATCATGAACATGTCCTTTCACATCGGATTGTGTTTCATCTAAAAAGCTCAGGTTTCTTATTGCATCAATTTTGGGACGATTGTCAAAATCCTAGGATATGATTTACAACCTAACATTTTATTTTCCCTTCACAGACATCAACCAATGGTTCATACGTCAGCTATGCTTCAGGTATTATTAATGTTTCATCATTTTACGCAATCTAAGTTTTAAGTGGTGCCTTGCTTCGGTCAGAATATATGGAAAATTTCCTAGCCAAACCACTTCCACAAGCAGTACATGTACTTTTAGGCATCTTGTAGTTCCTGGTGTCGGAGATCCAGGATATCTCCCATTTTTGTCACCTCATATGAGAAAATACCACTGGCTAATAATTTATCCTATGTTACAAAATAACAATTCCAGATGTACTTCTACAGATATAGTGCATACCAGCGAAGCATCAATATGAAATGAATACATATTGTAAAGAACCGTTCTAATGATCTTTCCTCTTTTGTTTACATTTGTTGTGTTTGGGAATTTTTTGGACAAAACACATTATGGGAACCTGAGTTATCTATCTAATCCCTCGGGCACCTTTCGGTTCCACATGTAAACTTGTGAAGTTAGTCAGCAAGTTCACTTCGGACCCGATTAACTTGACGTTTGATTCCTTCAGATATTTGTTCTGCTTTATTAGATCATCAATTCAATGATGCCATGAAACTCAGGCATTTTGACGGCATTGATAAGGCAGCATCAAGCTCGTTTTGCTCTTTGAAAGTTGAATTGGGTCTTTGAATGCTATGTTGTGTTTCGAGGCAAGGATCCAAACAAGGAGGGGAAGCAGCCGCGCCCGGAGGAGGTTGTCCTCGGTGCCCGCATCCTTGTCGAGGAGGTCATCCCTGGCACTGTAGACATCAACGTTAGAGGCCTCGCTGGGAGGCAGGAGGATAAGTGAGTTCGCCATTGCTGAAGGAGCACCAGTACCAAGTCTTCGACAAAATATGTAATAATGAAAAGCAGTACGAGGTCTTATGGTTTTACTCACACTAAAATACTAGAAGAACGTCACTTCCAGTCTCTTGTTCTTGCTACGGATGTTACTATATTGTATGGAAAAAGTTATATTTTGAAAAGTGTATACAAATTGTTTTAAATATAAGGAGTTTGAACATACATGTGCAACCAAAATTAGCAAAAGGGAAGCGGGAAGGGGTGCTCCCCTACCTGGCACCGCCCAGATGCCACTCAGGCGGCGCACCACGGGTGCGCCCCCACCGCTAGTGTGAAAGGAAACTGAGGCATCTCCCTCTGCCACCGATGGCTCTCTTCTGTGCTCCCGTTTCTTGCTGCTCCCTTGACTCAAACTACCAAATTCTTGTAATCTCACTCGACTGAGCAGACTATTGTATTTGTCCCATTACAAGTGGTGTAAAAGCCAAACCAACACTCTTCCACCTCCACCATGAATGAGTTCACCGCACCATCGGCCTCTGACAATGCCATAGATGATTGAAGAAATTGTTTTGATCAGATTTAAAAAATAGTTAACCGATTCTTTTTTCCAAATTAAGGGTCTCTCCTGAATTTCATTTCTACAACTTAGCAAGCAATGTCAAGACCATCAATGCCCGGCCTTTTATACTACTGAAACATGTCAGTTGTGTTGAAATTAAACCCGCCGTAGTCGCCGTATCTGGATCGTATACAGAGCAGTCACCTAGTATGGTTAGTATTCTCAGCTAATTAGGACTAGCAATGCTACACCAAGTTCAAGGGCGTAGCTATGTAGAGCTAGCCGGTGTCACTGGCACCGGGTCCTGTTTGCACTTGCTTAATCTAATACGTTGATTTAGTTTGTAGGTCATTGAATTGTTTGACATGTAGGCATGTATTCTTTTATGCGGACACCGGGTAATTTTCAGTATGAATCCGCCCTGTCCAAGTTGGTTAGCTATAGGCCACCTTGAGCATCTAAATATGTGTGAACCCCAGCCTGTAACTTGTACCGAACTATGGAGATCAATACAAGGAAAATAATGGGAGCGACACACTCCCTTGGTAATCCAACGAGTGAATTGCAGAAAACCACCACATTTCAGCTTAGGTTTGCGGAAAACACTTCTACGTTTTTGCTGCAGAAAACACTGATTTTTTCTAATATTTTGCAAAAACCATCAAACCTTCTGTTCGGGCAGTTAAACACTATTATGACAGGCGGGGTCTGCAATTGATGACGTGGCATAACTGTTAGTGCCTGGTATTTTTACAAAGGCACCCTTCAATTTGAAAACAAAAATGCAATTGGGCCCTTGCCACACCAGCTCAGCCAAACTCTGCCGCCGACCATCCTGCGCTCATGCGCTGTCGCCCACGCCGGTGCCCGGCGGCGGCAGAGCTCAACGACAAGGGCTACCGCTTGGTTGCGCCCATGCTGCGCGCCGCTGCTGTTGCTTGGTCGCCGCCGTTCCTGGTCGCGCCCGTTCTGCTCGTCGGCGTGCCGTTGCTTGCTCCGGTGATGCGCAGCGCTGCTTGCTCCGGTGATGCGTGGCGATGCTGGTTGTCGAAGCCGCTGCCCGCACTCGTTTTGCGCGCGGCTGCGCCGCTGCTTGCGCTTGTGCTGCTCCCCACCGCTGCTGCTTCCTCTGATGCCGCCGTCTCTGTCGGGAGGTCACAACCAATCCATGCGCCGGCCGTTGCACGCCGTGCCCGAAGGAGGAGGCGACGAACCTTTTGAGTGGTGATTCAAAGGCCACAGCCGCCGTTAGCCCCCACCCCATGCTTCCAGGAGCAAGGCGCTCGCCGACCAGTGTGGCTCGGCCGTGACCGCCGACCTCGACATGTACTAGGCTGTGGCCGTGGCTGGCACGAGGATAGATCCGCCGCAGCGCAGCAAGGTGGCGGCGAGCATCTCGGCCCAGGCGGCGGTGACTTGTGGGAACGGCGGCGGGGGGCTGAATCCAGATTTGAAAAAGACCAGTTATGCCACATCATCAAATGCGGACCCCACATGTCATAATCGCGGTTAAAATGTCCAAATAGACCGATCAGTGTTTTTTTTGCAAAAGATTAGACAAAAAATCAGTGTTTTCTGGCTCAAATTCATAAAAGAGTGTTTCCTGCAAAGCTTTGCGCAAATGTAATGATTTTCTGCGATTCACTCTGATCTAATCAGCGTCCTGTGCAGGGCCGGCCCTGGGGTATGGCCAATGGGGCGACGGCCCAGGGCCCAGGCGGAGGGGGGGGGGGGCCATGATGTAGTATGTACTATGTATAATATAGCCCAACGAAAAATTGGTAATTGTTTTACAAAAAAAACAAACGATATGGCCAGATGGGCTAGGCCCATGCCCCATGAGATAACTACGATCGATTAGCGAAGCGTCACGCTCGCGATTAATGCCAGATGCGAGGCACGGCTTCCTACTTGTTTTCCTTCGTCAGTTCCTCTCGACGGTTCATCTGTCTAATCGTCTTCCTCCTCTCGTCTGCCGCCGTTGGCTATCGCCGCTGTGTGCGCCGCCGCCGCACGGCAGTCCTGCAGCCCGGCCATCCGGCATCCGGGAAGGCGGCAAGTCCGCTACTTGGCCTACTGCAAGTCTGCAACGCCGTGAGCACAACATACAGTCAATACGTATTCATGATCCATTCATGTTCCTGATGACCTGATCCATGCCCCCAACCCCAATTTGACAATTTCATTTGTATATTTTATTCTTTATTTAGTATGTACATATTCACGTATTATTCAACTGTTCATCCATGTACGTCTAGGATTCCAATCAGTCAATGTATAAATTCCTGATTCTTTGTATCTTCTTGTCTTCATTGTTTTAGGCCTTCCATGTTGCCTAAGAAGAAGCAATTGCCAGGTGCTGAAAAAAGGAGAAAAAAGAAAGAAAGTGATCTGAAAATTCAATCACTTAAGGGTTCTTTGAATAAGTAATTTACATCTTCAAGCAATGTTGATGCCAGTGAAGAACAAGGGCAAGAAACTAATCCCGAGCATGAAAATTCAAATGCTTTTTGTTGCAAGTACATGGGAGGAAATAAATCTTGAAGTTGATGCTAACAGTACAAGGGAGGAAAAATTGTAGCCTTCCGCTAATGATGAACGGGAAGATTACGTTTCATCTATTTTTGATCCAAGAACATGGGAAATTATTGACAATAAAAAAAAGATATTTTAATTGAGAAGGGACCTATTAGACTACCAGATCTGGAGTTCGAGGAGGACAACATTGGTAGACACTTTTCATATGCTTTTTACTCCAGAAAGTTAAGTACGTAATGGTGTTTTTGTTGACAGAAAGTGGTTATGTGCTTATTTGAGATAATCAAGAAACGTCTGAAGAAACTTTTTCCGAAGCATTGAAGTATTATTGTTGTCGATGGAGTCAATCAAATTTGGTTCTTATTTGAGGTAATCATGTCATGTTAGTTTCATTTTGCTATCTTTTTAGTATTATTGTTGTCGATGGAGTCAGTTCGAATTTGGTTATTATTATTGTATATGGAGCCAATCCAATTTTTATAGTCAAATTTTAAACTAAAGGTGTGTGATTGAAAGTTACTCTTAATAAGTTCGCCTAGGGCCCATGTCACTGAGTTGGCCCAGGGCCTTCCAAAACACAGGGCCGGCTCTGGTCCTGTGTCTCGTGCGTTTCGCCTGGTTGTACCAGCAGACCTAGAGCGATCAATCAGCCGGCGGCTTGTACTTGTGTACGTGCATCTTCAGCGGATGGAAGAATCGATCAGGAGCTTATACGCCGTGTGTCTCCCAGCTGGAATACATCGACCAGCAGCTTGCTTAAGTTAGCAAGTTCTTGTACGTGGGAGTAGTCTACTGTTACGGTTGGAAAGTACCCGGCTCGTTCATCGACTATGAGCACCCTCTCGGCAGAAAGAACCTATCTACGAGCAACGTACAAGCGGACCTGTGCCAACAAGTTGCAATTGCAACCCGCAACAGCAGTCTTACTCCTCAGACCTGTAGGACGTAGCCACTTTGATCGGACGGATGGAGAAGGGGCATGAAGGTCAGAGGAACATATCTCTTTCATTGCCGGCCACTACAACAGAGGAGCTCGTAGTTGGCCGTGGCAGCGAGATCGACTGCATTCTTGAAATGCTCACCATCAACGTACATTGGTTCCAAATCTTTTTGGGAGCTCGGCCCTGTACATCCTTCTCGCAGTTGGAGCTTTTTTTTGGGGGGTTGTTTTCTTCTAGAGCACAGTGACTTGTGAATGATGGCTGTCACCACCATGTCCGTGTTGTCACCAAGGCTCACCATCTCTCCTCGGCATCATGGACCCCTGCGGGTGGTGAGATTGCCGTGGCCGCCGGCGCCCGGGGCGACCTCGCAGCATTCTTGTCTGCGCTGGAGCCGTCGTTCTGCTGGGACTGCGTTGGCGGCGTCTGGGGGTGGTTGTGCTCACCATCTTCTACATGTAATTCCGCCATTGGTACTCGTTTTTCACTGACGACCTCGACTCGGAGTGCTCCCAGCCGCCGCGTTCGCGGAACAAGACGTTGAGGTTGTGGCAGAGGGAGCCGAGGTGGTTGAGGCCGTGCTCGGCGAGAAAGACTTGGAGCTTGCGGCCGCTGAGTAGGAGACGTTGAGGCTTTCATGGTGTCCCCGTGCTGGACGGCAGGTGTAGCAGCACGGGAAAGTTCCCGATCGGGCGTCCAGACGTCCCAGTGCAGGACGGCATGGGTGACAAGCATGTCTTGCCCGGCGTCCATGCCGTGTCTGTGTTAGAATTAACCACGATAGGTTAGCTTGTCCGGTACGGTCTTGTACTACTTCACCGACTCGTATAGCTGTACTAGTTAGCCTCTAGTATATATATACGTGTATCCCTTTGTAATAATCTATTATATATAAAAAGCGCTTGATGGGTTAATCAGGAAGAAGAGAAATAAGCTAGAAATTACTACAAAAATTAGAAATATCCAACCGTTAATTAGAAGAGAAATAAGCTAGAAATTACTACAAAAATTAGAAATATCCAACCGTTAATTGAATAGATGAAATTTTTATAGCCATTAGATAAGATTCTAAGTCAATAAAATTACCCACCAATGCCATTATAATTATATTTACAGATAAAGTTTCGCTCATGCAGCCAACTTAGGACGCGCTGATAAAAAAGGAAATTGGGGGTGCGCTGTTTTTTAAGGGATATGCGCTAATTCCATATATATTAAAGAAAAGGAGCTACAATTGATTACAGTTTAAAGGAAAGGACATGCACCGCTCCAGCCAGCTGAAGCTAGGACGTGCTTTGATAAATAAAAAATATGACATGCATTGATTTCCAGTTTTGAAAAGGACGTGCCCTGACCCAGCTTTTATAAAAAGGACCTGAGTTTGTTGTCCATCAGTTCAAAGGAAAAGGACGTGGCTTGCTTAGTTGCTTTATGCATGCAATTAGCTGAAACAAAAAAACGTGCATGTGTGCCCTTCATTTATGCATGCATGCATGACTAGCTTGTTATATACTCGCTTCGTTCCTAAATATAAGTCTTTGTAGGGATTTCACTATGAATCACATACGGATGTATATAGATGCATTTTAGAGTGTAGATTCCCTCATTTTGCTCCGTATGTGGTCCAAGTGAAATCTATCCAAAGACTTATAATTAGGAACGGAGGGAGTACATGCATGCATTTAGCTGGAACCAAAAATTGTGCATGTGTACCCTTGATATATGCTTGCCTGTGGTTGCACATATCTTCTCCACACCGTTATCGTACATCTTGATTGAAGATTTTAGGCGTTTCTATCAGTAGCCTGGCAGCCAAGAGATCGCACGGAATGCCAAATTCGATAGGTCCTCGCCTCACGGACGTGCAGTTCATTGGCGGCCTCATGATCAAGGTACAGTTAGAAAATTCTTGAGTTCCTCGCTTCGTGATTGAGCAGTTCACTGGCGGCCTCACAATCAACGTACTGCAGGTGGAAATTTCTTGAGCTCCTTGCCTTGCGGACAAAGAAATTCATTTGCAACCTTATAGTTGATGCACGGTCATGAAAAACCAATCGGTAATTAATACTGAACTTGGAAGCACGTAAAGTTTGTATTATGGCTTTCTTTTCTGGTATAAGAGCTGCCTAGGTTAAAACCGAGAAAATTAACTAAGAATTTTTTGGTGCACGTGAGACAAGATCAACAATCTAAGATCAATGTAGTGTGAGTTTGTCGCATTCAAAAATTCTATCACAAGAGTAAATTGTCTGACAATCTGTGTTTATGGCCTACGTTTGTCACAACATATATCTCATAATCTAATAAGCATCACAACCTATATATAATCATATAATCATGTCGTCTCCTCCTCACCATTATTGATAACTATGAAGCCAAAACCTCCCCTTCTCCGGAACAATTCTTTTAAGTCACCTATCATTAGCGAGATCATTTTTCACCTATTAAATTATGTCTGTCGTCATGCACAGATGAACATTTGGAGATGCTCCCTTCATATATGCATGCATCATGTGTGATGAGCCATTCGGGTTCCTTGGATCCTATTTCTTCGTTGAGTAGTAGGTTCTCAAGGTCTGGACTAATCCGAGGTGGCACCACCGAGTAACAAGGCCAAAAAGTATAATATATTATTTTTTGGAAAATCAATAGCATCAAAGGACCGTGTGTTGCTGGATAAAGAGACAGCTCATGACATTGCAGGCCCACCAAAACACGGATGATCCCATAAGGAATTCTTATACGATGTGCAGCAACTCATTTAATCGGACAACACGCTAGATTGGGCCGTCTGTTGCTGGATAGAGAGACAACTTAGGGCATTGCACGCCCAGCATGACACCGATGATCCCATTGTATTAAGTCTTTCTTTTATGGAATAAGAGCCGACTAGGTTAATAAAACCAAAAAAACTAACTCGGTTTTTTTTATTGCACATGAGACAAGTTAAACAACCTAAGATCGACGCACTGTGAGTTTGTCGCATGCAAAATTTGTATCATAAGTATAAGTTGTTTGACAATCTGTGTATATGGCCTATGTTTTTCACAACATATATCTCATCATCTATTAAGTATCACAACCTATATATAATCAAATAATCATGTCGTCTCCTGCTCACCATTATTGATAACTACGAAGCCTAAATTTCCCTTTTTGCGGAACGAAAATATTTTGAAGTCATCTAACATTAGTTATATTATTTTTCACCAATTAAATTTATGTCTTTCATCATGCACATATGACCATTTTGAGACGTTTGCATAAGCTACAATGGTGAGCTGTCTACGTAGCTAATAAGTATAATCTTAGCTACAAAAGTTTTCATGAAATTATTTTGTTTCATACATCACATGCGTATGAATATTTAGAGATTTAGGCAGTAACCTTATTATTTGCCCCGGTTAAAAATGGAATAAGAATCTTCTTTGTTATTATTTATGTGATTTTAGGTACAGCAAACATGCAGTATGTCATACATACTTATCATACAAAAATTGCTTTTGCTTTTCCGAGGACAAGTCAAGTCTCGACTTCTGGGTATTCACCATATACCATTTGTCGGCTAATCCATACAAATATATATTGTGCATACAAACAGATAAGAAATCATGTGTGCTTCCAACAAGACTATTGATGAAGTTGAGGTGCTGCATACATTATCTCTGAAAATGCACGTTCTCTAATATGTGTTTTCTAGATTGATTCTCTGACTTTTTTATTTGGGTAGATAGATTTAGTTTATAATTGCACTTGATTACTGCTCTCCTGAATAGGGACCTTAAACCAGCATTGCATGCAATAAAAGATAAATAACACATATTGTGTGTCATGGGTCATAATCCCGAATAATATATTCATACAATGCTTCCTTCATCCCAAGGGATGAACTGTTCAATCGGCCATCATCAAACCAAATGCCTTTTCTAATGAATGATCGCCCTCCGTGGTAAACTCTGAAGGCTTCGACTCATCTTTGCTTTACCAATCCCCTTCATCATGACTAGACAATGGTATTCGCAGTAATGATCCCAAGAAAGATGGTGTTACTGAATCACTTTACTGGCACCCAAGGCCATCATATGACATACCTACCTTAAATTCCCTCTCTTATAGACGTAATCCCATAAAAATGCTTGATAATTTATTTCATTTGTCTCGGTACGTCATATAGTCACCCTATGAATCATGAATACTAACTTTGTGAGCCCGTGTAGTGATTTAGGTTGAAACATTTGGATATAATTAAAGGAAAGATATTGCTACTCCTGTTTAGATGGGTATGTAGGATCATATTTGTTGTCATTATTTCCATTCAATAGTAATATATTGTCATCATGTCAACACTTGAGTTTTATATCTGTTCTCCAATCACATGTTTTTGACGTAATTTATATTAGTAAATATATGTATTCATTTGGTTTACTAATAACTTTGTTGTATATAAGAATATACGACGCGCTTCTAAAGAACAACTTAGTTCTTCACAACTTGTGTTTTGCCTCAGTCGCTACATGATCATTCGATGTGCGAAATAACTACATGCATTTTCATCCCAGTATTGGATGCATACCGAATAAGGGAAATAAGTAGAATAAATATATTGCCTTTTACCTTCAGGACCTGCTATGCAACGAATTATAATTCAAATTAGTTGTAGCATGGAAGAGATTTGATACATATGGATTCTCTAATTGAAATACGACAACCAAACTGAAACATGTTGTGTAGCATGGAAGACATTCACATTTTTTCTTCCTTCCGACTTGATAAACCGTAGGTAACTAGGAGATGAAACAACTATTTCTACCTAAAAAGGTGAACTACTAAAAAATTAACTTAAAGATAGAAAAATGGCAATGCCAAAAATATGATGTGAAATATAAATTTCCCAATGTGATTCATAATTAAAAATAAATTTAGAACGGTTTGCATACTAAGAATGTAAATGACAAAGGGGTAACATATATATTTAAATGTAAATGAGAAGAAAATATACCTAAGAAAAATGTTTAAAAGGACATATATTTGTAAATGTCAACACATTCTATCTCAATGTGTCTTTAAAAGAACAAGAAATGTATTCTCATTAGTACACTTTCTAAAGTTCTAGCCCGCGCATCGAGCGGGCCACTTTGCTAGTTACAACGAAAAGCAAGAGAAAAGAAAAGCCCAGGACCGACAGGGTCCTGTAGCTATCACCAAGTTTCCGTTCCACAAGTCCATACGCTCCGCCGTGATTGAATCGATCCGATCGCTAGAACAAATTACCCGGAGCAAACACACGTAGGTGCAAAGCTGGCTTTGTAAGCTAGCAAGCAAGCTGCTCAATGGCACGCTAGCACCCTTCGTGTTGCACCTGGGTAAGCTTGCTGACTAGCGATTGGATCGATTTGATCACGGCGGAGCGTATGGACTTGTGGAACAGAAAAACTGATCGGGACGAGAGATACTTGGTGATAGCTACAGGACCCTGTCGGTCCTGGGCTTTTCTTTTCTCTTGCTTTTCGTTGTAATTATTAGAAAGGGGTACACCTATATATATACTAGAGGCTAACTAGTACAGCTATACGAGTCGGTGACGTAGTACAAGTCCGTACCGGACAAGCTAACCTATCGTGGTTAATTCTAACATTCACCCCCCTTAAACACGATGTCCTCGTTGCGACCTGGATCCCAAACACGATTGCTGCTTCTTATACGTGTTATCGTCGGCGTTGCTTTCGCCGTACCTTCTAGCATTTCAGGGACCGTCTTTACTGTCGTCGGCTTGTCCGTAGCTTGACGTCAGCACTCCTTGTCTTCAATCTTCACCTGTTCTTCGGTGCTTGGTAGACCGTCTTTCGGATCATCGAGGGAACATCTTTTGAATCTGCGCGTGACCAAATTTCGGTCTAACTTTGAGTCCCAAGCTCTTGGCGCTTGCTTCAGCCCGTAAAGTGCCTTCTTGAGCTTGTAAACTTTTTCTTCTTCGTCTTTCTTCTGGTAGCCGAGGGGTTGTTCCACGTACACTTTTCCTTTGAGGTCGCTGATACGTCCAAAATGTATCTATAATTTCTGCTTGCTCCATGCCTCTTTTGTGTAATATTGCTATGATATTTATGCACTTCCATACACTTTTGATCATATTTGGACTAACCTATTAACTCAGTGCACCCCAGTGCCAGTTTCTGTTTTCTGCTGTTTTTGTATTTCAGGTTTTTCCATTACGTAAACTGCCAGAAAAATTCCGGGAAAATATATAAAAAATCAGCGTTCCGAAAGCTTCCATGCGGCCAAAGTAGGGCCGGAGGGGGGCCACCAGGGCTCCAGGCGCCCTGGCCACGCGGCCCCCCTCCAGGCCGCGCCGGGGGGGCGCCTGGGCCCCCCTTTGGCATATATTTACACCGCGTCACAGAAACACTGATTCCAGAACCCTTTTCTCCAGAAGCTATTCCGATCTCCGCCGCCATCACCATCAAGTTTCGGGGGACCAGAATTCCTGTGCCGGCACCCTGCTGAGACGGGGAAGTGCCCCCGATTCATCTCCATCGACGTTGCTTCCTCCCTCCATGATGCGGGAGTAGTTCCTCCTCGGGGCTGAGGTTTCTACCAGTAGCTATGTGGTCAATTCTCTCTTCCATGATGTAATCTTCGTTGTGATCATAGGCTATGTTAATCTAGGGTGATCCCATGATATTTCCCCTTCCTCTATGTATTGGATTGATGTACTCACTTGTCTTTATCTAGTATAATCCCCGAGACCAAGGTGACAGCGGTCTATTGGACATGAATTAGAAAAATATTTTCATAAGTGATTTCCTCTCTTGTGTGTTGATTGAAGATTGAGAGTCTCTTGGTGCTTGTCTTTGACTATCCTTTAGATATGTTGTGGTGATTGTGGGACTCTCTTTGGATGGCCGCGATGACATTGGGAAATCCTTAGATTGAGAACTATGAACTTTGAGGTGTGCTTTTGTAGCCCTACATAATTATCGTCCTCTCTTGACCACGAAGGAATGACCTCCGGGTGCGTCTCCATTGCATGTTTTATGGGAAATATCATGTGATTCGATTATTTTAATGTTGTTGGGAGTTGCCACTAGTGAAAGTATGAACCCTAGGCCTTGTTTCCACCATTGCAATACCATTTGTGCTCGCGTTTACCACTTGTTTGCTTGCTGTACTTTTTATTATAGATTTATATTACTTTGCTTTGCCACTCCTATCATCCATATTTTACCATCTCTTCGCCGAACTAGTGCACCTATACATCTAACAAGTGTATTAGGTGTGTTGGGGACACAAGAGACTTCTTGTATCTTAGTTGCAAGGTTGCTTGAGAGAGAACATCTTCAACCTCTACTTCCCTGAGTTCGATAAACCTTAGGTCATCCACTTGAGGGAAATTGCTGCTGTCCTACAAACCTCTGCGCTTGGAGGCCCAACATAGTCTACAAGAGTAGAAGCGTGTGTAGACATCAAGCTATTTCTGGCGCCGTTGTCGGGGAAGTGAGTGCTTGAAGGTATATCTTTAGATCTTGCAATTAAATCTTTTTGTTTCTTGTTTTTATTTCACTAGTTATGTTTATGGAAAACCGCAATCTTAGTTCGCTGCTTGTGGGAAGACGCCCCACACCTGTGGTGGTTGCTCCTCCCCCTACTGAAATTGTGCCCTATAAAATACCAACTGGTATTATCGATTATGTTTTGGCTAATCGTTATGCAGGAGACAGACATCCCGGTGAACACTTGCTATATCTGTCACAATTATGTTCATTATTTAAGCTTGCAGGGGTATCAAGGGAGTTTGTCATGAGGAAATTGTTCGCCGTATCACTTATAGATAAAGCTTCAGATTGGTATAAGCTTCTCGATAACTCACACTTGCTTGATTGGCAAGAGCTTATGTCTCTCTTTTATACTAAGTTTTATTCTCTTCATGAAATTCATCGAGACATGAACTATATCTATAACTTTAGGTCTCGTGACGGAGAGAGCGTAGCTCAAGCTTGGGGGAGACTGAAAACGTTAATGCTAAAATGTCCTAACCATGGGCTCCCCAAAGATGCTTATGTGGAGAGTAAGAGTACCTTTTTGCATGTGGATCATGGTAACAATGCTTTATGTGATGCTTATATTGTTGAGTTTATTCGTGATCTCACTCAAAATTATTATGAGAAGGGAACATATGCTTATAGATATTTCAATAATATCAAGTTCCCTCTCTTTATGTTGAAGGTTTTGAAGCTGCACTTGTTTTGTCTTCCTATGCTTATTGCTTTGTGCTTCAATGAATTATTCTATTGCAATATTCCTATGCATAGGAAGCATGTTAGGCTTAAATGTGTTTGGTATTTGCTTCTTGATGCTCTCTTTTGTTCTTCAACTCTTATTCCTATGAGAGCATCATTAAAGTCTTATGCCTAGCTTAAAGGCATAAAAGAAAGCGCTTTTGGGAGGCAGCCCACAATGAATAAAATTTTATTTTGCTTTTGTTGTGTCTTGATGTTGTTACTACAGTAGCAACATCATTGTATCTTTATTTTTCAGCTTTGTGCCAAGTTTAGCCTCTGATTGCAAGAAAGTTCAAAAGTTGTGACGTGCTGTCCAGGAAACAGATTCTGTCCTCGGACAGAAAAATTCGTATAAAATCACCAGATCATCTTTTTGGTCTGAATTGTTTCGACAGCGTGCTCTATACAATTGGCTTTCGGGCGTCTGTTCTGAGTTTTTTGATTTGAGTTGCAGAAGTGCCCCGAAAAAATTATTTACTACCTGCTGGACTGTTTTTCACAGATTATGTCCTGTTTTGCCTTTCCTTCGTTTTGCAAACCTTGAGCTTGCATTTTCTTTGCAAAAAACTTTTGGCAATCTTGAGAAACAGTAGACCTTCAAGAATATCCTTATTTCCAGCAAGGAAACATTATTTTATTATGGGTACTAACCTCGCTAATCAGATTATGATGAGTTATGTATGAAGGGAGTTTTCAAGTGTGCGAGGGAAGATGATAAAAAGATTCAGGAGTGTCAAACGCTCAATCTTGGGGATGCCCCCGTGCACCCCCAAGACATATTTAAGAAGACTCAAGCGTCTAAGCTTGGGGATGTCCCCGTGCATCCCCTTCTCCATCAACAATTATCAGTTCGTCTTTCGTTCCACTATATTTTTATCACTTCATGTGTTATGTGCTATGCTTGGAGCGTCTTGCTTTGAGTTTCCTTTTTAGTTTCTTTAGCTTTGCTTGCTGTTCATAACGAGTTGGAACTCAGCTTTCTTTGTGTGGGAGAGAAACACGCTCCACTTCAATCTAGAACATAACATATAATTTTCATGTCTATCTTTGTTGTGTGTGTTCTTTGTCTTTCAATAGCTACTATCATGTTCAGCTCTTAGTTTTCATGCTTATCTTTTTAAAAGAGCCTTTGTTTAGTTGGTCGCTGGAACTCTCTTTATTTATCATGCTTATCTTGTTAAGAGAGTTGGCTTCTGTTGCACTGGTTGATATGTCTATTATAAAAATGTTATGTACATAATGGTGCTTAGTAGTTCATGTTTTCTTATGGTTAGTCTCAAATAGCTGGGGGGATTCTCAATGTGTTATTGGAGTACCAACATTATTTGTTTGCCTATGATGTGGTATGGTTTAGTGGTATCTTCTCCCAAGAATTTATTTTGATTGACTTGGCGTATGCTCACGCATATTTAAGACTGTAAAGAAAGTCTATCAAGCCTTGATGAGCTTTAATTTCTGAGTAGCGATATAACTTCCATGCCTGATTCAATGTTGCTTTGTCGCTCTGCATGATTATGACCGTCATTGCTCTCTTAGTTGGTCGCTCCCAGTCTTTTGCTAACCTTCGCCTGTACTAAGCGGACTGACTGTTTGTGCATCCAAAATCCTTTAAACCAGTTATGCCATATGAGTCCACCATACCTTCCTATACATGGTATTTACCTGCCATTCCTAACGAAGACTTTCATGTACCATCTCGAAATTATTCAAAAAAGGCATTTCTCTTTTGTGCCTCTGTTTTAGCTCATGAGGAAGTAGTAGTTAATTCATGATCTTTTTAAGTTGGACAAGTTTCACCCCGGGATTGCATGTATAATGTGCAAACTCATAATACGAGAAGGAACTGGCATAGAGTGCGCCCGGCTCATTAAAAATTATACAACAAACAAACCCTCCTTCACGCTTTGTTCATGAGAAATCAGAAAACTTTGGAAGTGATAAACAAAGGAGATTAAGAGGATGTGATCGTCCTCATGCGGGAGCCGTTCCTCGAAACTTGTCCATCTCAAGAAGTGATTGAGTTATCTGCTAGCATTCGTTGGCGAAATATGCATATTCTAAAAAATAATTATTACCTCTGTTTTTAAAACCAAGAGCTCTGGTACATGTTTTGTCTTTGTTTCCGACCACGGGTTTTCAACCTTGCCAACAAAAGCCACGGTTCGAGAGTCTCCACCTTCTTTAAAGCACCAACTATTGAGAGCATGATTGTCATTCTGAGTATAATGTGCATTGTCCCAAAGTACCATTGTCTTTTGCATGATTATGATATCGTTTATTCTGAAATCATTGTATCTAGTCGTCACTTAAACCTTGGAGGTGCCCCTGCATTTATGTTTTGCCTCACTAAAGGGGGCAAGCGAGGTACCACTTTATCATATTTGCACACCATGCTCACTACAAATCTATTTGATGTTTCAGTATCATATTGTAAAACTTTC
>LR738713.1:676496751-676508280 GCA_902687465.1 Secale cereale
AGAGAGAGAGAGAGAGAGAGAGAGAGAGAGAGAGAGAGAGCATTATAGTGACACCAGAAGAAAACGGTTCTAAGCACGTGAACCTATGTAGAATGCCTACGGACCAATACATGGAGAAGTTTTCTTGATAAAGAATTAAATAAAGCAAGCTTAGCTACAAAAGCTAAGCACCCATGCATTGAGGACATTAGTTGCTAAGACAATTAATGCACTTAGCACCTCACATAAGCACCAATGCATTGGAGGAGATCTTAAATGAGTGAAGTCCACCAATGCATGAACAACTTTAGTTGCAAAATCATTAAATGAAGGATGCTTAGCACCAACAAGTTAAGCACCTATGCATTGGGGGCTTTAGTTGCTAAAGTTTTTAATGTACTTAGCACATAATGTAAGCACCAATGCATTGGAAGAGGCCTGAATCAGAAGGCATATTCATCATTTAGCACTTATTGTGGAAACATTGCTTGGCGGCATGTCATAAGATTGGGAGGCAAAGAGGACTCAGATGCATGGCTTGAAGAAGAAGCTTGAACGAAAGCTCAGGAAGTGTCACCCCATGCTGGACTGAAGACCTCCAATCAGATAATGGCCAAGGTTTTGGATTTCATTTTCTGTTTTTTGCTGGATCTGGGAAAAATGGACGAAATTCGGAATTTTGGTCTTTTTCGGAAAATGTCAGACGAAAAGAGCAAATCAAAATTTGAAATTATAACAAAAATTGGCCGTCGTGTTTATCACAGAACCAAGCTTCATACATAGGCATGCGGCCAAATACTACTACTCACAGCCGTCGTGTTGCTGTTGCTGCTCATTCACAGCTAGCTATCACTCATCATATATAGTGGAGTATCGCAAACTCGACCTCATAGGTTCATATGGCAGCAATCCACGTTGTTGCCGCCGTCGACTGGGTCGCCAAGTGCACGAGCGCTGTCCAAGCCATGACCTTCACGCTCCATTGGAAGAAGAACGAGGTGGAGTGCTTGAGGAGGTTGAGTGGTCGAGGAGGAGGAGGCTAGGCGGAGGCGGTGCTGCTGCTGCCTCGCCACCTTTGGCTTCCGTTCCCCGCAGCCGCCGCACAGCCGTTGGGGTTTTTATACAGAATGGATCCAGACGTGTAGAGTGGGGTGAACTTGCATTCCTGACGTTTCATCACTTTTGTTAGCATGCAGACCAACAAACATGAACAGAGAGAGTATCTAGTACCAACTATATGGGGTGAACCAAGCGCACTTTCCCGGCCCTCTCATGTCCTCCTCGCTTTTCACCATGGGATCTGCATGTTTAGGTATCTTGGCCGTTGGATCTTTTTGTGAACCTCCCATGGTTCTGTTTAAGGATGGCAATTTTACCCATGGGTACGGATACCCACGGGTACCGTACCCGCATGGGTAGGGTATGGGCACACTTTTATACCCATGGGCAGTACCCATACCCTACCCGTTAAGTCATGGGTAGGGTACGGGTATAGCCTTGTATCCGTGGGTATACCCATACCCTGCCCGCATATGAACTAATGTAAAGTTGTCATCAATTAATCATTAACTTGTCACGTGAATTGTCTACTCCTATTGACTTTTGAGTATGTTGTATTCATGTATCGGTTATTGAGCTAAGATAATTGTTTTTTATTAAATGTGTTATCAATGAGTGTAAAAATGTGAACAATTCGTGTACTATTTGTTCTACCCGCCGGGTACCAAATGGGTATGGGTACCCGTCGGGTATGGGTACGGGTAAAGTTTCGTACCCATGGGTACGGGTATGGGTATGGTATTGCTCTACCCTGCCCATACCCTACCATTGCCATCCTTAGTTCTGTTGCTAACTTAAACTGCTATACAGGATGGGCTGCTCCCCCTACAACAAAATTAGTGATATGCGCTTATTTTGTCTTACTCGGCCATAATTTTTTGTGCGGCCAAGGAAACCTTTTTGGCATGGCTCATGGCCACAAGTCTCCCAAGCGGGAGAACCCTTCCATTTTCCATCTCGGCTGACCGGCAAGCAATGAAAGAGAAAAAAAATGGAGTTAAAGGACTCGTGGGTGCACATCATCTAGTTCGTGCCCGCCCCTCTTCGCAAGGGAATATCTACTTCTTCATCCCTCTCAGGTCATCGACGCTTTTAGCCGTTGGATCTACATATTTGGTAATTATAGGTCGTTGGATCTTTTTTTGTAAAACCAAATGAGCTTCGTGTGTTAACTATAGACTGCTATACATGTTGGGTTGCTGCTCCCGTAACAATGCGCCCGTTGTATGAATGATACTTGCAAAACTTTTACACCTAAGCACAAACATATCCCGGTATATATAAAAAAACGTTAGAGGGATGTGGAACAGACCGAGCTCCTCTGGCATCTACAAGCAATAGCAATGATTTAAAAGTACACTGGTTTATTTCGTTTCAATAATATTATTTCTCATCAGAAAGGTCAGTATAGATTTACGTGACATACATACATATTATTACTGGCAATTTGAAGTTGATGCAACATCTTCTCTCTCTTTTTGAGAAATAACAAAACTTCCCTACGATTTTCTTAAGAGGCTTGCTTCGGTAGACCCCCCCCCAACAAAACGTATAAGGGCAGAACGGTCATACGGAAGAAACGTATACCCACCTCGTATTATACAGTTACACTCCCCATGCCCGCATACGTATAGCACGAAAAAAAGGGCATTTGCACAATCTACGCCCGCCCCATCTACTCGCCAGCCCCATCTGTTCGCACGCCCGCCCGCCGTTCCAAGTGACAGATTGCCGCCGCCGCGGATCGCCGCCGTCCTTCCCCCCTCTGTACGGCGGAGGATCGCCGCCGTACTTACCCGGACCGCCGCCGCCCTCGCCGTCCCAACGTCCTGGCCGCCGTCTGAACGTCAACGCCCGCCCGCTGTGCAAAGTGGCCGATCGCCGCCGTCCTTCCCCCGTCCGCCGCCGCTGATAACCCGTCGACGCCGCCCTCGCCGGTTGCTCGTCGTGCACGTCGCCACCTGAAGTCCGTCGTCGAACGCCGGCGACGTCTACACCGCGGGCCAAGGTTTGTCATCTAAACCCTAGCGGGCATGAGGCGGGCATGATGCGTAGAAGTTAGGTCTAGTTTAGGGTTCATCAAAACCTCCCGCCGCAGCGCCTCATGTACGTACTAGACCAAACACACGATATTCTGCAGTTCTGTGAGGTAGGCGTGTTGACATGGATGAAGAATCCGCATGTGGGAGGGAGAAGAATGATACTGATAAGGTGACTAAAACTGATAACAATAATTTGAACGAAGATGATGACAGCAGCGACAATGATTCCGTCTCGTCATATGATATCTTACCTCCGGAGGATTTTGATAATAATGAACATGGCGCAAATAGTGAAAACGTAAGTGGCATAACCGTTGCTTTTATTTTTGATTTTGCGAAGTATGGCATGGCTAACTATTTATTTTTGTGTACAAATTTGCAGGAAGATGTGGATGTAGACAATGTGCAACATAGTTTTCAGGAATCATTCGCAGATAACTTGAGCCAGGTTAGTTCATAGTTGATGTATATCGATCAACAGCATTAATTAAATGGTATTAGTTGACTTATATATTTTCAACTGAATTTTGTAGGGGGAGTCATATGATCCTAGTGATGATCAGGATGAGGGAGGGATCGACATTCAGGAGGCTCGAAGGCAGCAGAAGATGGTGGAGACACATTGGAAGGTCATGGCTATGACCTTCCGATCGCAAGGGGATGCATACATATTCTACAACAATCACGCTAAAGAGCACGGGTTCAGCATCAGGAAACAGAAGGTCAAACGAGGTGCTTCAGGAATGATTCGGTACCGGCAGTTTCTTTGCTCCAGGGCAGGGAGAAGGCAGAGCAAGTTCATAACCATGGAGGGCCGCAAGCGGAGGCTTAGACCGGAGACTCGTTGCGACTGTGGTGCACATATGGTGGTGAAGCTGGACAGAGAGCGTGGCGTTTGGTTCGTCGCGTCATTCGTTGATGATCACAACCACATGATGGCTCCGCCCGATGAGGTTTGTTTTTTGTGGTCACACCGACGGATTGGATATGGCACGAGGGCCGAGATATTGGTGATGGAAGCGGCCGGGATAAGAAAGCATATAATAATGGACAATTTCATCAGCAGATATGGTTCGTACGATAAGTGTGGGCTTATCAGAAGGGACATTTACAATTTATGTTGCAGAGAGAAGATGAAGCTTATGGCACAGGGTGATGCTGAGACAGCAGTTGGCATAATGAGGAGCGGAAAGGAGAAGGACCCTGAGTTTTTTTTTTAGTATGTGCTTGACAAGGAAGGGCGACTGAAGAGTATGTTCTGGTGCGATGCACAGTCGCGGAGGGACTATCAGGACTACGGAGATGGTAGTGTTTGATAGCACTTATAAAATGAACAGATATAGCATGCCGTTCGTCCCCTTTGTTGGAGTTAACAACCACTGTTGCACCACAGTGTTTGGTTGTGCTATCATTGCTGATGAGACCGAAGAGACATACGTTTGGCTGCTGCAGACTTTTCTGAAAGCAAACTGTCAGGTGAAGCCAAAGTCCATAATCACAGACGGTGACGCGGCAATGATCCGGGCTATTCGGTCTGTTCTTGCAGATGTCATACATCGTCCTTGCTCCTGGCATATTGAAAAAAATATGCAGCGGCACCTGCACTACAAGTCACTGGATGAGTTTAGATCGCTCTTGTACTATGCCACCTCTCAGGCGAACTTTGAGCAGAAATGGACCGCTTTCTATGTTAAGTGGAAGACGGAAAAAACAGAAGAGTGGCTTAACAGGATGTACAGAAAGAGAACACTTTGGGCAGCTTCATATCTTTCAGATGGTTTTTTCCTTGGTATGCGAAGTAACCAGAGAAGCGAAAGCCTCAACTCCTGCCTTCACCTTCACCTGGACTACGGTATGACAATAGTTGATTTGGTAGTGCATTATGAGAACTGTATAGTTCGCCTCCGTGAGAACGAGGCGTACGATGACCACGAGGCACGTCAGAAATTACCGCCGTCGGTTACTGAATATAAGGCCCTTGAGGAGCATGCAGCCAAAGTATTCACACCTGCTAATTTCTACATACTGCAAGATGATTTGCATAAGATGGGTCAGCTGGAGATATTTGAGACGCTCGTGGGAATTGAGCGTCAGACATTCATGGTGACATGGAAGGACAACCACAAATTCAGGTACAATGTTGTTTATGAACCAGGTAACTCAGAACAAACTATAACATGCAGTTGTCTTAGGATGGTTCATAAAGGGCTGCCATGCAAACACATTCTATTTGTTCTTCATCATCTAAACATAACTAAGATACCAAAATGTTGTGTCCTACATCGGCTGTCGAAAAATGCGAGAGATGGGTTGCCTGTGCAACGGAAGAGTGATATGTTTGGATGGGGTTGGTCAGGACCATTGGAGAGAGAACGATATAGTGAAATAACCATAAAAACCGCGGAAGCTGCTCATGTTGCAGCAAATGATCCCTTCTTGTTTGATGAGTTGATGAAGGCTCTGGACTCCATAATTGCGCAGAAAAAGATTTCAGAGGAGGAACTTATAGGAAGTAGGAGGTACGCTAAGCTTAAGAAGGTGGCAAATCAGGCGCACCATGTTCAACCTGGTATTGGTGATCCTGAAAAAGTTTCGACGAAGGGTGCACCTAAGAAGGGGCGGTCAAAGGGGGGCCCGATATTAAGAAGAATGGTAGGCCAAAAGATTTTACAGAGAAGAAAAGTGGTCCTTTATGTAGTCTGTGTGGTCTCCCAGGTCATAACAAGGCTACATGTAAGAAGAATGAGAAGTGAGTTGCAACTTTCTTATTTTGGTTATCTTGCCAATTTGATTGCACCGAATATATCTTCTCACTCATATTGTTCATATTTTGTTCAAGAATTGGGCGTAGAGAAGAAGCTTGTAAGTGAAAGAAAGATTCTCAAGATCATGGAGAACAAACGAGTCTGAGAATGGGGTGTTGGCTATTATCTGCTTTAAATAAACGTGTCGTTGTCGGCACTAGATACTATTTTCTTCATAGTAAGACATTTTTTTATTGTAATGCGGCATGGTTTAGCATGTTCCGCAACTAAATAAACATGTCGTGATCGGTATTTGCTATATTATTTATCTGGGTGTCACTATTGTATGCATCATTGGCAGTTATTTTAAATATGGTTTTGCTATGTGCTGTAATCTGGACGACGGCTTTCTTTAAGTGAAAAACAAAGCTTACGTATATTTAAAAATGAAACTTACACAAAAAAATATGCCCGACCACCGCAACGGGGCCCACAGTGACGTCCAGATCACCCCCAAATCAAGCCCGAAGGTGACTCGGGCGGCTGATAGAGCCGCTAATGGGCCCGAAACGGGGTCCAACGAGGCTGCGGTCGGTATAGGAGAGGAGCTCGATTGAGGGGGCGGAGGCAGCTATTTAAGCCGGTCGTCGCGTCCCCCGGCTTCCGAGGTGGGACTAAATTCCCTCGACGCGTCGCGCCCCGTGCTGCAAGCGGTCACCAGGCCGCCCATTCCCCCGGCCAGCCCAGTTCGGCCCACGTCCTCCCCCGGCCCAGCTTCTCCGGGCCACGCCCCCGACCGCGAAAGATAAAGAAAAGAAAAATTTACTGATAAAGGAAAAAAAGAAATAAAAGAAATAAGAAAAAAAATAAAAATAATAAACATAAACAATAAAAGATTAAAATTATAAAAAATTTAATAATTAAAAATTAATAAATAAAAAAAAGACAGCTAATAATGAGATTTAATATACATGATTTGACTACACCCTAATTGTCACAATAATAACAATTAGGCAGTAGTCAAATCACATATACTAAACATTATTACTAACTGTTTTCTTATATGCGTTTGCAGTCGTATATAAACAGGTCTCGACGACCTTCGGCGGGCGAGGAGGGACTAAACTTGTAGCCGGCTGCTTCCGTTGGGCGACGGGAGCGGGCGGGGGTGTGGGCCGGGGAAGGCGACGTGGGCCGAACTGTGCTGGTCGGGGGAGGGGCCGGCCTGTGACCGTGTGCAGCGCGGGGCGCGACGCGAGTAGGTAAATTTAGTCCTACCTCGGAAGCCGGGGGACGCGACGAGCGGCTTAAATAGCTGCCTCCGTCGCCTCCATCGAGCTCCTCCCCTATACCGCCCGCAGCCCCGTTGGACCCCGTTTCGGGATCATTAGCGGCTCTCTCAGCCGCCCGAGTCGCCTTCGGGCTTGATTTGGGTGTGATCTGGACGCCACTGTGGGCCCTGTTACGATGGTCGGGCATATTTTTTTGTGTAAGTTATATTTTTAAATATATGTAACCTGTGTTTTCACATAAACACAGCCGTCGTCCAGATTACAGCACATAGCAAAACCGTATTAAAAATAACAGCCAATGATGCATACAAGAGTGACACCCACATAAATAATATAGCAAATACCGATCACGACATGTTTATTTAGTTGCGGAACATGCTAAACCATGCCGCATTACAATAAAAAGATGTCTTACTATGAAGAAAATAATATCTAGTGCCGACAACGGCACGTTTCTTTCAAGCAGATAGTAGCCGACACTCCATCCTCAGACTCATTTGTTCTCGATGATCTTCAGAATCTTCTCTTTCACTACTTCAATGGTGTTGCATTCCGAGAAAAGTATTTTCAGCTAGAATGCGTCCCCTTGAAGAATTAATAACTTCTTGGTCAAACTCACATATCCAATCATCTCCGTCCCAGTTTTCAATGAACTTGATCACAAAAAGACCACAAGAGACACTGCAAGACACCACGAGTTGTGTTATTCATGGATCAAACAAGTACATCTGTATACCTCATTGCGAACGTACCTGTCAGTTTGTAACGGCATAGGGTATTCCTTTATTGGCCAGGAAGATACGTCAGGATGTTCCGTTGCAATAATGGAGTTCACCTCAGTCGTATCTTTAGCTATCTCAGCCCTCTGAAAATAAAATTTGAAATTCATATGAAGTACGTGTCGCATAACTACATTTTGGTTTACGTGAAGTTGTAAGCTTACCAGCTTAGCAATTTTTGTAAGAACTGTCGCGCTGCAGTCACCAAGAGAGTCTAAGACTTGAAACTCTTTTTTCTCGTTGTGCATAAGAACTGTTATCCAATGATTTTCTTGCACATGAAAAGGAAAGTATGCCTACAACAAAGTATTTTTATGTTGGTGTACCCACGGATAATTATGTAGTAGAAAAGAATATAGTAAAGTTAAGTACCTTATCTTTAACGAAATACTCTTCAGTAACTCTAGACACCATTTTACTTTGATTTATGAAATGTTCCATAAAATGCTTCTTAGAGTTTTTAACCTTCCCATCACCACGAAGGATAAGCCAGTGTGACACCCAAGATGATACTATGTGACGGTCAGCACGAGGATGATGGGTCTGCATATGGTTGCAATAACTATTGATGACCTGAAAATAACATAACCACAATACGCCTATTAGGTAATTCATACAAATGACATGTACAACTTCATAAATTAATGTCAATACTTACGGCGCCCTGTAACCACTGTTTTGAAATAATGGCTTCAAGCATATTAGATGTACATGTCTCCCCACCAATGCCCGTCATGTGCACAACAGTTTTCCTACAAAGCTTCTCCGAGGATGCTAGTTTCTGGACATAAATCTTAGCAGCCTCTATGTGTTCCTCATCAATGTAATCGGTACTAACCAGTACAGCTCTCACACCAAACAAATCTAAAATAGTAAACAACAATGAGTTCATAAAGTGTGCATGCAAGGACAGAAATATCTTCGAACAATAAATTACCTAGCACTTACTTTTCCTTCGACGTTTGCGTCCACCGTTTTGCTGGTACGGTGAACGATAATATTTTGACTGTTTCCTCTTCCGTTTCCCATCATTATCCTTAGTGCCTTTTACTTGATCTTTTTTAATAAGGGTCTTCAAACTATCCATACTAATCTCCTCAGATTTATCCGCGCTAGACCCGTCTGACACTGTATTGATATTCTTGGGGGTTGCGGTAAGAGCTGGAAACTCATCTGTGTCTACCGTTGCTAGAGATGGGTCGGTTGAATTACCATTCTCCTCGATCACGAAGGGGTCGCCTTCATCTCCTGTACCGGGTGTGTTGAGATGCACACCTTTATCACTCCTCAACTTCTTCTCTTTTCCAGTGGTGAAGGATGCCTCCAACCCGTTGTCCATATCTTCTTTTGCAGGAGTTGATTTTACATCTGTCCAGTATTTTGATGGACCATACTTGTCCACCCACTCTTCAGTATTCTCCACAAACTCAACCTCATCACGAAACCCTATGTTTGACTTGGAGACAAGACTTTTCTTGTACAGCTTCTGCAGTACTATCTGCAATGACACGTCGATAACATTAACTACATGCGAACATTATGAATATGTAAACTCATGTAAATTAAAATACACTTCACTCGTTACCTCAGCACATTTTCCAGGGAGAAGACTAATTTCTTTTTGCATATCTTTCATGCATTTCATTAATTGATCTAATGTGGCGTCCCTGCTCGACGAAGCCTCATCTCTATTATTTTTTCTTCGTGAGACACGACATGTTCGCTCTTCCGGCTCCAATTCTTCCTCCGCAATTTTTCCTTGTTGAGCGATTAATTTCTGTCTGTACTTCTCACTTATCAAGTCATCAATCTGTCACAGAGCAAAGCAAATTAATTCCCTCTACATTTATATAGTCACATAAATGCATGCAGTACGAACTAGTAATACATACCATCCCATTACCACGACCGTATGACGTGTCGTACGCGTCACGCTTCTTAGCCTCATCCTCTGTCCAATTAAGCATCAACGGATATTCATGAGCTAGTGGATCAAATGTCTCTAAGTCCAGTGGCTGCACTTTCTCCCAAAACAAGTACTGCACAAACATGAAGTACATTAGCAAACGTTTTCTTAGAAAATATAACTCGCATTAAACAATTATATAATGTAAGATTTACCTGTAGGAGGGCAAGGTTTCCGACCGGCCAAGTAAATTTTGTAGTATCTGACTGGGTCTTTGTGATGCCTTCAATGCAAATGCGTAAAGTGAACGCGTTCCAATTAAATGCTTTGATTGCCTCCACATCCTCCACTAACTTGTAAAAAGCATTAGGAACTTCTTTCGTGGAGTGCGGTGCAAGAACAGTGCCTAAAAGAACCAGAACAATTCTACGGAGGAAATCATCATCGTATGTGCCACTGGCAACGATGTGCTCAATCAGCTGGTCTATCATCATTTGACCCGTATTGGAATCTACAAAACGACTTGGCACTTTCACCTTCAACTTTAACCCCCCTTTGCCTATCGCTTTCATGACATCTTTGCCCTTGTTCTGAAGCCCAAAAATGTCAAACACATCTTCACTGCGCAATGATATCGCACCGTTTTTTGATGGCATAATGAATTTTTTTTCTTTCCAAATCATATGATTTAATTATGAATTTCAGCAAACACTTTTGCATGAGAACACTGGGAATCAACAACAATTTTTCTAATGCAGTGCTTGCGAAACGCTTTTTCTGCCTAGAGTTAAGTCTGCTGACCAACAAACACCACTTCTCAACAGAACAAAATATGTCTGCGTACTCGTCCATCACTACAAATATGAGCAGCAAAAATATTAGCTCGTACTACATCTCTACGAAACATGATGATTGAACATTAATTATGGTAAAAAATTTACCTCGGCGGATGGGGGGTGTGGCGAAGTCGAGGTGGGGAGCAGCGTCAGGTCGCGTCGAGCGCGGCGGTCACAGGTGTCGTCGAGGGTGGCGGGCACAGGTGGCGTCGAGGACGGCGGGCACAGGTGGCGTCGAGGGCGGCGGGTTCAGGTCGCGTCGAGGGCGGCGGTCACAGGTGGCGTCGAGGGCGGCGGTCACAGGTGGCGTCGAAGGGGGAGAGGCGGCTGGCGCAGATGGCGAGTGGGCGGCGGGCGTGGAGGTGGCGTATGGTGGAGATCGTGGAGGCGGCGTGCGATGAGTATCGTGGAGGCGGCTAGGACTAGGGCTTTGACCCCAGATGGACATGCATATATCCGTCGGACTCTTTTATTAATTCCGTTTATGTTTTTTAAAATTACTATTTATTGACTAACTTCGGGTTTTTTACTAAGTTTTTTTTTCCACCTACACCAAACGGCCCCTAACTTTTTCCACGTACTACAGGCATCATGACAAGCATGCATGACAGTTTTCGGCATTTTTCGACGTCACATGCGTTTTCTAGGGTTTTCCGAGCCGAAAAACCCTAAAACACTGCCCGAACGTGACGCAACGTGCGTTCGGTGTCCGATTTACTTCATTTCTTGCGTGGGGGCCTGCATTGCCCATACACACGCCCTCGCAAATTTTGGTTACATTGCATGCATGCGATCACGTAGACCCAGTTCAACCAGCACCGTTAGGTTATGCCGGTAGGGCTACCCTTAACTAGGTTCTCTTTTCCGCCTGCACCAAACGGCTCCTAACTTT
>LR738713.1:676515230-676540426 GCA_902687465.1 Secale cereale
ATGCGTTTTCTAGGGTTTTCCGAGCCGAAAAACCCTAAAACACTGCCCGAACGTGACGCAACGTGCGTTCGGTGTCCGATTTACTTCATTTCTTGCGTGGGGGCCTGCATTGCCCATCCACACGCCCTCGCAAATTTTGGTTACATTGCATGCATGCGATCACGTAGACCCAGTTCAACCAGCACCGTTAGATTATGCCGGTAGGGCTACCCTCAACTAGGTTCTCTTTTCAGCCTGCACCAAACGGCCCATAACTTTTTCCACGTACTACAGGCATCATGACAAGCATGCATGACAGTTTTCGGCATTTTTCGACGTCACATGCGTTTTCTAGGGTTTTCCGAGCCAAAAAACCCTAAAACACTGCCCGAACGTGACGCAACGTGCTTTTCTGTTTATCTAAACCTCGCCAAAATTTGTGTCATTTCATCCATGCGATCACGAAGACCTAGTGTAGCAGTCACGTTTCCGTTGTGCCGGTGCGGAGCTATTATCATAGTACCTCTCCACGTATTCTGAAGGTGCGGGGCTACTATAATTGAATCAATTATCTCAACGGAAATAGAAAGTACCAAATTTCATTCAACTTAGATAAGATATTTTACATTAACGACCCAACTGCATACAGATAAGTTCATACATAAAGTCTACAACTTAGGATTAAAACGACATAGCGAGATTAACTTAAAAAAAAAACTACTCCTCGTCGCTATCGAGGAGGTCCACCACGACTTGGCCGTCGCCGCCGTCATCGTCGCTGCTTGACCGATTTGCGAGGTCGTCCCAGTCGATGCCGTCGTCCTCCTCGTCTGCCGCCGCCGCCGCCGCGGCCGGGTCCTGCCACGCCGCCGCCGCCGGGTCCTGCCACTCCGACGGAACCTGCTGCCACCCCGGCGGCGCCATCGCCGCCTCTTGCGCCGCCATTGCCTCGGCCGCGTCTGCCGCTGCGATTGCGGCCGCGACCTCAGCGGCCTCCCTTGCGGCCGCCGCAGCAGCCGCCGCCGCCGCCGCAGCCTCCGACGCCCGTAGGGCGACGAGGTACCCCGGAGTGTCTTCCGGGTCGCCGTCCTCACGGAGGACGACCTGCTCCGCCGGCAACTCGACCTCCGTCGGTGAGGGGGGGGGGCAGCCGGCGCGGGTGCCGCTGCCTGGGGCGCGGGTCCTCCGGCGCGTCGGCGGCGACGGTTCGCGGGCTCCGGGGGAGGGGCGCGGAGACGTCCGCTGGCGCCCGTCAGGTCCGGGTTCACGCCGGCCCGCGCGAGCCGGAAGGCCGCCATGACCTCCCAGAAATCCTTACCTTTCCAAAAATTGCGGCGGCCGATGATGTTGTGCCGGCCGCCGCTGTGCCTCCGCAGCTCCTCCTCCGTCGCGCCGGGCCCCGGCGTCTCATACCCGTCCTTGTCGATCCTCCAGTTCCGTGGAAGACGACAGGCCAGCGGGACAGGGAGGCAGTAGCGGTGGAGCTCCTCCGTCTCCGGCATGCCGAGGCTTGTCGGCCAGGAGCCGGGGTTGTCGTCGTCGTCGTTGCCGCCGGCGGTGCTGCTGCTTCCGCGATAGAACGCCATCGCCGCTGGGGAGGGGGTCGCCGGCGGTCTGGGATGCGGTGGGCGGCGGGAGGGTTGGGGCTGGGATGCGGTGGGCGGCGGGAGGGATGGGCGCCGGGGGTTGAGCGTCGGGGGTTTATATAGCGACGGGGCTAGGAGGCGGGCAGGCGGGACGCCGCCGTGGGCATCCGCGCCGGTTAATGGCGGGCAGGCGGGGAGTCGGTGTGGGCATCCGCGTCGGTTTAATGACGGGAAGGCGGGCAGGCGGCGGCGTGGACATCCGCGTCGGTTAATGACGGGAAGGCGGGCAGGCGGCGACGTGGGCATCCGCGCCGTTTGACCGGGCGGCCGGCGTGGCCATCCGCGCCGATTTGACCCGGCGACCGGTGAGGGCATCCGCGCCAGCGGCGGCAGGCGGTTGCGTCCGGCAGGAGGCAAGACGGCAGCGGTGGCGGGGCAGCCGAGGAGGCGGCGGCAGGCGGTTGCGTCCGGCAGGCGATCAGGCGGCAGCGGCAGGCGATCAGGCGGCTGGCGCGATTGGTGGGACGTGCGGGCTGGTGGGAGCGACAGATCGGGGGCACGTCTGCATGCGCGGCACGTCATTAGGAGCGTGCGGGCGGGAGGCCAGAAACGATTTTTTTTTTCGACGCGGGCGGCATCGAGCGGGTGGGGCGTGTATACGTATACGTACACGTTT
Organism: Secale cereale; assembly: GCA_902687465.1. NCBI lineage: Eukaryota > Viridiplantae > Streptophyta > Magnoliopsida > Poales > Poaceae > Secale > Secale cereale. The sequence goes on from LR738713.1 coordinate 676,517,472, forward strand.
TTTTTTAACCGGCGGACGGGTGGGAGCCCTCTTTTTCAAATAATGCCTATCATGCCCTTCGTTATGAACAGGTATTAGGCAATCTCGACCGTCCTTGTGTTTGGGGGGGTCTACCGAAGCAGAAGTGTTTTCTTAATTCCACCAGTGTTCATCCATGTTGAGTTTAAACCCACTCAGACAGCTCGGCTTTGCTAGTTGCTCGGGTTGAGCCCAAATACTAGGCTCATACGTCCAGATTTAGGTATCAGTTGTTAATTTTTGCAGTCAGAATCGCTCTACTTGGCCATATATGTCGATTGGTCTCAGTAGCGCCTATAAATAATTAGTTGGCCTCGGAACTAGGTACTCGATTTGGCCGCCTGCATGATCATTTGCTCGTCTGTTGCTAGATTTTCAATTATCATGGTGTGCGCCAAGGGTGTAGTAGGATTGTGCGGTGACCGAAATCGACATGGTGATCCACATGGAGTGAACGCATACATTGGTGGAAATCTCTGCCAAACCAATCAATGGACAAAGAACAACGCGAGTGACGGAGTGGGCATGCATCATGTAATTGTCACGGGATTCAGTGGAGTTACCTTCAAATGGTTGATATGAATCGGGATTCTAGGCCTTTGCCTCATGGAAGGAATTTGGTGGTCGACTGGCCGAACTGACCAGAATGAAATCCTTGGCAGATCTGGCATAGGCCTCCAGCAACTTTTAAACAAAGTACAGACGCAGACACTGATGCACTCATTCCTATGAACTCACGCAAGCTCATCTTACCCACATGAGCAACTTCGAGGTATTGAGCCGGCACATGATCTTGAAATTGATAAAGTCACTACAGATACCTTCGTATTCGACAAAAACATCTCTTCCCAATAAAACCACCATCGCCGAAAGCCCTGAAATGAATCCAGAAAAATTTGAACATCAATGCCAAGTATATAGCATGATTTTTGACAAAGAAGTAGAGGCTGACAGACTAGTGATATCACTATACTAACAGCGAAACACGTAGGGATGATGTTCAGTGTAACGCAGATGACCATCTCCGATGCGAAGGTCATGTTCAGTGCGACGTTGGTGAGACACAGCGTCATGCAACTTGCCTACGCGCACGCGTGCAACGGTGTGTGGTCGCCATCGGCATCATATCATGTGCATGCCAACCATCGTCTCCTTGCACGGCTGGCCGTAGGCTCACTATGCAAGTCAGAATGTATTAAGTTTTGCTTGACAAATTGTCCTCGTGGACGTATGTTGCAACTATTGGGCCTAACTCATTTAATATATTAGAATATGGCCAAAAATTCATAGTTAGAGGCCCATGTGAGACAGCGAGCGTCTGAAACCATGCCTTCTCGTGATCCGTTACAGGAGAGGGGCGATTAGTTTTTTGGAGAGTGCTTCTGCATGACTGCTAGATCTTCGTTCATTATGGCTCCGACCGACGTCGAGTTCCCCAAAGATGACTTCTTCCCGCGGTTGACAACATCTTCGACGATATGACAAACTATGCGCTTATATCTTCTATTGTTGTTCTCTCTATCATGTTGACCATGTTTTATGTACTGTTTTCTTGATTAAACTTAACAGAACTATTCCTAAATTTTCGGCAATGTTTACCAGGACTGATTTTCATATCAGCTCATTTGACACAGGTTTTCATTTCATTTGGTGGAAATGAAATGAAAACAAATTTGTGGAAGGATTTCATTGGTAGGATTTAGATTCCAAGTTCGTTTTCCTTTGTGTGGATTTGTGAACTGAAATGAATAGCATATGTTGAATCAACATGCACATTGAATGCATTTACAATCTAATATTTTTAATCATCCCAAAAATAATTGTCTGCTTCTTCAATAATTAAATTAAAAAAACCAGCTTTGACAACATCAGCTTCATGCAATTCAAGTATGTCAGATAGAATATAAATTACACAAAATTAAGAGTAATCATGGAGAGGGGGGACGGGGTGGGGTGTAGAACATAGCAAATGACGTGCAGCACTCTACCATGGCAAGTCGAATTCATACCGTCGGGCTTCAACAAGTATGGGGAGTATCCACTTGATGCTCCATTTTGAACCAATAAAATCTACCATTGGTCAAAAAACATGGGGGGTATACTTTGGGCTTAGGATACATCATGAATAGAGACGAATTATAATCTATCCTCTATGCCGGTACACCAGTGTCTTCCATCTGGGTTACATGTTGTCTTTCAGCTTCGCCAGAGGCACATCGGTGTCGCCACGTGATCTCGGCTATTCAACGATAATTGATCATGCATGTCAAGCTCATTTGCGAGGTTCTACTTTGGTGCCTACGTTTTGGGCTAGCCTTTAATTTTGGTGATATTATTGCCTATGGTCGGATGAGATTCTTACCGGGGCTCCTTGTCATGGCTTCGGCTTGAGGTTCAGCGGGAAGTAGAGCCAGGATGGCGCCCCAAGAGGGACATGACATCTGCATGCATCACTGACACTAGCACTGAAGCATAGAACTTTTGCTCGGCCCCTCCCTCATACCTCGTTGAGGGACTCAAGCCACCGGCCCACCTCAAAGGGGAACCACCATGGTAGATCTAGGCCTTCAGATCGAGACCATAGCTCGACAACAACCTTACTAGGAAGACCCACCACGGCTCAACTCGCCATCCTCATGGGCAAAGAGAGCTGCCAACACCATTGTTACGCCACCAGCAGGAGACCGAACGTGCAACCCACCACCCAGGGCCACCGCCCAAACGTACTAGGGCCCGAGTTCTACAACACTAACAAGTACACATTGACCAACCATTGGAAAATAGGCTGGAAGATGCCTCCTTCCCAAATATGAACCGACACTAACCCCACGGTTACTGCTAAAGCTTCGCATAGGCCGCTATGGATCCAGTGAAAGAGAAGTACCTGATGACCTTCGGGCGCAATAGCCACAAACGACAAGCACAAAGTCCCAGAACGACCTCATCCACAATGCCAGGGTCAGATCTTATTGTGCATGGTCGATGGGGAGAACCCAACCCTCGAGGGCAGCGTTGTTGCCGACCACCGCGCTCTAGGACATAGCCCAACATGGTGACATGAGTGAGGCTGGCTTGCGGGCATTGCTTCCAGAACCGCGTCGCAGAAACACTGATTCCAGAACCCTTTTCTCCAGAAGCTATTCCGATCTCCGCCGCCATCACCATCAAGTTTCGGGGGACCAGAATTCCTGTGCCGGCACCCTGCTGAGACGGGGAAGTGCCCCCGATTCATCTCCATCGACGTTGCTTCCTCCCTCCATGATGCGGGAGTAGTTCCTCCTCGGGGCTGAGGTTTCTACCAGTAGCTATGTGGTCAATTCTCTCTTCCATGATGTAATCTTCGTTGTGATCATAGGCTATGTTAATCTAGGGTGATCCCATGATATTTCCCCTTCCTCTATGTATTGGATTGATGTACTCACTTGTCTTTATCTAGTATAATCCCCGAGACCAAGGTGACAGCGGTCTATTGGACATGAATTAGAAAAATATTTTCATAAGTGATTTCCTCTCTTGTGTGTTGATTGAAGATTGAGAGTCTCTTGGTGCTTGTCTTTGACTATCCTTTAGATATGTTGTGGTGATTGTGGGACTCTCTTTGGATGGCCGCGATGACATTGGGAAATCCTTAGATTGAGAACTATGAACTTTGAGGTGTGCTTTTGTAGCCCTACATAATTATCGTCCTCTCTTGACCACGAAGGAATGACCTCCGGGTGCGTCTCCATTGCATGTTTTATGGGAAATATCATGTGATTCGATTATTTTAATGTTGTTGGGAGTTGCCACTAGTGAAAGTATGAACCCTAGGCCTTGTTTCCACCATTGCAATACCATTTGTGCTCGCGTTTACCACTTGTTTGCTTGCTGTACTTTTTATTATAGATTTATATTACTTTGCTTTGCCACTCCTATCATCCATATTTTACCATCTCTTCGCCGAACTAGTGCACCTATACATCTAACAAGTGTATTAGGTGTGTTGGGGACACAAGAGACTTCTTGTATCTTAGTTGCAAGGTTGCTTGAGAGAGAACATCTTCAACCTCTACTTCCCTGAGTTCGATAAACCTTAGGTCATCCACTTGAGGGAAATTGCTGCTGTCCTACAAACCTCTGCGCTTGGAGGCCCAACATAGTCTACAAGAGTAGAAGCGTGTGTAGACATCAAGCTATTTCTGGCGCCGTTGTCGGGGAAGTGAGTGCTTGAAGGTATATCTTTAGATCTTGCAATTAAATCTTTTTGTTTCTTGTTTTTATTTCACTAGTTATGTTTATGGAAAACCGCAATCTTAGTTCGCTGCTTGTGGGAAGACGCCCCACACCTGTGGTGGTTGCTCCTCCCCCTACTGAAATTGTGCCCTATAAAATACCAACTGGTATTATCGATTATGTTTTGGCTAATCGTTATGCAGGAGACAGACATCCCGGTGAACACTTGCTATATCTGTCACAATTATGTTCATTATTTAAGCTTGCAGGGGTATCAAGGGAGTTTGTCATGAGGAAATTGTTCGCCGTATCACTTATAGATAAAGCTTCAGATTGGTATAAGCTTCTCGATAACTCACACTTGCTTGATTGGCAAGAGCTTATGTCTCTCTTTTATACTAAGTTTTATTCTCTTCATGAAATTCATCGAGACATGAACTATATCTATAACTTTAGGTCTCGTGACGGAGAGAGCGTAGCTCAAGCTTGGGGGAGACTGAAAACGTTAATGCTAAAATGTCCTAACCATGGGCTCCCCAAAGATGCTTATGTGGAGAGTAAGAGTACCTTTTTGCATGTGGATCATGGTAACAATGCTTTATGTGATGCTTATATTGTTGAGTTTATTCGTGATCTCACTCAAAATTATTATGAGAAGGGAACATATGCTTATAGATATTTCAATAATATCAAGTTCCCTCTCTTTATGTTGAAGGTTTTGAAGCTGCACTTGTTTTGTCTTCCTATGCTTATTGCTTTGTGCTTCAATGAATTATTCTATTGCAATATTCCTATGCATAGGAAGCATGTTAGGCTTAAATGTGTTTGGTATTTGCTTCTTGATGCTCTCTTTTGTTCTTCAACTCTTATTCCTATGAGAGCATCATTAAAGTCTTATGCCTAGCTTAAAGGCATAAAAGAAAGCGCTTTTGGGAGGCAGCCCACAATGAATAAAATTTTATTTTGCTTTTGTTGTGTCTTGATGTTGTTACTACAGTAGCAACATCATTGTATCTTTATTTTTCAGCTTTGTGCCAAGTTTAGCCTCTGATTGCAAGAAAGTTCAAAAGTTGTGACGTGCTGTCCAGGAAACAGATTCTGTCCTCGGACAGAAAAATTCGTATAAAATCACCAGATCATCTTTTTGGTCTGAATTGTTTCGACAGCGTGCTCTATACAATTGGCTTTCGGGCGTCTGTTCTGAGTTTTTTGATTTGAGTTGCAGAAGTGCCCCGAAAAAATTATTTACTACCTGCTGGACTGTTTTTCACAGATTATGTCCTGTTTTGCCTTTCCTTCGTTTTGCAAACCTTGAGCTTGCATTTTCTTTGCAAAAAACTTTTGGCAATCTTGAGAAACAGTAGACCTTCAAGAATATCCTTATTTCCAGCAAGGAAACATTATTTTATTATGGGTACTAACCTCGCTAATCAGATTATGATGAGTTATGTATGAAGGGAGTTTTCAAGTGTGCGAGGGAAGATGATAAAAAGATTCAGGAGTGTCAAACGCTCAATCTTGGGGATGCCCCCGTGCACCCCCAAGACATATTTAAGAAGACTCAAGCGTCTAAGCTTGGGGATGTCCCCGTGCATCCCCTTCTCCATCAACAATTATCAGTTCGTCTTTCGTTCCACTATATTTTTATCACTTCATGTGTTATGTGCTATGCTTGGAGCGTCTTGCTTTGAGTTTCCTTTTTAGTTTCTTTAGCTTTGCTTGCTGTTCATAACGAGTTGGAACTCAGCTTTCTTTGTGTGGGAGAGAAACACGCTCCACTTCAATCTAGAACATAACATATAATTTTCATGTCTATCTTTGTTGTGTGTGTTCTTTGTCTTTCAATAGCTACTATCATGTTCAGCTCTTAGTTTTCATGCTTATCTTTTTAAAAGAGCCTTTGTTTAGTTGGTCGCTGGAACTCTCTTTATTTATCATGCTTATCTTGTTAAGAGAGTTGGCTTCTGTTGCACTGGTTGATATGTCTATTATAAAAATGTTATGTACATAATGGTGCTTAGTAGTTCATGTTTTCTTATGGTTAGTCTCAAATAGCTGGGGGGATTCTCAATGTGTTATTGGAGTACCAACATTATTTGTTTGCCTATGATGTGGTATGGTTTAGTGGTATCTTCTCCCAAGAATTTATTTTGATTGACTTGGCGTATGCTCACGCATATTTAAGACTGTAAAGAAAGTCTATCAAGCCTTGATGAGCTTTAATTTCTGAGTAGCGATATAACTTCCATGCCTGATTCAATGTTGCTTTGTCGCTCTGCATGATTATGACCGTCATTGCTCTCTTAGTTGGTCGCTCCCAGTCTTTTGCTAACCTTCGCCTGTACTAAGCGGACTGACTGTTTGTGCATCCAAAATCCTTTAAACCAGTTATGCCATATGAGTCCACCATACCTTCCTATACATGGTATTTACCTGCCATTCCTAACGAAGACTTTCATGTACCATCTCGAAATTATTCAAAAAAGGCATTTCTCTTTTGTGCCTCTGTTTTAGCTCATGAGGAAGTAGTAGTTAATTCATGATCTTTTTAAGTTGGACAAGTTTCACCCCGGGATTGCATGTATAATGTGCAAACTCATAATACGAGAAGGAACTGGCATAGAGTGCGCCCGGCTCATTAAAAATTATACAACAAACAAACCCTCCTTCACGCTTTGTTCATGAGAAATCAGAAAACTTTGGAAGTGATAAACAAAGGAGATTAAGAGGATGTGATCGTCCTCATGCGGGAGCCGTTCCTCGAAACTTGTCCATCTCAAGAAGTGATTGAGTTATCTGCTAGCATTCGTTGGCGAAATATGCATATTCTAAAAAATAATTATTACCTCTGTTTTTAAAACCAAGAGCTCTGGTACATGTTTTGTCTTTGTTTCCGACCACGGGTTTTCAACCTTGCCAACAAAAGCCACGGTTCGAGAGTCTCCACCTTCTTTAAAGCACCAACTATTGAGAGCATGATTGTCATTCTGAGTATAATGTGCATTGTCCCAAAGTACCATTGTCTTTTGCATGATTATGATATCGTTTATTCTGAAATCATTGTATCTAGTCGTCACTTAAACCTTGGAGGTGCCCCTGCATTTATGTTTTGCCTCACTAAAGGGGGCAAGCGAGGTACCACTTTATCATATTTGCACACCATGCTCACTACAAATCTATTTGATGTTTCAGTATCATATTGTAAAACTTTCAGATCTTTGTGATATTCTCATGAGGCACCTTAACTACTACAGATTCATTGTCTCAGTAAGCATTTGTCATGTGACTGTGAAAAGTCCTTATATTGATAATAGCATGTCACCACAGAAATTATGCTTGTTATCATTTACCTACTCGAGGACGAGCAGGAATTAAGCTTGGGGATGTTGATACGTCCAAAACGTATCTATAATTTCTGCTTGCTCCATGCCATTTTTGGGTGATATTGGTATGATATTCATACACTTCCATACACTTTTGATCATATTTGGACTAACCTATTAACTCAGTGCACCCCAGTGCCAGTTTCTGTTTTCTGCTGTTTTTGTATTTCAGGTTTTCCCATTACGTAAACTGCCAGAAAAATCCCGGAAAAATTATATAAAAAGTCAGCGTTCCGGAAGCTTCCTTGCGGCCAAAGTATGTGTAAAAACAAAATCAGATTTCTTCAATTACTGTTGTTCATTTTTTCGATTCTACTATTCATCGGTAGGTGCAGAAAGGATGCACTTGATGTGAATAGCAGTTATGTATCATTACCCAAGCAGTGGTTGTGGTTTAAGGTTTCAAGTAGCATTTGAGACACACGTCTGTGACAAGACTAAATATTTGAATCCGCAGTATTATTATTTTCCTTATTAGAAGAGGCCCTCTGGTTTGATTTACAAAACATACTCACTGTGAGGCACCCGTACTCAAAGGTTATGGCATAGCCCACTAGTGTACTACTAGTATTTAATGTCTTGGGGATTGCAGGGAAAGGACCTATATAAACACAAGCATGCATGTGTGGCTTTATAAAAGCTGGTAAAGCTAGTCCTTACGGCGCCAGACGCTATTGAAAGAATGCATGCATAGTCCAACTCAAGAAGACTAAGCCCCCCCCCCCCCAATGCTCCACAATGTAATTGAGAGGAGAGAGATGAGTGTGGTGAATCCAGAAAGAAACAATGCCAAGCACGAGAACCTAAGGCCCCTCCCAGTGATCCAGCGTGTACGGATGCTAAGGGTGCCACACATAGGGAAAAAATGATGTGGCAAGGCAATTAAAGAGAGAGAGAGAGAGAGAGAGAGAGAGAGAGAGAGAGAGCATTATAGTGACACCAGAAGAAAACGGTTCTAAGCACGTGAACCTATGTAGAATGCCTACGGACCAATACATGGAGAAGTTTTCTTGATAAAGAATTAAATAAAGCAAGCTTAGCTACAAAAGCTAAGCACCCATGCATTGAGGACATTAGTTGCTAAGACAATTAATGCACTTAGCACCTCACATAAGCACCAATGCATTGGAGGAGATCTTAAATGAGTGAAGTCCACCAATGCATGAACAACTTTAGTTGCAAAATCATTAAATGAAGGATGCTTAGCACCAACAAGTTAAGCACCTATGCATTGGGGGCTTTAGTTGCTAAAGTTTTTAATGTACTTAGCACATAATGTAAGCACCAATGCATTGGAAGAGGCCTGAATCAGAAGGCATATTCATCATTTAGCACTTATTGTGGAAACATTGCTTGGCGGCATGTCATAAGATTGGGAGGCAAAGAGGACTCAGATGCATGGCTTGAAGAAGAAGCTTGAACGAAAGCTCAGGAAGTGTCACCCCATGCTGGACTGAAGACCTCCAATCAGATAATGGCCAAGGTTTTGGATTTCATTTTCTGTTTTTTGCTGGATCTGGGAAAAATGGACGAAATTCGGAATTTTGGTCTTTTTCGGAAAATGTCAGACGAAAAGAGCAAATCAAAATTTGAAATTATAACAAAAATTGGCCGTCGTGTTTATCACAGAACCAAGCTTCATACATAGGCATGCGGCCAAATACTACTACTCACAGCCGTCGTGTTGCTGTTGCTGCTCATTCACAGCTAGCTATCACTCATCATATATAGTGGAGTATCGCAAACTCGACCTCATAGGTTCATATGGCAGCAATCCACGTTGTTGCCGCCGTCGACTGGGTCGCCAAGTGCACGAGCGCTGTCCAAGCCATGACCTTCACGCTCCATTGGAAGAAGAACGAGGTGGAGTGCTTGAGGAGGTTGAGTGGTCGAGGAGGAGGAGGCTAGGCGGAGGCGGTGCTGCTGCTGCCTCGCCACCTTTGGCTTCCGTTCCCCGCAGCCGCCGCACAGCCGTTGGGGTTTTTATACAGAATGGATCCAGACGTGTAGAGTGGGGTGAACTTGCATTCCTGACGTTTCATCACTTTTGTTAGCATGCAGACCAACAAACATGAACAGAGAGAGTATCTAGTACCAACTATATGGGGTGAACCAAGCGCACTTTCCCGGCCCTCTCATGTCCTCCTCGCTTTTCACCATGGGATCTGCATGTTTAGGTATCTTGGCCGTTGGATCTTTTTGTGAACCTCCCATGATCCTTCTACGTAGAATTAGAAGGAAATGAAGCATGTCCTATGTTAGTGATGGGAAGGGAGGAACCATCACCAACTGTGATGCGAGTGGAAGTGTGGACGGGATAAGAGGTGTGGAGGTTTCCAGGATGCGCGGCCATGTGCGCGGTAGCTCCAGTGTCCATGTACCAGTCGCCGCCGCCGGTGTAGGTGGACGGTGAGGGAGCAGAGTGCAGCGCCGCCAAGAGAGCCGGGTCCCACGGCGCCGGTGGGAGGGCGGGCTGCTGAGGCGGAGCCATCAGGGGCAGCGGCCCGTAGGGCGCCGCATAGAGCTGCGGTGCAGCGTAAAGCGCCTGGTGGGACGGAGGTCGCGTGCCGAAGTTACCCGGAGTAGGGGCGCGGGGAACCGGCATGGTGTAGGCATGCACAACACCGTTCCAGGGGTTCTGGCCGGCGTACCACGGAGCCGGCTGGTGCTGCTGCTGCTGAGGGCGGGCTGCTCCTCCCTGAGCGCCCGCGCCCTGCTGCTGCTTGCGACCTCCGCGGCAACCGCCGCGACGACCCCCATTGGCGGCTGGCTGGGGCGGCGACGGGAAGGGGGCGGCCGGTGCTGGCGGGAAGGGCGGCATCGGCAGGAGAGCCGGCGCGGGACGCGGCGGCGGTGGTGTCTGGCCGCCACGGGTGGCGGCGATGAGGGCGGTGTGTGTTGCACGGGTCCGGGCCATCCTCATCCGGCGCTCCTCCAGCTTAAGGTACGCCACCACCTTGGCGAAGGTAGGATCCGGGATGAGGGTGAGGTTGGAGGCGGCATTCCCGAAGTCCTCGTTGAGACCTGCGGTGAGGGTGCTGATGAGGAGCTCGTCGCCGACCGTCTCGCCGAGGTCGCGAAGCTCATCGGCAAGCTTTTTGAGGCGCATGCAGAAATCGTCGATGGACGAGTCAAGCTGCTGGCACCCATAAAACTCGCCGTGGAGGAGAACCTTGCGCTGCAGCTTGTTGTCGGTGAAGATACCATTGAGCTTGGTCCAGACGGCGCAGGCGTTGTCGTCATCAGCCACCACGGTGTGGAAGAGGTCGTCGGAGATGGTGAGGTAGAACCAGCGGATGATGGTAGCGTCGATGATCATCCACTCCTCGTCGTGAATCATGAGGCTCGAGTCCACGGTGCCGTCGACGTGGCCGTGGAGAAGGTACTCGCGAAACACCAGAGAGAAGTACCGCTTCCAAGCGGAGTAGGTGGTGGTAGACTGGTCGAGCTTCACCGGGACGCGCTCATGGATGTTGAGGTCGCGGATGAGGGTGACATCGGGACCGGCGAACGGATTGCTGCCGGAAGAGACAGAGGAACTCATGGTATGATGAAGGAGATGGAGGCGGCTCGGGGTAAGAGACGGTTAGGGTTTTAGTTTCCGCTGGGAAAAGCAGCGGCGGCGCTAGCAGTTGGGAGAGCAGCGGCGCACTGCGGGCTGCGGGCGAAACAAAAGCACGGTCGCTGGCTTAGGTAAGCTAGCGATGGAGCGGCGGCGCTGGCGTACGTAGCGATCGGGACGGCGGGCGTACGTAGCTGCTATCGGGCAGGCTATAGCTAGCTAACGGATCCTAGTACGGACGTAGCTACTAGCTAGCGTAGCAGGAAGATTTGCTAGCTATGGGGCGGTGGCTGTAGCGGGATTGCAGCGGCGGCGGGCGGCTGGAAAGCGCGGCGGCGGCAAGGAGTGGAAGATTAGGTTTAGGATCGGAAGATGAAAATTGATACCATGTGGAAAGGCTATGTAATCGCAATGCATTGATCGATGCACCAGGCACGTATATATGGGTACAAAAGGGGGCCACGACCTCAACTATACAGATGATTTAGGAGGTGGGTCCAAGACACAATATACACGTACACAATATACTCAACACTTGGGAAGTGTTAGGAAGACTTGTATACAAACAACCTACTGATACTTCTATCTCAAAAGAACAACGTACTGATATACTACCTTGATATATATATTCAAACCTGGATTGCTTCCTCTTCTAGTGATAAGCTGCCTGTTATATATTTTGGTTATATGCACCGTGTTTCTCATTGTTTGCATCACTAGTTTCGTACATTGAATTGAGTTACCTTGAGAGAATCTGATCCTTTCGTCTGATGAGGAGCAGCAATTGAGTTGCCGGTTTATATCTATCATTCTAGATTATGCCCTACATTTTTGCAAGGCGCTACTTCTTTTGGAAGGAATTTCTGCATTTGCTAGCACTAATTATGGCAGGAACATGCAATAGGGAAAACATGACCCAGCTGTTGCCTTAAATTCCGGCGGGAAAGTATGGATTTTATTGCTTCGTTGCATGATCTAAGTTAAATATCACTGACTTCTGTTAAAAAAATTAGGGATAAATCACTTCAACATGTGTGCCAAAACATTAATTTAGTTATAATATATAATTTTATTGCCATTTGTTTTATATGTTAATTATATTATTAATTAAAAAGAAAAATCTATGAGCAATGCACACAAACACGAAACTATCTTAATATTGTATAGTTGCTTCACTTTAGATACGACTTGGGAGATAACCAGAACATTCTGTCAGCCTGAATCCGCATATATGCTAATATCTACATCAATCATTCTCATGATATTTTTTTTTCTTGGGGTGTCTTGAGCATATGCCTAAGTTGTGACTCTTGCATGCCAAATTTAATAGCTATATTTAGAGCTAGTACATATATACATTAAGAAACTAAGAGTTTGAAAGGTATTATGTACGCGAATTCTGAATAAAAAATATATTTAGGTATGACTTGGTTGTCCTTTGGCGACCTCCAATTTTTGGTTGGGGTGTAAAATGTCAGCTCTATATAATTCCCTAGGGGATTGGGAAACAACATTTTTTCTCGGGTAGAGTGCATCCATATTGTCAGATAGTTGGACACATGGACTGACTACATAATGAACAATCTCGCTCACACAGAGGTCTATGTAGTGTCTGACCATTCACTCTAGCTAGGTGTGCCTGAGTTCCTCCCTGCTCTCGACGTTGCTCCTTGCTTGTGTGACATATTGGACACCGTCCTGTGGATTCCACCGAGTTGGAGGGCAGTGCTACACACTCTAGGATTTGGAGGCGTCAGGAACTCTTAGGGATGTCGAACTTGGGCCACTATGCAGTCCGGGCCCATTGGCAACGCGTCTTCATCTGGTTGTCCAAACAACTCATTACAATTACCTTGACACAAGGGGAAAATAAGATGGAATGTGCTCCGTAAGGGAGGGATGGCATGTTGCATGCACCAGATGGCAATGAGCTGGGCCGTGGGTCCCGACGCGCATTGCAACCCAGGTAGGTACAAGAGTGGGATTGGGGCAACCCACGATGAACAGTTGCAGGCTGTGGTGATATAGAGTCATAGGTCATTGACGGTTTTTAAAGTATGCACGACAACACACCACATTAGTGCCAAGTGCATGTCCAGATAGCATACTTCTAGGCAATATTCAATTTTTTTTTGTTAATGTTTGTGCCTACATTTGAGTCAAAGCGACCAAATACTTAAGAAAAGCTGTGAATTATAGCGGCACAAGAATGCACCTTTAATTAAAAACATTCAACTTGTGATGGAGTTTGAACTCACCAGTGTTGGTGCATCATATTTTTTTTAGTTTGAACTCGTCAGTGTTGGTGCATCTTATCCTCACCAAAATATACACTTTGAGAATCCCCTCCTCCACCCTCCATCGCTCCCCCCACCCACCCCCACCCCCACCCCCCTTTACAGATACTAGCAAAAATGCCCGTGCGTTGCAACGGGACAAAAATAAAAACAATATTCCTAAAAGAGCCAGAAGAATTTTATCCACATTTCCCCTTGAATCTGTAACATTGTCCTATTTAACTAATAGATATCCTGACTAAAGTTAAAAAATGGTCTTAAAAGTGTCATCTTTTTATCAGGTTAAATAAATGGCATCTAAATATACTCAAGTTGGAATTTGTTTTAAATATTGTATTTTAGCAAACACAGTGGTGTAACTGGAATTTAATTTAGATGTTGCATTCATAAGCCCTGTGTTTTCTCTTACTTTTTCGATAAAGAAAAAAAGGTAAAAAAATCAACTACAGTACCATAGGTACTGATCATAACATATTCCAAAAAGTTAAATAATTAACAATTGCCACACCATGTCGGTGTAGCACCAAGCTAATTTGTGCAGCCATTTTCACAGAACTAACCAACGTACTGCACGAACCGACCTCAAGCCGACTGACGGTTCGCTCGACGGGCTGGGCTTGAGCCGACGGACAAAAACGTGGGGAAGAAACACTCTAAATGAAAACTGTAATTGCTACCAATGTTCCAAAATTAAAGGCATTGCATACATATAAATGTTTTGAAATTTAGGCATAATATGATAAGCATTGTGCCCCAACTCTTTTGTAATTCATGTGCAAGAGCTGAAGAATAATCTGCAAGCTCCCTAATTCTGATATATGGACATTCGATCATGTGTTACCATTTGTAACTCATGCCCTTTTATGCCATCAACATGAAAAACACCACTGTACACCTACCACGCTGCATGATCAGTATTGTGCATCCGTACCATTGTGCATATATATATGAGTAGTTTCTCAAACTGACCTGAAGGTGTGACGATCAATGCTCGTTGGTGACTGCATAGCTGCCGTAATTTCTTTTTTGAAACTGTAAAGGACTAAGCTCAGTGAGAACACTGCTTGCAAGCGCCCCAGCCAAATGACTTTTGGCACATCACATGGATTTGCTACATTGGCAGTGAGTTTGCGACCTTATTACAGGTTCTAGATAATCCTGAAACAAAAAAAATCAGGTGGATACGTGCCTTAGCTTGCTCACTGCTTTTCAGCACAAGGGCCAATACGTGTAAATCTTTACATGCTTCACCAGCAGGCGTCTTGGACATGGTACAGTTTACGAGTATTTTGGAAGAACCTGCTTATCCTCGTGTGATCTGTATCTTGTCTTGAAGTTTGGGAGCTCCTCCCTGCAGGTATTTTTTACTCATGGGAAATTTTTGTTATCCTCATGGAGCACACATAGCACCGTCCCCGATCTGTCCACCACGTCGTTCATGCATGCCGACAGGTTGATGTACTGCTGCTGGTCCTCCTCCCTGTCCTGGCTCGGCTTCCACCACCTCATGCGGCACACTACGCAGGTCGCTGCCCAGCTCGCCGCGCGAAACACTCGGCGAGTTCCGGCACGTGCCACACGTCAGCAGCGGCGCTTGCCCATGGTCGCCGAGTCGCCTGCCCCATGGCCGCCGAGTCGCATTGTGCCTCTACCATATGCGCCATCTTCTCGAGGCACAACGTGCAGGGGCGCCGTCGAGGCGGCCCGACAACGACTCGCTGGACTCCTGCCGGCGAGCACCTCCGGATACATGGGCGTGGGCGCATGGCGACGCAACCTAGCACAGGCACAACGACTGCCTCCACACGTAGGCCTCGTCGTGGGACAGGCCGAGGTCGCGGAGCAGCACGAAGACGATGCGCTTGCATGGCGCGCCGGGTCGGGGCTCGTGCACATCGTGGGATGACTAATGACTGGGAGCATATTGTGGCAGCGGTGGCGGTCCAAGAGGAGGTTGCGAGGGCAGAGATATCATCCAGGCTGACATGCCGGTACAGCGAATGACGCAGCCACGCTGGCAAGCTTGACCCATCTGCTAGGGATTGAGCCGACGGCGCACGCAGGGGCGGAACGGTGCGACATCGATGTTGGAGACCGGGGCGGAATTGCATCAATGGAAGACAGCGGCAGATCGCTGGCGTCCCCAGAATCGAGGGCGCAGGCGGCAGCGATCTTTGAGGAGAGCGAGAAAGGCATTGGGCACACTAGGAAACATGCCCGTGCGTTGCAACGGGAGAAAATAATAATTGCTCATACACACCAAGCAACATCAGCATATCCCTTAAAAAAAATCATGATGCACACGACAAAGAATAATATAACTGGTGTTGCACAAAAACATATAGGTGGGATAATTTTTGAAGTATACTCAAGGTGTTTCCAATTTATTAGACAACATAAATATGTACCTAATTGTAGTCATCTCTTTACGCCTTTGTTATCGGTCCTCCTCGGTCATGCCAAGCAAATTTTGCATTAGGATGAAAATAGCAAAGTACATTTTAGTACCGAATCATAGCATATGTATAAGAGCGCTATCTTTGTCTTGCTGATATATGTGTTTGCAACTGTAATTCAAGTCAAGACTTAATTTGGTTGCAAACTATTAGACGGCTCCACTGCAAACAATCAATTTGTAAGGACATGCATACGAAATGTTCAGGGTTGCATATCAACAGCGATATTTTTTTAAAGAATATGAACACAATTTCAAACAATATGGTAATCAACCTCATGCCACCGATTTACATCAAACTCGTATCAGTTGTTTAGTGTACATCATCATATAGGGGTTGGTTATTGTGCACTGTATGAAAATAGAGAGGATGATTTATGTATCTGTTGTTATCTTTAGCATATGGTAGCTGGTAGGAATCAACATCCCCTATGGTGTAAATAATAGGTTTTGTGAGAGCATCAAACTATGATGCATACTAAACACAATTTTAGAAATGATTAACATGCAAGGTAATATCATTTTTGAAATCTACACATTTTTTTAAGAAATTTTCATATATAACGCGTTAGATTTGGAGGTACGGTTTGAAAGGTACGAATATATTAGAAATGCTTGAATCTCAAAAAAAAGTTAAACAAAGAGAGAAGACGGGTGGAACAAGATTCGAACTTGGATCTCGTAGTTCAAAGATTTATGCTCCAACCAGTCAGTCATGTATGTATAATCATATTGTGTGAGGGGATGACTTCTTATTAATGAGTGGGGTAGCCAAAGAAAAGGAAAAAAAAAGAAGGAAAAAAGGGCCGTGGTAGAGGGTGCCGATGCCTCCAGCCAGCAAGATATGTATGTCAGATGTTATTACAGGAGGGTGTTGCTTCTTATCAACCAAAGCCGATGCGGATGCAGCCCAACTTATGGGTGGCATAGTGGATAATTTTTTCCAACTTATGGGTGGCATAGTGGGTAATTTTTTCCAACTTATGGGTGGCATAGTGGGTAATTTGTGGCAACCAACGGGAGAAAAACAATATCATAGGACATAGTGCAATAAACATGACCCAATAATATGTGCATGCCCTAATATTTGAACATAGGTACCCATATGTATCGTTCACTTCAAAAAAAATAACGTGTTATGGCACTGCTAATAGAACGTTATAGCATTCTGATTAATGTCTTGCTAATAGCACGCTATTGTTATTTATCCTCCTTGTCTCGTCGACCAGTGATATACACTTGCAAATATAACAAATGTACCTCACTACATATACGGTGAATTAAGGAACTTCTGCAATTAACATGAGCAGATGAACAATATATGCTCACCTCAAGGAACAAAGTCAGGTCCATTTAGATGCTACCTCCAGGTTAATATGCCATAGCGCGCACCTTGTGAAAGGAAAATTGCGTTAAACCGTGAGCCACAAACAGTTTAGTTTATTGACATAATTAAAGTAATTAATTATTTTATTTGTTTCAGAACCTATGCAAGGTAGTCAACCGTTCCAGACCTCTCTTCCCTATAAATAATTCAAAATAGATAGAATTTTTGGACAAAAAGTCTAGTTTATTGACATAATTAGAGTAAATTAACTATTTACTTGATACAGAACCTATGCAAGGTAGCCATCCGTCGCAAACCATTCCTATAAATAATCCGAAGAAGACAAATTACCAAGTTTTGGGCAAGCAAATTACCGTTGAAACGGTGCCGTTATAAATAATTCTCAAGAGGTTGCTTGTTCATTTTTTATGAAATGCAACACGCACCGCTTTTCATTCGTTAAGATGGAAACAGACAGATTACAGGGTATATACGCCATTGTAAAGTGATCAAAACAGAAGAGAAAATGCAAACACTATTAGTTACAAGCTAGAAGGTTCACTGCACACCATAAGACGACTACCCCATCCATTTCACTCATTTCATTCCCTGCATGAAGGAAGGCTCAGAGCTCTTCCGAGATTAAGGTGAATCATTAACCCACATGCCACTGCTATCTAAAATAAAGATCAATGGAATCAATGTTTTGTTGGGCTTGGCACTAATTTTAAAAATTATTAACGAGCATGATAATAGCATATTTGGAATGTACACATTTTTCTGATGAATTTTCATATATGACATGTTAGATTTGGAGATAGAATTTAGAAGGTATGAATATTTTTATAAGTATTTGATCTTTTAAAAAAGAAAAGAAAAATGGTTGTAAGGGGGTTCGAACCCACGATCTCCAGCATGGTAGGCAAAGGCTGCAACCACTGGGCTGCACGCATTGATGTTTTAAAGCATGGAATTCGGCCCTATTGACCTCAGCTGATTGCGGTAAAATCTTTACCTAAGAAACGAAACGTTTTTTTCTACTTACCGGTGGCATGACGGGTAATTATTCACAACTTTGAGGGTAATTTAAATGACGGACGGGCTGAAACCCAATTTGCTTTATTATTAGGTAAAGATACGTGCGTTATATGGCCGATCGAGATTTCCTTTTGAGATGTCCGCCACCACCTCCACGTCCATGGGATTCAATCAATATTTATATGGGAGAAATTATAGGAGGCGAGTGATGGAGAGTTGGAGTCCAACTGAGAGACCCGTGAGACATACCGGAAAGACCAATATAGGTGGAAAAAAACTGATATAACATAGTACCACCTCGGATGAATAGTACCATCTCGTATGCAGAAAATAATATAGGTGAAAAAAAAACTGAAAACGTAAATTCACGTGAAGAAGCGTATTGTGACGGTGAATCCGACAAACTCGTTTCATGCTTTATTATTAGTTTAAAGATTTAAAGATTAAAGATTAAAGATTAAAGGAAAATTGCCCGTGCAACGCACCGGGAGATAGGCTTAACATATGTTATGTGACCCACAAGAGCATCTTCACTGCCTAACAAGGATATAAGCCCCCATCCCGAAGAAAACATTGAATGTAAGAATGTCATAATAAAAAATTACTCAGAAAATTATAAAAACAAGCCAGCCGAGCAGCAATCGAAACAAATCAAAACTCATGAGAGGAATATAACAGCAGTAGTTTTCAGCGAGTGAAACATGCTTCTAACCATCAGGATTTGATTAGTTGCTACCAACTGGTGGCACAATGAGTATTCTTTTCCAAATGCAGTAAGTCCTGGGGCTACTTGTGGACAAATTAATCAAGGATCTCTTCATTCAAGCATCTCATATATCATAATACTCTTACATGAGACAAAGAACTGGATATCATCGTGGATGCGGTCACTGCTTAGGCATACTGTCGAACACCAGAAGTGCAAACAAGTCATGGGGCTTTCAACAGATATTTTTAAGGAAGAAGTAGAGCATTGTGCAGAGTACTGCACTCGGATTAGCATAGAGACGCAGGAGTGGCGTACTTACATGCCAGACGTCGTCCTAAGCCTCACCTAAGCCGCCTCACCACTCTCTCCTCGCTGCAGATTGACATAGTCAAGAATCAAATCGAATTGGATAAAACAACTTCTACATATTGTACAAGGACGTACCTCAAGTGGGCATGGCTAGGAGGACGGCGTTCCGGTTAAGTCCATGGTCGAGCGAGATTAGAAGGGCTCGATGGCAGGAGGTTGCAGGTTGAGGAGGCTTCAGGTGGCGCCGGAGAAGATTGGGACGGATGGGGAGGGGAAGGAACAGGGCGGTGGATGGCAGAGAGGCCGCGCGCGGCAGCGGCGGTGGATGGACGGAGAGGCAGCGCGCAGAGGCGGCGGCGGCTTACCCGTACGCATCGAAGGCGAGCCCTCGTGCTCGTGTGTGCCTATGTTTTTCTGTTCGCTCGTAAGGCCCAAGCCGATCCACGAAACGTTTTCTCTACAGACTTAAAATAGGTCTGTGCGTTCAGTATGTAATTCATTAGAGACTTTTTTGCAAGAGTGTAGGCGCAACGATGCGTGGCGTGGACAGAGACCAAGTCGGAAAAGAAACGTTTTTTCCTTGTATATATATAATCCTGCCCGGAAACAATCCTTGTATAAGCGAAAATTTTGTCCATACAAATTGTAAAAGCGTATTACGACTGGGTGAAAGCGTATTGTGACGGTGAACCCGACGGATTCAATCCGTGCTTTATTATTAGGTATAGATATACATTGAATAAAAATGTTCGAGCGAGATATCCGTTTAAATAGATCAGACATGCTGATCCTTCCTCTTTGCCTTGGCTAGAATCCACGCTGCCTTGGCTAGCTAAGTACCACTCATTTCTTGGAGACAGTGCCCAGATAGTTACCATGTGCGTAAGCATGGGAGTCACCGAGCCTTACATGTCTATTTAACTGAGCCTATCTCCGAGACAGTGCCCAAATCGTTATGCCTTTCGTGCCGGTCGGAACTTACACGATAAGGAAATTCACTAACTTAGTGCCGTTATAGTTACGACCGCTGTTCACCGGGGCTTTGGTCGCCGGTTTCCCTGTAATCAGTTCACCAACTTCCATGACGTTCCGGCACTAGGCAGGCGTCAGCCCCCATAAATGGTATTACGGCACTGCGGAGACCTGTGTTTTTGGTAAACAGTCGCCCGAGTCTGGTCATTGCGGCCACCTTTTGTGAGAGGGCACCCCTTCTCCCGAAGATACAAGGCTATTTTCTCAAGTTCCTTAGAGAGAGTTGTCTCATGCCCCTAGGTATTTTCTACCCACCCACTTGTGTCAGTTTCGGGTACAGGTACCCTTTTATTGAAGGTTGCTAGAGCTTTTCCTGGGAGTATGGCATCGGTTACATACTTTAGCGCTAGTGCCATGTGCGTAAGCATGGGAGTCCAAGCTACAGACGCGGTTGTTACCTGCTAGAAATACCGTCCTCAATCTATTGGTCTTTCCCAACTATTCAATTACAAACAGGGAAAACGAGAAAGAAACAAAAAACCCAAAGAAAACACACACACACACAGAAAACTGGTTCATGGAAGGTTCTAGACAACTTCCCAAAACTAGTGGTGTGGAAACATGAATGGGTCCCCAGTATAGCATGCTCTTTCGCTGGGGTGGGGGGTGGGGGTACGTGTTTGCTGGGTTCCTCGCCCTACCCGTGGTATAGGATCCAACGATGTCTTCTGTCTATAATAAATGTGCTAGCATCTCTGCATCTTTTCTTTTAGAAAAAGGAGGATTACTTCCGGCCTCCGCATCTGAGCGATACATGTAGTCATTTTATTAATTATTCACAAATACTTAACAAATTAGTACATCAGATAGTCTGAAGCCGCCATTTTAACAACATATGTCCCTACTCATATTTACTTGATAAAGGGGTATCGATAGTCCGAGCCTAATACCAGTATCTCTGCATCTAGGGGATCTGAAGCCAGTAAGTTCTCATAAACACCACAAACATGTTCCATCAGTTAGCCCATAAATCCATAATTAAGCACAAGCTGAACGTGTCGCCTATATGGAGCTCCCAATTGTAAGATACGGGCATGAAGATCAATCCGGACAAGACCAGCGGGTGCCTTCTTCCCACCTCGTCTCTTTTTTTTTAACGAAGGCTCGCGACGAGCCCGGCTTTGAATTAGCAAAGCCATCAACCGGCCAGGATTACATCTTAACATAACAACCACACAACGCACCAAGGAAAAGAAAAAAAAAAGTGGCAAGATACAACGATGCTAGGGAGCAGCTCACAGACCTAGCATACAACAAGCTAAAGAAGATCGACAATGAGAACCTAGCTTGAGGATGACAAGGCTCTCTTGTACACACAAAGTCTAGGAATAGGAGAATGCCGGCGCAGAAGAGGAAGGCAGGCGCCGCCGAGCAGGCCAGCCGTTGCCAAAACACCATGACCCCAGTGAAATACACTACCATCCAGATCCATCGTCGAAGAAGGCCCCTGCCTCCTCTCCTGGCTCGAAAGGCGCCGAACCGTTGACAAATGGACATGTTCACCCTAGAACCTGGATGGACTGCATCGATGGAGACCATAGGAGCGGAACCAGGCAGTCCCGTCTTGTCGCCAACTTCTCACCTGGAGCATAACATCGCCAAAACAAGAGACCCAGGCACACAAAAGACAAGCCGCTAGGATGAACCAAAGAGCAACAGCCAGGACCAAGATCAAAATTGTAAGCTTTGGCTCTTTGGCTCGCTGAAGTGACACCAATGGAAGGGATCCCTATCCCCTCCTGTCCAGGAACCACAGGCACCGGACACGGGTACTACAGGAGCACGAAGAGCACCCAACCGGCATGGTCCCTCACCAGGGAGGTCACCGCCACCACTGGAGAAACACTGTCGCCGCCGACACCCATCACACACATCTCAGCGAAGTCCAACAACCATCCTTGTTCCCTAAGTGGCGCCTTCATGAAGGGTACGGTGCCAAGGGCGTCGCCGCCGCTCAACAAAGTTGGGGTTTTCACCCGGGGTGCCAAGGGGAAGGGGACGGGGGCAATATTCCTGAGGGCGCCTCCAGGAAGGTGAGTGGCGCCCGCGGGCGTCACCGTCGTCGAAGCCGGCAGAGCGGCTTGGGATTTCTCCCGGTCAAATGTTCTCGTCACCGGCACCCACCCAGCGAAGGCATGGCGTCCGCGACGAAGCAAGCGAGAGCTAGGGGTGAGGCACCGCCGAATCAGCAGCGGAAGGGTGAAGGTGACAAAATCTAGCAACGACAGCGCAGAGGCCGCCGCCACGCCCTGGCTCGCATCCTCCACAGAGCTTGCCGCCCGCACGGCCGAGATCTGCAGCCCGCGCCGACGCCACCATGCGCCGAGGACCGGCGGCGCCCAACCAGCCAGGGCCACCGCCCTGGATCCCGAGGCTCCCCGCGAGCAAGACAGGGCAGCAGCGAGAGGCCCCGCCGCCACCTTCATCAGCAGCGCCCCGGGCTTGGCCGGCGGCTGCTTCAGGGGGCGGCGAGGGGAGGGAGAGAGGGGGTAGGGGGCCGGCGGCGGGGCTGGGGTTTCAGCCCCCGAGCCGCCCGAGAGGGGCGACACGAGGGGAGGGGAGGGGGAATCTGTACTAGTAGTGGTAGCACCCCCCCCCCCCCCCCCCCCCCCC
>LR738713.1:676550229-676581756 GCA_902687465.1 Secale cereale
TTGTGTACATGTTCTACCAAGAAATTTTCTAAGTAACATATTGAGTTCAATTGCTATTTATTATAACCTTTGATAGAAGGATCCACTCATTTTTATGTGTATATATTTGTGCTAAAAATGCATTATATTTTACTGCGTCCCGAGGGACGGATCTTCACATTGCCTGAATTGCTCATGATGGTGCTCAACTGTGTTTTCCTATTATTCATAGTTGTGTAGTGCTACTGTATACACACACTCTCCAAACTTCTTTGAAGGAAATATGCCTGAATTGCTTGATATCAGTTTACTAAACTCACCTTCATGATAGTTCCTTTTTAGTCACTGTAGATATCTACTGTTGAAAAAAATACATGTTAGATTTAGATGTCATATGTATCTTTTAATAAATCTTTAATGAGTTGAGATATCTTCTTTAGGAATATCATTTTTTCTTCTCTTTCTGGGCCCGCGTTACACAAATTTTCTTGGAGCAGTGAGGAACTTCAACCATTCTTGGTGAACGAACTCTGAAGATTATCTGACAGATGTATTAGTCATCATGGACTTTTATCATCCTTGAAACTTGTAGGTAGACTGCTATCTGATTGGCACTAGACTCCTGTATAAACGCTCCGCTTTCAATGTTTTGTACTATCTTGCTGCCATGTGCGCTACTGAGGTGTCGGTCTCTTTCGATATGAATGACATGCGCTAATTATTATGAACGGCTTTTGATCTATGGAATGAATTCCTTTGTATGTAAATGACCTGATCTGAGCCTGATATATTAAATGTTGCTTTTGGTCTATTCCTTTGTGCCGAGATTGATGCGCCTCAATTGTATTGGGTGATATTTACTTTGATTGGAAAATTCATGGTGCATTGCATTGGGTGTTGAACCGTGCATTGATTGCATACTATATTGATTTGGATTTTACATCTGGACCAGGCATTGAGTGTGCTCCCTATCTCTCTCCTATCTCAATTGAATGATTCTTCTACACTTTATTCTTATCATGTAATGCCTGGTCCAGATGTAAAATCCAAATCAATATAGTATGCTCAATGAACCTCCTCAGGAGCGTCTCTATAATTGCCACGCCTCTATACCTTCTTATTCAGTGAAGTGGCAAACCTTTTGCCTTTACAAAACATAGGTTCGTGTGGGTAGTGTGTACTCTGTACTGCAAACTCGATACACGGAAAGAGATAGCTTACGAGCATGCGCATGAACAATAGTTCCTGTGTTGCAAGCTTTTTAGTTTTTCACGGTGTACTTGTGTAGTGCCAAGGGTGTAGTAGGAATGGAAGGTGGCAGAAATTCAGATGGGCAGAGCAACAAACTAATCCACACGAAATTATCATATGCATCGGTGCAAATCTCTGCCAGAGCAATGTGCTGGGGAAGCGCAACAAAAGAGCGACCATGCATAATGTCATTGCCGCCGGATTCACTGGCATTGTCTTTGAACCCCGAATTAGATTGGTTGATCTGCATCGATATTCATGTTCGCTGTTGTTCAGCAGGCAATCGGTGGCCGGGTCGCCGACATTGGAACGAACAAGAAAAATGAAGTTGGTGGCTAACCTGGCCTATGTCTGTCACAATCAGCTGGTTCCTTGTGCTGAAGTTGTGTTGGGCTCAACAGAGACGACAACAAAAAGGTCGTGTCCAGTGTGACGTTCGTGATAGGCAGTGTCAGGCGAGTTTCCTCCCTGCATCGGCTCTTGTGCTATTCCGCGCGTAGACTCCATCGGCATCCCATTATGAGCAAGTCAGTCGTCTGCCCCTCCCTCGGGTAGTCGTAGGATCGGTGGGAGGTCAGAATGCATTTCACGTGCCCCCTAGTGTTTTTTTACCAAAACCTCCCCACCATCTATTTGTAATCAGATGTTCCAGTGTG
Source organism: Secale cereale (assembly GCA_902687465.1). Lineage (NCBI taxonomy): Eukaryota > Viridiplantae > Streptophyta > Magnoliopsida > Poales > Poaceae > Secale > Secale cereale. The sequence continues at coordinate 676,552,116 of LR738713.1, forward strand.
TCAAATGCAACTAATCAGGCTAATAAGATATATGATCTTTGAAATACAAAAACGAGTTGTTCCATTTACAGATATTTTCGAGGGTGCACAATTACTGTCATTTTAGATGGTCATATTCCAAATTGTGTGCGTGACACAATTGCAGCAAAAACAAAAGAGTATACAATTATAATTATAGTTCGTGTCGGATTCAAGACTGGTTTTTTAATTCACAAATCAAGTATGTATACCCCATTTGGAATTTCATTGGTAGGAATTGAAGGACCACGAACCCTAATTGCGAACACAACCAAATACCGCATCTGGTAATAATTGGATGGACTACAAGCAATGCATGTTTCTAGTATCAGATTCCGCGAGCATTCTTCCCCTCACCGTCTTATAGCATTTTGAATAGCTATTAAATAATAGGTTATATTTTGGCATTCACAAATTTAACCAATATATAATTCTATAATAAATATTGTGCTCTAGCTAGTGGTTTTAAAAGATAGTACCTCCATATGGGTTTATTAGCCCCTATTTCATTTTGGGTCAAAGTTGGACCACATATTTGACCAGTACAATGTTAGTGCACGTCACCAAAAATTATATTGTTAAATACATTTGAATGTAGTTTTTTATTATATTAGTTTTTATAGAATTTATATTTTATTAGTTAATGTTATGGTCAAAATATGACCCCAACTACGAGGGGGTTTAGCTAGTAAACACGCAGGGTTGTTTGGATAGAGAGAATGTAGAGAACCAGATTTGCATAAACGCAATTTCAGTTATAACAGCCTAAAAACACGTTTGGATCACCTAACTAAACCATGGATAAGTACTACCCAGTTTTCTACAAGCCCAAAAACCGAGCTTTTAGAAAAACGAGTAATAGTCGTTTTTCTAAAAACCAGTTGTGTATATACTCGAGTCCTGTCGTCCACGTACGACCTATTTGGATCGATCGACCAGCAGGTTCCACACGTCATATCATCAAACATGCTAGTGGCCACGCTGGTACCGCGGCTCCAACCCCGGCACCGTCGTACATGCTAATGGCAGCGCGGTTCCAACGCCGACACCGTGACAACGGTAACATTGAGCTTGTTGGCATCGATGAGGCGACGCTGGACAACAACAAACTACTGCGATAGTTGGTTCGCCATGCCCGTGCTTGGCATCACCATGCCCAGCTTGGCCACGACCAGCAGCACCTCCGCCCTGCCGTGCACTGGTGGTGCTTCCCCCTGCCGCTGCTGCTTCCCCCTGCTGCGTGCGTGTTGTGTCCAGCCCTCGCAGGCTTTCCAGCAGGCCAGCACCATGGCCTATGGTCCCGTGCTCATTCTTGTAGCCAGCATCGACATGGAAGCCATTGTTGTGCTCCAACCACGGTCCAATGTACTCGTGTATGCATACTACAATCTCGTCCTCACAAGGTAACACCTAGAGCCAGCTGGCCGGAGACCGTGCATGCGCATGACACAACATGCATAGAAAGGGGATGCGAGAAACATGGACGAGACGATTAGCAGAGAGTTATGGCCTGTGGGAGGAGCGGAAGGCCTATAAACGTATTTTATATCCTTTTCCATCCAAACAAGGTATTGTACAGATTAATCTTAACAGAAAAACTAACAAAAACTGGTTTTCCTAAAAATCCTCTAAAAACCAGTTTTCTAAGATCTCACATCTAGTACTTCATATCCAAACAACCACGTAGGTAGTATAATCTTAGTATCTGCACAAGCATGGGAGTCTACTGATTTGGGTATCTTACTTGAATTTAGTAGACTCCTGCTTCCACTATCGTTCAAGGCAAAACTTTAACTACCATGTGAGGTCATTCGTGTCCGACATGACAGTCGTTCAGCACATCATGGTGGAAACAACCGCCAGGCATCTTCGTCGATGTCCTTTTGATATTATTATTTTTGCATTGAATAGATCAATATGTATTGTTGATGATGTAATAATCAGTTAACTTTAGCTTAGCAGACATGAAGTGTTTAATTCGACACGATGGAAACCAAACCTTCGCCACACTGCCTTCCTAGGTGCTGAGTTGGACAAATGATACATAAGTGGATAAACAGAACATGGCCGACAAAGACACATGATTGAGAAAAAATATCCGAACATTTAATAGTATGCCTTTGCTTCTGGGAATTTATTTACTCTCTCTTCTCATTTCCAGTTTATGTTTTTAAACACAATACTAAAATAGGGTGCTGGTATTAGTGGATAAGGTCTACTCAATTGATTTGGATGGACAGTTCGTATTAATCTGTCCTTATGTAAAAAAGAAAACAGTCATGGATATTTATAAGCTATTATTTGGTCTTCTCTTCTAGCATTCGCAAACTATTTTTACTTTGTGCGATGAACCCACGGGCCATTGAATCAGTAGTACGTTCCGAACTACCGGACATCCGTTTAGGGTCTACTCAATTGATTCATCGTAATAGTTTTGCAGAACAACCATTGAATAGGCAAATGTGAAGAGCTAACCCTCCATTTAAAGCGAGCATGCAGCAAGAACACGTACGTATACTCTCCTCCTTTGCCTCTGTCCGGTCTCCGGTACACACTTCTTTTTCTCCTTTTTTTTATTGAAGGAACTTCCTTTTCTCGGTTAATTTGCATGTTCAAACTAGCTTTAGCAACTCTCTCGTTTTGGAGACATGCATACAAAAGGATTGAGAGGTATCATGAAGTCATACAAAAGGATTTCTATGCACAATTGCTCTGTTAGCATTTGGTCGGCGGGTGACAGGAGAGGGCGCCTCGATCCGGTGACAACTGACAGGGACTAGTCTGCAATGTTGCCGGAGCAGTTCCCAGCACGATGTTATCTGATCACTACCGCTCTCAAGACCAACCGGACAAAGAAACCAACAAGGATGACTTTGAAACCTTTTGCACAACGCACCTCATCTACAGGCTGCATGTTGACTCCGTCATGTGGCTAGGATACGTCTCCTATTGAGAAACTCCAGTTGACTACAATCGGTTATGTGAGCACGATCAAGAAGAGCTGTATCATATAAACTTTGGTCACAAATTGAAAGACCACATTTACAAGACCTATGAGCCCAAACTGCCTGCGCCATTGGACATGTTAATAAGCAAAATGATTCCAAAGTTTAGCATAGCAACCTCAATAGTTGCCATTTAGCAAATTTTCATCTAGATTGTCCAATTTAGCATAAATTTTATTGGTTTTTAACACCTTTTAAATTTTCAATGGCGATCTAACAGGTGTGTCCCGCCGTCAGGCCAACTCTAACGCACGACCTAAACGGACGTCCGGTACATCGGTTTGGGGTAGGAAAACGGACATAACCGTCCGTTTGCGGTCATGCACCAAGCGGTGTGCCCGACCGGCATGGCAACCTCAAAACGTACGCGTGTTTTGGACTTGCACTTGTGCCTAGAAAAACCCAAATAAACTTGCAAATAATTTGAAAAACATAAATATAGACATTAAAAGGCGACACGGCCGCAATACACAGGTTCAGCATACTTCATAATTAAACTAAACTCAATATAAGACTTAAAAAGCTAGATAAAAATGGCCGCCGCCATCGCCGGCGAGGCCACCGTCATCTCCAGGAGCCTCCCTTCTACGCGTTATGGTCGTTGGTGAGGCGACGTAGGAAGGTGGCTTCCAAAGGTGGGCAGGCGGCCCCTGGTAGACCGGATGCGCCACCGGCGCCTGCACCACCTCCTCCCACGGCTCCTGCCCTGTTGACCGCGGTGGCGTGGCTGCCCATGGCCCGACACCCACTGCGTCGGCCATCTCCTGCGTCGTACACTCCCATCTCCACCGTTGGCCCACTAGGCGAGGGTTCCACGCGGCGACGGACGGCTCCTACAGGACCTCCTTCTGCACCTCCTGCTTGACGGCAAGGTCCAGCTCCGGAAAGGCCACGTCGCCGGCCGTAGAGAGGGCTAGCATGGTTTCCATGCCGTCCCGTTGCCGCTCGTAGTGCGTGATAATGGAGTCCTCCAGGACACGTTTTATGAGCCGGGCCTCCTCCTCCTCGGCCATGGGCGGCGGCGGTGGCGGGGACAGGGACGGAGAAGGAGACAGCGTCGGCGAGATGCCACGCACACGCCTACGGCCCCACGTTTGCGAAGGGCTGCTAGTACGAGGAGAACGCGGGAGGCGCGGGCTCGGAGGACGACCCGTAAAAAAAGATTGCCATCGCAGGTCGTGCTCGTCGCAGAGTCACGTATCACACATCGGCGAATCTAAGGACCTGGGTCGTCTAGCTGATTCGGTGGCAGGTCGGAGCGGGGTTTGTTGAACTCCAGGCGGCGGTTGTGTGCGCTCACGGGAACCGGAGAGATGGGCACGTGGTCGGCGGAGAGATGCCAGTTGTTTGGCAAGTGGACATCCCCCAATAGCACTGGCAGACGTCAATGTGGATGGCCGGCCGGTCCCTATGCCCGGCCGCTGATGGTGCGATCGAGAAAGCGGGCGGAGCAGGTTGTGCGGGCAGCGTGGATCTGTTGGAGCGGCGGCGGACAGAGGAGGAGCCGACGTCGTGGTTGTGCTTCCCGTTGCTGATCCATTGCCAGCCCATGGCGCCGGCGGGGAGATGGGCGAGTGGTGGTGCGGCGGCATTGGCTAGGGTTCACTCTTGTCGGGGCTCGAGGAGGCATGCCGCCAGGTAGTGGAAGCTGTGGACTGGCCGCTCCACGGCTTCCAATTTAACAAGGACGACGACCGCAGGATGAGTGGCTCACAACCGGGGCCCGCCACGCGTGCACATTTAATTTGGGTAGTGGAGGTAATTGGACCGCCTCCACGCGTCCCCTAGGCGGACGACCCGCAAGCGCATGCCCATCCGTTCGGCGTCCGTGTGGACGCAAATCAAGCGCATGTTTGCGCCGAAACTGGGGCGAACCGTATGCCAAACGGACAAATTTTATGGATGGGGACGCGCATTGGACAGCCTATTTCCTCAGTTTTGGCCCAAGCGGACCACCGTATTAGGAATAAGCCATGCGTATATGTGTAGTGTGTAGTTGCATGTGTATGTGGCGTGGTGGTCAGCCTCATGAGCTAGCTAGCTAGGTGGTCGCGGGCTGTTGCGAGGAGCCGAGGTGAGCGCGTCGTGGGCTGCATACGGAGTCCAGCCGCCCCGGGCGCGTAGGAGTGCGCTGCTGGTGCAGGCGTTGCATGCAGATCGTGGACGCGAGGTGAGTGCGCGTGGGTTATAAACTCTCTGTACTGCTGCTGGTTTTTGGTGTGGCGAGCCGGTGTTAAGGAGAATACAAGTGAGAAAAGGGCCATACGTGCGGCCGGAAAATTCTGTGCTTCTTCTACCTTCGTCTACCTCCATCTAGATAGAGAGAGCTGCGCCAACACACCGCGGACCATTTAGGGGTCGAGTTGGCCTCAGCTACAAATTATGCTTCCATTTGCTGTGAATTGAGACCCCAGCTGGTATGCGCTACGGACGGTGAACTAGCCGTTTTTCTCGTTATGACAGGCCAGGCGGTCCTCAACCTCCGTATTGGGTAGATTGATTTTACATATTTCTTCCGCATCAAACTCATGAAACAATTCTTTCACAAGGTCAGCATTGCACTCATTGCCTTCATGTGTTAGAAGCTGGTTAACCAATCTCAGGCGTGACCATCTTTTGAAAGTGGCCACTTTAATCCACTCTTTTTGGGGATCCACAGATCCCTCTGAATTTGAATCCTCCTTCCACTGCCTACTCTCCATATTAGGCCTTTCTTTAGGAGCTCAAGACCATGTTCAATACCTTGCTATGCTTGAGAGGCATCCGTGGCAAAAGATGTATCGAGGAGCTCCCCATTTAGTACACTCGCACACAGTCTATCGGGCGTTGTAATACCCTCCATCCTGGTCTTGCTAGGAAAGCTTGATAAAAAATCTGCATATCACCAAAATCTATTCCTCCCGATCTTTTTGGTTTCACCGGTTGGTCCAAAGCCGTCCAGTGGACTTTCCTACAGCCTTCCTCTTCAGCCCACCAAAATTCTCGAATCAAGCGCTCATATTTCTCACAGAAGCCGGCTGAAAGTTTAAACACGCCCATTGTGAAAACTGGGAGGACATGCACAATGTCTTTAACATGATCTTCTTTTGCTGCAAAGGACATAAATCTTCCCGCCCAGTCATTACATCTCTTCATGAACCTATCCATGATAGGTTGGAAGTTGGTGTCTTTCATTCTGCCTTCCGGAGTTGGGAGGCCAAGATATTTACTCTCAAAGGTGAATGTGTCAATTGCTAAGATACTCTTAATTTCCTCTTGAACTTCTGTTGGGCAATGCTCAATGAATAAAACTGAACATTTGCTGCTGCTTAGGAGCTGTCCAGTACATCTCCGAAACATGGATAGTGCTTTCTTAACTGACAAAGCTTGTTCCCTTGAGGACATAAAGAAAACTAGACTATCATCCGCGAACAACATATTTGAAATCCCGGGGCTGTTCCGAGCTACCTTGACTGGCGTAATACTGCCTCCCAGTACCTCTTTCTTGAAAATATTTGCCAGCCCATCCCCCACAAAGAGGAATAAGTAAGGACTCAAGTGATCTCCTTGCCGGAGCCCTCTCGAAGGAATGAATGGTTCAAGTTCATCTCCATTCATCTTCACTAAAAATCGCACCAATGTTACACATTTCATGACCCAATGAGCACAATGACAGTGTTGTTGATCCCTTCCGACATGTTGCCATCCTAAAAAAAACTCAGAACCGCTTTTATAACATCCTTTTTATCGTACTCCATTTACGCTGGAAAATCCTAGATGGAAAACCGTCTATACCTGGAGCTTTTAGTGGTCCTATCTGAAACAAGGCATCACTTACTTCTTTCTCAGTAAAACCTTCTCTAAAAAATACCAGGGTCAAAAGGCACTGGCCCCATCGCTCCCGCTTTAAAAATGTATAGTCTCCTTTGTTATCCAGAACTTCCCTAGTGAAAATATGGCAGGAGGTCATCTTATCTTGTGATTTGAGTGCTAAAATGATTTGGTTATAACTTCAACCTATTGCCAACTTACCCTATATAGTAGAAAAAAAGGAGGAAACACTAGTGGTTAGTGTGCCGAAACAAAACTACGAACAAAATAGTATTGTTGTTGAAGTTTGATCCTCGCAAGGAATCATTAATTCAAGTAAAAAGTGAACAAACATTTCATGCTCAAATCAAGTTGAACTTCCAGTGATCACTTAAATTGCAAATACCACCGCTCTCCCTAGTGATCTCGTTGCAAAAAATGCTGATCGCTCATTCAGCCCGTTTGATGGTGGTAACGTGACAAAGTAGAGATGGTGCACTGCGAGGTGCTCGCCAGCATGGTGTCCGCCACTGCTTCTAAGACTCGTGTCTACAATTGATGAAGAAGGTGGCCCGGGCTCAATGTGTGTCCCCACCGGCAGCGATGTGGCTCCCCGGCGCCGTCATGGACGCGCCTGTTCTACAGAGGTGGGGTGAAGATGCCGGTTGGCCCTCTAACTGTTTTAGTGGTCCAAGCAAACATTGTTGATATTTGGTGGCACATCATTGCTTACATGCTGGCCGGATCTGTCATAATAGAGTAAAAAATTATCGAATTGTGTTTGCGAACATTAGGCGAAACACCCATTTCTGAATCTTTTGTGTAATTTTCTCTTTCCATAAATCCGTACGAAGCTTGATTAATACAAAGCCCATGCCGGGTTGCGGCAAAGTTTTATCTCATCAAGCTTTGTGTTATCTTTGTAATGAAAATCAGGTTATGTTCCTGCAAATAATGACCAATTTACCCTTATACAGTCAAAAGTACACAAGAATTTCATTTGGAATATTAAGCAAACAATGCCATCTTTGAAACTTAATGGGCACCAATAATCCGTTAAAGCGGAGATCTTTTTAGTTTAAATGCCCTGGCCGTGTTGATCAAGAGTAATGTCATTGGCTTCACCAAAGAAGACGCTAAATATTAATATAGGTTCACCAAGGACGGTTAGCTTTGAAAAGCAGTAAGATTGAGTCCCTGCCACGTGATGTGAGTCATGCTCCAGGTAAGGTTGCAGAGAGCTACATGATGCCTTTGTTGGCATAACGGCCGAACACCACGGCCTCGCTTGGAGTAGACATATTTTTCTCAATTTTACGCAGCTAGCATGATGAACAGACGTGTCTACATACAAAGGATTGGAAGGTAACTGGAAAATGTACAGGATAGGGTAGTGTGGTAGATTTACTGCGGTGTCCCAAGGAGGTCCTAAGATGTCTTACAGTGGCTGGCTAGGGACTAAAATCCCGATCTGAACTGAAGAACAACATGTCCATCAAGAATTTTGCTTTGTTGCCCCTATTGGCGCTCCTGCTACTTGGTCACGCCCCCCACCCCATCGTTCCTGAAAAGACACTCTTAAGGTCTTAGGCCTTAGTACACAGCTGTCACTACTAGAATTTAGTTTTGTGCCGAGTTACAAAACATTGCAGAGTTTTTTCTATTGGGCAGTCGGCAAAATTTATGTGTGCCCAGTTTGATTCAACGTTAGACTGAGCACTGATAAGTAATTCAGCAGACCTCACACTTTGCCTAGTTCCAACGAAAAACGACTCCGCAAACTAAATAAGCTCGACAGAATCTCAAATTCAATGAGTTCTCCACTCAAACATGGTAGGCCCTGCAGTATTGCAGGTGACGTCGGTATTTCTTTGTCGAGTTTCGGCTAATGGAGACGCTGTAAACATTTTCTCTTTTATATTTTCTAAAATGGAAATTCCAGGGGTCACCTCTTTGCTGAGTTTTGGCTAACAAAGACTCAGTAAACATGTTACCTTTCTCATTTTTTTAAATCGGAATGCCAGCGTCACGGCTTTGACGAGTTTCTGACAGAAGGAACTCGGAAAATATATGAATCTTCGTCTGCCCGATCGATGGCATATGTTCAGTGTTTTAGTCCCAGCTTGTCGCGCAAGGAGCAGACCATATTAAATAGCCACGTCGTTCAAAAGCAATAAGCTTCAGTTTTGAACTAAGCAAACCTATAGCTCATTGTTTATCAATTCAGCAACATGAACTCAATCACGGTTTTTGATTTTCTATATGGCATATTAGAAAAACTGTCAAATTTTGGCCAACTCTTATTTTACTTAAGTCTAAATTATTTGGGCATCCATGTTTAATTCGGTGCTAGTTCAATTCGACTTCATCGCAGTTTGCAACGGTGCATGCGTTTTATAACTGAATGACCATTTTTTGTAGTTTAGAATTGCGGCTCGTATTCGGATTAGAATATGTGTGCTTCTTTGGGCTATATGGAATTGTAGATATGATATGATCTTTAACAGACAAAACACTTTATCTTTCTTGCAGGTCATGTTCAGAGCTACCGCATGGATCCGTACGTGGTCCTTACTCACTCCAGTGGACTCCGAGGAGCCTTTGGTTACTGGATGCAACCAGTGGGAGATGGTAGCACGGGTTATATTCAACCGGTTCGGATGACGGTTACATAACAGGATAGGAGTCTAGGGAGCTTATCATTTACATTACCTTACCGGTTTCGATTTTGAGCATGTAATTTTCATTTCCTGTTTCGCTCCACTTGCGAGCTGTAATACTGTTATGACTTTGTGCTACTTTGAGACTTTTTTAATAAGATGGCTGAATGCATCATTATGATGCAGAGGCCGGGGGTATGCCTCCATTTCTAAAAAAAAAAGATACAAAAGAAGTAGTAGATAAAAAGCAGGTTGCATTTGTGTAACTTTGAAGGGCACTATTTTTTTCCGGGAGTACATTGCGAGATTACGATAACAACCTTCGTAGTTTTGAAAGTATCAAAGTTTATCAACACAAAGTGATTGCTTCTCTTAAAACATAAGCAAAGAGTTATGTCTATTTTCACCTCATGAACAGATTTGTTTGTTTTAAAATTAGACACAGCACCGATAAGTGTTGACTACCTCTCTTTGATTCGCTCACGGACGGAGATAGATTAGAGCATGTACAATGGTTCTAGCTTAAGGATGCCACGTAAGATAAATGATGAGGTGGAGGAGAGAGAAATCATAAGAGAAGGCTTGTCTTAGCTTATTTAAGCAAAGACAAGAGATGATAGCTTAGCACAAATTGTCTCACCATGTTTTTAGGAATAACTAATTATTGAAGATAAGGCTAGAAGATGACCCATTGTAGACTTGTTTTTTTGTCATCTCTAATTTACATGCAAAACTTAAGATAAGACTATCTTAGCAACCATTGTACATGCCCTTATGGCAAGCTGGACAGTTTTCTGGCGACCAATCGCCCCGGCGCCCAAAATGCCTCTTTGTATTCAGCACCAACTGCCTCACGAAACAAACACGAGAGGATTCAGTTTTGTAGCCAACGGCAACGCAGCCCCTACGCTTTCGCTGGGCACGCACGCACGACCTGCATGCCCGGCCGCATGCGCCCACATGCGCTCATCACGGCCGTTTCCAATGCATCGCTAACCATCTAGCTAGCTCACATGGCTGTAGACTCACGTACCACCACGCCTCGCACATGCGCACACATGCACCCACACACACTCTACACACATACACGCACACTCTGCCACGCTTCCGCTAGGTTTCGCATCGCCCCGCGCGCATTCGACGCGCCCGACGAGCCCGATCGCATCAGTGCATCCCGCACGTCCCGCGCACCCGACGCGTCCGACTGCACTAGACGCCGTGCCTTATTTCAACACACATCCCCTAAGCCACGGCCTAGAGGAGTCCGTCGTCGTTGACGTTGGTGTCGCCCAGGAGAGCCTGCTTCGCCGCCGGTCCTTTCCGCAGCTGCGGGCACTCGCGTCGGAAGTGCCCGTGCTCCCCTCATTTGTAGCAGCTTCCACGGCGCTTCCCTCCGTTGCCCGACGCAGTGCTCGCCACGCCGTCGTCGTCTTGGTCGCCGAAGCCGCGCCCACCCTGCCGTCGACTTCACGCCGCCCACTAAGCAACCATCATCATCAGCTGCCCGTCCGCGCGCTCGCCGCCGGCCCGTGCGCGCCGCCGCGTCCTTTCCTCGAACGCCTTGAGTCGTCCGAGCGCGTCCTCGAATGCCATCTCCTCGACGTCGCATAACTGCTTGATACCGGCGACCGCGGCGTACAGCCGGTCCGGCACGGTGTCGAGCAGCTTCTTCACCATGGCTGCATCGTCGAGCGTCGCTCCGAGCACCGCGTACCTAACCGCCATGCCGCTGATCTTCCCGGCGTAGTCGTCCAGCTCGTCGCCATCATCCATCCGTAGGCGATCGAACTCGCCGCGCAGCGTCCCGAGCCTCGCCGCCCGCACCCGATCGGTGCCGATGACGCGAACCTTGAGGGAGTCCCATACCTCCTTCGCGGTTGTCTTCGTCGCCACCTGCATCAGCAAGTCCCCCGGCAACGTCCCCAGCATCGCCGCCCTCGTCGTCTTGCTCTTCCCGACGTCTACCGCTGCACCCTCCGCCGGAGCCACCGCACTCCACAGCCCCTGGGCATCAAGGATCGCCTCTGCTTTGATCGCCCAGGCGGTCTAGTTCGTCGTCGTCAGCGGCGGCAGCTGCAACGACATCGCCCCGCCACCACCGCCGTGAGGGACGACCTCCATGGCCGCCGATGATCACCTCGAACCATAGCTCTGAATACCAAATGTTGGCGCAGCGCAAGACTAGCTCTCTCTGATTCGCTCACGGACGGAGGTAGACTATGGCAAGCTGGAAAATTTTCCGGGGACCAACACCCCGGCGACCAATGCCCCGGCGCCTAAAACACTTCTTTGTATTCAGCACCAACTGCCTCACGAAACAAACACGAGAGGATCCTGCATGGCCGGCCGCAAGCGCCCACGACGCGCTCACCGTGGCCGTTTTCAATGCATCGCTAACCACCTAGCTAGCTCACATGGCAGTAGACTCACGTACCACCACGCCAAGCATATACACGCACACTCGCCACGCTTCTGCTGCGTTCCGCACACCCCGCGCGCATCCGACGCGCCCGACGAGCCCGATCGCATCAGTGCGTCCCACACGTCCCGCGCACCCGACGAGCCCGACTGGACCAAACGCCGTGGCTTATTCCAACAATAAGTAATTCAGCAGACTTCACACTTTGCCTAGTTCCAACGAAAAACGACTCCGCAAACTAAACAACCATAGAAAAATCTCAAACTAAACAAACCACTAAAAAACTAGGCAAAGTATGACAGGTAGGCCCTGCAGTATTGCAGGTGACGGCGGTCTGTCTTTGCCGAGTTTCGGCTAATGGAGACACCGTAAACATTTTCTCTTTTATATTTTTTTAAAATGGAAATTCCAGGGGTCACATCTTTGCTGAGTTTCAGCTAACAAAGACTCAGTGTTAGAAAGGAGAGAGAGGTTTTGGTGGAATAGTTGTTGTATTGCTTGAGCCTCGTGGGCATATATATAGGAGTACATGATCTACTTGGAGTACAAGGCAAGCCAGGATATTTCCTAGTCTAACCTATGTTTCCTAATACAATCATGTTACTCAACATCCCCCGCAGTCACAACGGTAGCGACGCAGACGGTGAGACTGGTGAAGAATCCGAAGGCAAGCCGACGGACACCCCCCCACAGTCAGAACGGTCGACGCATCGCGGAGTCGTGGCTGGAGTGGAAACCGACGAGGTTGCTCAGGCAGGCGGTAGCCCCTTTGTGCCGTTTGTCGATGTAGCCGAGAGCGTAGGTGGTGTAGCCGTGGTCGAGGTAGCAGTGCGAAGAATGCCGTGGTCGATGTCGAGTCGGGGTAGCCGGTGTCGAGGAAGTCGCCGTGGGGCCGCGGACGCAAGGGTGCGCTGAGTTAGCATGGGCGCTGTGGTGTCGAAGTAGTGGTGCGCCAGGAAGAAGATGTTGTTGATGACGCGTCATGGCGGGTTTGCCAAGCCTGGAGACACATCGTAGACGAAGGCACGCACCGGTGTTGCCAGCACCGGGCATGTGTAGACGGACGAAGACGAAGTTGACGAAGCGCCGACCAGGCTTGCCAGGCCCGGGGACACGTCGTCGATGAAGGCACGCATCGGTGTTGCCATCACCGGGCATGCGTAGATGAGGGACCTGCACGAGTTGTACGCAATGTCGGAGAAGTCGGAGGGGCCAGCAGAGAAGAACTCGACGACGATTGCGGCGTCCATCGGCGCGGGGCCGACGTCACCAACGGTGTTCGGAGTAGACGAATTGGTCGGGGTAGATGACGACGACGCTGGCGACAGACTGGTGCTTGGACGAAGACGAAGGGGGTGGACGGGCGACGGCGGCGGCTACGAAGGTAGCGGCGGCGACGGCCAAAGAAGAGCGGCGGCGGCGGCTAGGTTCGGTTTGCGGCGGAGGTGCTCGAAGTAGGCGAAGAACCCTGACAGCGTGACGAAGACCGGCGCGGACGGTGGCGTTCCCACGCCAAGGGAGATGACGCGGCGTATACCACGGGAGGTCGACGCGCGGTGACGGCGGAGTGGGCCGCGGGCCGCAACCCTACGGCCCAAAGGGGCGACTCAGCGGTGGCAGGCGGGTCGGGGCGACGGCGGGAAGACCTCGGGGCGGCGGCGGGGACCGCGGGCTGCGACGCGGCGGCCTGAAGGGGCGACGCAACGGCGGTTCGTGAGTCGGTGCAACCGCGGGGACGGCCTCGGGGCGGCGGCGGAGACCGCGTATCGCAGCACTACGACCCGAAGGGGCGACGCAGTGGCGAAGCACGAGTCGATGCAGCCGCGAGGAGAAACACGGGGGCGGCGGCGCTGCGGCCCGACGGGGCAACGGAGCGGCAGCCCGTTGCTCGATCGGCGGAGAGGCGCGCAGTACTCGGGACGATTTTCACGGGACCTACGGAGGCGCGCGTGACCGACGGGCCAGGTCGATCGCGCGGCGTAGATGAGGTGGATCGCGGCGGCGAGCGGGTGATCAAGCCGATCGCGCGCAAGGTCAGGGACGCCGCTCGGTGGAGGAGTGATGGCGGAGTCCCGGATGAGGCCGGCGACTGCGGACGGAATGGGACGTCAGCGCCGACACCCGGGCTGCCAAAGCAGCGCCGGCGCCCGGGCAGCGAGGCTCGAATGACCAACGGAGCAACGACGCCCGAGTTGAGGCAGACGATGAGCCTGATGCAGCCAAAGACGAGGCCGGCGAGGTAGACCGCCGGGCCGCCGTGCAGACGCGGCGGTGGCGGGTGACGTGGATCGATGGGCGGGCCGGCGCGCGAGCGACGGCTATGATTGGCCGTCGCATGGCGCGAGGCCGCCGGGTCGGGGCGATGCAGGTGTCCCGGTCGGAGCAGGGCGGTGACGGCCGACGCAGAGCGACGGACGGACCGACGCGCGGACGGCGGCTTGCCCGGACGGCTCGCCTCGGCGCGCGTGGCCGCCGGGTCGGAGAAGAGGCCGGCTGGTGGCGCCGGGGTCGGAGTAGAGGCGCATGGGGTCGACGGCGACGGCGGGCGACGTAAACCGATCAAGATTAGATCGAAAAACTAAAAAGAAAAACGACGGTCAAAACAACCGGCGAGAGAGCGAAAGAACCCGGAGCAAAGGCTCGGGAAAAGGACTCTCTAAGGCAGCCGACAAACACGGCCGGCGGACGAACCCTAGGTACGGGCGGCGCGGCCCCCGGCGACGGTCATGGAGGCCGACCGCCCCCGGGGCGGCGCGCGGGTGCGGAAGCGGTGGCGGCTAGGGTTTAGGATCGACTTGCGATAGATACCATGTTAGAAAGGAGAGAGAGGTTTTGGTGGAATAGTTGTTGTATTGCTTGAGCCTCGTGGGCATATATATAGGAGTACATGATCTACTTGAAGTACAAGGCAAGCCAGAATATTTCCTAATCTAACCTATGTTTCCTAATACAATCATGTTACTCAACACTCAGTAAACATGTTACCTTTCTCTTCTTCTTTTTTATAAATCGGAATGCCAGCGTCATGGCTTTGACGAGTTTCCGACAGAAGGAACTCGGCAAATATATGGATCTTCGTCAACTTGATAGATGTCATATGTTCAGTGGTTTAGTCAAAGCTTATCGCACGAGGAGCAGACCAGCTTAAATAGCCGCGTCATTCGAAAGCAATAAGCTTCAGTTTTGAACTAAGCAAACCTATAGCTCATTGTTTATAAATTAATCAACATGAACTCAATCACGTTTTTTATTTTCTATATGGCATACGAGACAAATAGTCAATTTTTGGCCAACTCTCATTTAACTTAAGTCTAAATTCTTTGGGCATCCATGTTTAATTCAGTGCTAGTTCAATTCGACTTCGTCGCAGTTTGGAACGGTGCATGCATTTTATAACTGAATGACCAATTTTTGTAGTTTAGAACTGCAAACAAGTTACAAAAGAAGTTGCAGATAAAAAGCAGGTTGCATTTGTGTAACTTTGAAGGGCACTATATGTTTTTTTTTAGTACATTGCGAGATTTCGATAACGACCTTGGTAGTTTTGAAAGTATCGAAGTTTATCAACACAAAGTGATTGCTTCTCTTAACACATAAGCAAAGAGTTATCTCTATTTTCAGCTCATGAACAGGTTTGTTTGTTTTACGTCTTGAACATATTTATTGTGACTTTTCTGTAGTGAATTAGGTAGTTATATTTAGTGTTTGAAGATGTACTTAATAGTAATAGTGCCTCTGTTTTATTTCCTTTTTCCCAGGCACAAACAACTCAACCACTATCTTGAAAAGCATCCTGCACATTTTGAAAGTTAACTTCTGGAAGCCACCTTAAGTTCGCTGTCCTTTGCCGACACTTTGACACTTTTTGTCGAAGTAACATTCCATACTCATCAGTCCTCCTATGAAAGGTTGGAGTTGTCCACTAGTATGTGCACAACCACGTCAAATTTTCCATATAGGGTTTGTTCAAATTGCGGAACAGTTGGACAAAAGACTGAACATAGGCAGGGAACAACTTCACAGGTTTATAGCCGATAGTTGTATATTCTAGTTATTTTCTCAAGAGGTGCATCTCCCTTCTCCCTTATTGCCAATTTCAAGCATCAGGAATTCAGGATTGAGCACAGTGCACCGGATGTTGAGCTGGCAGGCATGATGGAGATAGTGGACAGCACCATAAGTTACCTGTACTTCGCCAACAGTTTGAAACTTAACTTCTATGAGCCACCATAAGTTACCTGTACTTCGCCAACAGTTTCACACTTCGCCACCATCGTTATCCATTCTAGTTATTTTCTCGAGGGCAGCATCTCCATTCTCCCTTATTGCCCATTTCAAGCATCAGGATTGAGCAAAGTGCACTGGATGTTGAGCTGGCAGGCATCACTGAGGTTGTGGCCATCACTGGTGACATTGCACTCTCAAGCTTGAGAGGTGTCTGGAGTAGGGATGGAACAAAACCTCAAAGCTAACGAGCTAAACGAGTGCCTTGTGACTCGTCTTGACCCTCTTGAACTCGAACCAGGCGAGTTGACGTTTAATCTGTTGTTGTTACCGTACAATGTTCAGTGAGTTTGGTTAACAAGTTGCTTGTGTATGCCGCCTTGCATGCCTGACTATTAGACCTAACTCACTTCGGCCATTTGACAACGTCTAATGCCCAAACGAATTATTGAGTTACACAACTCCTCTGTCCCTGCACTAGTTTTCTGAGCCCACTTTTGGGTAGTTATAACTTTCAATTTTTTAATTTTTGGCCTGTCTCGGGTGATAATAGTTTGTAATATAAAAACTAGACATGACAACTAGTGTGCCCATATGGGCAGATGGCAAAACTAATACAAAGTATTCCAAATACTACTCTGAAATTGTGTCTTAATTTTACATGGCTATTTGATGGGCAAAGGTCAAATCAATAGTACATTATCTCTGCTATTGGACCATCTGCACGTATACTCGGGGCAAATGTGCTTACCGAATTTTTCTGCGTAATATTTTCTTAAGGTTTTCAGATATTATTCTCATCGTGAGGTATATATAGTTTTCATGGGTTGTCATTACAATATTGATAGGCCATAGTGAGACCTGCATAGTAATTTACAATAAAAAAAGAGGCAATCACGAAGGCACCCAAAAATCCAAAATATGATTCCTCAACTCATATATTCACGATTCCATAATAGCCTGTTAGCGATTCAAATATACGGTTTCACTACTGTAATTGAACCTAATGAAAGGGACACTTCAATCCAACGCTGCCCATTTATAGAAAATAATGTAATCTTTGTAAATCTTGGCTAGTCTTCGAACAGTGAAGTTCACTCAGTGTTTGTATATATATCTAGCATTAGTGCTTACTACATGTAGTGATAAATAAAATATTTAAGTATTTTCAGAGACAAATTAATATATATGACATGTATGCATTGAATTGGTATATTTATTACAAAACATTGTCATAGCTTCAAATTTTGCAAGAAAAAACGTATGGGCAAAGCTAGCCGTACTTTGAGGAGCTGATATAGCATCGCCAAATCAGTTAACACAATATAATGTTAGATGGCGGCGGGCCTTGGTGATTGTGGCTTGGATGGATCCGAAGGACTCGATCTGGCTTGTGAAGTAATGTTTCGCCGACAACTCGATGGGTGCTGGTGTTGCCTTGGCAACTAGTGGTCAACAATTGTCCCACGAAGTGATCCTGGCCGGCCCCGATGGTCCGTGTCGTTGGCCGGTGGGGCCCGATCCATGTGCGATCTGGTGTACATGTACATTTGCCTCTATGTGTGGCCCGACATCTGTGTTGACTGGCGTTGACATTGTTATGCCATGCCACTACAGTGTCGACCTCACAATGCATGGTTCACCATCATTCCGGTGGCCTAGTGCTATGGCAAAAGTGGTGTGTCGATCCTGGAAGTCGGGGCAGTGGCCCTCCGTGGTGAGACAGTGTGGTTGGCTATGTGGCGGGCAACGCTGCATCGGCGGTGGCATCTCCTCTTGTCCATATGGGTAGCGTGGGTGAGGGTGAAGGGCAACCCAGGTGTGTTTATGGCTTCGGTTGTGGTCGCTAACTGGTATGGATCTGAAGGCCTCGAGCTGGCATTAATAAACCATCTTTAGGTTTGGGCCGACTACCTTGATACTGCGGGTGACACAACTTAGGTTCTGAGCGAAACCTTCGCGCTTCAGCGTCGGAGAAGGCGACGCCTGTGGATGTAACTTCCCATCCGGTGGCCTCATTGTGGTTACTACCGCTATGCTAGCGCTCCGGGTTAAAACCCTAGTTCGGTTTCTCAGCCTCAACAGCGGTAACACGCGACATTTTCACCCTCTTGGGTACATCTTCATGGAGCCTCGGTTCCTCTTTGTTGCAGGTTGCGAGTGGTTTCCTAGCAAGCCATGTCTTCGGATCTAGCGTGGGGTGGTTTTGGTTATTTGCTTCGTGTTGTTTGGGTCTTGATTCGTTCGTGTTAGGTGTGGCGTCTCCTATAATCTGTCTCGGTTTTCAGTTGGCCGTGTTTTCACTAATGTCTCGGTTCTTTTTCCTTTGACCTGCTTTATTTGAGAGTCTGCTAACCACTTTGTATCGCTTCGATCGTTTAGGATTTACATAAAAAGCTAGGGGAAAGCCTGTTTCGAGAAGTAGGCTTACGTGGATTCTTGCGCAGGGCAACATTGGCCTGTGCAGCTACTGAAGTCGCAATAAGGCAGAGGCGTTATTTTGCCGCCTTATTTCTTTTATTTGATTGACCGGTTATGGTAAGAGTGGATTTCTTGCTCGATCCCAGGTTGAGGCCTGATGGATCCCAGTTTTTGAAAGAAAAAAAGTACTTTTAAGTGTACAAAGAATCTGAAAGTAAATACACACGTATAAATCTGTATATTTCCATGATGAAATACGATTTGGTGTGTGCACAAAAAAAAGAGGTCCTGATAATTTATGGTGAATAGTACATGTGCTAAGAATACATGATTTTTTGTTTGTGTAGCTCAGAACAAAACGTACTCCATCCATTCCCTTATACACAAGGCCACTATGAAAAATACATTTTGCATCTATACATGGCTAGTAACAGTAATCGAGGCAAAAATTAATGATGTTTTCTCGTACTACTAACTTGTTTAGTACTTGCATGTATGTAGTAATAATGACACTATGCTACTTCCTTCTCATTTCTTCCTTGCATGCCTGTGGAGGTATTAATGATCCCGGTTAACAAAAAGAAAAGTTGACTTCCAAAACACTTATTAAATTTTACATTGGTACCTGTTTGAGTTGTTGGCCTTGTATAAGGGAATGGAGGGAGTATTTCATCATGAAAGTTTACAGAAACGTAGGCATTATCCTTAGGTGTGTGTGTGTGTGTGTGTGTTTTGCAGATGTTTGTGTACTTCAAAATATATTTTCCGAATTTTTCAGCCTATTTCCGTGTTTTGGCCTATCACTTGTAAGTATTAAAGTGAGAAGGGGGTGGGATAATCGGCTGTAGACATAGATTTTATATAGCTCGTACCTCCGAGTTGAGCTATGGTCGGCCGAAGCTGAAAACGAGGACACCTAGACTGCTAGTCAGCTCAGGTCGATGGCAATTACTCGGCACCTACGTCCAGATTTAGTAAAAAAAACACTACCAGTTTTTAGCACCACATGATACATTAGCCAAAAAGAAAAAAAGATATATGACTCTTATTTTTTTGCTGCCAGAATCAGAGTAGCCCTACTTGGCCATATATATACCACAACGATTGATCTGGAGAAGGCCTTTATAAATCATCCATTGGTCTTTGTATAGTCAGTACTCGGGTTGGCAGGGAAAGTTAGCTTAGCTGTGTGCCCATGATCAATAGTTTCTCTGATGCTAGATTGCTAGATCATCAACTATTCATGGTGTATTTACGTAGCGTCATCGGAGTAGTAGGATTGAGAGGTGACGGGAATGGAGATTTGGGGGCCAACAAACTAATCCGCACTGAGTGTACATCTTCATCATTGCAAACCTATGATAGACGAATGTGTGCGGGAAGTACAACATGAGGCACCAAGCGATCTTGCATCATGCTATTACCACTGGATTCGATGGAGTTATCTTTGAACTCCGATTTAGATCCATCAATCTATATCAGGATGCAACGTGGCTGCTAATGCGAAGTGGCTTGGTGACTGGCTCCCCGTTCTTGCAACGAACTAGAATAAGGATGTGGCGTTTGGCACAATGGAGACAATGACGAGAAGGTCGTGTCCGGCGGTGATGACACGGAGTGTGATGCAGACTTGCCACCATGCAGCCGTTCTTCCGCAGGAGGCCTCCGTTGTGGCATCACATTCTTAGCAAGCTAGCTGTCGTTTCCTCCTGTGGGTAGTGGACCTAGTGGTAGGCTTGTTGTGTAGGTCGGAACACATTATACTTTTGCTCCTAGTGGTGCTTTAACGGTATTTTCGTGCCTTATAATGGTACTTTGTGTCAATTCTCTTGATGGACCCCACTTCCTGCCGTACTCTGGAATCATGAGCCGGAGTCACTGAATCTCGTCGGATTCACTACTTAGTTCATGAATTCGTGAATAAATTATGTGTAGCCCCATCAAAGAATCGTGAACATAACTAATCGCGAACATAACTAATCGCGAATCTATTAACAACACGTGGGACTCGTACCAGATTCTACAAGAGTAGTTTACCTGCATCCTCTTCAGTATCTTGAACAATTGTAAAATGATCTGCCATGTCTTCGCATCTGGATCTGTAAATTGAAGTCATATCTAATTCCTTTATTAATATTGTGGTGTTAAAACTAATAACAATCATAGCATTCCTGAAGCACGGAAGTTTACTGATTTTAGTGTTTAAGTTGACTTCAGGAGACTCTTGCTTACATTATAATTCCCTTGACCATGGAACCAGCTGAAGTGGCTGCTGCTGGATTTCATGAAATTCCTCTGGGCTGGCAGGATTCCGGCGCCGTCTTGGGTCGCCGAAGGTGCGGGAGCGGTGGGGGGTTCCATTTTCTCGGACATCGGTGCGGCGGCGGATGGGAGCTGAGGGTCTTCCTACTTTTTCTCAGAATGCACTCCGTTCGACTAAATTTAGGAGAATGAGACAAAGTGTGAGAGACAAAATTCGGAAAAAAATTATGGTTATGATTTAGGGGGTCTGGTAGATGATGCTTAATTCCCTAACACAAAAGTTTTCTCCTTAAATTTGTCTTTGAGACATCTGCTAGAGATGCTCTAACAAGATCGGCTCCAGTTTCACAAACTGAAAACATGTTGCATACACTTCGAGATACTAGGTATTTTCCGCAGGTGTGAATTTCTTCCCTGAATTTTGTTTCAATAACTTTTAATTTTTACCAACGGGGTGGAGGATACATGTTTTTATGTCTTCAGCCATATGTCGGATGGAAGTGTATTTTACATGGCATCATTTTCTTCGGTTTTAGAAATCTTGTGGTGGTAGCACACTTCCCAAAGAAAAATCGACACTTTTCCTAATCTTCGGATGTCATTTCCATAGTTTTTGGTGTCAGGACAAAATTAAAATTTGCTTTTTATTCTAATGCGGGTGTTAATAGTAATACACACTTTGTATACCCTTGAACAGTTTTTAACCACAATACACATGATACGTTATCTTGAGAGCAACATCGGAATGGTGAACAATTTTTTCCAACAAGTTCTCTTGAATTCGATCACCTTTTGGCACAAACATCTTAGCAAACTAAAAATGTCACTGAAAAACCAGTATATTATCTTGGAACTGGAGTAGTTTTTACAAAAAACAATCTCTTTAAACGGCCATGTAGCAAAACATGTTATTTGGTGAGAAAGATGAGACGATTCAACTCCTTTTTTCAGTTGCGATATGTTGTTTTCATGGCCCAGTGTGTGAATCCGATGTAATTGTCATTTGAACAAACTCGATTTTTTGTATGGTTTGAAACTTAAGGTTACTATCGCGGCTAACATGGATATAATTTCTAGAAACACAGCTCACCAACTTTCTAATGGCACTATCGACATGGACTAAGGTAGCACTACTCAGCATTTCTTTTTCTTGTCAAGGAGACCCGTACACTTGGATATGGGCACATGGACCTGTCCGAAGAGGAGGACCTTTATAAATCTTCCAATTTTTCCATCGACACATACTCTTCGCAAATCTTAGCGAGCTCGCCGTCAGGGTGGCAGCGACGAGTCGCGCATGTGTCTGCAGTGGTCACGAAGCAGTCGAGTGCCCGCGCGGGGGCGAGGTCAGAGTCATTGCGGGACCCAGCGCGACGCCTCGTCGGTCTTGGCGAACGCGGAGCGGGAACGGGCATTGCGTCGGTCGTACCATGCCGTGCGCTCTGCCTCGGAGACGACGGTCATGGATATCAGCCATAATCTTGACAATGCGCGTGCGTGCGGCAGTTCATGCATGTGCGTGTGTTGATCTGGCCAGGTCGTGTGTGCTGTTGTGGAGACCGGCGGACGTGATGCATGCGTCAAATGGATATTCGTGTGGACTCTCGGCCATGGCAGTTGGTTAGTCCAGCGTGTAGTGCTTAGTCTAAGCGGTTAGTTGGTTAGCTAGCTTCATGGGTGATAGCATAGTCATGCATGAGTTAGTGGGTGAGCCGGCCGTGAGTACGTGTGTGGTAGCCGGGTAATGCGTGCGTGCGTGTAGTGTGTGTGCATAGGCCTGGGTATAAAAGCCCTCCCGTGTATTGATGTAAAGTGCGCTGGTATGAGCCGAGCCTAGGAGCCAGAGATGAGGTAGTCTCCGCCCGGACCGTGGTATGCGCCCGGTCGGTTGTGAAAGAGCTCCTCTGGGTAGGCTGCGGTGTGTTGCCGCGCCCGGGTATGTGCCTAGTAAAGTGAGGCCGTTCGTGTGGCCGAGGCGCCGTTCGTGCGGCGGAGGCGTTTGTGCGCCGGAAAAATTGTGTGTTCCATCTTCCACCTTCGTTTGTGCGAGTGAGAGAAAGAGAACGGCAACAACATTTGGTATCAGAGCTTGGTGTCTTGGGCGTGCTTGCCGTGCCGGAGGCGTGGCAGCGATGGCGGCGCTCGTCGACGGCTGCGCGATGGAGCTCCGGGCCGTGTGTCGGCCTATGGAGGTGCACGGCGTTGCGGCTGTCATGGCGCGTGGCGGAGGCGGCGGGCGGTGCCGTCGTACGTGTGGCGACTGCGGAGGCCGCCGAGGCGCTGCGTGGTGGCGCGGCGGTGCAGCACGGCGTGGCGGCGTGGAGGCACTGCATGGCGGCATGGAGGCTGTGGCGCGGTGGCCGGGAACATCGACAACAAGGGACCCAGCGCGGTGCCCGGGAACGTCGACAACAAGGGACGCAGCGCAGTGGCCACGGTGCGGACGTCGGGTGGCGTGGCTGACTTCGTCGCGTGCGAGGGCGGCAGGCAACGAGTTCAAGGCGATAGTCGACGACGAGCTATGTCAAGATTAGAGGGGAAATTATCAGCCATAATCTTGACAATGCGCGTGCGTGCGGCAGTTCATGTATGCGTCAAATGGATATTCGTGTGGACTCTCGGCCATGGCAGTTGGTTAGTCCAGCGTGTAGTGCTTAGTCTAAGCGGTTAGTTGGTTAGCTAGCTTCATGGGTGATAGCATAGTCATGCATGAGTTAGTGGGTGAGCCGGCCGTGAGTACGTGTGTGGTAGCCGGGTAATGCGTGCGTGCGTGTAGTGTGTGTGCATAGGCCTGGGTATAAAAGCCCTCCCGTGTATTGATGTAAAGTGCGCTGGTATGAGCCGAGCCTAGAAGCCAGAGATGAGGTAGTCTCCGCCGGGACCGTGGTATGCGCCCGGTCGGTTGTGAGAGAGCTCCTCTATGTAGGCTGCGGTGTGTTGCCGCGCCCGGGTATGTGCCTAGTAAAGTGAGGCCGTTCGTGTGGCCGAGGCGCCGTTCGTGCGGCGGAGGCGTTTGTGCGCCGGAAAAATTGTGTGTTCCATCTTCCACCTTCGTTTGTGCGAGTGAGAGAAAGAGAACGGCAACAACAATGGAACCCGAGGCATCGCCATAGCCACCTCTTCTGAGGTAGTGAAGGAGGTGGCCCAGCACCTCATTGATTGCGGACCACAACCCCTCCGTGACGGCGAGGCAGTAGCGGCGCCGCGGCGACGATGGCGTATACTGGCTGGACGGCAGGACGCCGTCTCCTCCTTCACACGTCGTTAGATCTGGACGCCGCAGTGGTGCGGGGGCGAGGCCGGTTCTTCCTTCATGCGGCGTCCGATCTAGACGTCGCGCTTGTGTGGGGGCGTGGCTGGCTCCTCCTTCACAGGCCAGAGAAAGGACGCCGGATCGCGCTTCACGTGGTGGCGTGGCGGGTATGGCGAGACGACATGGTATGATCTTTGCAAAGCTGTGCGGATTCTCTCATGTGATAACAGAGAGTAATTGTCCAGAGGTCGTGAACCTCTGGAACTCTCGTCACAATAGTCACTCCGTTGTGACACCGGTACTAGTAGAAATTGACACCGGTACTAGTAGAAATTGGAGAGCTCTCTTCCTTTTTTTTTATTTCTTTTGTATTCAACATGTAATGAGGTCAGTGAATGTACCGGCCCATCTTTATGCCAAACGTGCTTGCACGTTAATGGTCACCAAAAGTTGGACAGATGATAGACCACCCTTCCTGCTCAGTAGCATGTTGGCTGATGATGTCAGGAGTACTTTTGTTGAATAAAGCTCTCGAGTTTGAATTAGAAATAAGAGGATACGTAGACAGCTCGGGCCGAGGCCAATTACTTGGCTCGTACGTCCACATTTTTTATCAGTACTTCAATTTTGCAAGAAAATACTCCAGTATTTAGCACCGCCTGATACTTTCACCAAAAAAATATAGCACATCAATTTTTGCTTTTAAATTTTTGTTGTCAGAGTAGCCCTACTTTGCCATGTACTATAGCACATCAATTGATCTCAAGAGGGCATTTATATATCATCAATTTCTCTCAGTAATCTGTACTCGGTTTCGTCGGGAAGGGTTAGCTTAGCTCTATGCCCATTATCAATAGTTTCACGGTGTATTTACGTTACGTCATGGGAGTTGTAGGATTGGGAGGTGACGGGAATGCAGATTCGGTGGTCAACAAACTAATCCACAAAAAGTGAACGTCTCCATCGATGCAAACCTATACGAGACCAAAGGGAACGTCATTGCATCTTATTATTACCACCGGATTCGGTGGAGTTATCTTTGAACTCCGATCTAGATCGATTGGTCTGGATCGGAATTCAAGGTGGCTTTCTATGTGGTTTCACTAGCTGATTGGGTCGAAGATCTTGGAGCGAACTAGAAAGAGGAAGGCTTGGAGCGAACTAGCTGATTGGCTAACCTGGCCGGCCTAGGCCTGCAGCATGCAGGTGGTTCCTTGTGCCGCCAGCTACAGCTCCTCCGAGGATGTGGTGTTTGGCGAAACGGAGACAATATCCAGAAGGTCGTGTCCACGTGGCATGCAGTGTGACCCGAGTTGCCACCATTCAGCAGCTCCTCCGCAGGAGGCCTGCGTCAGCATCACATCCGTAGCAAGGATGTACTTTCTCTCAATCTATCTGCAATCAGATTTTGCGCTGGCTCACTTTTTTAATTCAATTGCGCCATGTCGTATTTTGTACTCTCGTGGGATTCACGACTTAAATTTTGAATTCATCAATCAAGTGTGTATTGCCCCATCACACTCAATTCATAGAAAGTGAAAAATCGCTAAACTGAATGGCACAAAAAAAAACAGAGCAACACGGATCAGTCCGATTTTTTTACCCTTGTACTAATACGAATGTAGTTCAAATGATCACATAAACGTATACACATGCACACGTCCAACCGGTGAGTCAAAAGCATGCACAACTAGAGACAACCACTGCGACCAAGGTGTCTCCGATGAACAAGGACTATATTGATGATGCTGCATCTGCTTCATGTCCCTGGCCTTTCTCGTAGGAGAGTGGATTTTTAGATCCCCGGTGCCTAGACACCCTCTTATCCGTACCATTCACTCAGAAGATGCTGCATCAAGATTTGCGAAGGCGGCGAGGGTAAGGCTCATGGCGGCCTCCCGTGCGCGCGGTGAGGGTGAGGCACATGGTAACCTCCTGTGTGCCAAGCGGCAATGACTAAGGCTCCGCACCGGCACTTGGTGTTCGACACACTTGGAGCAGGGGAAGAGGCGGCAGGATATTAGTCAACCAACGGGACCAGGTCACTGTTCCATGTCTGCGAGACCATCCGCAAAACCAGCTTGAAAGTCTGGGAGGGGGAGGGGGCAGGGGCAGGGTTGTTCTATCCTTTATTGCAAAGTTTAGGGGATTAAGTAACCAGTTTCCGAGTTGAGGGGGTGATGTAACCCAAACCTGAATGTTCAGGGGGGGTATATATACTTCTTTCGGGCAAGATTAACAATAATCCTACACTCATGGACAAACGACGAACTTTCACGGAGGCCTTAACAATAATTAATCTCTCCTCCCTTGATTTTCTGATGGGTGGGGCCCCTTCCCCCCCTTAAGCCAATTATAACTAGCCAAGTGTTAACCACCCCGTCGCCGCCGGGCAAAGCTTGGCCGGTTGGGCGGCGGCGGGGCATCTCTTCCCCTTGGAGCATCTTGGGCGGTGCGGGACGACCAAATCGCGAAGAGGCGCCGGGCTAGCGCGGGGTCTGGCGGCGCGGCGGGCGAGCATCTTGGCGGCGGCCCGATGCGGCGCTAGTGACGCGGCGCGGCAGCTGCGGCTTGGATGCGACTCCACGGCGAGGTGGTGGCAGCGTGTTCATCAGATCGGGTGGTCGCGGGCGCCGCCATGTTCAGGCCGGATCCATCTGGATCTGGCGCTTGGATGTTCTCGGCCGGCGCAGGGTGGTGGTCTACGTCGCTAGCCTCGTCGGATCATCGGATCCGGCGCCTGGAGATCTACGGCGGCTGTCCTTCTTGATCCTCCTTCCTGGTGGGTTGAGCCCCATGGCACTTGCATCTCTGCTGGTCTCGGTTCGTCTCGCTGTCGGATCCGGAGCAGTCGGAGGTTTGGTGGTATAGGTTGGGGACCGGAGGAAACTTTGGCCGTCTGGTCCGGCCCGTCATCGGCGGTGTCCCACGACGCCGTTACCCTCCTTGGAGGAGAAGCCGAGGTCCCTCCTATCCACATTCGAACCCCTCCCGGACGAAAGTCCAAAATTCAGTCTCGATTGGGCGGCGGCGGCGCCCTGCCCGTCGTAACCTCCATGGAGGCGCCACCTTGGGAGGCTCAGATGGTCGGGCAAGAGATGCTATGGGTGTTGGGCACTGCGTAGCTCCAGCAGCGGCGACGGCGTGAGCTCCAGGGGAAACCCTTGATCTGGGTCTACAGGATCTGACGATGATGGCACCTTCGATGTCGTGTCCCTCTTGAGGGCATCGTTTTGGAGCACGCGCTGGCTGGAGGGGACAAGAGGAGGAGCGGTGTTACATCTACCGCGAGGCCGACGGCGGATCCTGGCGGCATGGCGCCGCGGAGGTTCGGCGATGGGCGCGTCTGGAGATGAACTCGCGCAGGAGGAGGAAGTTGTCTAGCGTCATGGTGGCGTTGATGGCAGAGAGGCCTGCCAAGGTCGTTGCAACAATTTTGCTCTGAGTATGGACCGAGGGATGATGGAGGTGTCGGCCCTTGCAGCGTGCGGTGCTCACTGGGAGTGTGCCTGAACCGGTGTGGGACCCAATCCAGGTAGTGGCTTGGAGGGGACACCCGGCTTTAGATGTTAGGCTTTAGTGCGATGTCTGTTTGGTATTAGGCCCGGACATTCGGCACGCCTTCATCAAAGGGTTAGGAGTAGCAACGGTGTTGCCAAGATGGTGGCTTCAGGCTTGTTGATGTATCACCTTGTATGGTCCTTATGAATAATTAATAATATGGCTGCATGGATCGTCTAGATGCAGAGACCGGGGATACATCCTCCTTTTCTAAAAAAAAAAAAACCACCCCGTGAAACTCTGTTGATGTATCATTACTCCAAGATTAATGGAGCATGCATCAAGAGATAGCAACAAATACTATGCTACCGCGACCGTGGTTGTGTGGGTGCACTGTCGTTTGGTTTCGAAAGAAAAGTGTACACGTAGATATAGGATGCCACGACTGATGAAGAAATAACGATGTGTTTACTTCAGAAGTACGGGACATAGTACTACCGAGGGTACACGCGCGTTACTTGGAGTACCAATCACTTGATTCCAGGCCTATATAAAGACAGGCAAGAGGGAGCCCTTTTATCATTGTGGCAACATCGCACACCTCACCTTGAGCGAACAATTCTTCTCACAGTGGTTATATATGGTAGCCTTTTTTATTTAGCAGAATCGCCATCCTACAGTATGTAGGTTTGAGAGGCAACAGGAACTTGCACGTGTGGGTGTCGTGGATCGGCAACACAACCATTTCTAAAGCCACTTGTACTATTCACCTTGTTTCCCCGAAGTGTGACGACTCTACGACATGAATGCATTCTCTAGTAGGTCTGATATACATCTTGAGTACCCCACTAGCGTCCACTAGCTCGAATTGGTGTTCATATTCAAATGGACAATCTATAATTTGCAGGCGCAAAGACATTTATTTAAATTAAATCAATGCATGTTCAACTACTTTTTGTTATTTACCACCTACTTGCTAGTGGAAACTAATCAAAATGAAAAGATACAACTTGCTAGTGGAAACTAGGGAGCTTTCATTTAAAACCTTCAAAGTTTGGGAAGCATGAAAATATTATCAAAAATAGAGAAGGGAGCATGCTTCCCTTTGTAACAAATTTTTGGGAGCTTTCATATAAATTTCTGTCTCAGTTTAGGCTGGGAGTGACCACGGCCTGCGCTCCCCTCCCCTAACTGCCTCCCCGCCCAGCACCTCTAACCAAAGTGTGCAACTCGGTTGCTCCAGGTTGGCTGTGGGGGATCATGAGCTATTGGTTAATTACCGGGAAGGCGGCCTTGTGGGCTGCTGCCCACTGCCTTCATCCAGGTACTTCCCTGGCCTCAAATTGCTCCGTATTTTTCTGAGTTATGGCGGCCATGCTTGCGGTGACCTGCGATTCGGCGGCGTGCCTATCTGTCTATGGGTGTGCGGCGTGGGGGTGGCAGCGAGGTAGCGAGCGATCCGATGCACAAGATGCTGGATTAAGGCTCGTAAAGCAGATCCAGGTGAAAACCCTACTCTCGGCTAATTACCAAGGCCAACTATGGCGGCGTTCTTCTACATCATCCCCTTCTTGAAGGCATCGCCGTGGAGAAACTCCAAACCTCTAACCGCTACCTCCCGAGGAAACCATAGATTAGTCGATCGGATGATGGTGGCACTCTTGTGCCGTTCTCCCCTTGGGGGCATCATTCTTGGAGGTGCGCAGTCGCTCGAGGGACCAGTGGACGGTTTGAGCGGTGAAGCGGTGTTTCATGTGACACATCGACGATGTGGAGTCTCGGCAACGTGGCGCAACATGGTCTCCACGACGGATGTGTGATAATGGACGCGTGTTGGGAGGTGGCGCTGTCTGGCGTTGTGGTGGCATCGATGGCTGTCCTAGCAAAGTCGATGCATCAGTACTTGCTCTGAAGATGGATCGATGGAAGAAGATGGCAGGGGGGGGGGTCGGAGCATGGTCCCTATTTTCCATAGATCTTTTATTTTCTTTCCTCTACTTGGACTTCATGTATCGACGTGATGATTTGCTTTATATATAAAACGAGACAAAAGACTGTTTGAAGATTTAAGATCACAATTGCCACAATG
>LR738713.1:676583970-676632576 GCA_902687465.1 Secale cereale
GGGAAGAGAGGCGATGTGCTGCGGTGTGGCGTTCACCGGCGAGGCGGGCGGCTTTTATAGCCGAAGCTCGGGCGGCGGGAGGCGCATGCCAGGCGACGCGTGGCGGGCGGCCGTGGCGCTGGGCGACACGATGCTTCACTGCGCGGCTTCAATGGGCATGCTGACCGGTGCGCTGCATTGCGGCAGGCGCGGCATCAATAGAGGCGACGGCGCGGCAGCTTTGGCACTGATTCCCGCAGGAAACGAGGCAATGTGGACGACGAAGCGGCGCGTCGCTGACAGGGCGGGCCCATCACAGTTCGCGCCAAAAACGGTCCGTCCGACGCCCCCAGGCGACCCCAGCGCGCCGGGTCCGAGTTGGGTACATCGGCGTCAATTTCGGCCCAATCCGACGGAAAACGGGCTTCGGGGGCGCGACTAGGCCTTTTTTTCGACGCCGGCGCCGAAAAAGTGGCCTGGGGGGCTGTTGGCGACGCGGCTGGAGATGCTCTAACCTGGCCTACTTGGCTCTTATTTTTTCCTGCGATAGTCAGAGTAACCCTACCTGACCATATATACCACATCGACTGATACCAAGAGGGCCGTTATAAATCATCCATTGGTCTTAGCATTGTCAATACACAGTTTGTGTTGGGAATAAGCCGTGTCGTGCCCGGGATGCGGTGCGCGCGTGTGCGGTGGCCGTGTCGGACTCGGGCCAGGGCGTGCTTGGGTGCGTGCGTGCGTGCCCAAGTATAGGTGTGCGTGTGTGCGTGAGTTAGCGCGTGTGTGTGCTGGGTAGCTAGCGAGAGATCAGGAGGAGTGGACCGCGTCGGGTGCGTGCGTGGCCGCGGAGATCGCGTGCGTGAGCGATCCGAGCGCGCGGGATGTGGCGAGTGGCAAGTGGGAGCATTCACGCGGCCCGGCATGTCGGAGCTCGCGGGTATAAAGCCCACTCCATCCGTGTGTAATAGCTGAGGCAATCGAGTTCGTGCTCGAGAAGGAAACATAAAAAACCCATACGTGCGGGGGCGTTCATGCGCCGGAAAAATTCTCTGTCTTCTTCCTCCTCCTTGTTGAGTGTGTCTCCGCAGATCACCGTCGAGGGCCGCAGCCCCTGGCGCCAACAGTTTGGCAAGGAAGATTAGCTTTGCTATGTGGCCATGATCAATAGTATCTCTGATGCTAGAGTGCTAGATCATCAACTATTCATGGTGTATTTACGTAGCGTCCTGGGAGTAGTAGGATTGAGAGGTCACGGGAATGGAGATTTGGGGGCCAACAAACCGATCCACACTGAGTGTACATCTTCATCGGTGCAAACCTATGCGAGACCAATGTGTGCGGGAAGGACAACCTGAGGCACCGAGCGATACTGCATCATGCTATTAACACTGGATTCGGTGGAGCTATCGTTGAACTCCGATTTAGATCCATCAATCTACAGTATAT
Source organism: Secale cereale (assembly GCA_902687465.1). NCBI lineage: Eukaryota > Viridiplantae > Streptophyta > Magnoliopsida > Poales > Poaceae > Secale > Secale cereale. The sequence continues at coordinate 676,585,402 of LR738713.1, forward strand.
CAGGATGCAACGTGGCTGCCAATGCGAAGGGGCTTGGTGACTGGCTCGCCGTTCTTGGAAGGAAGCGCTGGCTAACCTGGCCTAGGGCTGCAGCATGCAGCTCCCGCCTTGTGCTGACAGCTAAAGCCCGATTTAGTACTTAGTTTATGAATTCATGAATATATTGTGTGTAGCCCCATTAATTTCGATTCATAGAAACTGATAATCCGCTCAACTTAACCGCGAACACAACAAATCGAGAATATGGTAAAAGCACGAGGGACTACAAGAAATGAATGTTTTGGTATCAAGGTCGGCTCGCCGAAGCCGGCCAGTAGCGCGACCTTGCCGCCGCCGGAGTGGACCAGCTGGCGGCGGAGGTGGTCAAGACGGAGGCCTCCCACAAGGCAGAACTAAGCCAGCCGTCGAGAAGGGCGCCCAACTCGAGAAGGATCTCGACGCCCGTACCCGCGTTTGGGCCCTGCGGGAGAACGGTGATGCTGGGCACGGTGCATCAGCATGACGAGGCCTTCACCCGTAAGTTTGTTTTTTCCTTGTTCGGCCCGGCTAGCCGGCATATTGCTTTTGGCTGAATACCATGCTCCCTTCGCTAGGGGTCTTTCCTGAGAGGCAGGAGTCGGCCGAGGCCGAGGCACGCCCACAGGTCCGATCAGCGGGCGACGGGGGCGGAGATCGACACCGACGCCGCCTGGACCTTCTCGGAGCTAATCCTGGCCACCGAGGCCCGCCTCGGAGCCGTGGAGCTTTGACTTGTCCTGGTACCTGGATCCGGATGTGGACATCGACCGCCTGGCCGTGCAACATGCTGGTGCGGAGGACGACTCAACGGTGCGGGCGCCCCGAATCGCCGGGCCGGCCAGCTAATTGTCCTCGTTCACCCCGCATGACGAGTTCGCCCCGGAACGGAGGACGACAAGGGACTCCCCGCCAACGATGTGCTTGACGACAGCTCAGCCGAGGCAGGTGCTTACGCCGGCGACGAAGCCGTCCTCGACGACACCGCTACGTCCGCCACGGCCGAGCGGGCGCGGACCGGAGCCGACGCGGACATCACTTAGGACTTCTTTTTATTTTTCCTGTACTGGAACTTGGTTAGGTAGTGGGCCCACCCACGGTGTAGTTTATGTAATGAACTACCGGCCGTGAGCATTTTTGTTATGCGCAAATGTGTGTGCGTTCGCTTCTGCTTTCGACCTTGGACCTTCTATCTTGTTCGATTTCTGTCTTAGCTCCCCCCATCGATCCCACGCTAGGTGGACAGCGGGGAGCCGGTCTGTGACTGTTATCACTGCACAAATCTCGAATGTTGTTCAATTGCAATTTTATCAGTTTTGTTCTATTTAATTGAGCGGAAGCTCAAAGGAAAACAAATCTCGCGTTTGTTTCATTTTCTATCCCACGAAATTGTGGAGAAATGCAGTCATACTGGAATATTATTTGGCAGTATCTCATTGTACAATGAAATTAATCTTTCTGAGTCCTTTGTATGAATGTTGACCAAAGATCATGTCGGATCCACCAGTATACGTGTTGGACACAAGACAAGAATTTCTATTAGCGAAACATAGGCGTACATATTTTTCTTATTTATGTCCACAAATTAATTATCTAGACCTTGTCCTGTTACATCTACAAATTATTTATTGCAAAGAAAGGAAAAAAAATTCCTCTTGTGCTGCTATTTATATAGGGTTAATTATCCTTTTGCCCTCAGTGGTGTCCATGTGCTCAGTTTTGCCCTCAGATGCGAATTGTGCTCAGTTTTGCCCCTAGTCCATGCACAGCGACTCGTTCCGTGAATTCTACCGTCTCCGTCAGGTCAACCTTTTGACTCGACCCTTACAGGTGGGACCAGGCGGCAGAGACAACCAATTGTATTCATACTGTTGCACGCGTGGCTTGTGGGACCCAACAGAGAGCCGTTGCGGGTGTGCTATATAAGCGGGCGAAAGAGGCGCGCGGTGACCACGGCGACAGAGAGCACGGTGGTGACCACGACGAGAGAGAGAGAGATGGCACAGTGGTGACCACGGCGAGAGAGAGCACGACGGTGGGAAGCTAGCTACGGAGGGCGCGGCGGCGTTGAGATCCCCTTCGGCTCCGAGCTCCATGTCTTCCTCAAGCTCCCGCGCCACCTCGCGGATGCAGAGCCGGGCGCGTGTGGACATTCATGTCTTCATCTGTCCGCGGTGCCGGGCGGGCGTTGATCAGAGGGTTTCTCACACAACGAGGAACCAGAATCGTCCGTTCTACGTGTGCAGCGAGAATGGTGTAAGAATCGGGGCAATTGCACCATTTTCGTGATCAGGATCTTTGAGCAATGGGTTGATCTGTTTATTGTTCATGCAGGTGACATGCTTCTTTCTTTGGGTCGATGCTCTGGCCAAGACACTGATGAATGAACTGCAAGAAGAGCATTAAGAATGGTTGCACATGCTGCCACGAACGTCAGTGGCCGCAACACGAGCTCCAGAAGAAGAGATGGAGGGCAAAGAACACACTGACAGAGAGCTAGTTGTTGAGCTTAGGATGTTGCAGAAGAAGGTTAGAAAGCTTGAAGATCAAGCACAAATGGCAATACCCATTTGCAATTACTTTTGGGCCGTGGTAGGTATGGTACTCCCACTAGTTATAATGTTGAAAATGTATGGAAAGGCATGATTTATGGAGGAATTTGTAAGCTTGAAATTGTATGAGAAATTCACCTAGTTTAAATGTTGGTCAAAGTTGTTTAAATGTTGAAAAAAAAGAGAAGAAGTGACCAAACAATTAATTTAGGCAGTAAATCGTAATGCTGGAACTTTTTGTGGAAGCTAATTGAATTATTCCAGAGCCAAACAATTAAGTTTAGAATTTTTTTTGTAGCTGTTAAATATTTAAAAGCAATTTAATTGCTCCAATTCAAATACACCGTGATTTAAATCAAATACCAAATTGTCATGGAAAATGTGCCTCAGATCTGGTAGAGGTTTACACCTGGTGCCAAAATAAATGAACATTTTTTAAGGGCATTACATTGAGAAAAAATAATTTGTCTAGAAAAATGAAGGGTGGAAAATGCAAAAAAAAAAAAAAATGGTGCGGCTGGGGACTCGAACCCAGGACCGCGTTGGTTTGTGGCATTTAGGGCTGCGCTGGTAACCGCTAGGACAAATGGAAAGACTTTGACATGGGTAGGGAAGGAATGTATACATAGTGAGATAGTGAATGTTTGCACAGGTGTGAGAGTGGTTTTCCTTTGTTTTGCACTGAAATTTTGGAGGGTTGGAAACGTATTTTTGCACTGCCACGTGATTGTGGTTACAATGGCACTTGGTTTAGGGTTAGAGTGGCACTTGGTTTAGGATTTAAATGAAGAGGCGATTTCCTATGCATGGTGGAAACTACACACGAAAAACTACACACTCTTTGTTTTAAGTTCCTTTTTTGATATATGAGGTGTCGGGTTTCTTATGGCATTGGCACAAGTGCATTTTCGTTATATAGAAATGACTTTTTCTGACTTCTCTTTCTCTTTTTTATTATCTTTTGGACACAAGTGCCTTTTTGTTGTGTTGAAAGGGGCTTTACTCACTTCTCTCATTCATTTTGCTTGCCTTTTTGGCATAATTGCATGTTTGCTTGCCTAGCGAGTTCAAAGTCATGATATTTTCGTTATAGAGTTATTTTGTATAGTCCAAAATAAATTATCAAAATAATTAGAGATAAAAATTGGGGCCGTGCGTAGCTACCACCATGGGTAGCAAATTGTTTTTGGAATAAATTTAGGGTTAGTTAATGACTTGTTTTTTTAAATGAAAGAGAGGGCTTCTCACCCCCCTTTGATTTTCATTTTTCATTAATGAAAGCCACAAGTTCTCGAACTTCATGACTTGGTTTAGGGAAAAAATGATATGTTTGGGCACGGACATTTTTTAACACACATAATAATTAAGGATACCCAATAATTAACTAGGATAAGATGCAAAGTTCACGGACACCACAACACGGCACACACGACATAGAAAAGTAACAAAATAAAAACGATAAAACTAAAACATCTTCTTTTTGGCCTCCTTTTTTCACCTTGGCCGCGCGCCCCTTCAATGCCGTCTTCACTCCTCGTCGTCGTCGTCGTAGGGAAAGGAGTTCACTCTCGCAAAAGGGAAAAAACAGAGTATTTTTTTCTGTTTCGGAGAGGCATGGCGGTGACTCTCGCGAAAGCACAACCATGCCTCTCGCGGACTCAAAATCGTGACTCTCGCAAAAGGAAAAAAACAGAAAACACGTTTTTTCCGAGAATTACGACCGTGACTCTCACGAAAACACAAACGTGCCTCTCGTGGAAGCAAAACCATGACTCTCACGAAAGGAAAAAAAACGCGTTTTTTCCGTTTCCGAGAAGCACGGCCGTGATTCTCGCTAAAGCACAACAGTGCCTCTCGCGGAAGGAAAACCGTGACTCTCGCGAAAAGAACAGAATACATGTTTTTTTTTCATTTCCGAGTTTTTCGCTCAATTTTGTTTTTTATCGAGAAGCTAAGGAAGACCACCGGTTTCCATGGCCACAAAAAGCTAGCGGTTCAACTCTTGCTTGAGTTTGATAGGTGAGATATTTATTTAAGGAGGTACGTTCTATTTCCTTTCCTTTATTTTATTTTGGCTGGATGGTGTACTAGGGCAACGAGCACTGTGATTTCTGAAACATAAACTGCTTTCTTTAGCTTCAATTAATAAGAGTAGAAGGGACTGCTCACTAAGATGATCTGCGGGCAAATGGGGAAGATTTCTTCTTGAGTTGAGTTTTTCAGTCCATCACTGGAACTTCTAAAGCAACTATACTTATATTGCCTACCTGGCTACACACTCGCTAACCAAAACGTCGAAAAAAGCGAGAAAAAACCGTTTAAAAAGCTGAGCGCGACACGTGACGAATGGCTGAGAATGCATCAAGTGGCGCTGATCGTTCCGAGGCTTTCGAAGGAGCGCTCGTTAATTAGTTGCTCCCAACGCACGCACCAACCCCCACGTCACCTCTCTGGCCGATAAACCTGGCCCATGCAGTGGCCGAATAGGTCTTAGCACGGTTTGCTGGGCTACCAGCCCATGCGTGCGAGAAGGAGCAGCTGCAGCCAGCTGAACGATTCGCTACTCCTCTGAGAAGCGAGATGCCTGAATGCGGAGTCGGAGACAGCTATTTCGGGAAGCCAGAGAACTTCTGATCCGGCCGGCCTTACTCCACCGCTAGGCGGCGTAGTAAAAAAAAACCACCCTTCTCTCCACCAATCCGCCTCTCCTCCACAATCCCCGCCGCCGGTCCACCCTGGCCCCCCAGACGTTCCCTGCCGGCCCTTCTCCCAATGGACGGATTCCGTGACCGCGATCCCCACCACCCATCCAAAGTGTGGATTCCTACAGCCAGGAGAGCCACGCGTCCTCAAGCCGCCACCATCGCGCCGATGCGGCCTCATCCCGCTAGCTCTCTCACTTCCCCGATCTCCCTCTTGCCGCGGCAACCCCAGAGGAAGTACCTTGGCGTCCGACAACGGACGTGGGTGGCGGAGTTAGCCGACCACGATGCCCACACCAAGCATTGGCTCAGCTCCTTCCACATGGCCGAGCTCACCACCCTCTAGTATGACCGGTGGCAGGTCCGGCTGCATGGCGCCGTTGCCCACCTCAACTTCCCATGGGGCGAGGCGCCCATCGAGCTTCAACCGATGCCGCCGAGGGTGGTATATGCGGCGGTGGCTACGGAAGACCGGGAGGCGAGGGAGCGCATCACGGCGGAGTACATGGTCGACCTCCACCGCAAGTACCACAAGCTGGTGGAGGTGGAGCGGAAGATCTTCGTGGAGCGCGTGGACGATGGGGGGTCCTGGCCAAGCTTCTCTCGGACGACGAGGAGCACTACGACGACGGCGGCGGAGACAACGAGGAGTAATTCGACGTTCAAGCATCGCGAAGGATCTTCCCCGACTGTGGCGACGACGACACAGGGTCGGACCCCATGGGCGGTCGGATGTCATAGGCAGATTGGCTTGCTCTTTATAAGGGTGACGATGTTTAGTTTTAGTTTAATTTCATGTTTAGTTTTAAGTTCAAGTTTAAGTTTAGGGTTGAAAACTAGACTGTGTTTAGATAGATTAGTAATATGTATATTATGTGCCGAAATTCGGATGTTTAAATCGAGTCTATGCCTCTATGGTGAACTTTTGAAAAAAAAATTGCTCCGCTAAATTTAGGAGTTCGGGTAGGTTCAACCAAAATTTACTGAAGTGAAAATCCTCCACTAAGGCCCCGTTCGGGAACGGGCCACTCCGCTCCGCTCCGCCCGGTGCTGGAAACGAGGAGCGGCAGAATAGCTGCTCCCCAAAAATGAACTGCGCTCCGCCCCGCTCCACCATTTCAGCTCCACGGAGTTGGGAGCTGGAGTGTTGCCGAACGGGCCCTAAGTTTACTTCGCCATTTTGCTTCTCTATTCTTAGGCCATAGGTTAGAGTTGGCCTTATCCCCTAAACGAAGCATGCGAGCCACTCATTTCCCATGACCATACGCGCGGAGGTCCCTTCTGACCTATGTGTTGTTGCCCCAGCCCCATGGGCCATGGCGTCGTGCCCAAGTGATGCTGCTTGTGAGCTGGGATGCGCGGAGTTGTGAGGGGGTGCTGGCGATACACGCTGCAAAGAAAGCTTCTGTTGCGAATCGAGCCGCCCGGGGGAGACGACGACCAGTGCATGGCGAGTCGGTGACCTGGCAGTGGCCTCCGACTGTCCACACCCGAAGCTGCAACCAGTAGTGCGTGGAGCTGATACCGGGGTATGGCGCCCTCCATGTGTTCTTCAGAACAACTTCAAGTATGTACCGTTTCAGCACTCAATGTCCTCCATGTGTTTTGAGAACAACTTCAAGATTATGACGTCAGTTGATTGAGAACAACTGACACCATTGTGTGATCATATAGTTCATTTGTATCTCAAATAGGGTGCTCTATGTTGTTTTCTGACATCCAAGTAGGTATATGATGAGAGATATTGTACATGAACCAAAAAACACAAAGGCCAAACAATTTTTATCACCTGGCCAAACTTATCGTGCACATGTACACACTTCACAGGAGAAAATTGTATTCTCTCTTTGCCATTCACTGTTGGGTGTTTGCTTTACATGGGCGGCGGTCTGCCTCATGGCATGCGCTTTGTTTGCTTGGGTGTTTCGGTGTGCCGTTCGTTCGGCTATCGACCCTAGTTCTGTGCCTTCGTGAGAGAGACAAAATGTTGCAGCGAAGCGCGCGTGTGCTTCTAGTGTAATACATAGGTAGTTTTTATCTGTGCATATAGTATCTTTTATTTAATTTTTCCACTTGTAATTTTATTTATTTTTGTACTAATTAATTGATTGGAAGCTAGAAGGAAAATAAATCTTGTTTGTTTCATTGTTACTCGCACAAAAATGTCAAGAGAAGAACTGGTATTGGAATCTGATTTGGCAGTAGCTCATTGTGCAGTGAAATGAATCTTTTGAGTCATTTTTAAGAATGCTGACGAAAGATCAGACCTGATCGACTAGTAGACATGTGTGCACTTGATTATATGAATAATTTTCCTTTTTATGTCAAAGAAAATATAGACCTTGCCCGTTACACCCATTATTTACTTACACAAAGCGAGAGAAATCCACTTCAATGTTTCACGTTCCAGGGATAAGGTAGCGGCGAGACGTGCCGTTGAAGTAGGTGTCAAGTGGAAGTGCACTCGCTTTCCACCATGCTTCATATGTGTTGTACTGTTGAGATTTTTCACGGCTATTTATGCTCACTTGTATCTAACGATTTGGCATTGCATTATTTGGTATGGGCCGGATAATAAGTGTGACATTGATTAAATGACTGCATCTATGGAATGTCACCTATTTAAATGAGCAAGAGCACACTCGCAATTCTCTATCTTTCTTTTGCATTGCCTGACTGCACAATGTTCGCGCAACACCTATTTGTCTTCTTGGATATTTGATACATTCCAACTAGAAGGATGATGAGTAGCCTGCTAGAGCTAGGATTGGGATGAAACAGGATGTTGCTGTTAGGAACCTTGTTATTCAGGAGGAAGAGCACCGGACTGAGGCACTGTGTCAAACAAGGGGTCCACACAACTCGGACAGGCCTAGCGAGTAACAAAAGAAGGGGATGCGCAAATTCAGAAATAGAGGAGCCAGAGCCGATTGCCTCTCCTACCGCCTACTGACGACAGAGAGATTTTCGGCTGGTGGAATAGCACGCAACAAGCCTCCCCGGCATGTTTACACAAGGGTATGGCTTCACTTGTCACCCTTGTCATATGGCTCCTGTGGAAACACTGGAACTCATGCATCTCCGATGGGATCTTGCCCTCGCTACCGGCACTGCTCGGTCTGCTCAAAGATGAAGCTCGATTTTCAGCCAACGCTGGAGCCAAAGAGGGTAAACATGATCATTCCTGCACAATAGACTTACGTAATTTCGGGGCCGAGCACCCCCTTCTCCTATGCTCGTTAGCAGTCATTGACACGCCTCTGCGTAGTGTACGTCCACCATTGGCTTGCTCCTATTTTTTCTAACCCTCTATCGATGGAATAATACGCATGTAGCGTATTCACGAAAAAAAAAATCAGAAATAGAGGAGGCACAGACTCAGTCAGGTGAATTGGTAAGCCCTGAACCGTGTTGGTCGAAGCGATAGCACCAACCAAACCCAAAGTAGAACAGAAACCTGATGTGGGCAGGCAAGGTGCTCAGTGGCTGTACTCATCTGCTGATTAGAAACTTGACAAAGAAGAACTCTCCTCTCCTGCCTGCTTCTTCTTAACTATACTCTGTTTTCTCTGCTCCTCTTCCCCGGTTTCCAGTGCCCCATGAAATCCTTGCATCCAGTCAGGTGCCTATACAGGGCGTCGCGGTCCATAGAACTTGCCTAAGGGGTTGTTTGGATACCGAGTTTGTAGAGAAGAAGATTCTCTTAAACACAATTTCTGCTATAACCATCTAAAAACTTGTTTGGCTTATCCACCCGAACCGTGGATATGTATAACTGAGATCTACAAATCCTCAAAAAGTGAGTCTATAGAAAAACGACTAATAGACGTTTTTGTATAAACTCGTTTCTATATACTGCACCCCTGTGCCGTCCGATAGCTCACACGTCCTTATTTGGGCAAGCAACATCGACGGGTTTAGTGGCGTCTCCATTGGCATCTTCCTCGTCGACCTCGTTGTCTCCACCATGGCATTCGGGTAGTCCATGCCGGTGGCCACAACGATGCCATCCATGCTGTTTCAGCGCCGATGCGACAGCGACAAGTGCGGCGTCAAGCACTCAAGCTCGGCAGCAATGACGAAGCAACGCTGGAGGCTAGTGCTGGACAACAATGGACTATGAAGAAGTGAATGAAGTTGACGTCCTCATGTGAGCTCCGCCAGTAGATGGTGTCGCCATGGCCGGCAACGAATTGCTCTGCTTCGCCGCTACTTGACTATGCCCTGTGGCCGCCGCTTAGCTTGCCATGCCGAACGACACCCCTTTCAAGCTTAACAACAGAGGACGTGTTCGCATCGTGCAGAGGAATAGGAGGCCATGTACGTGAAAAGCATGCGAATCCATGATCGTGAGAAGAGGCGCGAGGCAAAAAAAGACATAACCGTGCATCATATTTTTCTCATCCAAACAAGGAACTGTATATACTTATCATCCCAAAAACACGTTCTCCCAAATCTCTCATCTAATTCTCTTTATCCAAACAACCACTAAGTGTCATGCCATTGTAATTGATTGGCACGCGACTGGACCAAGGCTCGTGCTAACGTGAAACACAAACAACAGAGCAAGAGGGGCCTCTGGTCCAAGGCTCATGATCAATTTTTTTTAAAGGCTCATGATCATTAAGGACCTTAATTAACCGGGTACGTACACAAAGTACGTATCACCCAGATTATTAGTAGTAGTTTCAAGCATTGCATTTAGTTAGTGCCAATGTTCCTTTAACGCAGATTATTTTACATATTTCAACCATTAATGTTTGTGAATTAGGGTTCTCAATTATGGTGGTTTTTTGCAATTTACTCCAGGGGAAGGCCAAGTTTATCTAGACTAATGTTCGTAATTATTTTGTCTTCTTATATTGATTTCTTTAGGGAATAGAAACACGACTGGGTTATATTGTTCGACGGCAATGTTGCTATATTGATGGTCACGGAGTCCGAGTTTTGGAGGTTTTCTTGAATTAGCGGGGCAATGTTATACACTGGTAGAGTTTTTATCATTGCATATCGTATCTCTTACTCTGTCCTTTCAATTTTGTTCTAATTAATTAAGCGGAAGCTCGAAGTTAAATAAACTTGTTTGTTTCATTATTGATGGCACAAAACTTTGGAGAACATTGGAATCTGATTTGGCAGAAGCTCATTGTACAATGAATAAATCCTTCGAGTCATCTTTATGAAAAAAATCCTTCTTTATCTCCACGAAATATATAGACCTTGCCCTGTTACATCCTTTATTTATTTACAAGGTGAGAAAAATTCAATTTAAATTGTCATGTGGCATTAATTTTAGGTTATTTATGCTCACTTTCTACAGAATTAATGACATAGCTATCTGATAGTGTGGGCTCGCACAATAAGTATGACATTGATTAAATGACTGCATTGATCGAATGACACCTATTTAAAATGAGCAAAAGCGCACTCGCATTTTTTCTATCGAATGACTGACTCACAACACCATGCAGCTCAAGCCTTGAAGGAAAACATTTGACTTCTAGGTTATTTTATGTATTCCAACTACAGATGATGTACAGCCAGATAGAGCTAGGATGATTCTGAAACAAGGTAGAGGTAGAGCTAGGAATGGGAGGAAACAGGATGTTGCTGTTAGGAACATTGTAAGTCTGCGGGATGAGCACCAGACTGAGGCACTCTGTGAACCCAGCAGTTAGCACCGCTGGTATACATCTGACGACAGTTTAACTGAAGAAGGAAAGCAGGAGAGAAATTGAGAAATAGAGGAGCAACACTCTCAGACAGATAAATTGGTCAAGCCCCGAACCACGCCGTTCGAAGTGACCTCACAGACCAAACCCAATGTGGGCATGCTGACCTAACGCAAGGTGCTCAGCGGCTGTAACTCATCTGCTGAGAAACTTGAGAAAGAAGAACTCTCCTTCTTCTCACCTCGATACTTTGTTTTCTCTACTAATCTTCCCCAATTACCCTGTACCTGAAATCCCTTGTACGTGAATCCTGTATGGCTACTTAAGGAGCATCGTGAAATTGAGTATTTGATAACAAAAAAATACTATCAATTTTTTCGTAATTTTCGTCTCTAAAAACTACAACTTTCGGTTGATGACCGTTTTAGACGTTTTAAAGTTTAAACACGTTTATAACAAGCGGGACTAGCCTAACAAAGCTTATGTGGCAAGAAAGTCAACGCCATTTATTTTGGCCGTGACATTGACCGTTATGACAGGTGAGACCCACACGTCGTCATCAACCTCTTTTGTCCTCCTCATCTCTCTCTCTCCCTCTCTTTGTGTGGCATTTTAACAAACACGTCGTCTTCTTGGCTGAGGGACGCCGTTGCTTTGTCTCTCCTCGGCAGGTTGCCTCCGCCGGTGATGGTGCTGGATTTGGGGGCGCGCCAAGCTAGCTAGCCAGGCTTGCTAATGTGCCAAGCTAGCACACAAGTTGTTGGATGCATCCAGCTGCCCGTGTGCTAGCTTGGCCTGTGGCTGCTGGCACAGTTACAAATACGAGCCCGGCGTGGCTCCCTGTCCAGGAGAAAGGCGTGGCGCTGCTGCTCCCTTTCGTGCACGCGGGCTTGAGCACGAGTGACAAAGGAAGAAGACCTCGAGCTCGAGTCATGTTGACCGCCCGGCCGAACCACGAGCTCGGCCACAACCGTGCTCGTCTCCTCAGGAGGTGCTTGACCGTCACGCCTGCGTGTAAGGCGAGGGGCGCCGCGCGTCCACTCCGCTGCAAGCTGGCTCGCCGAGGCTTGTTCTCTCAACGCCGAGCAGCCCGAGCCGTGATGCAGGGACATGCGCCGTTGTCCCTGTCACGGCCTTCGACGCTGAGCCCGGCACCAGGGGCCCACTGGCTCGGAACGAGAGCTACTTCGCCCCGCTCATGAGCTCACCTCACCGCGCGAGGTCCGGCATTGGTGGCGGAGAAAGAAAAAAATTGGTGCTCTCAAGATGTTTGATAGAATGTCGAGGAGAGAAAAGTTGAGCGGATGAAGGACAAGACTGCTGACATGTGGGGCCCTCCTGTCATAATGGTCAAACATAACAGTCAGCCCCTGGCTATATACCATCTCCAATGAGACTCCCACTGAACTGTCTCTTGCATATCACACCTGACTATATCATCTTTGGTGTCTTTTGTTGTGCCTGTTGGCCAAACCTTCGACCCTCTAATCCTCGCAAACTCATTTGCCATTCCATGCAATGTGTCTTCCTCGATTATAGTGCTCAACACAAGGGTGTCAAGTGTCTTGATGTATCCACTGGTCGTGTCTATATCTCACAAGATGTTGTCTTTGATCAAACACAATTTCGATTCGAGAAACTTCATCCCAATGCCTCTGCCCTTCTCCGAAAAGAAATTCTTCTTTTGCCTTCCAATCTTTCAGGTATTGATCGTGTGGGTGTTGCTAATGATGATCCAATGTTGACGAACTCTTCAATGCCTCCACATGAGTCTTCTACTACAGGGATAAACAGGGCAAAAAACAACGCGTTGAATGGTGCAGTTTTCGTTGAAAGTGATGTAGCACCACGTCCACACATGGACACAAAGTGATCCAGCGCGATCCTCTTTTGGATCCGCGTGTCAGACTGCGCCTGATCCGGGCGAATTTGTTGCGGGACCGGAGCCTTGTCGGGTGGGCAGCCTCGACACCACGTCCCACCAATCACCGCCTTCCATGCACCGGAATGCTCCCGAGCAAGCCCAAGCGGGCAAGCCGTGCCAATCCCCGCTATGCGACAGCCCTAAAGGGTGGGACCCTCCAACCGGGCGGTATGCCCCGGGCCCTCACATCTATACCAGGCGGGGCAAGTGTCCTGATGCGACTGCACCAGGCGGATCCAACGCACTCTCCCACCTCGATTCGGCCGGCTTATTCGAATCGTTTACGACCCACTATTGGTCACCCTCAGCTTCATGTGCCACAAAAGATCCGGCGGGAGTGGACAACCCCGCCATCTCGGGATCGGCCGAATCGGCTGGGTCTCCTGATCCTGCTCTCCAGGAGGAGGTTGCCACTATCAGATCTTCTACGCATGTGCCTTCTACACTATCCCATACACGTCTCCATACATGTGGTTTACATCTGGTTAATTATAAAAGTAAGTACGTGTGGGCTGTTTCGACCACTTCTACAGGGGAATCATGCACTGTTCATGATGGCCTTGCTTATCCCAAGTGGAAGAAGGCTATGGATGAAGAAGTACATGCTCTTCACAAAAACAACACCTGGCATTTGGTCCCTTTGCATCCAGGTAAAAATGTCATTGATTGCAAGTGGGTGTTTCGACTAAAGAAAAGGGCAGATGGAACAATAGATCGTTACAAAGCCATACTTGTTGCCAAAGGGTTTAAGCAGAGGCATGGCATAGATTATGAGGATACTTTCAACCCTGTTGTTAAAGTTGCTACCATTCATCTTGTTTTATCCATTGTTGTGTCTAGATCATGGAGTCTCCAATAGTTAGATATGCAGAATGTGGTTCTTCATGGTGTTCTGTAAGAGGAGTTTTATATGAAGCTACCTCCTAGGTCGGAAGATAAAAACAAACTATTTATACATGCATGCTTGTTAAATCTCTTTATGGGCTGAAGCAAGCTCCAAGGGCATGGTACTCTCGTTTGAGCTCTAAAGTGCAAGCAGTTGACTTTGTTCCTTCCAAATCTGATATATCCTTCTTCATCTACAATAATACCAACACATCCATATTTGTTTTTATTTACGTTGATGATATAATTGTTACAAGTTCCTCCAATGAGACAATACCAGCACTTTTGAAAGACTTGAACTCAGAATTTGCTCTATAAGATCTAGGAGATTTGCATTTTTCCTTGGTATTGAGGTTAAAAGAACTAAAGAAGGTGGTCTTCATCTTTCTTAAGAGAAACATGCAACTGATTTTTTGAGCAAGGCTGGATTGCAGGGTTGTAAACCATCATCAACACCACTGTCTAGCTCAGAGAAACTCTCTCTTGTAGAGGGTGATCCATTGAACCAAGAGGATGGCACCAAGTATAGGGGTTTAGTTGGTGCCCTTCAGTACTTGTCAATCTCCAGGCCTGATATTTCCTTTCCAGTGAATAAAGTGTGTCAATTTCTTCATGCACCCACTACCTCTGATTGGACAACTGCAAAACGCATTTTAAGATATGCGAAGCATACATTAAGTGTTGGATTAACCTTTAGCAAGTCATCTTCTACTCTTGTGAGTGCATTTTCTAATTCTGACTCGGCAGGTAGTTTGGATGACAGAAGGTCAACATGAGCTTTTGTAGTTTTCTTTGGGGCTAATTTGATCTCATGGTGTGCAAAGAAACAAGCCACAATGTCAAGATGAAGCACCGAGGCAAAATATAAAGCATTGGCAAATGCTACAGCAGAAATTATTTGAGTCAGATCCATGCACAAGGAACTTGGCATACGCCACTTGCAGAAGACATGACTTTGTTGTGATAATATTGGTGCCACATATTTGTCAGCTAATCCCGTGTTTCATGCAAGGACCAAGCATATTAATATTGATTATCACTTTATACGAGAGAGAGTTACTCGCAAGGATCTGGACATTCGTTTCATTCCTTCTCGAGATCAAGTTGCTCATGGGTTTACAAAAGCCTTGGCCACAAGACTGTTTGAGGAATTCAAGCGTAATCTAAGATCGCAAAGTTTAGATTAAGGAAGAGTGTTAAACATATGTAATCTAGCACATGTGGTGAGGCGGGGTTATAGGTGTTACGAGGTAGTTAGCTATTCAAATATATGCTCTTACCTCTATCTCCTCTCCATGTTAATCTCCCTGTACTATCTATCTTCGGTTTATGATCTACCTCAGCGCAGCCTTGTAAGCCAAGACAAGAATGAATACATATAAGGCTGGCCCCTAACGTGTGGGGGTTAACGATGCTTCATTATCGTCTATGGGGTGAAGAAGAAAAGGACCAAGTCCATATGCCCGCGTGACATTTTTTCTCTTCAGATGTCGTGACTATCATGGCCGCATGCATAACGGCACAACTCACTCCAGAGATGTCCAAGATGACGGTGGGAAACCTCCTTGGACTAGCACCCTCTCTTTGGATGTTATGAACGCAGTGGTGTCTCAATTAACTTCGAGGGTGGTTTAGTTTAAAATGGCTGGATTGCCGGAGGGCACGGATCCATGTCAGAGGGTGGTCACGGCAACAGAAAAAGGACTATGTTTTCTCATCAGTGAGTGAGGCAATGGGTGTGCTCGAGCTAATAGGGATATTTTACAGACCACTCAAGTGGCACCATTAAAACGAGTCTCTTACTTCATACAGCCTCCAACTTAAACAAACCTATAGCTCATTGTCTATCAATTCTGTAAGATGAACTCAATCACGGGTTTTGATTTTCCATTTGGCATATGACACAAAATGTCAAATTTAGGCCAAATCTCATTGAACAAGCACGAAAATAAACATGGATATTCAAATAATGTCGACATTTTTAAACTTAACTTCTGGCAGGCACCATAAGTTGGTTGTCCTTTGCCGACACTTTCACCCTTTTCGTCCATGCAACATTCCATACCCATCAGTCCTCCTATGAAAGGTCAAATTTTGGCCATATCTCATTGAACAAGCACGAAAATAAACATGGATATCCAAATAATGTAGACATTTTTAAACTTAACTTCTGGCAGGCACCGTAAGTTGGTTGTCCTTTGCCGACACTTTCACACTTTTTGTCTATGTAACATTCCATACCCATCAGTCCTCCTATGAATGGTCGGAGCGGTCCACTAGTATGTGCACAACCACATTTATTTTTTCATATAGGGTTTCTGCAAATTGCGGAACAGTTTGACAACAGACTGAAGAGAGAGAGAGAGGGAACAACTTCATAGGTTTATAACCGATAGTTATACATTCTAATTATTTTATCGAGAGCTGCATCTCCCATCTCTCTTATTGCCCATTTCAAGCATCATGATTGTGCACAATGCACCGGATGTTGAGCTGTCAGGCATCATTGAGGTAGTGGACAACACTGGTTACATTGCACGCTCCAGTTTGAGAGGTGTTTGGAGTAGGGATGGAACAAAACCTGAAAGCTAACCAGCTAAATGCGTGCCTTGTGACCCGTCTTGACTCTCTTGAACTGAAACAAGGCGAGTTGACACTTAATCTGTTCTTGTTACCATATAATGTTCAGCGAGTGGAGTTAACAAGTTGCTATCGTAACTCATTAAATTCGGTCAAATGCAGCCTTGCAGGGCTGGCTAATAGACCTAGCTCTTTTCGCCCATTTGGCCAGGTCTGATGCGCAAATGAATTATTGAGTTACCCAACTCCTTTGTCCCTGCACTAGTTTGCTGGGACCACTTTTGAGTAACTTATAAATATTTAAAAATTGTCCTCTCTCGATTGATAATAATTTCTAATACAAAAACAAGGCAGCAACCCGTGTGTCCACATGGGCTAATGGCAAAACAAATACAAAGGATTTCAAATACTACACTGAAATTGGATCTTAGTTTCACATGGCTATTTGACGCGCAAAGGTAAAATGAATAGTACATCTTTCCTACTTATAAAGGTAGGAGTTGATGGTGAGTTCACATGTGGGACCATACAAGTAAACAAATGCAACTATACCGATATGTGAGTTAGCAACCCTCCACAAGATATAATAAAAAAAAGTTACTTTTACAAGTGAATTTTAGTTGGATCATCGCTCTATATGTATACATCATTAATTTATCATTTTTATCAATTTACATTGCAAGTGAATTGGACTAAAATAAATACCCAATTGTGCCCGTGCTATCTTGTTTCTACATGCGAAATTTGACATGCATTATGTTTGCATAATTTCAGAAAAATATTTTCGTGGCACGTGGCAAGGCACCGACATTCCCATGCTATCTTATCTCTACATGTGAAATTAAACAGTCTTTATATTTATACAACTCAACAAAAATATTTCAAAAGCCCGTGGCAACGGCGGGCACTCTACTAGTATATGTATAAAAAATTTGTGGGCTATGACATGGTTTTTTCCGTGAGTAGCTCGGCCAGTGGTCGTCATTGTGTCTTGGTGTACCGATGTGTGTTTTGATAAGGGTGGGTGTACATAGTCGATGGCTACTGCGGCGGGCTAAAACTAAACAACTGTAACGAGTGCATGAACCATGATTAGTCTGGTCTTCAAGGTGGTCGATTCGAAGACCTTGGGCGAGGGGACAAAGTGTATATGCCCAACTAACTTTCAACATCACCCCCTCAACTCAAAAACCAGTTACTTAGTCCGCCAAACTTTGCAATACCGGAGAAAACACCCCCTAACGCCCTGATTAGTGGGGTTTTATGGTGATTTTGCTGATGTAGCAGAAAGGCGAAGAGGAAAAGCGTCACTGAGATTGGCAGTTCATTGAACAGTCGTGCGTTCAGGCCAGCGTCGTGCTACCTCTTGAGCTTGCGTTGTATTCCCTCGAAGAGGAAAGGGAGATGCAACACAGTAGCGTAAGTATTTCCCTCAGTTTTTGAGAACCAAGGTATCAATCCACTAGGAGACCATGCGCGAGTCCCTCGCACCTGCACAAACAAATAAGAACTTTGCAGCCAACGCGATAAGGGCTTGTCAATCTCTTTACGGTCACTTACGAGAGTGAAATCTGATAGAGATGATTGTTTATATTTTTGGTATTTTTAGTTTAATAAAAGAGCAAATAAAAGCGGTAAAAGTAAAGTAGATGTAGATTGATATGTTGAGAATAGACCCGGGGCCATAGTTTTCTCTAGTGGCTACTCTCATGATAGAGATATTCTACGGCGGGTAAACAAATTACTGTCGAGCAATTGATAGAAAAGCGAATAATTATGAGACTATCTAGGCATGATCATTGTATATAGGCATCACGTCCGAGACAAGTAGACCGACTCCTGCCTGCATCTACTACTATTACTCCACACATCGACCGCTATCCAGCATGCATCTAGCGTATTGAGTTCATAAGAATAGAGTAACGCTTTAAGAAAGATGACATGATGTAGAGTGATAAACTCAAGCAATATGATGTAAACCCCATCTTTTTATCCTCGATGGCAAGAATACAATACGTGCCTTGCTGCCCCTACTGTCACTAGGAAAGGACACCGCAAGATTGAACCCAAAGCCAAGCACTTCTCCCATTACAAGAACTATAGATCTAGTAGGCCAAACCAAACCAATAATTCGAAGGGACTTGCAAGGATATTATGAGCAAACATAAAAAGTTCGGAGAAGAACCAAATATCTTTCATATATAACCTTGATCATAAACCCACAATTCATCGGATCTCGACAAAAACACCGCAAAAAGAGATTACATCGAGTAGATCTCCTCGAAGACCGAGGAGAACTTTGTATTGAGATCCAGAGAGAGATAAGAAGCCATGTAGATACTAGCTATGGACCCGAAGGTCTATGGTAAACTACTCACAACTCATGGTGAGGGCGATGATGATGATGATGAAGGCCTCCGTGATGGATCCCCCTCCGGTGGAGCTCCGAAACAGGCTCCAAGATGGGATCTCCATGGGAACATAAGCTACGGCGGTGGAATTAGGGTTTTCTCTCTGTTCACGGAGTTTCTGGGGTACGTGGACTTATATAGGAATAAGGAGGGCACCGGGGGCCACACGAGGAGGCCTGGAGGTAGGGGGCGCGCCCTGGGAAGGGGGGCGCGCCCCGCACCCTCGAGGGCGGCTCCTCGATCCTCTGACGTGGTTCTCAAGCTTCCTGGGCGTGATTTTCTCCAAAAATATCTCTCGTGAATGTTTCATTCCGTTTGGACTCCGTTTGATATTCTTTTTCCGCAAAACCCTGAAACCGGCAAAAAACAGCAATCTGGACTGGGCCTTTGGGTTAGTATGTTAGTCTCCAAAATGATATAAAAGTGAATGATAAAGCCTATTAAATGTCCAAGACTTCATAAATAATAGCATGGAACAATCAAAAATTATAGATACGTTGGAAAGGTATCAAGCATCCCCAAGCTTAATTCCTACTCGTCCTCGAGTAGGTAAATGATAAAGAAAGAATTTTTGATGTGGAATGCTAACCAATATAGTTTTTCAATGTAACTAGAAGAGTGGCCCGCTCGATGCGTGGGCTAGAATTTTATAAAGTTAATTAATGTGATTATATTAATTTATTTGTCTAAAGTAAAATTAAAACCATCTACTATACTATTTGTGATCAGTGGCATTATGTAAATTCAACTCAATGCATCAATCCATAGTTTTGTCTTAGGTATCTTTTCTTTTATTGAAATAAAAATATATGTGTTTTCCATTTATGCGCTGATTATGCATGTTGTATCCAGGGCATCCCTTTTAGTACCACTTTAGTTCACCACATTAAAAAATCCATAACAAACATGGCAACTCAGAGTTCAAATATTATTGTGGTAGTAAAGACCCTAATTTCATTCTTATTTGAAGGAAGTTTTAAAATAGGTGTCATAGGATTGTAGAATTCATGTATTTTCCCTATATAATTGGTATCAGAGGAATTTTTATCCATTTAATCTACTCCATGTTCCTTTGAACGAAAGGGGTGAATAATGTCACTTTTGATATGAACCTCGGACATACACCTTGACATGACACATGCTACTGCAAAATGAAAATATTTGTACTGCTGAACTTTGCGAGTAGCTTTCCACGTTTTTATTAGACACGACTTACACCATCACAAGCTCCGCAAGAAGGAATTATATGCATATTGTTGCTAATAATCTCTTGTTGAACTCTAGCCATAAATTTTGTAAGCATCCAGCTATTGAAATAATTTGGATGATATTGATCATGTAGAACATCACCACTTCTAGTGTGCAAACTGTCATGATAGAAGTGACCGAATCAAAAGTACTAAATTCCAGGTAGAAATCTTGGGTGCATGTTGCTAAAATAGCAAAATAACAGTAATTAGTTAGCTAATTCTTCAACTACTTGACAAGGCTCTTGCATATGATACTAAGTCCAAAGCTTACTATTTGAATGTTCATGCCATCAATCAGTATATTAATACCATATGGTTAATGGCCAAGTATTTTGTAGGATGAGGATTTAGACATTTTTATTAAAAAATCACAACAATTAAAAGGAAACATGCAGGTAAATGATATTCTTCTAAATATTTGAATGAAATTTGAATGTACGTTAAAATTAGTTCAATACGATGGCCAATCTTTAGAAAATGTTGTGTATGGGTGGTGGTGGTGCACACATCATATATAGTGTTTGTGTTTCTAAAAGACTGTTTGTCCTCCAAAAAGACATGTCCCGAGGAAGTTAAGGTCACAGACGTGTCGCATGTTTAAAACCCGAACCATCAATGCGAACATGTTATGGGCATCATGTTGGACCATATTGGGTCATTTATGGCGTTTAGGTAGATTAAGTTAGTTTAAATCTAAACCATCACAATCAAATTAATTGCGCGTTATCCGTTTAACTGATTACTACATTTTCCTTTTGATTTTTTCTAGCTTATTTATCTTCTTTCCTCCACTACATGTTGCTCCTAGCATGGTGTATATCGCAGCTAGTTAACGCATCTCAAATGGGGAAGTATGGAGCAGACAGTACCATTGCTAGTACCCTTAGAATGTCATAGTTTAAGTCATATGTTTTTGAATTATAGTTGAAATCCTAACAAAGCCCATCACTTGTACATGAAATCAGTTCGACATGTAAATTTTGTGCATGATATATTAGATGCAAATAGACTAAAATATACTCCAACTTAAAAGTTCATGCATTCTGGAACAAAGAGAGTTTGAGATTTATGGATGATTCTTGAAAACTAAGAAAACAAACAATTTGTTATTCCATTGATCAATAACTAAATGATCAAATTTATCTAACCTCGACTATACCTAAAATAATATCAAGACTGGTCAAATGAAAAATGGCATACAATATATAATTCAAAATATCATAATCATATAATTGTTTGGATAGTAACATACATTCATATAAATAATAACGGGCAAGGTGAAACCATATATACAAAGAACTTCTCGTGTGTTGAAAAAAATACGTAAGTACTTTGTGAATAGGATTTACAGATGGTTGTCGACACCATAAAATAGAAAATAATGTGTTAATCCAGTAATTCTTAAGTAGTCTGTCACAGTTGTCTCTGACCTTGATTGAATGTATAAAAGATATTGAGATTTGTCAAAGTAAAAACAAACAATAGATATATCTTGTACCCCTCCATATAAAAAACTCGTATATATTTGAGAGATGTATAATTTATATATGCATCTGTTGATTTGCCGGTCTCAAATTAATTCTTTAAGTAACTTGTCATATTGTATTAACTATTAAATAATGTACAGAAAAATGTGGTTGATGTAGTTTTCCGTTTGCGTACTAATTAACCACTCGTGCATGAATACCTGACAATATGTAAAATCAACTAAATTATGATACAATTTAATTTATGTCTCAAACAAATGTTCCAGTCCATGGCACAGACTACACATGGTAATTTCTTGCTTGGGCACTAAGGCATCAACAACATAAAGTCAAGAATTAAATGTACATTTTGATTACCTCCTGCCTCTACAAGACCTGCTTGGGCTACAAGGCCACCGTTGAGTTCTTGCTTTTCATATAAATGTAGGGAAGATGTATATATATACCATGACAATGATGCATTTCTTACGCTTCATCAAAAGCAATGCCAAGGCATGTTTGATGTTAGTTTTTTGACCAGAAAGGATAGAAATATACTAAAAATAATTGTTTCTAAAATAAACATAGACACATGCTAGAAAGTACTGGTTTGTCAAAAATATTTATCTTCAGAGATTGCTGTTAAGAGCTCCATCTTTTCATTAAGAGGATTAGAGTAATTATTTATAATTAATGGCTGAAATTTTTCAGATAAAACATCTCAAACCCTAGGAATAGAGTTACTAATCGTGGTTTTGCGCTACAATGGTGGGTGTTCAATTGTTCATTCGCAAGCAATTCGCAGCCAACACCTATTTTACTTTCTTTATACTATTTGACATGGAGCTAATAATACCAAACATAGTGTACCCTCAGCTTTGAAAAACTATAGCAGACTTGATTCAATTTCAATCGAGTTGTCAAAATTATCAACTTTATAATCATGTACTCCATCCGTTTCTAAATATAAGTCTTTTTTAGAGATTTCTATATAAACTATATACGTATGTAGATAGACGTATTTTAGAGTGTAGATTGATTCACTCACTTTTCTTCATATGTAGTCCATATTAGAATCGTAAAAAGACTTATATTTAGCAATAGATGAGTAATTCTAATCAAGATAACAATACTACGTGCATGCATGTCACATGATTGATTCTAATCATCACGCTAGTGTTTAGAATCTGGACAGGGGTTTGCAGAGCACACGTTGAATTAGGAATTCAGTATGATTCTACTTTCCGGATACTGGGGTCATGCGGAGAATCAGTAAATATACTATAGTTAAGGTTACCAGTAAACTCGTGTAGCAAAAAGGAGCACACACTCTGTTGTACTGACCTAGTTTTTTGTCAGCACCGTACCGGCCAAAAATTCTTATCAAGGCATAAGATTTGGTCGTGGGTTGAAGATACATGTAGCGGTAGTATGTGTTGGCGTACGTAGGCCTGATTGAGCGTTTGTATGCATGTGTGCTGTGTGCACTAAGTCCATCCGGCAAGGATCAATCGGTCCTCTATATACGTACTTCATGTACGTGAGCATCTTCCGACGGAATCTGTCAGCCAGGTAGAGTAGCCAGCTTTTGGTGCAAATATGCATGCTCCGGTGGAAAGTACTTGTGACATACAAGTCGGACTCTGTATGCCCTAGATAGACTGCGCCACTAGGGGCATGTATCGGCAACCGCTAGCTTTGCTTCATACATGTTGATGCGCTTGAGATATAGATCAGTGTCGCATGAGTACCTGCCAATCTAGGTTATGTTGTAGTCGTGCTCGTTGCCGATCGCCTCCGAGAGGTTGGTGCCGATCAAGCTGCCGCATCGGCTGATGTATCCTGTGCACCTGCTAGCTATTCTATAGATTGGAATAAGAACCCGCCAAGTCTCGCGTGAGTACCTGCCAATCTAGTTGATGTTGTAGTCGTGATCATTGCCGATCGTCTCCGAGAGTTTGGCGCCAATCAAGTTGCTGCGTCGGTTGATGTATATTGGATAGATTGGAATAAGGACACGCCAAATCCCGTAGAAGAGAGATGTACTGCGGATTGACGTGTTCTGCTCCTGATGAGTTGGATTTGGAATCTTCCCTGAACTTCTGCTAATGAGTTGGACTTGGGCGATGGCTGAGCATCAAGTCGCACGGAAGAGATACGTGTGAGCATGCCTAGCGATGGCATGAAAAGTCTCTAGGGAAAGAGAAGCGTACACACATGAGATATACTCCCTCCGTCCCGAAATTCATGTCGCGGGCGCTATACAGTGTACATTTTGCAAAAAACGCCTCACAATTGTAAAACAGTAACAAGCACATCCTTGACTCCTCCTGCTTCCTCTGTCCGCCGCCCGTGTGTCGGAGGGGGCCAGGGGCCGGCGCCGCGGGATTCCGCCGCCGTGCTGGAGATTCCTGCACTCGCGGCCCACCCGCAACCACGCACCGCCGTCCACCAGCCATCAGCTGCCCGCCGATTCCGCCGACCAACGCCGCGACTACCAGGCGAGCTGGTCCTCGATCCGCCGCGACCACCTGCCGGCGACCACCTGCGTGATAATGCTGCCCACCTGCGCGACCAGCCACTGCGGCGCCGCCCACCTCGACCTGCACCGCCGCCAACCTCCACAGTACGGCCGTGATACTTCCCCGTGCCCCGTCTCTGCTGCTGGGAGACTCCGATCGCCGGCCCCGTCTCTGCTGCTGGGAGATTCCAATCGCTGGCCCAGTCTCTCCTTCCCCTCCGGCTCCTTCCTCGTCGACTGTGCTGCCCCTGCTGCTGCTTAAACCAAACGAACTCTGCTGCTGCTTCGAATTGTCATGCTTCGACCAAAATTCAGTGAAATTGCCCGGCCTCTGCTGCTGGTGCTAGGTAGGTAGTCCTGCGAAATTGGTAATGTCAGTTTGGAAACATTCAATCATGTTAATTATGGAAACATTCAATCATGTTAATTATGGAAACATTAGATCAGCAAATGGGATTTTGTTACATTTGGAAACATTCAATCATGTTAATTATGGAAACATAAGATCAGGAAATAGATTTTGTTAATTTTGGAAACAATTCAATCATGTTAACTTTGGAAACATTCAACCAGACAAGACTTTTGGCAACTGGAATTACTACGGCATGGATTATGGACTCTAACCTGGTCATCATTTGTGTTCAGGTTCTAAAAATATTCAATCAGACAGTTTGACTTGTGGCTGTACTTTGCAATTTAAATATGTTCAGGTTGTAAAAATGTGACAGCAGTATAACATCAAGCAAACTCTTGCAAATTTTCAGTTTCGACAGTGTCAAAGCATACAGTAGTTTTGACAGTAATTTTGATAATTCAAGCAAATTAATTTTTACAACCTAATAATTTTGATAATTCCAAACAAAGAGTTGGGGCATGCCTGTTTGAAAAACCACTCTCAAAAAATGACCTGTAATTTTGTCATTTACTCCAAATCACCAAGAAAAGATACAACACCCATATGTCCAAAGCATGAATCACAACAAGAAACTCTAAAGTTGAATAATGTGAAGTGAATTAGCTAAAGAAGGACCAAGCATGTTGTGTGTTGTATGTCAGGTTTTGGTTAATCTTCCGTATGAACTAAAGAAGTGAATGATGTAAACAGAGCTTGATCCCCAGGTTTCGGGTTTCAGGATGTAGAAAGTTTACTTATCATAGTTATTGATGCTAATTATGAACGCAAATTTCTGTACAGTTTTGACAGTTATGAAAGCAAACTTACCCTGTCTTATGAAAGCACATTTCAGTGCTTCTTCCTTTTACTTCTTGTGTTCAATCTAAAGGTCCTTGCATCAACCTTGTCTTCTTTTCTCCATGAGTTTCCCTAGCCATCAATCTTTCTGCTCTCTATAGTATGGTGAACAACTCCCATTTTCCTAGCATTTAAAAAGAAAATGATCACCTAGTCTAGTTTGTGATGTGACAAATGGAGGGGCATCAACCTGCGCCTGTCTGACGATGCATTTTTGGGGGTTCACATATCATACAAGTTCAGAGATAAAAACAAGATCTCCTAACAATCTGCTCTAGGATAAAAATATAACTCTGTTTAGAGTTAGCTTTCTTCCTAACAAAGTTACTGCTCCTAAATATGACAGGCAATTTTTTTTATTTACACAAGATCTCACAGTGAAGGACAATATGGGGTACTCCTACTCCTACTGTAGTTGCAGCTACTCCTATTCCTTCTTCTACTCTAGCTGCAGTAAGCAATATCACCAACCAAACAATATCTGCAGTAGTATCTCAACAAGCAGTACTCACTGCTATGGATGCGGCCATGGATGCATCAAAAAAGTTTTAAAAACAAATTTAAATGATGCTGCTATTCAAAATTAAATGGAAAAAGCTCAAGATAATTAAACATGACTACTTTCACATGACATATTACTCCTGTACAGTACTGTGCCAATTTTAAGTGCAGACTAATTCTATAAGTGCACGCTAATTCTAGAACTGCAGACGTTTAGTTGTGAGATTATACAGCAGGAACATTCAGTCTCTAATTCAGATGTTTAGTGCATTTGAAAATGCAGCAATTCAGGAATCACCTGAATCAATTCAGACCACTGCCGAGGATGTCCTTGAACTGCCACTACTTCCACCTGAAGATGTTGCCACTCCTTCAAAGCACAAACTTTCAGACCAGAGCATGCAACAATCCAACAGAAGATTTTGCCACTCCTTAAACTGCCACCACACACGCCCAATCGTCGGCCTTGAGCGAAGCCGGCTTGTTCCTCACATCAAACTCTTGTAGAAATCCAAAAAGATGAAGAAATTGGGTGGACATGGCCCGACCAATCCAAGAAGATAAAGAAGAAATTGCAATGGGCGCAGTAGATCGAAGGGAGGAGAAGTGGAAAAAGGAGACCTTTGACTCCGGCGGGCTCCTTGGTGAGCTCCACCTGCCTCTTTGCGATCCGCCGAGCAGCCGCCGCGCAAGGAGTATGAGAAAGGATGGCGCCCCGCCGCCGTGCCCCTCCGCTGCGCAAGGAGTACACACATGGCCGTCGGATAGGAGCAGCGGAAGGATCGACAAAAAAATGCATGCTTCACGTTGGGGAACGAGGCGTCGTGGGGCATGGGGCTGGAGGGGTGGTGGCAGCGGGGGCAGCGTGGGGCGGGATGGGTGGTGGTGGAGAGGGGCGGCGGGGCGGAATTGGGCGGCAAGACGGGGCCCGTCGTCGGGAGGGGTGGTGGTGGAGAGGGGCGGAGAGAGCGAGGAAGAAGAGGGTCCTCGGGTTCGGTCGGGAAAAAGCGGAGGACTAAATTGCAAATGTCCACTTGCGACAAGAATTACGGGACGGAGGGAGTATTATTTTAGGGTTATATGAAGATCCATGGCCGGGAGATTATTCTTTGAGGGGTTTTTTAGGCCTAAAGATTATTCCTTGAGGATTTTTTCAGGGACTCATTGGCCAGAAAATAAGACAATAGATTTGAGGACATTGTTTTATGTAATGGCAATGGTGGGTAATTAAGAGAGAATGGCATGGTGTGTAATTTATTTGGTTTTGAAGTGGATCTAACGGTTGTTATTTTCTAATATACTAAATTAAAGGTCGGATATTTCTAATTTTTGTGTGATTTTCTAGCTGAATTCTCTATTTTTTGGTTAGCCCATCAAATACTTTTTAATCTAGTTGATGTTGTAGTCGTGATCATTGCCGATCGTCTCCGAGAGTTTGGCGCCAATCAAGTTGCTGCGTCGGTTGATGTATCCCATGCATCGGCCAGCTATTGGATAGATTGGAATAAGGACACACCAAATCCCATAGAAGAGAGATGTACTGCGGATTGACGTGATCTGCTCCTGATGAGTTGGATTTGGAATCTGCCCTCAACTTCTGCTAAAGAGTTGGACTTGGGCGATGGCTGAGCATCAAGTCGCACGGAAGAGATACGTGTGAGCATGCCTAG
The DNA here is from genome assembly GCA_902687465.1 of Secale cereale. NCBI lineage: Eukaryota > Viridiplantae > Streptophyta > Magnoliopsida > Poales > Poaceae > Secale > Secale cereale. The sequence goes on from LR738713.1 coordinate 676,612,803, forward strand.
CGATGGCATGAAAAGTCTCTAGGGAAAGAGAAGCGTACATGCATGAGATATATTATTTTAGGGTTATAAGAAGATCCATGGCCGGCAGATTATTCTTTGAGGGGTTTTTAGGCCTAAAGATTATTCCTTGAGGATTTTTTTCAGGGACTCATTGGCCACAAAATAAGACAATAGATTTGAGGACAATGTTTTATGTAATGGCAATGGTGGGTAATTTAGAGGGAATGGCATGGTGGGTAATTTATTTGGTTTTGCAGTGGATCTAACGGTTGTTATTTTCTAATATACCAAATTCAAGGTCGGATATTTCTAATTTTTGTGTGATTTTCTAGCAGAGTTGTCTATTTTTTGGTTAGCCCATCAAATACTTTTTATATATAATAGATTCTCTTAATTGTGACATGAATGTTCAGATCTGAAAGATTCAAGATAAAAGTCTATATTGACATAAGAAATAACAATACTTCAAGCAATACTAACAAAGCAATCATGTCTTCTCAAAATACTATGGCTAAAGAAAGTTATCCCTACAAAATCATATAGTCTGGCTATGCTCCCTCTTCATCACACAAAATATTCATATCATGCACAACCCCAATTTCCGCCAAGCACTTGTTTTCATACTATATCTTTTCAAACCTTTCAACTTTCACGCAATACATGAGAGTGAGCCATGGATATAGCACTATGGGTGGAATAGAGGTGGTTGTGGAGAAGACAAAAAGGAGGGAGATAGTCTCACATCGACTAGGCGTATTAACGGGCTATGGAGATGCCGATCAATAGATATCAATGTGAGTGAGTAGGGATTGCCATGCAACGGATGCACTAGAGCTAAATATGAATGAAAGCTCAACGAAAGAAACTAGTGGGTGTGCCTCCAACTTGCTTGCTCACGAAGACCTAGGGCATTTGGGGAAGCCCATCGTTGGAATATACAAGCCAAGTTCTATAATGAAAATTCCCACTAGTATATGAAAGTGACTAAGCATGAGGTTCTCTACAATGAAGAACATGGTGCTACTTTGAAGCACAAGTGTGGAAAAAAGATAGTAGCAATTGTCCCTTCTCTCTTTTCTCTTTTTTTTGGAGGGGCTTTTTCCTCTCTCTTTTTTTATTAGCCCCTCTCTAATTTTTTGGGCCATCTTTTTTTTATTGGCCTTTCCTCACATGGGGCAATGCTCTAATAATGATGATCATCACACTTGTTATTACAACTCGAAATTACAACTCGATACTACAACAAGTATGACTCTACATGAATGCCTCCGACGGTGTACCGGGATATGCAATGAATCAAAAGCGGCATATATGAGAAGTTATGCATGGTGGCTTTGCCATTACTACGATGTCAACTACATGATCATGCATGGCAATATGACAATATGAAGAGTGTCATATAAACGGAACGGTGGAAAAGTTGCATGGCAATATATCTCGGAATGGCTATGGAAATGCCATGATAGGTAGGTATGGCGGCTATTTTGAGGAACACTATGGTGGTTGTTTTAAGGAAGGATATATAGTGGGTTTATGGCACCGGCGAAAGTTGCGCGGTACAAGAGAGGCTAGCAATGGTGGAAGGGTGAGAGTGTGTATAATCCATGGACTCGACATTAGTCATAAGAACTTATATACTTATTGCAAAAAAATTCGAGTCATCAAAACAAAGCAATCAACGCATTCTCCTATGGGGGAGGTTGGTAGGAGTTAACCATCGCGCACCCCCGACCTCCACACAAAGGTTGGCACTGTACAAATACCTCATGCTCTAACTTCGTCACATAGCGTTTCACCATACGTGCATGATACGGGAATCACTAACCTTAACACAAGTATTTCTCAATTTCATAATGATTCCACTAGCATTACTCTAATATCACTATCCTCATATCTCAAAACAACTATCAAGCATCCAACATCTCATTCTACTCAATGAACTTGGTGTGATTTTTTTACTACATTGACATTGGATGTCTATCATGTGAAGACTAGTTTCGTTAGCCTAAACACATTACCATGCTGTTTTAATAGACTCTCAAATATATATAAGTGAAGCATGAGAGTTCAACAATTTCTACAAAATATTACCACCACCGTGCTCTAAAAGGTATAAGTGAAGCACTAGAGCAAAAGCTATTCAAATCAAAAGATATAAGTGAAGCACATAGAGTGTTCTATCAATTTCTAGGCCATATTTAACTCTCTCAAATAGGTGTGTCCAGCAAGGATGATTTTGGCAAACTAAGAAGTAAAGACTCAAATTATACAAGACGCTCCAAGCAAAATACATAACATGTTGCGAATAAAAATATAGCTCCAAGTATAGTTACCGATGGATGAAGACGAAAGAGGGGATGCCTTCCCGGGGCATCCCCAAGCTTAGGCTTTTGATTATCTTGAATTTACTTTGGGTGCCATGGGAATCCCCAAGCTTAGGCCTTTGCTACTCCTTGTTCCATAGTCCATCAAAGCAATACTCAAAACTTGAAAACTTCATAACACAAAATTTAGACAAAAATTCTCGTGAGCTCCGTTAGTATAAGAAAGCAAACCACTACTCAAAGGTAAATCAATGAATTCATTATTTTTTTATATTTGTGTTAAACCTACTATACTCCAACTTCTCTATGGTTCATATCCTCCAATACTACTCATAGATGTATCGGAATAAGCAAACAACACATGAAAAACAGAATCTGTCAAAGACAGAACAGTCTGTAGTAATCTGCAGATTTCGCCTACTTTTGGAACTCCAAAAATTTCAAACTAAATTGGTAAATTTGCGCAATTTGTCTACAAATCATCTGCAAACAGAATCAACTAAAAAGCACGCTCCAGTAAAATCCCACGACTACTTTAACGAGCGCTAACAATTTTGTTTTTCACAGCAAGATCACATAAACTTCACACAAGTCTTCCCAAATGTTCTACTTGGCACAAACACTAAACAAAACATGAAACCACATCTAATCAGAGGCTAGATGCAATATTCATTCCCTAACAGCAACAAAACAAAAAAAACATAAAGTTGGGTTGCCTCCCAACAGGCGCTATCGTTTTACGCCCCTAGCTATGCACGATACAAGATAGATCTAGGTATTGCCATCTTTGGAAGGCAGTCCATAAGTGGCTCTCATGATAGATTCATATGGTAATTTGATTTTTCTAGGAAAGTGTTCCATGCCTTTCCTTAACAGAAATTGGAATCTAATATTTCCTTCCTTCATATCAATAATTGCACCAATTGTTCTAAGGAAAGGTCTACCAAGAATAATAGGACATGAAGGATTGCAATCTATATCAAGAACAATGAAATCTATGGGCACATAGTTCCTATTGGCAACAATAAGAACATCATTAATTCTTCCCATAGGTTTCTTAATAGTGGAATCCGCAAGATGCAAATTTAAAGAACAATCATCAAGCTCATGGAACCCTAGCAAATCACACAAAGTTTTTGCAATAGTAGAGACACTAGCACCCAAATTAATCACACAAAGCATAGCATTCATGATATTTTATCTTTATTTTTATAGTAGGTTCCCACTCATCATAAAGCTTTCTAGGTATAGAAACTTCCAACTCAAGTTTTTCTTCATAAGATTGCGTCAAAGCATCAACTATATGTTTAGTGAAAGCTTTATTTTGACTATAACCATGCAGAGAATTTAGCACGGATTGCAACAAGGAAATACAATCAATCAAAGAGCAATTATCGTAATTGAATCCCTTGAAATCCAAAGTAGTGGGTTCATCACTATGCAAAGTTTTAATTTCTTCACTCCCACTTTTTGCAATTTTAGCATCAAGATCTAAAAACTCCGAATCATTGGGACACCTTAAAGCAGAATCATCTCCAATCCTATTCTCATGAAGATTTATAATAGAAAACAAGGATTCAATAGGAGAAACATCAATAACTTTCAGATCTTCATCTTTATTTTCATGATAACCAGAAGAACACGATTTAATATAATCTTCTCTTTTAGCACGCATTCTAGCGGTTCTTTCTTTGCATTCATCAATGGAAATTCTCATGGCTTTGAGAGACTCATTGATATCATGCTTAGGTGGGATAGATCTAAGTTTCAAAGAATCAATGGTGTGGCTACCTACGAAATTCCCTCCGGTAATGGTATCTAGGATAAATCTATTCCACGGAGTTATGCCAACATAAAAATTGCGAAGAAGCACTGAAGTGGAAAGCTTCCTATTGGATCTATTTTGAGCATTGCAAATTCTATACCAGGCATCTTTTAAGTTTTCTTCCTCCCTTTTGTTTAAAGTTGAGGACCTCACTCTCGGGAGTGGTGATAATGATAGGTGTGCTAGACATGATGACAAACAAGCAAGCGGCACACACAAGCAAACAAAAAGCAAGCGAACGATAAACACACGGCGGAAGAAGGGCAAATAAAACGGCAAGGGTGAAGTGGGGGAGAGGGAAACGAGAGGTAAATAAATGTAATGCGAAGGATAAGGGTTTGTGATAGGTACGTGGTATATGACTTTTGCGTAAGCCTCCCCGGCAACGGCGCCAGAAATTCTTCTTGCTACCTCTTGAGCTTGCGTTGTATTCCCTCGAAGAGGAAAGGGAGATGCAGCACAGTAGCTTAAGTATTTCCCTCAGTTTTTGAGAACCAAGGTATCAATCCAGTAGGAGACCACGCGTGAGTCCCTAACACCTACACAAACAAATAAGAACTTCGTAGCCAACGCGATAAGGGGTTGTCAATCCCTTTACGGTCACTTACGAGAGTGAGATCTGATAGAGATGATAGTTTATATTTTTGGTATTTTTAGTTTAATAAAATAGCAAATAAAAGCGGTAAAAGTAAAGTAGATGTGGATTGATATGTTGAGAATAGACCCGGGGGCCATAGTTTTCTCTAGTGGCTTCTCTCATGATAGCGATATTCTACGGCGGGTAAACAAATTACTGTCGAGCAATTGATAGAAAAGAGAATAATTATGAGACTATCTAGGCATGATCATTGTATATAGGCATCACGTCCGAGACAAGTAGACCGACTGCTGCCTGCATCTACTACTATTACTCCACACATCGACCGCTATCCAGCATGCATCTAGTGTATTGAGTTCATAAGAATAGAGTAACGCCTTAAGCAAGATGACATGATGTAGATGGATAAACTGAAGCAATATGATGTAAACCCCATCTTTTTATCCTCGATGGCAACAATACAATACGTGCCTTGCTGCCCCTACTGTCACTAGGAAAGGACACCGCAAGATTGAACCCAAAGCCAAGCACTTCTCCCATTGCAAGAACTATAGATCTAGTAGGCCAAACCAAACCAATAATTCGAAGGGACTTGCAAGGATATTATGAGCACACATAAAAAGTTCAGAGAAGAACCAAATATCTTTCATAGATAACCTTGATCATAAACCCACAATTCATCGGATCTCGACAAACACACCGCAAAAAGAGATTACATCGAGTAGATCTCCTCGAAGACCGAGGAGAACTTTGTATTGAGATCCAGAGAGAGACAAGAAGCCATCTAGATACTAGCTATGGACCCGAAGGTCTGTGGTAAACTACTCACAACTCATGGTGAGAGCGATGATGATGATGATGAAGGCCTCCGTGATGGATCCCCCTCCGGTGGAGCTCCGAAACAGGCTCCAAGATGGGATCTCCATTGGAACAAAAGCTACGGCGGTGGAATTAGGGTTTTCTCTCTGTTCACGGAGTTTCTGGGGTACGTGGACTTATATAGGAAGAAGGAGGGCACCGGGGGCCACACGAGGAGGCCTTGAGGTAGGGGGCGCGCCCTGGGAAGGGGGGCGCGCCCCGCACCCTCGAGGGCGGCTCCTCGATTCTCTGACGTGGTTCTCAAGCTTCCTGGGCGTGATTTTCTCCAAAAATATCTCTCGCGAATGTTTCATTCCATTTGGACTCCGTTTGATATTCTTTTTCCGCAAAACCCTGAAACAGGCAAAAAACAGCAATCTGGACTGGGCCTTTGGGTTAGTATATTAGTCTCCAAAATGATATAAAAGTGAATGATAAAGCAAATTAAACATCCAAGACTTCATAAATAATAGCATGGAACAATCAAAAATTATAGATACGCTGGAGAGGTATCAAGCATCCCCAAGCTTAATTCCTGCTCGTCCTCGAGTAGGTAAATGATAAAGAAAGAATTTTTGATGTGGAATGCTAACCAATGTAGTTTTTCAATGTAACTAGAAGAGTGGCCCGCTCGATGCGTGGGCTAGAATTTTATAAAGTTAATTAATGTGATTATATTAATTTATTTGTCTAAAGTAAAATTAAAACCATCTACTATACTGTTTGTGATCAGTGGCATTATGTAAATTCAACTCAATGCATCACTCCATAGTTTTATCTTAGGTATCTTTTCTTTTATTGAAATAAAAATATATTTGTTATCCATTTATGCGCTGAATATGCATGTTGTAGCCAGGGCATCCCTTTTAGTACCACTTTAGTTCACCACATTAAGAAATCCATAACAAACATGGCAAATCAAACTCAGAGTTCAAATAATATTGTGGTAGTAAAGACCCTAATTTCATTCTTATTTGAAGGAAGTTTTAAAATAGGTGTCATAGGATTGTAGAATTCATGTATTTTCCCTATATAATTGGTATCAGAGGAATTTTTATCCATTTAATCTACTCTATGTTCCTTTGAACGAAAGGGGTGAATAATGTCACTTTTGATATGAACCTCGGACATACACCTTGACATGCCACATGCTACTGCAAAATGAAAATATTTGTACTGCTGAACTTTGTGAGTAGCTTTCCACGTTTTTATTAGACACGACTTACACCATCACAAGCTCCGCAAGAAGGAATTATATGCATATTGTTGCTAATAATCTCTTGTTGAACTCTAGCCATAAATTTTGTAAGCATCCAGCTATTGAAATAATTTGGATGATATTGATCATGTAGAACATCACCACTTCTAGTGTGCAAACTGTCAGGATAGAAGTGACCGAATCAAAAGTACTAAATTCCAGGTAGAAATCTTGGGTGCATGTTGCTAATATAGCAAAATAACAGTAATTAGTTAGCTAATTCTTCAACTACTTGACAAGGCTCTTGCATATGATACTAAGTCCAAAGCTTACTATTTGAATGTTCATGCCATCAATCAGTATATTAATACCATATGGTTAATGGCCAAGTATTTTGTAGGATGAGGATTTAGACATTTTTATTTAAAAAATCACAACAATTAAAAGAAAACATGCAGGTAAATGATATTCTTCTAAATATTTGAATGAAATTTGAATGTATGTTAAAATTAGTTGAATACGATGGCCAATCTTTAGAAAATGGTGTGTATGGGTGGTGGTGGTGCACACATCATATATAGTGTTTGTGTTTCCAAAAGAATGTTTGTCCAAAAAGACATGTCCCGAGGAAGTTAAGGTCACAAACGTGTTGCATGTTTAAAACCCGAACCATCAATGCTAACATGTTATGGGCATCATGTTGGACCATATTGAGTCATTTATGGCGTTTAGGTAGATTAAGTTAGTTTAAATCTAAACCATCACAATCAAATTAATTGCGCGTTATCCGCTTAACTGATTGCTACATTTTCCTTTTGATTTTTTCTAGCTTATTTATCTTCTTTCCTCCACTACATGTTGCTCCTAGCATGGTGTATATCGCAGCTAGTTGACCGCATCTCAAATGGGGAAGTATGGAGCAGACAGTACCATTGCTAGTACCCTTAGAATGTCATAGTTTAAGTCATAGGTTTTAAAATAATAGTTGAAATCCTAACAAAGCCAATCACTTGTACATGAAATCAGTTCGACATGTAAATTTTGTGCATGATATATCAGATGCAAATAGACTAAAATATACTCCAACTTAAAAGTTCATGCATTCTGGAACAAAGAGAGTTTGAGATTTATGGATGATTCTTGAAAACTAAGAAAACAAACAATTTGTTATTCCATTGATCCATAACTAAATGATCATATTTATCTAACCTCGACTATACCTAAAATAATATCAAGACTGGTCAAATGAAAAATGGCATACAATATATAATTCAAAATATCATAATCATATAATTGTTTGGATAGTAACATACATTCATATAAATAATAACGGGCAAGGTGAAACCATATATACAAAGAACTTCTTGTGTGTTGAAAAAAATACGTAAGTACTTTGTGAATATGATTTACAGATGGTTGTCGACACCATAAAATAGAAAATAATGTGTTAATCCAGTAATTCTTAAGTAGTCTGTCACAGTTGTCTCTGACCTTGATTGAATGTATAAAAGATATTGAGATTTGTCAAAGTAAAAACAAATAGTAGATATATCTTGTACCCCTCCATATAAAAAACTCTTATATATTTGAGATATGTATAATTTATATATGCATATGTTGATTTGCCGGTCTCAAATTAATTCTTTATGTAACTTGTCATATTGTATTAACTATTACATAATGTACAGAAAAATGTGGTTGATGTAGTTTTCCGTTTGCGTACTAATTAACCACTCGTGCATGAATACCTGACAATATGTAAAATCAACTAAATTATGATACAATTTAATTTATGTCTCAAACAAATGTTCCATTACGTCCATGGCACAGACTACACACGGTAATTTCTTGCTTGGGCACTAAGGCATCAACAACATAAAGTCAAGAATTAAATGTACATTTTGATTACCTCCTGCCTCTACAAGACCTGCTTGGGCTACAAGGCCACCGTTGAGTTCTTGCTTTTCATATAAATGTAGGGAAGATGTATATATATATACCATGGCAATGATGCATTTCTTACGCTTCATCAAAAGCAATGCCAAGGCATGTTTGACGTTAGTTTTTTGACCAGAAAGGAAAGAAATATACTAAAAATAATTGTTTCTAAAATAAACATAGACACATGCTAGAAAGTACCGGTTTGTCAAAAATATTTATCTCCAGAGATTGCTGTTAAGAGCTCCATCTTTTCATTAAGAGGATTAGAGTAATTATTTATAATTAATGGCTGACATTTTTCAGATAAAACATCTCAAACCCTAGGAATAGAGTTACTAATCGTGGTTTTGCGCTACAATGGTGGGTGTTCAACTGTTCATTCGCAAGCAATTCGCAGCCAACACCTATTTTACTTTCTTTATACTATTTGACATGGAGCTAATAATACCAAACATAGTGTACCCTCAGCTTTGAAAAACTATAGCAGACTTGATTCAATTTCAATCGAGTTGTCAAAATTATCAACTTTATAATCATGTACTCCATCCGTTTCTAAATATAAGTCTTTTTTTTGAGATTTCTATATAAACTATATACGTATGTAGATAGATGTATTTTAGAGTGTAGATTGATTCACTCACTTTTCTTCATATGTAGTCCATATTAGAATCGTAAAAAGACTTATATTTAGCAATAGATGAGTAATTCTAATCAAGATAACAATACTACGTGCATGCATGTCACATGATTGATTCTAATCATCACGCTAGTGTTTAGAATCTGGACAGGGGTTTGCAAAGCACACGTTGAATTAGGAATTAAGTATGATTCTACTTTCCGGATACTGGGGTCATGCGGAGAATCAGTAAATATACTACAGTTAAGGTTACCAGTAAACTACGGTAGCAAAAAGGAGCACACACTCTGTTGTACTGGCGTATTTTTTTGTCAGCACCGTACCGGCTAAAAATTCTTATCAAGGCATAAGATTTGGTCGTGGGTTGAAGATACATGTAGCAGTAGTATGTGCTGGCGTACGTAGGCCTGATTGAGCGTTTGTATGCATGCGTGCTGTGTGCACTAAGTCCATCCGGCAAGGATCAATCGGTCGTCTATATACGTACATCATGTACGTGAGCATCTTCCCACGGAATCTGTCAGCCAGGTAGAGTAGCCAGCTTTTGGTGCAAATATGCATGCTCCGGTGGAAAGTACTTGTGACATACATGTCGGACTCTGTATGCCCTAGCTAGACTGCGCCACTAGGGGCATGTATCGGCAGCCGCTAGCTTTGCTTCATACATGTTGACGCGCTTGAGATAGAGATCAGTGTCGCATGAGTACCTGCCAATCTAGGTTATGTTGTAGTCGTGCTCGTTGCCGATCGCCTCCGAGAGGTTGGTGCCGATCAAGCTGCCGCATCGGCTGATGTATCCCGTGCACCTGCTAGCTATTGTATAGATTGGAATAAGAACGCGCTAAGTCTCGCGTGAGTACCTGCCAATCTAGTTGATGTTGTAGTCGTGATCATTGCCGATCGTCTCCGAGAGTTTGGCGCCAATCAAGTTGCTGCGTCGGTTGATGTATCCCATGCATCGGCCAGCTATTGGATAGATTGGAATAAGGACACGCCAAATCCCATAGAAGAGAGATGTACGGCGGATTGACGTGATCTGCTCCTGATGAGTTGGATTTGGAATCTGCCCTGAACTTCTGCTAATGAGTTGGACTTGGGCGATGGTTGAGCATCAAGTCGCACGGAAGAGATACGTGTGAGCATGCCTAGCGATGGCATGAAAAGTCTCTAGGGAAAGAGAAGCGTACATGCATGAGATATATTATTTTAGGGTTATAAGAAGATCCATAGCCGGGAGATTATTCTTTGAGGGGTTTTTTAGGCCTAAAGATTATTCCTTGAGGATTTTTTTCAGGGACTCATTGGCCAGAAAATAAGACAATAGATTTGAGGACATTGTTTTATGTAATGGCAATGGTGGGTAATTTAGAGAGAATGGCATGGTGGGTATTTTATTTGGTTTTGCAGTGGATCTAATGGTTGTTATTTTCTAATATACTAAATTAAAGGTCGGATATTTCTAATTTTCTAGCAGAATTCTCTATTTTTTGGTTAGCCCATCAAATACTTTTTAATCTAGTTGATGTTGTAGTCGTGATCATTGCCGATCGTCTCCGAGAGTTTGGCGCCAATCAAGTTGCTGCGTCGGTTGATGTATCCCATGCATCGGCCAGCTATTGGATAGATTGGAATAAGGACACGCCAAATCCCGTACAAGAGAGATGTACTGCGGATTGACGTGATCCGCTCCTGATGAGTTGGATTTGGAATCTGCCCTGAACTTCTGGTAATGAGTTGGACTTGGGCGATGGCTGAGCATCAAGTCGCACGGAAGAGATACGTGTGAGCATGCCTAGCGATGGCATGAAAAGTCTCTAGGGAAAGAGAAGCGTTCATGCATGAGATATATTATTTTAGGGTTATAAGAAGATCCATGGCCGGGAGATTATTCTTTGAGGGGTTTTTCAGGCCTAAAGATTATTCCTTGAGGATTTTTTTCAGGGACTCATTGGCCAGAAAATAAGACAATAGATTTGAGGACATTGTTTTATGTAATGTCAATGGTGGGTAATTTAGAGGGAATGGCATGGTGGATAATTCATTTGGTTTTGCAGTGGATCTAACGGTTGTTATTTTCTAATATACTAAATTAAAGGTCGGATATTTCTAATTTTTGTGTGATTTTCTAGCATAATTCTCTATTTTTTGGTTAGCCCATCAAATACTTTTTATATATAATAGATTCTCTTAATTGTGACATGAATGTTCAGATCTGAAAGATTCAAGATAAAAGTCTATATTGACATAAGAAATAACAATACTTCAAGCAATACTAACAAAGCAATCGGGTCTTCTCAAAATACTATGGCTAAAGAAAGTTATCCCTACAAAATCATATAGTCTGGCTATGCTCCCTCTTCATCACACAAAATATTCATATCATGCACAACCACGATTTCTGCCAAGCACTTGTTTTCATACTCTATCTTTTTAAACCTTTTAACTTTCACGCAATACATGAGCGTGAGCCATGGATATAGCACTATGGATGGAATACAGGTGGTTGTGGAGAAGACAAAAAGGAGGGAGATAGTCTCACATCGACGAGGCGTATTAACGGGCTATGGAGATGCCCATCAATAGATATTAATAAGAGTGAGTAGGGATTGCCATGCAACGGATGCACTAGAGCTAAATATGAATGAAAGATCAACGAAAGAAACTAGTGGGCGTGCATCCAACTTGCTTGCTCACGAAGACCTAGCGCATTTGGGGAAGCCCATCGTTGGAATATACAAGCCAAGTTCTATAATGAAAATTCCCACTAGTATATGAAAGTGACTAAGCATGAGGTTCTGTACAATGAAGAACATGGTGCTACTTTGAAGCACAAGTGTGGAAAAAAGATAGTAGCAATTGTCCCTTCTCTCTTTTCTCTCTTTCTACAACAAAGCAATCAACGCATGCTCCTATGGGGGAGGTTGGTAGGAGTTAACCATCGCGCACCCCCGACCTCCACACAAAGGTTGGCACTCTACAAATACCTCATGCTCTAACTTCGTCACATAGCGTTTCACCATACGTGCATGATACGGGAATCACTAACCTTAACACAAGTATTTCTCAATTTCATAATGACTCCACTAGCATTACTCTAATATCACTATCCTCATATCTCAAAACAATTATCAAGCATCCAACATCTCATTCTACTCAATGCACTTGGTGTGATTTTTTTTACTACATTGACATTGGATGTCTATCATGTGAAGACTAGTTTATTTAGCCTAAGCACATTACCATGCTGTTTTAATAGACTCTAAAATATATATAAGTGAAGCATGATAGTTCAACAATTTCTACAAAATATTACCACCACCGTGCTCTAAAAGATATAAGTGAAGCATTAGAGCAAAAGCTATTCAACTCAAAAGATATAAGTGAAGCACATAGAGTGTTCTAACAATTTCTAGGCCATATTTAACTCTCTCAAATAGGTGTATCCAGCAAGGATGATTGTGGAAAACTAACAAGTAAAGACTCAATTTATACAAGACGCTCCAAGCAAAACACATAACATGTTGCGAATAAAAATATAGCTCCAAGTATAGTTACCGATGGATGAAGACGAAAGAGGGGATGCCTTCCCGGGGCATCCCCAAGCTTAGGCTTTTGATTATCTCGAATTTACTTGGGGTGCCATGGGCATCCCCAAGCTTAGGCCTTTGCTACTCCTTGTTCCATAGTCCATCAAAGCAATACTCAAAATTTGAAAACTTCATAACACAAAATTTAGACAAAAATTCTCGTGAGCTCCGTTAGTATAAGAAAGCAAACCACTACTCAAAGGTACATCAATGAATTCCTTATTTGTTTATATTTGTGTTAAACCTACTGTACTCCAACTTCTCTATGGTTCATATCCCCCAATACTACTCATAGATGCATCGGAATAAGCAAACAACACATGAAAACAAAATCTGTCAAAGACAGAACAGTCTATAGTAATCTGCAGATTTCGCCTACTTCTGGAACTCCAAAAATTTCAAACTAAATTGGTAAATTTGCGCAATTTGTCTACCAATCATCTGCAAACACAATCAACTAAAAAACACGCTCCAGTAAAATCCCACGACTACTTTAGCGAGCGCTAACGATCCTGTTTTTCACAGCAAGATCACATAAACTTCACACAAGTCTTCCCAAAGGTTCTACTTGGCACAAACACTAAACAAAACATGAAACCACATCTAATCAGAGGCTAGATGCAATATTTATTCCCTAACAGCAACCCAAACAAAAAAACCATAAAGTTGGGTTGCCTCCCAACAAGCGCTATCGTTTTACGCCCCTAGCTAGGCATGATAGATGATAGATCTAGGTATTGCCATATTTGGAAGGCAATCCATAAGTGGCTCTCATGATAGATTCATATGGTAATTTGATTTCCTTTCTAGGAAAGTGTTCCATGCCTTTCCTTAACAGAAATTGGAATCTAATATTTCCTTCCTTCATATCAATTATTGCACCAAATGTTCTAAGGAAAGGTCTACCAAGAATAATAGGACATGAAGGATTGCAATCTATATCAAGAACAATGAAATCTATGGGCACATAGTTCCTATTGGCAACAATAAGAACATCATTAATTCTTCCCATAGGTTTCTTAATAGTGGAATCCGCAAGATGCAAATTTAAATAACAATCATCAAGCTCATGGAACCCTAGCAAATCACACAAAGTTTTTGCAATAGTAGAGACACTAGCACCCAAATTAATCACACAAAGCATAGCATTCATGATATTTTATCTTTATTTTTATAGTAGGTTCCCACTCATCATAAAGCTTTCGAGGTATAGAAACTTCCAACTCAAGTTTTTCTTCATAAGATTGCGTCAAAGCATCAACTATATGTTTAGTGAAAGCTTTATTTTGACTATAATCATGCGGAGAATTTAGCACGGATTGCAACATGGAAATACAATCAATCAAAGAGCAATTATCGTAATTGAATCCCTTGAAATCCAAAGTAGTGGGTTCATCACTATGCAAAGTTTTAATTTCTTCACTCCCACTTTTAGCAATTTTAGCATCAAGATCTAAAAACTCCGAATCATTGGGACACCTTAAAGCAGAATCATCTCCAATCCTATTCTCATCAAGATTTATAATAGAAAACAAGGATCTAATAGGAGACACATCAATAACTTTCAGATCTTCATCTTTATTTTGATGATAACCAGAAGAACACGATTTAATATAATCTTCTCTTTTAGCATGCATTCTAGCGGTTCTTTCTTTGCATTCATCAATGGAAATTCTCATGGCTTTGAGAGACTCATTGATATCATGCTTAGGTGGGATAGATCTAAGTTTCAAAGAACCAACGGTGTGGTGATGACCCACAACCGTAAGGGATCTATTGCAGCGTTTTTGATAAGTAAGAGTGTCGAACCCAACGAGGAGCAGAAGGTATTGATAAGCGATTCTGAGCTAGAAATTACTACAAGCACTGCAAGATAACTTTTAGGGGTTTTCTCGATATAAGCAACAGGAAAGTAAAAGCAAGCAATGTGAAAGGCACTAAGAGTAACAAGTGGCCGAATCCTTTCTTAGCAAAGGAGAGGCCGAACAACTTAACTTATAAAGGCTAAAGCGTTCCTGAGGACACACGGGAGAAGTAGTCATGTGCTTTCGCCATATTCCGTATTGATACTATGTTATGTGTTGATAAGTGTTGAGTGGGTGGATCTATGCTAGTACAGTCTCTAGACTAAGATGAGTGCACTCTTATGATTAAACACCTTGCAAGCATCCGCAAATACAAGATAGAATTTAAGGCAAAAGCCTAACCATAGCAATACGATCGAGGATCCATTGTTCCCTTATGCAAAAGCGTGCGAACTGGGGTTCAGGTTTCTGTCACTCCGGCAACCCACCGTAAGCATTCTTTGTACACAATGTATTCTCCTAGGTCCTTAATAAGGCGAAGTGTTGAGTGTTCGACTTACACAACACCACTAGTA
Source organism: Secale cereale (assembly GCA_902687465.1). Classification (NCBI taxonomy): domain Eukaryota; kingdom Viridiplantae; phylum Streptophyta; class Magnoliopsida; order Poales; family Poaceae; genus Secale; species Secale cereale. The sequence goes on from LR738713.1 coordinate 676,628,151, forward strand.
GAATGACAACACAACTTAAGTATCAAACAGCACATATTACTTCAACAGCATATGACTACTAACAACAAGACTTTCCCCATGTCCTCAAGAACTAAGGTAACTAATCACGAGACATAAAAGAGATCATGATCAGTGGAGATAAATGGGTGATAAACAATCTGAACATAATAATATTTCTCCAACAAAACTCAATAGCATTCACCACAAAGTAGTAATCAACACCAATGGAGTAGAGGGGATAGGTAGTACGAGTTACAACACAAGTTGCAATTGTGAGATGAGATTTGGATGAAGATGGAGATGGTGCTGGTGTTGGGGATGATGTTGATGATGATCTCGATGATGCCCGTGACGATGATGATGACGATGGCGACGATCTCCCCTTCCGGGAGGTGATCTCCCCGGCGGAATCTGCCCACCGGAGATGGCTTTTTCTTCTCTGTAGGTTTCCGCCACGGAGCGGCGGCGGAACTCCGTAAAAACTCTCATTTTTAGGGTTTTCGGATAACGGAGAGTATATAGGGAGAAGGGGGCAACTGGAGGTGGGACAGGGGCTCCAGGCGCCCCCCCGGCGCGGCCAGGAGGGGGGCGCCCCCAGGGCGCCTGGGCACCCTGTGGCCCCCCTCTGGCTCCCCTTTTGCATGCCTTCGTGATCCGTCTGAAAAATATCTCCCGTCAATTTTCAGGTAATTTGGAGGTATTCTTCTTCAGCAACTCAGCGTCCACTTTTTACTGCTGAATCCTGCGTTTGCTGCTTCGGCATCTGAAAGTTGCAAACTGTGTAAAATAGACCAAAATAACATAAGAACATCATCGTAACGTGAAATATATCAATGAATAAGGATAAATTACGATATAAAATAGTGATGCATTTTGGACGTATCAACACCCCCAAGCTTAGACCTCGCTTGTCCCCAAGCGAATACTGAGCTCAGTAAACCTGTCCACAAGTTTAGAGAGTGAAGTGTCGATAAATAGAATACGGACAAGAAGCATCACAGTTTCTTCACCAACTCAAATATCCTCTACAGCAATCTTCAACTCATACGGCCCTTATAAAAGAGTAGTAACACTTATATTCGGAAGTAGGGCTAAGGAAACTCATTGAATCATGGCAAACATGTCCTTTGGTCAAGGAACAACTAATAGCTTTTACTTTTGCTCTTTCTTTACGTTTTGATGAGATTAACTGAAGCTTTTGAAAGAACATGTTATTAGGCAAGAAGTGAAAGTGTTAACACAGAGGAAGATATTTGCCTTAGCTGGGCTTGACAAACAACTTACTTATCAAATGATAATGTCAACAAGGATATGATATGACAAATCTTAATGCAACTTTATATGAATGAATCCTTATGAACATCAAATGTCTGCTCTCCTTAAGAATAGAAGGAAGTAGGAATAACCGACTCAATTTAAAATTAAAAGATAGGCCCTGCTCTAGGGTAGTAGGGAAAACTCATGTGCTATCCTTAAATCAAACAGAATGAAAACAAGTTTTTGAGAAGTGCATGATTTGTCAACGAATGCTAATAGATAACTCAATTACTTCTTGAGCTGGACAAGTTTCGAGGAACGGCTCCCGCACGAGGACGATCACATCCTCTTGTTCTCCTTTGTTTATCACTGCCAAGGTTCTCTGATTTCTCATGAACAAAGCGTGAAGGAGGGTTTGTTTGTTATATTATTTTTTTGAGCCGGCGCACCCTTTGCCAGTTCCTTCTCGTATTATGGGTTTGCACATTAGACATACAATCCCGGGATGAAGCTTGTCCAACTCAAAAATATCATGAATTAACTATTACTTCCTCATGAGCTAAAGCAGAGGCACAAAAAATGAAAGATTTTGAACATTTAAGGATAACACATAAATTCTGTACTTTAGGAGGTGGTAGTGGAATACCACGAGTAGGAAGGTATGGTGGACTCATATGGAAGGTATTGGTTTAAGGGTATGGATGCACAAGCAGAATTCCGCTTAGTACAGAGTTAGGCTAGCAAAGGTTTTGAGAGAACAGACAATTGATGATGACTAAGATGCGAAACAATATAAAGCATAAACATTGAAATAAGCGTAACACATCAAGTTGTCTTCCTTGACAGCATAACACTTCAAGCATAATAACATAAAGGTTTTGGCTATGTCGATACTTTAAGAAAATCATGCTCGATGTTATGACCAAAGCTATGTTTGCCAAGATTAAATAAAGTTTTCACAGCCATACCTGATATAAGGTCAATACTCCCCATAAGAATCATCATATAAGGTCGATAGCGTGAAGAGAATACCGAGTGCAGCAAAAGGAACCAATAAACTTCTCATTAATATTCCATCATAGACGACTCCACACTCACGGATACAATCTCCACCGAAGGAGTGATAGACCTCAATGCACACACCTATTTCATATAATAACCTCCCTAGACATGATACGACTCTACTTGACTCTAAAAGACAAAAGGTAAAGATAAAGATACCGGGCACTCCCCCAAGCTTGGAACAAGCCAAGGGAATGCCGTTTACCCAAGGAGATTTCACTCCTCATCCTTGTTGGCGTTGATCACGTAGTCCTCGGCGAAACGCTTCCATGGAAGGGGTTCTCCAGTCTCATATGAGAAGCTCGTCTCCTGAATCCTGCATGCAGCACCCATACTCATGCGCATAAACCTTAGTTCATACTCACAGTTCTGGCGATGTAGATCATTAATTTGCCCTTGGAGCTCTTCAATTCTTTCTTCAGACGCGGTGATGCTTTTCCACATCTCCTTCATCTCCTTCAGGAAGTAGTTCTTCAGCTCGTTGATGATGTTGAAGTTAGCGTCAACACCACGCTCGATCATCTTCTTGTACTCGAAGACTTCTTGCTCCACTTCTTCCAGCCTGGCCTGGATGCTCCCCTCCTTGATATGTCCCTTCAGATCTTCTTGATGAAGGACACCGTCCTCCATCCGAACAACCTGAGGGTGCTTCTTCACCTCAGCGAGGTAAGGGTTGATGACGTTGACGACGAACTGGTCCTTGGGGGAACTTGGAGAAGCCATGGCACCTAGATTCAGCTGAAAGATCCCCTGGCAGAAACAGATCAAAAAGAAAACACACGAAATCGCAAGATACGTTGCCGGAACAATCCGGGCAAATATATAGCAAAAATTTATGCAAAGAAAGGAAGGTAACAGGCTAAAGCGGGGTCGGAGGCAGACTCCCGGGTGTCCAGGCGGCCTCCCGGCGCGGCCAGGAGGTAGGGCGCGCCAGGGGGGCGCCTGGACCCCCTGGAGCTCGTCTCCGGCTCCACTTAGGCTCAGAATTTTACTAATTTTGCAAAAACTCGTAATACGGAATTTTTATGGCGGTTAGCGATGTTTCCTTATCGTACTACATACCTTTTCTTTATTCTGCTTCTGCTGGCGTCTGAAACAGGGCTGCAACATGTTCGTCGTGAGTTGTTGTGTATATTATATTCACATCAACATCGACAGGGTCTCCTGCTATGTAATGTTTAAGTCTTTGCCCATTCACAAATTGAGGTTTGGTGCCTTCAAAATTGTTAATCTTAATTGCACCAGACCGATAGACTTCTTCAATATGATATGGCCCATCCCACCTGGAAAGTAGTTTGCCTGGAGAAAACCTGAAACGGGATCTAAACAACAAAACTTTATCACCAACATTAAATTCACGTTTCAGAATCTTTCTATCATGCCACTTCTTCACCTTTTCCTTGAACATTTTAGCGCTCTCATAAGCTTCACTTCTCCATTCATCTAGAGAAGTCAAGATCATGAGACGCTTCTCACCAGCTAATTTTGGGTCAGCATTAAGCTCTCTAATAGCCCAGAAAACTTTGTGCTCTAACTCTAATGGGAAATGGCAAGCCTTGCCATAAACCATCTTGTAGGGGGACATGCCCATGGGGTTTTTGTAAGCAGTTCTATATGCCCACAAAGCATCTCCTAACTTATTTGACCAGTCCTTTCTATTCCTGTTTACTGTTTTCTGCAAGATCAGCTTAATCTCTCTATTGGTGAGCTCAACTTGCCCACTAGTTTGAGGATGATATGGTGAAGCAATTCTATGGTTGACATCGTATTTGGCTAAAGCTTTTCTAAAAGCTCCGTGCGTGAAGTGTGATCCTTCATCAGTCATGAGATACCTTGTGATACGTCCAAAACGTATCTATAATTTATGCTTGCTCCATGCCACTTTTTTGTGATATTGCTATGATATTAATACACTTCCATACACTTTTGATCATATTTGGACTATCTTACTAATCCAGTGCACCCCAGTGCCAGTTTCTATTTTCGGCTGTTTTTGTATTTCAGGTTTTCACGTTACGAGAACTGCCAGGAAAAATCCAGAAAAATTATATAAAAAATCAACGTTTCGGAAACTACCGGGCGTCCGAAGGGTAGTCGGGGGGGGGGG
>LR738713.1:676632638-676682233 GCA_902687465.1 Secale cereale
GCGCGCCCCCCCTGGGCCGCGCCGGGGGGGCGCCTGGGCCCCCCGAAGCTCCCCCGATGCCCCCCTTTGGCATATATTTAAAGCGTCCTCCGAAACCCTCAGAACAGGAACTCTTTTCGCGATCCCTTCTCTGTTCCGCCGCCGCCGCCGCTTCCAAGATCGGGAGCACCAGGAGAACTCTTCCCGGCACCCTGCCGCAGGGGAGGATCACCACCGGGAGCTTCTCCACCACCATGGACGCCTCCCGGATGACTCGTGAGTAGTCTCCCTTGGACCATGAGTCCATGACCAGTAGCTATGTGATGTTCTCCTCCCGTTCTTGTGCTTCACTAATTAGTCCTCGTGAGCTTCCCTACATGATCGAGGCACACATGTAATCCTTATGCTGTTGCTATGTTGAGTTTGCTGGGATCCGATGGATTATGAGATTATGTTCAGATTGATCTTCAGTAATATATTTGATTCACCTCTTTTATATTTATGTTCATAAGTAATTCTTGCATGTTCTCCATTGTTATTTATTGCTTTGGCCAAGTAATACGTAGTGACTCCAAGAGGGAACGTTATGCTTGATTGTGGGTTCATGCCCCTCGATGACTAGCTTGAGTGACAGAAACATGAGTCTAGGGGATGTGCTGTTGCCCCAAGGGGGAAAAGAACGGTGCTTGTGTCCGCGGGTGCAAGGATTGTTTACTTTACACAAAGTTCTTTTAATGCAGTTGTCTGTTGCTTTGAGTTTGCACTATGGGTGGGGCTCGCAACTTAATACCAGCGAGATGTTCTGGATAGATATCTCAAGGTGGATGATTAGTAGTAGATATTGATGGATTTCGGTCTACTTACTTTGGCGTACCGCCCATGCTTTGAACCTCAACCTTTCTTGCAATGTAGTCAGCATTGGTTTGCATTTCTGGTCCTGTCAATTGCCCAGCTGTAATTCGTTTACCTCACATAGCTATTTTATCGTATTTTGGGAGAGAGACATCACTAGTGAACATCATGAGACTCCGTTCCATATTACCATCATTGATCACATCCGCTATTTACTTTTCATTATTATTTACTATTGCAAACACTATCTATCACTACTATCATTTGCTTTTAATCCTTTGTGAACTACAAGGCCGGAGAGATTGACAACCTCTCTGTACTCGTTGGGAGCAAAGTTATTTGTATATGTGTGCAGGTCCACGTTGATTGCTAATCTGCGCCGTTAGCAGTTGACACCTACTTGTTGAACCTAGGAGTCTCTGGGGATTCGATCCTTGGCATCTTTGCTAAGGGAAAACACTTCCACAACACTGCATCTTTCACCTTCCACTTGGGGTAACCAACGAGGGGTTAGAGGCCCATCACCTTGGTACACCAAACCTAGGAAAAATTACATCTTTAAGCATTTTCAAAGATGTCTTGTGATCAGCACTTTCAGTGGGGATTGCTTCAACCCACTTGGTCACATAATCAACAGCTACTAAAATGTGAGTGTACTTGTGCGAAGAAGGAAAAGGACCCATAAAATCAAAACCCCAACAATCAAAAGGTTCAATCACTAGTGAGTAATTCATAGGCATCTCATTCCTTCTACTAATGTTACCAACTCTCTGACATTTATCACAGGCTAAAACATAATTTCTAGCATCCTTAAAGAGAGTATGCCAGTAAAAACCTGATTGAAGAACCTTATGTGCAGTCCTCTCACCGGCATGATGTCCTCCATAGGGACTGTCATGACACCGTCTGAGAATGTCCTTCTGCTCATGTTCTGGTATGCATCTTCTCACGATCCCGTCGGGACCTTCTTTGAAAATATGTGGGTCATCCCAAAAGTAGTGCCTCAAATCATGAAAGAACTTATTCCTTTGCTGAAATGTTAAACCCGGAGGCAAATACTTTGCAACAATAAAATTAGCATAATCTGCATACCAAGAATCGGAAAGAGATTGTACTTTTACAACGGCAAGTTGCTCGTCTGGAATACTATCGTTGACTGGGATGGGATCGTGCGGTATATCTTCCATCCTTGAAAGATTGTCCGCCGCCGGATTGTCTTCTCCTTTCCTATCAACAATCTGCAAATCAAATTCTTGAAGAAGGAGTACCCATCTGATAAGCCTTGGCTTGGCATCCTTCTTTGTCATAAGATATTTAATGGCAGCATGATCAGTATGAATAATAACTTTGGAATCAACAGTATACTGTCTAAACTTATCACAAGCAAAAACTACAGCTAAGAATTCCTTCTCAGTAGTAGCATAATTCTTTTGAGCACTATCAAGGGTTTTACTATCATAATGTATAACATTCAATTTCTTATCAACTCTTTGTCCTAAAACAGCTCCAACAGCAAAATCACTAGCATCACACATAATCTCAAAAGGTAAATTCCAGTCAGGTGGTTGTACTATAGGAGCGGTTATTAAAGCTTTCTTAAGGACTTCAAAAGCTTCCTTACAATCCTCATTAAATACAAAATAGATGTCCTTCTGGAGAAGATTAGTGAGGGGCCTCGAGGTTTTAGAAAAGTCTTTAATAAATCTTCTATAGAAACCAGCATGACCAAGAAAACTGCGAATACCTTTGATGTCCCTTGGATAGGGCATCCTCTCAATAGCTTCGATCTTGGCTTTGTCCACTTCAATTCCCCTTTCGGAAATATTGTGACCAAGAACAATTCCTTCGTTAACTATGAAGTGGCACTTCTCCCAGTTGAGTACCAAATTCGTCTCCTCACACCTCTGCAAAACTTTATTAAGATTGTGAAGACAATGGTCAAAGGAGGTTCCATAGACGGAGAAATCGTCCATGAAGACTTCCATAATATCCCCACAGAAACCATGAAAGATGGCAGACATACACCTTTGAAAAGTAGCATGGGCATTACATAAACCAAAAGGCATACGCCTGTAAGCATAAGTACCAAAGGGACAAGTAAAAGTGGTCTTCTCTTGATCAGCAGTGTTAACATGAATTTGAGAGAAGCCAGAATAACCATCGAGATAAAAAAAGTGGGTATTTTTGGATAACCTTTCAAGCATTTGGTCGATGAACGGCAAACGGGTAGTGATCCTTCCTGGTTGCCTTGTTCAGCTTCCTGTAATCAATACACATTCTATATCCAATAATAATTCTCTAAGGTATTAGTTCATTCTTATCATTAGGAACCACAGTTGTACCTCCTTTCTTAGGAACACAATGTACCGGGCTTACCCACTTACTATCAGCTATAGGGGTAGATAATACCTGCGGCTAGAAGCTTGAGAATCTCAGTTCTCACAACATCCATCATCTTCGGGTTCAACCGGCGTTGATGATCAACAACTGGTTTAGCATCAGGCTCAAGGTTGATAGTATGTTGACAGATAGATGGACTAATCCCCTTAAGGTCATCAAGGGTATAGCCAATTGCACCTCGGTGTTTACGGAGTACTTCCAATAGTCGCTCTTCTTCATATCCTGAAAGGTTAGAATTGATAATAACAGGATATACTTTCTTTTCATCTAAATAAGCATACTTGAGCGTATCTGGAAGAGGTTTAAGATCGAACACCGGGTCTTCTTTCGGTTTTGATAAAATTCCCAAAGGTTCACCCGGAAGGTTGTGCTTCAGGATAACAGGTTGCCTCAAGAATATTTCATCTAGTTCAATTCTTTCCTGCATAAGCCTATCATTCTTGTGGTCCTCCATATATTGCTGCAAAGGATCATTAGGGGGAATAGCAATAGAAGCAACACTTTCAATAAGTTTATTATCACTAGGTAAATTTGTACCACGAGGCTGCTTAGAGAACTTAGAAAAATTAAATTCATACGGCTCACCATTGAATTCAACAGAAACTTTACCTTTCTTGCAATCTATTATAGCTCCACAAGTTCTAAGAAAAGGTCTACCAAAAATAATTGGTCAAAAATTGTCCCTCTCTGAACCAAGTACTAGAAAGTCGGTAGGGTATTTTACCTTTCCACATAGGACTTCAACGTCCCTCACAATTCCGATAGGAGAGATAGTTGTTCTGTTTACAAGATGAATGGTAACATCAACTTCTTCAAGTTCACAAGGGGAAATCTCACCGATGATCTCTTCATAAAGTGAATAGGGGATAGCGCTTGCACTCGATCCGAAATCGCATAGCCCATAATAATTGTGATCTCCTATTTTAACAGATACCACTGGAGTACCTGAAATTGGGCCTTTATTCTTGGCTGTGACAAGGTTAGTGGAAACAGCACAAAAATTTATATTGGAATCCAAAACATCATTAGTAACAAGGTCTTTAATCAATGCAACTTGAGGATCGACCCTGATCTGGTCCTCAGGCTCATCAACTCTTCTCTCACTTTTATTTATTATGCCTGTCACAAGAGTGTGCTCCCTCATCCTTGCGGGAAAAGGAGGTTGTTCATATATAACTGCAGGCAAAATAGGGTCAGCAACATGAATATCAACATGTGGCTCTTTAAAAGGTTCATGATGCTGGTCTCTCTTCTTTTTAAAAGAATCAACGTGAGAGGCAAAATTCTTACAGAAATCAATCACTAGATGGGAATCAAGACCAATCTTATAGCAAAAAGTATTGAAGTAATCAATTTTCACATAGCTCTCAATATAATCATGTTCATAATTTATAGCGGGTTCAATACCTTTATCAATTTCCCAATCTTCAGTATTCCTCTGGATCCTTTCAATGAGATCCCACCTTTCTTCAACACTCTTCTTCTGAAATACCCCACTAGAGGAGGCATCCAGCATCTCCTTATCCTGACGAGAAAGCCTGGCATAAAAATTTGTAAGTATAATTTCCTTAGGAAGCTTATGAATAGGGCATTTGAGCATTAGGGACTTCAATCTCCCCCAAGCTTGAGCAATGCTTTCTCCGTCACGAGACCTAAAGTTATAGATATAGTTCCTGTCTCGATGAATTTCATGAAGAGGATAAAACTTAGTATAAAAGAGAGACATAAGCTGCTGCCATTCAAGCAAGTGTGAGTTATCGAGAAGCCTACACCAATCTGAAGCTTTATCTATAAGTGATACAGCAAACAATTTCCTCATGACAAACTCCCTCGATACACCTGCAAGCTTAAATAATGAACATAGTTGTGACAGATATAGCAAGTGTTCACCGGAATGTCTGTCTCCTGCATAACGATTAGCCAAAACATAATCGATAATACCAGCTGGTATTTTATAGGGCACAATTTCAGTAGGGGGAGGATCAACCGCCACAGGTGTGGGGCGTCTTCCCGCAATCAACGATCCAATAACAGGGTTATCCATAAGGACAAAGAGCAGCAATAGCAAAAATAAAAACAGAATTATAAAAACTTCCTTACCAGTTTCACTTTACCAATAGCGCTACGCTCCCCGGCAATGGCGCCAGAAAACGGTACTTGATGACCCACAACCGTAAGGGATCTATTGCAGCGTTTTCGATAAGTAAGAGTGTCGAACCCAACGAGGAGCAGAAGGTATTGATAAGCGATTCTGAGCAAGAAATTACTACAAGCACTGAAAGATAACTTTTAGGGGTTTTCTCGATATAAGCAACAGGAAAGTAAAAGCAAGCAATGTGAAAGGCACTAAGAGTAACAAGTGGCCCAATCCTTTCTTAGCAAAGGAGAGGCCGAACAACTGAACTTATAAAGGCTAAAGCGTTCCTGAGGACACACGGGAGAAGTAGTCATGTGCTTTCGCCATATTCCGTATCGATACTATGTTATGTGTTGATAAGTGTTGAGTGGGTGGATCTATGCTAGTACACTCTCTAGACTAGGATGAGTGCACTCTTATGATTAAACACCTTGCAAGCATCCGCAAATACAAGACAGAATTTAAGGCAAAAGCCTAACCATAGCAATACGATCGAGGATCCATTGTTCCCTTATGCAAAAGCGTGCGAACTGGGGTTCAGGTTTCTGTCACTCCGGCAACCCACCGTAAGCATTCTTTGTACACAATGTATTCTCCTAGGTCCTTAATAAGGCGAAGTGTTGAGTGTTCGACTCACACAACACCACTAGTACAATGACAACACAACTTAAGTATCAAACAACACATATTACTTCAACAACATATGACTACTAACAACAAGACTTTCCCCATGTCCTCAAGAACTAAGGTAACTACTCACGAGACATAGAAGAGATCATGATCAGTGGAGATAAATGGGTGATAAACAATCTGGACATAATAATATTTCTCCAACAAAACTCAATAGCATTCACCACAAAGTAGTAATCAACACCAATGGAGTAGAGGGGATAGGTAGTACGAGTTACAACACAAGTTGCAATTGTGAGATGAGATTTGGATGAAGATGGAGATGGTGATGGTGTTGGGGATGATTTTGATGATGATCTTGATGATGCCCGTGACGATGATGATGACGATGGCGACGATCTCCCTTTCCGGGAGGTGATCTCCCCGGCGGAATCTGCGCACCGGAGATGGATTTTTCTTCTCTGTAGGTTTCCACCACGGAGCAGCGGCGGAACTCCGTAAAAACTCTCGTTTTTAGGGTTTTCGGATAACGAAGAGTATATAGGCAAAAATGTGCAACCGGAGGTGGGCCAGGGGCTCCAGGCGCCCCCCCGGCGCGGCCAGGGGGGGGCCCAGGGCGCCTGGGCACCCTGTGGCCCCCCTCTGGCTCCCCTTTTGCATGTCTTCGTGATCCGTCTGAAAAATATCTCCCGTCAATTTTCAGGTAATTTGGAGGTATTCTTCTTCAACAACTCAGCGTCCACTTTTTACTGCTGAATCCTGCGTCTGCTGCTTCGGCATCGGAAAGTTGCAAACTGTGTAAAATAGACCAAAATAACATAAGAACATCATCGTAACGTGAAATATATCAATGAATAAGGATAAATTACGATATAAAATAGTGATGCATTTTTGACGTATCATGTGGCTACCTAAGAAATTCCCTCCGGTAATGGTATCTAAGATAAATCTATTCCACGGAGTTATGCCAACATAAAAATTGCGAAGAAGCACGGAAGTGGAAAGCTTCCTATTGGATCTATTTTGAGCATTGCAAATTCTATACCCGGCATCTTTTAAGTTTTCTTCCTCCCTTTTGTTTAAAGTTGAGGACCTCACTCTCGGGAGTGGTGATAATGATAGGTGTGCTAGACATGATGACAAGCAAGCAAGCGGCACACACAAGCAAACAAAAAGCAAGCGAACGATAAACACACGGCGGAAGAAGGGCAAATAAAACGGCAAGGGTGAAGTGGGGGAGAGGGAAACGAGAGGTAAATAAATGTAATGCGAAGGATAAGGGTTTGTGATAGGTACGTGGTATATGACTTTTGCGTAAGCCTCCCCGGCAACGGCGCCAGAAATTCTTCTTGCTACCTCTTGAGCTTGCGTTGTATTCCCTCGAAGAGGAAAGGGAGATGCAGCACAGTAGCTTAAGTATTTCCCTCAGTTTTTGAGAACCAAGGTATCAATCCAGTAGGAGACCACGCGTGAGTCCCTAACACCTACACAAACAAATAAGAACTTCGTAGCGAACGCGATAAGGGGTTGTCAATCCCTTTACGGTCACTTACGAGAGTGAGATCTGATAGAGATGATAGTTTATATTTTTGGTATTTTTAGTTTAATAAAATAGCAAATAAAAGCGGTAAAAGTAAAGTAGATGTCGATTGATATGTTGAGAATAGACCCGGGGGCCATAGTTTTCTCTAGTGGCTTCTCTCATGATAGCGATATTCTACGGCGGGTAAACAAATTACTGTCAAGCAATTGATAGAAAAGAGAATAATTATGAGACTATCTAGGCATGATCATTGTATATAGGCATCACGTCCGAGACAAGTAGACCAATTCCTGCCTGCATCTACTACTATTACTCCACACATCGACCGCTATCCAGCATGCATCTAGTGTATTGAGTTCATAAGAACAGAGTAACGCCTTAAGCAAGATGACATGATGTAGAGGGATAAACTCAAGCAATATGATGTAAACCCCATCTTTTTATCCTCGATGGCAACAATACAATACGTGCCTTGCTGCCCCTACTGTCACTGGGAAAGGACACCGCAAGATTGAACCCAAAGCCAAGCACTTCTCCCATTGCAAGAACTATAGATCTTGTAGGCCAAACCAAACCAATAATTCGAAGAGACTTGCAAGGATATTATGAGCACACATAAAAAGTTCAGAGAAGAACCAAATATCTTTCATAGATAACCTTGATCATAAACCCACAATTCATCGGATCTCAACAAACACACCGCAAAAAGAGATTACATCGAATAGATCTCCTCGAAGACCGAGGAGAACTTTGAATTGAGATCCAGAGAGAGAGAGAGAGAAGAAGCCATCTAAATACTAGCTATGGACCCGAAGGTCTGTGGTAAACTACTCACAACTCATGGAGAGGGCGATGATGATGAAGGCCTCCGTGATGGATCCCCCTCCGGTGGAGCGCCGGAACAGGCTCCAAGATGGGATCTCCACGGGAACAGAAGCTACGGCGGTAAAATTAGGGTTTTCTCTCTATTCACGGAGTTTCTGGGGTACGTGGACTTATATAGGAAGAAGGAGGGCACCGAGGGCCACACGAGGAGGCCTCGAGGCAGGGGGTGCGCCCTGGGAAGGGGGGCACGCCCCCACCCACGAGGGCGGCTCCTCGATCCTCTGAAGTGGTTCTCAAGCTTCCTGGGCGTGATTTTCTCCAAAAATATCTCTCGCGAAGGTTTCATTCCGTTTGTACTCTGTTTGATATTCTTTTTCTGCAAAACCCTGAAACAGGCAAACAACAGCAATCTAGACTAGGCCCTTGGGTTAGTAGGTTAGTCCCCAAAATGATATAAAAGTGAATGATAAAGCCCATTAAACATCCAAGACTTCATAAATAATAGCATGGAACAATAAAAAATTATAGATACGTTGGAGACGTATCACGTCGGCGTAAATATTTTAAGTCGTGCGCTCAGCTAACTAGTTGATTAGTGCAAGGGAAACGTTTCACGACGGTGCGCCAGACAAACCTTTTGGTCAGTCACGTCCACGCTTGAATGCATCCAGCGACTCGGCTACCAACACGTAGGATGGGGGGCACGCTGATACGTCCATTTTGCATCATGCTTGTATGTTGATATTTATTGCATTATGGGCTGTTATTATATGGTTTGTCACAATACTTATGCCTTTTCTTTCTTATTTTACATGGTTTATATGAAGAGGGAGAATGCCGGCAGCTGGAATTCTGGGCTGGAAAAGGAGCAAACTCTGGAAACCTATTCTGCACAACTCCAAAAGCCCTAAAACTCAACAGAACTTTGTTTCAGAAAATATAAAAAATATCTGGTGAAAGAAGTCCATGAGGGGGGCCACCGGCTGTCCACGAGGGTGGGTGGCCCGCTCCCCTTCCCAGGGCGCGCCCCCTGCCTCGTGGGCCAGCTGGAAGGCCCCCGATGCCCATCTTCTCCTATATGAGGTGTTTTTACCTCGAAAAAATCACCAGGAGGCTTTCGGGACTAGACGCCGCCGTCTTGAGGCGGAACTGAGGCGGAAACCAATCTAGTGCTCCGGCAGAGTTGTTCTGCCGGGGATACTTCCCTCCCGGAGGGGAAAATCGTCACTGCCGTCATCACCAACAACTCTCCCATCTTGGGGAGGGCTATCTTGATCAACATCTTCACCAGCACCATCTCCCCTCAAACCCTACTTCATCTCTCGTATCCAATCCTTGTACCCAAACCTCAGATTGGTACCTGTGGGTTGCTAGTAGTGTTGATTACTCCTTGTAGTTGATGCTAGTTGGTTTATTTGGTGGAAGATCATATGTACAGATCCATTATGCATATTAATACACCTTTGATCATGAAAAATATTATGTCTTGTGAGTAGTTACTTTTGTTCCTGAGGACATGGGAGAAGTCTTGCTATTAGTAGTCATGTGAGTTTGGTCTTCGTTCGATATTTTGATGAGATGTATGTTGTCTCTCCTCTAGTGGTGTCATGTGAACGTCGACTGCATGACACTTCACCATTATTTGGGCCTAGAGGAAGACATTGGGAAGTAATAAGTAGATGATGGGTTTCTAGAGTGATAGAAGCTTAAACCCTAGTTTATGTGTTGCTTCGTAAGGGGCTGATTTGGATCCATATGTTTCAGGCTATGGTTAGGTTTACCTTAATACATCTTTTATAGTTGCGGATTCTTGCGTTAGAAGTTAATCTTAAGTGGGAGGCTTGTCCAAGTAAGGACAGCACCCAAGCACCGTTCCACCCACATACCAAATTATCAAAGTACTGAACGCGAATCAGATGAGCGTGATTAAAACTAGCTTGACGATAATTTTCATGTCTCCTCGGGAGCGCTTTCCTTTATATAAGAGTTTGTCCAGGCTTGTCCTTTGATACAAAAAGGATTGGTCCACCTTGCTGCACCTTATTTACTTTTACCTTTTGTCACTTGCTGCCAATTACGTTATCACAAAACTATATGTTACCTATAATTTCAGTGCTTGCAGAAAATACCTTACTGAAAACTGCCTATGATTTCCTTCTGCTCCTCGTTGGGTTCGACACCCTTACTTATCGAAAGGACTACGATAGATCCCCTAAACTTGTGGGTCATCAAGACTCTTTTCTGGCGCCATTACCGGGGAGTGAAGCGCCTTTGGTAAGGAAAAATTTATATAGTGTGCTGAAATTTATTGTCACTTGTTACTATGGCTCAAAATCCTTGGAGGGGCTTGTTCGGGGTATCTTCACCCCGAATAGAAGAGCAAAGAGTTGCTCCTCAACATACTGCACCTATTGAAAATGTTTGCTTTGGGATTCCTTCGGGTATGATAGAGAAACTGCTTGAAAATCCCTTTACAGGAGATGGAACGCTGCATCCCGATTTACATCTATCTATGTGGATGAAGTTTGTGGATTGTTTAAGCTTGCGGGTATGCCCGAGGATGTTATCAAGAAGAAGGTCTTCCCTTTATCTTTGAAGGGAGATGCATTGACATGGTTTAGGCTATGCGATGATATGGGATCATGGAACTATAATCGTCTGAGGTTGGAATTTCATCAGAAGTTCTACTCTATGCACCAGGTTCATTGTGATCGTAATTATATTTATAATGTATGGCATCGTGAAGGAGAAAGCATCGCTCAAGCTTGGGGGAGGCTTAAGTCAATGTTATATTCACTAGCAGAGTGGCCCGCCCGATGTGAGGGCTAGATTTTCATAATTTTATTTCATGAGAACAAATTATTTGATTTTTCTTCAGAAATTTGGTACCAAATGTGATCAGATTCACTAATATGATCATTTGCAAACATAATTTTTCAACAGATGTATTTGGTGTGAAAGATTTTTATGATATAGCTATCAAATATTTCATATTATGTTGCAATGAACAAATCTTGTGAGCGAAATTGTGCTCTAGATGATATATGTTATGATATCTTCTCCTTAAGATTTAAAGTTTATTAATTCCATTTGTGCTTTTTCACATTTTTAAAGGAAAACATACGGCATAACAAAAAGTATAGATAGAAAACATAATCATGGAAATACATTTGTATGGAAAAAGTTTTTCTTGTATGACAACTATTTTCAGATTGCATGGTTTCTCAGAATGATGAATGAAAGTTCATGTCCAACATTTGTATCTTTAATTTTGCATGTGTTTGAAAATTGGATCAACATAATTTTTCGGTCTTTTGTGTGTGGCATTATATTAGTAAATAGAATCAGAATTTAGATCTCGTGCCGGCCATGATTTTGTATCTGGAGTTGAGATATTGTAGTTTGTACAACTCCCTTTATTCCTAAATATACGTCTTTTCCGAGATTCCACTATGGACTACATACGGATTAAAATGAGTGAATCTACACTCTATAATAACAGCCCATATGCTAGTATAAATATTGTAGTTTATAGTGGAATGTCTACAAATACTTGTATTTAGGAAAGGAGGGAGTATATGGTATTAGATGTATACAACAAAGTAATTTGTTCGGATGACAAGAAGATATTTAATATGTTTTTCTTATCCAGATATGTATGTGTCTCATTTACTCACTTAGTTCCAAGATACATGACCATTTATTAAAGAAATATCTAAGATATACATTTACCATTTTTTCAAATTATAATGAAAATTGCATTTTTGTGGAATGTTGAACTACTATGAACAAAAATATAATCATGCTCTTTTATTTTGACCAATCCTTGCATTCATTTAAATTGATAGTCGAATCAAATAAGTTTTCTATCTAAGTTATTTTTAAGACACCATCTTTCATTTTTAAACATAAATATTATTAATTTATCCTCAGTGATTTACTCTCTATGTTACCTTTTATCCAGTTCATAGATTATATGTCTCCTTCATGTCATCACATGTACTGCCTTGTTGCAAAACATAAGTGTCCACACCATTATATTATTTAAGTTTGACCAACAATATAATTATATAAAATGGTTGTGTATGTCCCATTGGCAAGTGCGAGGTTGTTCGTTCTCATCCACCTATGTTATCTTCAGATTGACACTGTTATTGTGTCATATTGTTCTAAGTAGGTGTATATGTGCATATTAAGTGTGTCAATGCTCACTGGCACGGAGATAGAATGTGACACTTCCAATATATTTCAAGGACAACATATAAAAGACAAGCTAAGTTGGCGCTCACGCATAAATGACATTATATCCCTCTAGAAGCTCTAATGTACATATATGTTGTTTGGCTGGATTTGAAATGGTATTGCCGCAGAAAACAATCAACACACATCTCTATTCAATTGCAGTAATCATACATGTTAGCACATTAATAGGCATATTGGTAGTATGATATATGTCACAGTATGCCTCTTCTACTTTGTTGAAGGACCATATCATGTTCTAAATATAATGAAACTCTTCAACATCCACTTGCACATCTCCAAGTACATAAATTTGCATTCTATTTAGAAGTCCGACGAAATAGCAAGGACAGCTCATTGGGGGCTTTCATCGGGTATGGTACATGACTTGAGCATACAATTTATTTCCTATGCAAGAGGTATAGAAGAAAACCATCCTCAATACTTCATGGTGACAGTTTACAACCTAACATTCTTCACACTACTCATCTCATAGTACACATAAGGATCCATCTGTTAGATGGTAGCTATGGTGAATGCACGTAGGGCAAGTACGGGGTGCTTCTTTTGACACCTTAAAGGAAGACCATTTGATGTTTTGAGATCAGCATGGAATCTACAGTTATATCATAGAACTTTTTTTGCAGGAGTTATATCATAGAATTTTGATCTAAACGCTCTTATATTTCTTTATGGAGGGAGTACTTATTGTAGTCTTCAGAAGGTTTGGGTGGCTAAGGACATACAAACCATTTAGTACCAACCATATTTTCAGTATATTTTATTGATGGAATTCTCTAATATAGTTATATATAACAATTGTAGCAATAGGAAGAGTTACTTTAGTAATAAGAAACCGCTGGCCTAATGCATAATTTTTAGTTCCGCGTTACGAGAAACTAAATTCCAAGGTGATTGT
This sequence comes from Secale cereale, assembly GCA_902687465.1. Lineage (NCBI taxonomy): Eukaryota > Viridiplantae > Streptophyta > Magnoliopsida > Poales > Poaceae > Secale > Secale cereale. Next base: position 676,646,163 of record LR738713.1, read on the forward strand.
TCAACTCAATTATGTGCCAACTAACATGTCAGTAGTAAAGAACCTTGACAGTTTTATGCTACTAATACCTGTACGCTTGCACTGTAGAATGCAAACATAAAAGCAATGAAAAATATGAATAGTTGTGAAGGAAAAACTGCATTGCTCTGAAATAAATCATTTAACTTTATGTCACATTAAGAGAAAAGAATATTACCCCGCAAAAAAAGGAAATAATATTGTATTGCACAATCATGATGGACACTGCTTGGGTATGAAGACGTTTCTCCTACTCCGCTTGCCTCTTAAGCAAATTTTAGGAACAATCGTGAGTAGCAATGAAAAATATGAATAGTTGTAGAACGCTTGCCTGGGTATGCCATTGGTCTCATTTGTAACTATAGTGCACAAGGTACCTTAATAGCCAGCAACATATTTTTCTCTCAAGGATGCACCTTCTTGTAACACGATCTCCAGGTTTCCAGCTGCACAAAGCTAGCCCGATCTGTTCCAATCGATTAGAAACATGCCCGCATACGCAACATTTAGCTCAATACCAATACACCCACGTACACATCAAGGAAAGTTAGCCTCGATGGCTAATCAACCTGCGGCTGGCCGGAAACACAAATTAATCGCATGAATTACACTCAGCAAGAGTCAATTTAATAAACCATGAAACCTAGACGGATATTATCTATATGCTGCAAGCGGCTTGATCTAAGGGAGGTAGTATGGTGTATGCGTTCTTTTTCTAGGGTTACATTATGTATATTTAGTAATGTATACAATCTACTATCAGGAGATTTGGGAGATCGAGTAGTACGATGGGATCTGGATGTGCGACGTGCGGAGGCCTATCACCAGCTTAATCTTTTTTTCTTCTTCTCAAAGCTAGATCCAATACGTTGATTATCTTTTTAGAATCAGGGGTCCACCAAATCAATGGTTAGATATTTCTGATTATTATGGGATTTTCTAGCATATTTATCTTTTCCCTGGTTAACCCATCAAGTACTTTTTATATATAAATAGATGCCCCAATCATGATCTATCAAGAGAAATGATCATTCAAAATTTTTATCCTCTGCTTTCTCTTAATAGTCGCTCCATGCTCGATACTTCTTGTTCTGGCTCTTATATGGTGAAGACTATTGAATTCAAATGGGATTTATTGGAAAGAATTAAACGCAGCTCTGAAGATTGGGATCTCGACGAAGGTAAGGAGTCAGGTATGACCCCTAAGTTGGATTGTGTTAAAGCTTTTATGGATACCGATGTTTTCCGTGAGTTTAGCACTAAATATGGACTTGACTCTGAGATAGTAGCTTCTTTCTGTGAATCTTTTGCTACTCATGTTGATCTCCCCAAGGAGAAGTGGTTTAAATACCATCCCCCTATTGAAGTAAAAGTAGTTGAACCTATTAAAGTTGAAGAAAAGACTATCACTTATAATGTTGATCATGTTATTCCTACTGCTTATATTGAGAAACCACCTTTTCCCGTTAGGATAAAGGATCATGCTCAAGCTTCAACTGTAGTTCGTAAGAGTAATACTAGAACACCTACACCCTCTGAGCAAAGTAAAGTTGAAACTAGTGTTGCTATGGTTAAGGATCTCTTGGTAGAAGATTTAGATGGACATGTTATTTACCTCCAAGAAGAGTCTGCTAGAATAGCCAAACCCAATGCCAGGAATAAACATAAACCTGTTGTAGGCTTGCCTATTATCTCCGTTAAGATAGGAGATCATTTCTATCATGGTTTATGTGACGTGGGTGCTAGTGCGAGTATTATCCCTTTTGATTTTTATAACGAAATTCTGCATGATATTGTTGGAGATATTGAAGTCTTGTGTGGGAAGGTTAAATACCCTGCTGATTTTCTTGTTCTTAGTTCCCCTCAAGATGATTTTTGTCCCATTATATTTGGTAGACCCTTCTTGAATACTGTCAATGCCAAGATAGACTGCGTGAAAGATATTGTCACTGTTGGATTAGGGGATATATCTCATGTTTTTAACTTCGCTAAATTTCGTAGACAGCCCCTTGAAAAGGCACCACCCAGTAAGGATGAACTTATTGGTCTTGCTTATTGTCGTGCCACCTAATGATCCTTTAGAACAATACTTGCTAGACCATGAAAATGATATGCATATGAATGAGAGAAGGGAGATAGATGAAATATTCCTTACACAGGGACCCGTATTGAAAAACAACTTGCCTGTTGAAATCCTAGGGGATCCTCCTCCACCCAAGGGTGATCCCGTGTTTGAACTTAAACCTTTGCATGATAATCTTAAGTATGTTTATCTTGATGAAAAGAAGATATATCCTGTTATTATTAGTGCTAACCTTTCAGAGTAGGAAGAAGAAAAACTATTGAAAACTCTAAAGAAGCATCGTGCTGCTATTGGATATACTCTGGATGATCTTAAGGGCATTAGTCCCACTATATGCCAACACAAGATAAAATTGGAAGAAAATGCTAAACCATTTATTGATCATCGGCGACGGTTAAATCCTAAGATGGAAGAAGTGGTAAGGAAGGAAATACTGAAGATTCTAGAGGCAGGTATTATCTATCCAGTTGCTGATAGCCACTGGGTAAGTCATGTCCATTGAGTCCCTAAGAAAGGAGGTATGACTGTCGTTCCCAATGATAAAGATGAATTGATCCCACGAAGAATAGTTACAGGTTATAGGATGGTAATTGACTTTCGTAAGTTAAATAAAGCTACTAAGAAAGATCATTATCCCTTGCCATTTATTGATCAAATGCTAGAAAGGTTATCCAAACATACTCATTTCTACTTGCTAGATGGTTATTCTGGTTTCTCTCAAATACTTGTGTCAAAAGGGGATCAAGAAAACACCACCTTTACTTGTCCTTTTGGTACCTTCGCTTATAGACGTATGCCTTTTGGTTTATGTAATGCACCTGTTACCTTTCAAAGATGCATGATGGCTATATTCTCTGATTTTTGTGAAAAGATTGTTGAGGTTTTCATGGATGATTTCTTCGTTTATGGAACTTCTTTTGATGATTGTTTAAGCAACCTTGATCGAGTTTTGCAGAGATGTGAAGGCACTAATCTTGTTTTGAATTGGGAGAAGTGACACTTTATGGTTAATGAAGGCATTGTCTTGGGACATAAAATTTCTGAAAGAGGTACTGAAGTTGACAAAGCTAAAGTTGATGCTATTGAAAAGACGCCATGCCCTAAGGATATGAAAGGTATACGAAGGAGGTTCATAAAGGACTTCTCCAAAATCTCCAGCCCTCTGACTAATCTCTTACAAAATGATATTCCTTTTGTCTTTGATGATGATTGTCTAGAAGCATTTGAAATACTTAAGAAAGCATTGATCTCTTCACCTATTGTCGAGCCTCCTGACTGGAATTTACCTTTTGAGATTATGTGCGATGCTAGTGATTATGTTGTAGGAGCTGTTCTAGGGCAAAGAGTTGATAAGAAATTGAATGTTATCCAATATGCTAGTAAAACTCTAGATAGTGCCCAGAGAAACTATGCTACTACCGAGAAAGAATTTTTAGCAGTTGTATTTGCTTGTGATAAGTTTAGACCCTATATTGTTGATTCTAAAGTAACTATTCACACTGATCATGTTGCTATCAAATACCTTATGGAAAATAAAGATGCCAAACCTAGACTTATTAGATGGGTTCTCTTGTTGCAAGAATTTGACTTACATATTATTGATAGAAAGGGAGTTGAGAACCCCGTAGCAGATAACTTGTCTAGGTTAGAGAATATACTTGATGACCCACTACCTATTGATGATAGCTTTCCTGATGAACAATTAGCTGTCATAAATACTTCTCGTACTGCTCCATGGTATGATGATTATGCTAATTATATTGTTGCTAAGTTTATACCTCCTAGCTTCACATACCAGCAAAAGAAGAACTTCTTCTATGATTTGAGACATTACTTCTGGAATGACCCACATCTTTATAAAGAATGAGTAGATGGTATCATTAGACGTTGTGTACCTGAGCATGAACAGGAACATATCCTACGCAAGTGCCACTCCGAAGCTTATGGAGGACACCATGCGGGAGAGAGAACTGCACACAAGGTATTGCAATCCGGTTTTTATTGGCCTACTCTCTTCAAGGATGCCCGTAAGTTTGTCTTATCTTGTGATGAATGTCAAAGAATTGGTAATATTAGTAGACGTCAAGAAATGCCTATGAATTATTCACTTGTTATTGAACCATTTGATGTTTGTGGCTTTGATTATATGGGACCTTTTTCTGCCTCTAATGGGTACACACTTATTTTAGTTGTTGTTGATTACGTTACTAAGTGGGTAGAAGCTATTCCAACTAGTAGTGCTGATCACAACACCTCTATTAAGATGCTTAAAGAAGTTATTTTTCCGAGCTTTGGAGTCCCTAGATATCTAATGACTGATGGTGGTTCACACTTCATTCATGGTGCTTTCCGTAAGATGCTTGCAAAGTATGATGTCAATCATAGAATTGCATCCCCCTATCACCCACAGACTAGTGGTCAAGTAGAACTAAGTGATAGGGAGTTGAAACTAATCTTGCAAAAGACAGTTAATAGGTCTAGGAAGAATTGGTCTAAGAAACTTGATGATGCATTATGGGCCTATAGAACTGCATACAAAAATCCTATGGGTATGTCTCCATATAAGATGGTATATGGAAAAGCTTGTCCCTTACCTCTTGAGCTAGAACATAAGGCATATTGGGCTATTAAAGAGCAAAACTATGATTTCAAACTTGCAGGTGAGAAGAGGTTATTTGATATTAGCTGTCTCGATGAATGGAGAACCCAGGCCTATGAGAATTCCAAGCTATTTAAAGAAAAAGTTAAAAGATGGCACGACAAAAGGATACGAAAGCGTGAGTTTAACGTAGGTGATTATGTCTTGCTATACAACTCTCGTTTAAGATTTTTTGTAGGAAAACTTCTCTCCAAGTGGGAAGGACCTTACGTTATCGAGGAGGTCTATCGTTCTGGTGCCATAAAAATCAACAACTTCCAAGGCACAAATCCGAAGGTGGTGAACGGTCAAAGAATCAAACATTATATCTCAGGTAACCCTATAAATGTTGAAACCAATATTAGTGAAACCGTAACCCCGGAGGAATACATAAGGGACACTTTCCAGCACGATTTAGCCTCCGAAAAGGAAGAGGTATGTGATACGGTAAGTAAACCGACTCCAAAACAGTTCTAAAAGCAAATTTTCACCGTTTTGGAATATATAGAAAAATAGTAAAATAAACCGTAGTCCGGAAGAGACACGAGGCGTCCACGAGGGTGGAGGGCGCGCCTCCCTTCCCAGGGCGCGCCCCTGCCTCATGGGCACCCCGTGTGTCCCCTGGACTCCGGTTTCTTGTGGGTTACTCCTTTTGGTCGGTAAAAATTCATTATATATACTATCGAAGGTTTTGACCTCTGTATCACGCAAAAATCATCTGTTTTCGTTTCGAGCTGCTGGTTTTGACAGATCTAGATCATCATGGCATCCTCCGACACCCCCAGGGACAAGTTCTTCGAGAAGGTCATCAACCCCTACCTTGCGGAGGTGCTACACCACCCTAAAACTTTGGAGTTGCATGAGGGGGTGCTGCACATCCGTGATGTTGAGGGGCCAAGGAGAACCGGAAGCATGGAGACAAGACTCAAATCAATGGAGCAGCAAGTTTTCAAGTGCCAAGGTATGGTGGTACGAGGACTCAACGCCAACCACATAATGATCTCGGAGCTCGCCAACAACCTCAAGCTGGATTCAAAGATCTTTGGGGAAGCTATCTCCAATCTTCAAGAGAAGATCGAACACCTCCAAGCCCAGATCTATGACCTGCAAAACCAAAACTGTGAGTATGAATATAGATTCAAGAAGATGAGTTTGGCTCCAGATTTAACTATCCCAGATACTCGATCATCCTTCTACGATGGTGAACCCATGCCTTGGAAGGTGGACAACAAGCCTACATCATCAACAAGTCCATCATCACCACCACCGAAGAAGGAGACATAATCATATGGGTATGGGCACTCCCCTTGGCAACTGCCAAGCTTGGGGAGTGACCCCGGTATCGTATAACCATCACTCCTATCTTTACCGTTTTTACTTAGTTCGATCGTTTTGGTAGTATCTTGATCTAGTAGAATAAAGTTAGCATGATCTTGTTGTAAGCTTTTGCTCTGTGAGCTTTATCCTTTGTAATCGAGTCCGTGAGCTATATAATAAAGATTAGTGTTGAGTCAAGGGCTTGATTTCCTCACTTGGATCATGATTAAAAAATGAAAGAAAACATACAAGAGTATGATAAATAAAAGTTGTTGGGAGATGATAAACATAGTCTTGGTCATCGTTGCAATTGATAGGATGTAATAAAAGAAGAGAGGCTTCACATACAAATATACTATCTTGGACATCTTTTATGATTGTGAGCACTCATTAAAGTATGACATGCTAAAGAGTTGATGTTGGACAAGGAAGACAACATAATGGGTTATGTCTTCTTATATCCGAAACAAAGTATATTGTCATGGATCATCCAAAATGTTGAGCATGCCTTTTCCCCCTCATGCTAGCCGAAACTCCTTGCACCAAGTAGAAATACTACTTGTGCTTCCATATATCCTTAAACCCAGTTTTGCCATGAGAGTCCACCATACCTACCTATGGATTGAGAAAGATCCTTCCAAGTAAGTTGTCATGTTGCAAACTCGCTAAAATATGTATGATTTATTAGTGTGGGAGAAATTAGCTTTATACGATCTTGTGATATGGAAGTAATAAAAGCGATGGACTGCATAATAAAGGTCATTATCACAAGTGGCAATATAAAGTGAACTTCGTCTATGCTAAGACTTTGTGCATCCAACCATAAAAACATATGACAACCTCTGCTTCCCTCTGGGAAGGGCCTATCTATTATTCTTCTTTAAGGGTCAAGGTGAAATCCACCTTTCCTTTTCATCTTTTATCCTTTGGCAAGCACATTGTGTTCGAAAGATCCTGACATATATACTAGACCCGGGCATGGACAGCCCGGCCCGACGACCCGACCCGAGCCCGGCCCGAAAAATCCGGGCCGGGCCGGGCCGGGCTTACATTCGGGCCGGGCTCGGGCTTTGTTTTGCAGCCCGAAAGATAGTTCGGGCCGGGCTCGGGCTTCAATTTTTCGATATTTCGGGCCGGGCTTTCGGGCTTCGGGCCGGGCTTGCACGTGCGCGTACTAAAAAACAGCATTCGGGTCGGGCTTTCGGGCTTCGGGCTTGATTTCGGGCCGGGCTCGGGCTCGAAGACAGGGAGTATTTTGGGCTTCGGGCCGGGCTCGGGCTTGAGAAATGAAGTTCGGGCTTTCACAAGCCCGGCCCGAAACCCGGCCCGGCCCGACGTTTGCCCGGGTTTAATATATACCCACTTGGATGTTAGTTTTCATGATCTATTACTATTCACATTACCCTTGAGGTAAAAGGTTGGGAGGCAACATCATAAGCACATATCTTTCTCAGTGTCCAATTAAAACTCCATAAACATAAATATTGCGTGAGTGTGAGCAATTGTGAAAGACTGTATGATAGTTGAGTATGTAGGCTTGCTGAAAAGCTCTTATATTGACTCTTTCCGGTGTTACAATAAATTGCAATTGCTTCAATGACCGATATCAAAGTTTGTTAGTTTCCAATAACGTTTATGATTCATACTTGATATTGTGGATGAATTGTTACTTTAGCATAAGAATCATATGACTATATTTATATAAGTTGCTGTTATGACAATGATCATGATGCCCTCATGTCCGTATTTTGATTTTATCGACACCTCTATCTCTAAACATGTGGACATATTTTTCGATATCGGCCTTCGCTTGAGGACTAGCGAGGTCTAAGCTTGGGGGAGTTGATACGTCCATTTTGCATCATGCTTATATGTTGATATTTATTGCATTTTGGGCTATTATTATATGTTTTGTCAATATACTTATGCCTTTTCTCTCTTATTTTACAAGGTTTATATGAAGAGGGAGAATGTCGGCAGCTGGAATTCTGGGCTGGAAAAGGAGCAAACTCTGGAAACCTATTCTGCACAACTCCAAAAGCCCTGAAACTCAACAGGACTTCGTTTCAGAAAATATAAAAAATATCTGGCGAAAGAAGTCCACGAGGGGGGCCACCGGCTGTCCACGAGGGCAGGGCGCGCCCCCCTTCACAGGGCGCGCCCCATGCCTCGTGGGCCAGCCGGAAGGCCCCCGATGCCCACCTTCTCTTATATGAGGTGTTTAGACTTGGAAAAATTCACCAGGAGGCTTTTGGGACCAGACACCGCCGTCTCGAGGCGGAAAAAAATCTAGGGCTTCGGCTGAGCTGTTCTACCGGGGATACTTCCCTCCGGGAGGGTGAAATCGTCACGGCCGTCATCACCAACAACTCTCCCATCTTGGGGAGGGTTATCTTCATCAACATCTTCACCAGTACTATCTCCTCTCAAACCCTACTTCATCTCTCGTATCCAATCTTTGTACCCAAACCTCAGATTGGTACATGTGGGTTACTAGTAGTGTTGATTACTCCTTGTAGTTCATGCTAGTTGGTTTATTTGGTGGAAGATCATATGTTCAGATCCATTATGCATATTAATACACATCTGATCATGAACAATATTATGTCTTGTGAGTAGTTACTTTTATTCCTGAGGACATGGGAGAAGTCTTGCTATTAGTAGTCATGTGAGTTTGGTCTTCGTTCGATATTTTGATGAGATGTATGTTGTCTCTCCTCTAGTGGTGTCATGTGGACGTCGACTACATGACACTTCACCATTATTTGGGCCTAGAGGAAGACATTGGGAAGTAATAAGTAGATGATGGGTTGCTAGACTGAAAGAAGCTTAAACCCTAGTTTATGCGTTGCTTCGTAAGGGGCTGATTTGGATCCATATGTTTCAGGCTATGGTTAGGTTTACCTTAATACTTCTTTTGTTGTTGCTGATGCTTGCATTAGAGGATAATCATAAGTGGGAGGCTTGTCCAAGTAAGGAAAGCACCCAAGCACCGGTCCACCCACATACCAAATTATCAAAGTACCGAACGCAAATTACATGATCGTGATGAAAACTAGCTTGACGATAATTCCCATGTGTCCTCGGGAGCGCTTTCCTTTATATAAGAGTTTGTCCAGGCTTGTCCTTTGCTACAAAAAGTATTGGGCCACCTTGCTGCACCTTATTTACTTTTACCTTTTGTCACTTGCTACCAATTACCTTATCACAAAACAATCTGTTACCTATAATTTTAGTGCTTGCAGAAAATACCTTACTGAAAACCGCCTATCATTTCCTTCTGCTCCTCGTTGGGTTCGACACTCTTACTTATTGAAAGGACTACGATAGATCCCCTACACTTGTGAGTCATCACCCGCCCATGTGCGTCTTCTTCCCCCTTTTTCTCTACTCTGGTCGCTCGTCTCCGCCTCTCCTTTCTCTGCCCCATACTCAGGCCCCGCTGTCATGGTCAACCGTCGCCGCCCGGGGGCCTCCCAGGACGTCGTCGCCACAGGAATCCACCGATCCGGTCGCCCTCGGCCAGATCCTGTTCTGATTTGGGCCACTGGAGCTCTGCCTCCCAGCTGCAACCGTCCATTATGGGGACTACACCCCTTGGCGCAATTTTGCTGGAACCGACAGACGTCGAGGTTACAACCATGGTGATTTTTCGTTACAACCGACGAGCCTCGGTGCTACAACCTCTCGGCGCAAAATTGCTGGAACCAGTGGACGTCGAGGTTGCGACTATGGAATTTTTTGCTACAACCCACGAGCATCGGTGCTACAACTTGCATCTCTTTTTGCTACAAACAGTCATAGCGAGACGACATACGATGATTGTTTGTTACAACCGTCGTTTGATTTTGCTACTACCGGCGATCATTTTTGCTACATCGGAGACGGCGGACGACACGGTCGCTGGCATGGCGTGCTACAACTAGGCAAGAGGAGCTGCAACCATGGCCACAAGAGCTGGAACCGCAGTCCAGCAGAGTTGCAACGGCGGTCCGGTGGAGCTGCATGTTTTGCTTCAACCGGTAGCAAGAAAGCTACAACCGGCACTCAGTTTTGCTACAACCACGACAATGAAGTGTGGCCGGCGGGGATGACGCGATTTGTTTTTGCTGCAACTAGGCACCGGAGAGGGTCACCGGCGACGACGGCGAGGGTCGCGGCGACGACGACGCACTTTTTTTTGCTGCAACAGGCAACCATGGAAGCTTCCACTGGCCTAGGATTCTTTGCTGCAACTGTGGAGCGGATTCCTGGAACTACGGCTTTTCAGGAATGAGAACAGCGAGCGGCGGCGAGCCGGCGAGGTCATCGGCGTTGGGGGTGGTCGGGAGGGGGGAGGCGGTTCCATGGCGCGCACTGTTTGTGCGGATCTGGTGCGCTAACGGGTGGGAAACGAAGGAAGAGATCGAGGGAGGGAGGAACAAGATGACTAAGAGCAGATCTGACAGTCTGTTGTAGCTGTATCGGATGGCTGCGGGCCGACCGGCCCAAATTTGGGTCGGTGCGCCGGCGCAGGTCAGTCCCCTTAGTGCAATCAACAAATCTAGGTAACTGCTTACACGCTCGGCCAGCTAGCTGCTTACGCGTGTGAGGAAACCATGACGGATTGGTGGGGCAGGACCGTGGTGGGCACCTTGCCTACCCTAACATGCAATTTCTTCTAGTCGCCGTGGCGCACCACTACAAGCCCTCTCGCTCTAGGCCAGGCTAACGCTACCACTGTCGATGTGTCCGACCTCCACACATCGACCACCATGAAGTCCACACATGCGAGCATAGCAATCGCCCATGCAACAAGTGCGGCTTCAAGGGCGTGCTCGTGACGGTCTCCTATGCGCCAAGCGATGGCGGCGAGGGTAAGGCTCATGGCGCCCTCCTATGTGCCAAGCGATGGCGGCGAGGGTAAGGCTCATGGCGGCCTCTCGCGTGGTGAGGGTGAGACACATGGTAACCTCCTGTGCGCCAAGCGGCAATGACTAAGGCTCCGCACTGGCACTCGGTGTTCAACACACGTGGAGCAGGGAAAGAGGTGGCAGGATATTAGTCAACCAACGGGACCAGGTCACTGTGCCATGTCTGCGAGACCATCCACAAAACCAGCTTGAAAGTCTGGGAGGGGGGGAGGGGGACGGGGCATGGGCGGGGTTGTTCTATCCTTTATTGCAAGGGATTAAATAACCGGTTTCCGAGTTGAGGGGGTGATGTAACCCAAACCTGAATGTTCAGGGGGTATATATACTTTTTTCGGGCAAGATTAACAATAATCCTACACTCATGGACAAACGACGAACTTTCACGGAGGCCTTAACAATAATTAATCTCTCCTCCCTTGATTTTCTGATGGGTGGGGCCCTTCCCCCCCTTAAGCCAATCATAACTTGCCAAGTGTTAACCACCCCGTGAAACCCCCGTGAAACTCCGTTGATGTAGCATTACTCTAAGATTAATGGAGCATGCATCAAGAGATAGCAACAAATACTATGCTACCGTCGACAGTGGTTGTGTGGGTGCACTGTCGTTTGGTTTCGAAAGAAAAGTGTGCACGTAGATATAGGATGCCACGACTGATGAAGAAATAACGATGTGTTTACTTCAGAAGTACGGGACATAGTACTACCGAGGGTACACGCGCGTTACTTGGAGTACCAATCACTTGATTCCAGGCCTATATAAAGACTGGCAAGAGGGAGCCCTTTTATCATTGTGGCAACATCGCACACCTCACCTTGAGCGAACAATTCTTCTCTCAGTGGTTATATTTGGTAGCCTTTTTTATTTAGCAGAATCGCCATCCTACAGTATGTAGGTTTGAGAGGCAACAGGAACTTGCACGTGTGGGTGTCGTGGATCGGCAACACAACCATTTCTAAAGCCACTTGTACTATTCACCTTGTTTCCCCGAAGTGTGACGACTCTACGACATGAATGCATTCTCTAGTAGGTCTGATATACATCTTGAGTACCCCACTAGCAACCACTAGCTCGAATTGGTGTTCATATTCAAATGGACAATCTATAATTTGCAGGCGCAAAGACATTTATTTAAATTAAATCAATGCATGTTCAACTACTTTTTGTTATTTACCACCTACTCCTCCGTTCCGAAATATTTGTCTTTCTAGAGATTTCAACAAGTGATTACATAAGAAGCAAAATGAGCGAATCTACACTCTAAAATATGTCTACATATATCCGTATGTTGTAACCATTTGAAATGTCTAGAATGACACATATTTAGGAACGGAGGGAGTACTTGCTAAAAGATACTACTTGCTAGTGGAAACTAATCAAAATAAAAAGATACTACTTGCTAGTGGAAACTAGGGAGCTTTCATTTAAAACCTTCACAGTTTGGGAAGCATAAAAAATTATCAAAAATAGAGAAGGGAGCAAGCTTCCCTTTGTAAGAAATTTTTGGGAGCTTTCATATAAATTTCTGTCTCAGTTTAGGCTGGGAGTGACCACGGCCTGCGCTAACTCTCCCGTGGTTGGCCCCAGGCACAGGGGCGGATCTGGAGCTAATCTTACCCTGAAGCACCACTTAACCATGTCATAAATTTTTCAAGGGAGGATGCAATGAATAAAGAAATGTTCCATAGCTTGTAACACGAATTACGAAACATAATATGAGTCGATTTATAAAAATAAAAAGTAAGAGTTAAACATATTAATATAACACTAAAACAAATGACAAAATTACTTCAAAATGATGTCTTGCATTCTCAGATTCCAAAACACCTCATCACACACCAAGGTTCAATAACCTACAATATAAAAACTAGTATTAAATTTTCAAGAAGAAGTGTGGAACATAATAAAATGCACAAATAAAATTACTTAAATTTGCTAAATGTTTATAAATAACCATATAAGTCTTTAAAAAAATTTATGCATAGTCTATAAATTTGCTAATATTACTTAAACATAGCAAACCATCGAAGCAACTTGACTGACTTTTCTGCTAGCAGCACTACGTGCGTGTCCAGCCAAACACTACCGTGCATGCATAGGCTGGTACTCCCTCCATTCCTAACTATAAGTCTTTAAAAATTTCAATATGGACCACCTATGGAGGAAAATGAGTGAAACTACAGTCTAAACTACGTTCATATCATCGGTATGTAGTTCATATTGAAATCTCTAAAAATATTTATATTTAGGAACAGAGGGAGTTGAAGCTAGCTAGATTAATTGAATCGATCAATTCGACGGAAAATATAGCTGCTACTCAGGTAGATTGTACACAAAAAAGTATATCGATGGTGATTTTTGATGATGCGTATAACTTGCATATTTTTGTTGGCTTTCTTTGAGTTATATAAGGTCGGCGGTACACCCTAAGGTCAACAACCTTCCCTCCTCCTTTGCTTGGTGGATTCGATCTGTTTGTGCAATCTAGAAGATAGGCAAGCGAGAGTCAAGTCAACCAATATCTGGGTAGAAAACCGGCTGCCACGGGATGAGATGTTGAGACCCTATGGGTGCCGAACCCAAAATCCCCTGTCCTCGTGTCTGAGCTAATTGACTCTACCTCCGCTAGCTGGAACAAGGAGCGAGTGGAGGAAAAGTTCATGCCTATGGACGTGAATATAATCTTGACAATTCCTCTTTGTACCTGAAATATCCACGACCTCCGGTGTTGGAACTTGGAGAAAAATGGTAACTTCAAGGTCATGTCTGCTTATAGAATGTCGGTGGGTACAAAGCAGTGGAGGGAGGCTTGGCTCCAGGGTAACCCGGGGTCATTTAATTCATTTATGGAAGAAGGGGCGTGGAAAACACAATGGAAGACACCAGTGGCAGGAAAAATTCTTATGTTTTTATGGAGATTATTCAAGCATTCACAACCTATGGAGGGTATTAGAGCTCATCGTCACATGGCAAATGATAGTTTTTGTGGCCAATGTGGAGCATCGGACTCTCACAAACAGTTCCTAAGAAATTGCACGCTGGCAAGATCACTAGTGCAAAAAGGGCCATTTGTCCCGGTTCATAAGGACCATTTGTCCCGGTTGGGGAACCAGGACTAAATGATCGATACAAATGCCCTAGACCAACAGTCCCGGTTCTTATACCAACCGGGATAGATGGGGTTCCACATGGCCACTGCGGTTTGCCTAGGCAGGGGGGCCTTTTGTCCCGGTTGGTAGCACCAACCGGGACAAATAAGCTTACACGCGTCAGCAGTTCAGTGCCTAGGGTTTTTGTTTTTTTTTCTGAAGGGGGAGGGGGTTTGGGGGTTTTGTAGTGTTAATTTTGGGGTTTCATATATTGTGTTAGCCCGCTAATAGAGAGAAGTGTCCTCTCTTATCTCCGTGCTTGGTCGACGCTACGTACTATACATATAGATTGGAGGACTCGACACGTTAGCTAGTAAGCAAATGAAGGAAACCATTAAGTACAGAAAATCGACCTCTCTCCTTCTCTGAGAGATTGGTCGAACAACAAGTTCTCGTATATCTATCCGACGCTACTAGCTATGTACTACATACAATATAAGATCTCTTACAATTTCCTAACATCTAATGTCAAATTCAGATGGTATTCTCCGGCTTTATTTATGACAAGGTCAAGAAAGAATCCCGCCAATTCCTCTTGAAATTGACCCTATGCGATCTTGTGGTAGGAGTTCATCCCGCATCTGCCACATCTATATGAAGAAGGGGCTCAATACATATGTATGAATTAAAACTCAACAGAAATGATGGTAATAAAATAAAATTGTGAATATTTTTGCTTACGCACATCAAATTGTCTTTAGAGTAGCACCGCCTATTCTTGCCGTCGTGTTGTAGATGAACTCGTAGATGTAGTATCCACAGTAATTATTCCCGGCTTCCTGCCACAAGCACTTTACGAGAAATAGAGGTCAATCAAACTGACAATGAAGCATTATAAATGGCATTGATGAAAGTATAGCTAGAGTCAATGGGAGATGCGCGGAACTACCTAGCTAGTAGTACTTACTATCGGGTAAATCCATCGCAGTTCCCGCAGCAGTGCCGGAACTTTTTTGGTGAATTCTTTCCATACCCTGAGACAAAGAAAATAATTACTTTATATCAGGAAATGAACAAAGTTGCCGATATGGTGCGGTAATGATCGATTGAACTTACTTGTTGAGCATTTTATACATGTCCACAAAGGCCTCGGGATCTTTTCGTCTCGAGTCTAAGACGGATACTAGTCCCTCCTCAAGCTTAATCTCTAGGAGAATATAGTGGAACATGCGCACGCATGCATATAACTCATCAATTACATTAATTACTATAACCTCGAGTAATATATAATTAAGGGAAACCGAATATGCACAAGACAGTAACACTCACTGGAAGTTGTAAGGAAATAGTATTTTATCTTTGTTTCGATTTATTATCAATGATTGTAGCAAGTTGGCCTCGGCTTCTTTGGCATGAAGTTGAACCTGATATTCATCTATGAGATTTGTGTTAATGAACCCAATATCATAGATATCAGCTTTCTTACATTCGAAGATCTTCAATCTGCATAATATAGTGAGGATAATTATAAATACTTGCAATGAAGTATACTTGCAATGAAGATGTGAGCTATATATAAAAACTTAATGACAGAACTAGTACTTACAGACAGTAGCAAGTGACCGTTGGTTTATCGAGGGCCTTTTGATAGAAAAACTGGAAGAACTCCTCAAATGTAATAGACAACATCCCAATTCCAACGAGGTCGTGGTCCTCTTTAACTTTCAGCATCAAAGTATCCTGGCCATCAAAGTCTCTGCAGGTATCCATGTACTAGTCATGCAATCTTCGCATCATCGTGGTTAGAGTACTGACATCTTTGACGAGAGACATCACGTACCGGTATTTGTGATCATCCACCTCTAACACATCAAGAACTACATCATTGGTCAGGTAATCTCCAAGATTTGTACCGGGCGTTATCCCCGGATGATTAGGGATGATGTCGCTAGGCATCATGAGCGGGGGGCACGATTGGTTCTCTTGTTCGCCGAGCTGGGGAATTCTTTCCCACTTTTTTTGTGCTAACCTGTGATCACTGCAAGTATTTCCCGACCACGATGCTTTGACATATGACTTTTGAATAATGCGCTCATAGTTGGTTTTCGGCGGAGACGGTGGTGGTTTCTTCAGGTCATCAATAGTGCGCTTCGCTCTCATCGGATCTATCTTCTGCTTTGGAGGTGGAGGTTTATTTGCAAAAAAAGTCCTTCACTTCGGCTTTATAGATCTCCGCGTTCTCCTCGTCAGTCCTCTCGTATGTTAACTTCTCTAAAGGCCTGAGAGATGGACCGTATTTGTATTGCCTCCTGCCTCTGGTTGTACTGCTAGACGCCGGAGCAGTCCCAGCGGCTGTCTTATTTTGTTGCTTACGAGGCGGAGGAGGAGGCGGGGTTCTACCACGCGCCGGAGCAGCCGGAGCGTCGGCGGCTCTCTTCACGCCTTGCTGATGAGGCGGAGGAGGAGGCGGGCTGCTCGGACGCGCCGGCGCAGGCGGAGAAGGAGGCGGAGTGCCTCCACGCGCCTGATCACCCGTAGAAGGAGGCGGAGTGCACTAATCCCTTGCCGGAGGAGGAGGCGGAGTGCACTGACTCGCCAGAGGAGGCGGAGGCGTCCAGTTCACATAGTTGATGAGGTCCTTCCGCCATAGGCATGGAGTCTTCGGAGAAGAACCTAGCTGAGTCTCCCCTTCACCGGTAGGGTGGTCAAGCTCGAGATCCTCAAACCCTTCCGTTATTTGATCCACCATCACCCTAGAATATCCTTCTGGAGTCGGACGGCAGTGAAAAGTTGCGCCGGGTTCAACAGGAAAAACAGAGCCTACAATCACCTTGAATTTCAATTGCAGCCATTGCGTCATAAGGTGGCAATGTTGAGACTCCGTGATAGCATCCACGGGGTAGCTAACAGGAGCCGTGAAGACAGGCTCCTCAGGCAGCTCGGTGGAAGCCACGCTGCTTTTCTGCTGAGATGGCGGGTTAGCTTCGGGGGTAGCTTCGGCAGGTCGCTTGTTGCTAACTACTTCTCGTTCGTCCTCTAGCGCTTTTACTCTTGCGTTCAACACCTGCAGAGTGCTCTGATCAACTTTCTTCTTCCTCTCCCGGCATTTGTAAGCGCCTGCGTCGGGAAACCCAACCTTCCACGAAAGGGAGCTTCGCATGCCTCGTGTCCGTCCAGGGTGCTCAGGATTCCCGAGGGCCATTGTGATCTCGTCGTTCTCTCTGTCGGGAACGAATGTCCCTTCTTCCGCTGCTTCGATATAGAACTGAAGCTTCTTGATGGGTATTGCAAATTGCTCCTCCGTCCAAACGCACTCCCCTGTTACAGTGTCCAAGGTTCCCCCAACTCCGAAGAACCAAGTCCTTGAACGGTCTGGCCAGTGTAATGCATGTGGTTTGACCCCTTTAGCAAGGAGGTCATTCTCGGCATTGGCCCACAACGTCCGGGCTTTGAGGTAGCCACCTGACCCCGTGCGATGGTGATGCTTCTTCTTCGCAGCATTTATCTTGTTTCTCTCTGACATCTGCTTACTCTTTTGCGGTTTCTTGTGGGCAACAAATGCGTCCCAGTGATCTCCGATCTTCTCAAACCGGCCGGTGAATTCGGGAGTCTTGTTTTTGTCGACAAACTTTGCATTCAGCTCATTCTTCCACCTCCTGAATAGGTCCCCCATCTTCTTTAGAGCGGCCTCCTTGACCAATGGCTCTATAACTGGTGGCTTCTCTGGATCCTCCTCTGGCGGTAGGGTGAAATTGGCCTTCAGCGCGGTCCAAAGAACATTTTTCTGCATATCATTGACATATGACACCTAAGAGTCTTCGTTCTTAGGCTTGTACCATAGGTGGATGCTGATCGGGATCATGTCCCTAACAACAACCCCGCACTGAGCAGAAAATGCGTCCTTGGCCTTGATGGGTTTACTCGGTCGGCCATCGCGCCGAGCTCTTCGATGATGAACTTTTCATCCTGGCGCAACCTTTTCTTCGGGCCTCGTCTCCTTAACGAACTTTGGCTCGATCCGGAGGGCTAGAAAAGAAGAAAGAAGAGAGTTAATACGTGTACATATATGGAGTTGTTAAAAGGTTGAGTGTGATCATATATTAATAACGACCATAATCTCGTGGTTCTTAGCCGTTGTTATAGGCCCCATTTTTTACAGTAATTA
Source organism: Secale cereale (assembly GCA_902687465.1). Taxonomy (NCBI): domain Eukaryota; kingdom Viridiplantae; phylum Streptophyta; class Magnoliopsida; order Poales; family Poaceae; genus Secale; species Secale cereale. The sequence continues at coordinate 676,664,384 of LR738713.1, forward strand.
TGAGTGCATACCTTTGTTGGTTGTTATTCCTGTAACGGCAGGATCGTGTGTCGTTGTGAATTGAGGCAATCACGACCACAATTGTAGTATCCACGACTACTTTTTTTACCGCCAATATTTTTTGCATGGTTGACCGAAGTATCATTAACGAACACTTTATCTTAATAATGACAATTCTCTTTACCATTTTCATATCCTTCAGCGACCACTATATTTAGTTTAACTTCAGTTCACCCACCTGTAGAATCGTTAACAAACATTTTATGGAACATACAACTTTGTATATTAACACTCACATTAATTAAGAAAGAAAAGAATCTTAATAACGAAAGGATGCTAGCTTCCTTTATTAATAAAAATCAGGTAAATCATCAAAAAATGAACTTACTATCATTGTACTAAAATACTTCCTCCGTCCCAAATTTCTTGTCTTAAAATTCTTCCAGATATGAATGTATCTAATACTGAAACGTTACTTGATACATCCATATTTAGATAAATCTAAGACAAGAATTTTGGGAAGGAGGGAGTACCATTTATGAAATTTGCGTCAAATGCATACCCTAAGAGCACTCCTTACAGGACCAACGTACGTGCTCATATCTAATTGGAAAACGCGACAACTAAAAAAGACAATATTTACTAATATCGTCATAGTAAAAGCATGGAACAACGGTACAGGTGGCATTTCATTTCACGTTCCATAGGTACACAACACATATGTCAACCAACCGCCACTACCCTAATGATCTGTCTCGCGCCTGCAAAGTATCCATCTCCTGCCAAGGCAGCTGTACATCATGTAGCCATACTTACGAAGCACATCTCCCTATTTTCTAAAACGACCTTATAAGGCAAAAAACTGTTCTGGCACAGATCCAGAGGAGCATTTGGACGCTAAAGATATAGAGATCACTTGGACCCCAGAGCCAAAACGCTGCTCCCCGAGATAGCTTGCTACTTAAAATTATGATACGAACCCACACTAGTAAACCACGGTCACCATACTTGGTGCCGGAAGACTCACTTTGGTTCTTCCATGTCTGTCAAGACATCGACCCCACGATAGTTATTGCGATGACCGTTGGAATCAATTATGACAAACACTGTATTACCTACCTCGTCACTGACGCAGCACTCGGGTGTGGTTCATGTGGGCTCAGAGGAAGTATCGTTGGTAGTCCAATGACTTTTGAGTAGATACCACCAAGAATTTTGTTTGTTTCATGCTCTAATTTCTTTTGGAGTTAAACATACAAAAATATTGTAGAGGGTCATGGTTCAGCCCAACCTACACTTGGCGCTACACATCACATGGCAGCATTTTTGGATATCTCTGCATGGGGAGTGTGGTAAACCTTGGCGGGAATGATCAACCACATGGAGGGAAGGATCCAGCGTTAATAACCCATGCAGTCAGAGGCGGAGCCAACGCCCGGCTAGCCTGGGCACTTGCCCGGGCTCACAAGCTACATGCAAGCTAGGGATGGCCATGTCACAACGGGAAAAATTGTCATCCCATGGTGGTTTACCTGGGCAGAAGTGGCCGAATGGGCTTCCGTTTGCTCAGTTCATGAAACGAGAAGGCCTACCAGTGTAGTAGCTGGACTAATACAACAGATTATGTTGGAACCGAGGATCGACGGACGATCAAGAAGAACACAAGACACAATGGATTACCTGGCGACAAACGCCCGCCCGGCAACGGATGCCCCGCCGGCGACGAACGCCGTCTCTTTTCACTGTATTCCACTCGGCTCAACAAACAAAACACATTACATCAGCTTATATAGCCCGGCCACGCACGCAGCACCCACTAACCAACCCTACATGTACGCATGCCCAGCTAATGCATGCACTAACCAACTAGTATACTCACGCCTCCACTCTCGCTAGGCCGACGGACCAGCACGTCCTGGCCGACTCGCACGACGCGCTCATACGCGCCTGCTGCGCCTGGACTTCCAACTGATCATCAACGGCCGCAGCCCTATACGGTGGACTCAAGTGCACACACATCATTGCGACACGCGCGCACACACACCGATGCCCTGAACGGACCGCACCCGGCGCATCCGACGCCGGTCGCCACCGCACGGACATGGCTTATTGCCAACACTCACCCTCTAAGCCATGACCTCGTCGTAGTCGGAGTTGTTGCAGCTCCCTTCGACGATGTCGCCACGACCGTGACCCAGCCCTCGGACCCGACCTGGCGCAGCGACGCCGGTCGCACCGCCACGGACCCGCCTCCGCGGTCGCCGCACGTACGACGTCACCGCCCACTGCCTCCGCCACGCGCCACTAGGAAAGGCGGGAAAAGAAAGAGAAAATAGAAAGGGCGCTACTAGACGCCGGCGCGCCGGCCGAAAATTTCGGCCGGTCAGCCCCCAGCCGCTAGATTAGCAGCATCCCATCATTGGATTTGGATCCCCCGAGTCGTCTTCTTCCTTCCTTCCCAGCTTCTTCCCCACCCGCGCCCTCCGTTCAAGAATATAAGTTGTATTGATTTTTATGCAAGTCAACCATTTGATTGTTTGACCAAAACTATAGAATAAATTAACAACATCTGCAATACCTAATAGATAAAATATGAAACTACTTTTCATGATGAATAATATGATATATTTTTTATTATGGATATTGCTATATTTTTCCAAAAAAAAAATCGGTCAAACATGCACTCGTTTGACTTAAGGAAGATACACGTTATATAAAGGAACAAAGGGCCTTGGTGATTGCAATTTGGACTGATCCGGACGACTGGATCTGACCCGTGAAATCATGTTTCTCCGACAGCTCGGTGGGCGCTGGTGCTGCTTTGGCGCACGAAGGGCTGCTGGTTGGCCTCGATGTTCCCCGTCCTCGGCCTGTGGGGCCAGATCCATATGGGATCTGGTGTACGTGGACATTTGTCTTTGTGTGTAGCTCGACTTATGTGTTTACTAGCCTTGACCGTTGTTATGCCCTGCAACGACAGTGTCGAACAGACGGTGCAAAGTTTGTCTGCATTCGGGTGGCCGGGTGCCATCGTAGAAGTGGTGTGTCGGTCCTGGAAGCCAGGGCCGGGCCCCACCATGGTGAAACTATGCGGCTGGCTATGCGGCGAGCAACGCTGCATTAGCGGTGGCGTCTCCTCTTGTCCAGATGGGTAGCGAGGGGAAGGGTGATGGGAGACCCAAGTGTGTTCATCCCTTCGCTCGTGGTATCTAACTTGTATGGATCTGCTGGCCTCGAGCTGGCGGAAACTAGCCATCTTTAGGTTTGAGTCGGCTACCTTGATACTGCGGGTGCCACAACTTAGGTTGTGAGCAAAACCTTCGCGCTTGTGCGCCGGAGAAGGCGTGGTCTGTGGATGTCACATCCCATGGGGTGGCCTCGTTGTGTTTACTCCCTCTACGCTAGCGCTCCGGATAAAAACCCTAGTCCAGTTTGTCACCATCAATAGTGGCAACATGTGGCATTGACAACCTCTTGGGATCATATTCATGGAGCCGCAGTTCCTCTTTGTTGCAGGTTGTGACTGGTTTCCTACCGTGCAGCGTCGTCGGCTTTGGCGTCGGGTGGTTTTAAGTTATTGGTTTCGTCATGTTCGGGTATTGATTTATTCGTGTTTGGTGTGGCTTCTCCTGTAATCTAGCTCGGATTTGAGTTAGTTGTGTTCTCACTGATGTTCTCTTTTTTCCTTTGACCTGCTTGTTTGAGAGTCCGGGAACCAGTTTGTATCGCTTCGATCATTTAGGATTTACATGGCGAAAGTCCGTTTAAGAAGTAGGATTAGGTGGATGCGTGCACGGGGTGACATTGGCATGTGCAGTTACTGGAGTCGCAATAAGGCAGAGGCATTAGTGAATTGACCTTTTATGGTGAGAGTGGATTTCTTGCTCGGTCCCGGGCTGAGGCCCCATGGATCCCAGTTTTCGAAATAAAAGTAAAAATAATACTTTGAAGTGTAAACAGATTCTGAAACTAAATACACACGTACAAACCTGTAAATTTTCATGATGAAATACGATTTGCTGTGAGCACACAAAAAGGAGATCCGGATAATTTATAGTGAATAGCACATGTGCTAAGAAATACACAATTTTATTTTTTGTGTAGCTCAGGACAAAAACGATTTCATCATGAAAATTTACAGAAACGTAGTACACGTCCTTAGGTATGTGTGTATTTTTATGGAGATGTTTCTATACTTCAAAATATAATTCCGAATATTTCAAAAATCCAGACACCATGGAGCCCGGATCCAAATGGTATTTCCTTGTTTTGTCTTATCACTTCTAAGTGGGAAACACGATATTAAAGTGAGAAGGGAGTGGGATAATCGGGTGTAGACGTAGATTTTATTTAGCTCGTACGTCCGAGTTGAGCTATGGTCAGCAGAAGGTGAAAACGAGGACACCTAGACAGCTACGTCCAGATTTAGTATCAGTACTTCGAATTCTCAAGCAAAAAAAAAAAGTACCAGTTTTTAGCACCGCATGATACATTCGCCCAAAAAAAAGATGCTTGGCTCTTATTTTTTGCTGCGAGAGTCAGAGTAGCCCTACTTGGCCATATATACCACATCGACTGATCTCAAGAGGGCCTTTATAAATCATCCATTGGTCTTAGTATAGTCAGTACTCGATTTGGCAGGGAAGGTTAGCTTATAGCTGTGTGCCCATGATCAATAGTTACTCTGATGCTAGATTGCTAGATCACCGTAGCGTCCTGGGAGTAGTAGGATTGAGAGGTGACGGGATTGGAGATTTGGGGGCCAACAAACTAATCCGCACTGAGTGTACATCTTCATCGCTGCAAACCTATGCGAGACCAACGTGTGTGGGAAGTACAACATGATGCACCAAGCGATATTGCATGATGTTATTACCGCTGGATCCATCGATCTGTAACGAGGTGCAAGGTGGTTGCCTCTGTGAAGGCACTAGGTGACTGGCTCCCCGTTCTTGGAACGAACTAGAAAAAGGAAGGCGCTGGCTAACCTGGCCTAGGCCTGCAGCAAGCAGCTCGTACCTTGTGCTGACAGCTACAGCACCAAGGATGTGGCGTTTGGCACAACGTAGACATTCACGAGAAGGTCGTGTCCGACATTGATGACACAAAGTGTGACGCTACTTGCCACCATGCAGCAGTTCTTCCGCAAGAGGCCTCCGTCGGCATCACATCCTTAGCAAGTTAGCCGTCGTTTCCTCTTGCGGGTAGTCGTAGGCTCGTTGTGTAGGTCGGAACACATTATACTTTTGCCCCTAGTGGAGCTTTAACGGAACTTTCGTGCGTATAATGTGTTCATGAATCCTCCGGTTTGTCAGCTTTCATTTTTTTAATTCAATTGCATCCACATCCCGCCGTATTCTGGAATCATGAGCCAGAATCACCGGATCTCGTCGGATTCACTACTTAGTTTATGAATTCGTGAATATATTGTGTGTAGCCCCATCAATTTCGATTCATAGAAACTGATAATCCGCTCAACTGAACCGTGATCACAACAAATCGAGAATCTAGTAACAGCACGTGGGACTACAAGAAATGAATGTTTTGGTATCAAGATCGGCTCGCAGAAGCCGGCCAGTAGCGCGACCTTGCCGCCGCCGGCCGCGACCCGCCCCAGTCCGAAGTGGACCAGTTGGCGGTGGAGGGGGTCAAGACGGAGGCCTCCCACAAGGCAGAACTAAGCCAGCTGGCGGAGGAGCGCAACAAGGCATGTTGGAATAAACCCAACATCCGGTCCGATTACAAGTATGTATACGGGTCCAACTAGGTTAGGAATCCATTACCTAGTAGGATTAGTACTGGTCCTAGGCTAGCTGTTATATATACGATGTAATACCCCTGTACTTTGTATCGTGTGGAAAGCAATACAAAGGAAACAACACGCACGAGACGTGCGTGTGGCAATCAATCAATTCTTGTGTTGAGACGTATACGTGAGCTAGCTAAACGATCAATCAAGTTGATCGATTCCAGCTAGAAGTGCTTGTGCGTTATAGTACTAGCACTCGTCTACGTACAAGGATCGATTAGGGATTCGGTGGCCAGCTTTGTACTATGGTCTGACTCGGCGTAAAGCACTTCGTCGAGTTCGTCAGCGAGCTTCGTTCGTCATCGTTGTTCGTCGTCGGTCGTATCGTCGTCACCGGAAAGTACTCGGCGTCGGCACTGGGCCAACAATTGGTATCTAGAGCAAGGTTGATCTTCCAGTAACGGAGGATCATGTCGGACGACGAGAAGAACGAGCAGCTGGCGGAATACTCCGGTGCGGCTAAAGTAATTGCTGCTCGGGCGAGTTCGTCATACCCACAGTTTGATCGCGAGAACTTCGGGGTCTGGAAGGCCCTCATGGAGTGTGGTCTCCGCGCCAACGAGCTATGGGACGCGGTGGATCCAGGAGGCGACGCGTTCAAGAAGGAGGGAGCCGAACACCGGAAGGATCGGCAGGAGGCGTCAGCAATTTACTCGGTGATGCCGATGGATGTCCTCCAGCACCTGATCGCCAAAGCAACGGCGAAGGAGGTGTGGGATACGCTGAAGCTCCAGTTCGAGGGACACACCCGCGTCAAGCAAGCAAATCTCCAAACTCTCCTAAGGCACTATGAGACTTTGGTCATGGGCGATGATGAGTCCGTGGACGCGTTCGCTTCACGGGTGGCAACTCTCGTCAATCGGATTCGCGCGCTCGGAGAAAACCTCACGGAGGCCTCGGTTGTCCGGCGGTTTTTGCGCGCAGCCCCTCCTCGATACCTGCAAATTGTCACGGCGATCGAGCAGTGTGTCGATCTCGCAACTCTCTCCATCGACGATCTCGTCGGACGATACAAGTCTCACGACGAGCGGATGCGGTACAGTCTTGGAGACGGGAGGAACAACGAGCTAGTGATGCTCACAAAGGCGCAATGGATCGCCCTAGAAAAGCAAGGCGGATCCAAAAGCGGCAGCAAGAAGAAAGGAAAGCAGCGTTCGGTGAGAAAGAACTTCACCGACTCGGATGACGACTCAGACGATGAGGCTGCACCACCACCGAGGAGAAAGTTTGACATCAGGAAAGTGAGGTGTTATAACTGTGGCCTCCTCGGTCACTTTAAGGCTGACTGCGAGGAAGCACCGAAGCAGAAGGCGCTCATTGCCCAGCAAACAGATGATGGCGACATGATGTTGATGTGTAAACTGGTGGACGAGAAGGATCCAAACTCACAAGCGTTGACTAAAGAAATTGTCGAGCTTGCGGAAGAAAAAGTTTGGTATCATGATCATGGTTCGGAAACTCGCGTCGATGCTACAGATGCGGGGGGTGATTCCGAAACTTATGTCAGTGATATGGATGTAAGTGCCAACTTTGTTGGAGCAGATGCAGCAATAGTTGCGTGTGCACGACCATGAAGAAGCAGCCTTTGTGCGATGCGTCCAAGAGAGGTTAGCTGTGACTGAAAGAGTAGTTAAAAGGATTACCAGGCGAGGCGAGACGCAGGACGAGCTATGCTCGGACCAGGAGAGCATTGCGCGCACTTGGCCGCAGACACGGCAAGGAGTGGCGTCGTGTACAGCATGTCAGATAGCGTGGTGAGCGCAGGCATCATGTCGCACGCCGCGTCGCTCGCAGCAACCACGCATGGCAGCCTAGTTGCTGGCGATGGTAGCATAACAGCAACGCAAGGCAGGAAGAGTAAGTACAAGACATGTACAGCAGCTCTACCAGGAGGAAACTCACCACTACGTGAAAAGCCTAATGTGTGGGCTAGAAAGTGTGCATGGTCCACAAAGAAAAGATGGACCAAAAGTGGAGTCTTCAGATAGGAGAGAAGCGAACCAGGGAGCTAGTCTATCTAGCAGTATTGTGGACATGGACCTACGTGACGGATCAGAAAAGGAGCTGGACCAGGACAGAAGCCGAAACGTGGGTGGTAATGGGCAAGGCCCATTGCCTGGTGGCCTGTTTGGGGTTTTTCCTGGTGGCCTGTGTGTGGACGAGAGCTCGGTTACAGCTGCAGTGTTGCCGAACAGTCCAGCAAGGACATCAACAGCGCATGTAGAGGAAAGGACATGTCTACCTACAACCGATAGTCTACGCCCGATGATCGACCCACATTCGGAGAAAACTCTTCGGATAATTGACCCGGTAAAGGCGAAGAGGAGTGGGCGATGGTGTCTAGCAAGTGCCGAGGAACCGGCAAAATTTGTGGACGCAAATACGAAGGAGTGTTGGCGTCAGGCTATGGAAGAAGAGTTAAGGTCGATCCACGATAACAATGCAAGGAAGCTCGTGGATCTTCCCAATAATGAAAAAGACATGGATCTCAAGTGGAAATTTATGATCAGGAGAGATGCCGAAGGGCCTGTGAAGCACAAAGCGAGGCTAGTAGTCATAGAGTACGTGCAAGAGAAATGTGTGGACTTCGAAGATGTGTTCGTTCCCGTTTCAAGGCTGGAATCGGTGAGATTACTCATAGCTCTCGCGGTTCAGGAGTCATGGAAGATACATCACATGGATGTAAAATCCACGTTTTTGAATGGCGAGTTAGATTAAAGAAAGAGTACCATTTGTGTGGACAAGCCAAAGCAATCCTTTGATGTTCTCAAGCAAGCTTTAATTGAGGCCCCTGTGTTGGTTCTCCCTGATTTCAGTAAAAGATTTGTGCTAGAGACAGATGCCTGTGGGCATTGGAGCTGTGATAAGGGGTAGAAGTATTCGTGTGGGGTGGGTTTCGAAGGGAAGGTTGACCTCTTCATCTGCTCCAGTTATCAACAGATCGTCTACGTAGATGCCAACTAGTAGACGATCCCTTCCTTCACCTCTCTTGTACATTGCATGCTCCAGTGGAAAGTACTCGGCGTCGGCACTGGGCCAACAAGGCATGCAGCTGAGGAGCTGGAGAAAGCCGTTCAGAAGGGCGCCCAGCTCGAGAAGGATCTCGCACGCCCGTACCCACGTTTGGGCCCTGCGGGAGAACGGGATGCTGGGCACGGTGCATCATGATGACGAGGCCTTCACTCGTATGTTTGTTTTTTCCTTGTTCGGCCCGGCTAGCCGGCATATTGCTTTTGGCTGATTACCATGCTCCCTTCGCTAGGGGTCTTTCCTTAGAGGCAGGAGTCGGCCGAGGCAGCCGTGCACGCCCACAGGTCCGACCAGCGGGCGACGGGGGCGGAGATCGACACCCACGCCTCCTGGACCTTCTCGGAGCTCATCCTGGCCACCGAGGAGGCCCGCCTGGGAGCCGTGGAGGGGAACATCCAACGGCAGTTCGAGACCGGGCTGAGCATGACTAGCGCCCTTTGGCCGCCTGCAGTGGTGCTGAACAACGTCACCCGGTTAGCGCGGTGGCTGGAAGCCGGCGTGGAGCGACTCGGTGTGTGGAGGGCCTCCGCGGCCCGTGCCAGTGCGGATATGACGTTGAGCTTTGACTTGTCCTGGTACCCGGGTGTGGACCTCGACTGCTTGGCCATGCAACATGCTGGTGCGGAGGACGACTTGACGGTGCAGGCGCCCCGGATCGCAGGGCCGGCCAGCTAATTGTCCTCGTTCACCCCGCATGATGAGTTCGCCCCGGAGCGAACCGAGGACGACAAGGAACTCCCCGCCGACGGCGTAGGCCTGATGCTTGACGACCCGGACGACAGCTAGGCTGAGACGGGTGCGTACGCCGACGACGAGGCCGCCCTGGACGACACAGCTACGTCCGAGAACCTGGCGCGCCCTGGGTCCGCCACGGCAGCCGCGTCCACTTCGGCTGAGCCGGCGCGGACCGGAGCCGATACGGACATCAATTATGACTTTTTCCTGTACTGGAACTTGGTAGGTAGTGGGCCCACCCACGGTGTATTTTATGTAATGAACTCCCGGCCATGAGCATTTTGTTATGCGCAAATGTGTGTGCGTTCGCTTCTGCTTTCGACCTTGGACCTTCTTTCTTGTTCGATTTCTCTCGTAGCTCCCCCCATCCCACGCTAGGTGGACAGCAGGGAGCCGGTCTGTGACTGTTATCACTTCACATTACTTTGCCCAATTGCAATTTTATCAGTTTTGTTCTAATTAATTGAGCGGAAGCTCGAAGGAAAACAAATCTCGTGTCTGTTTCATTTTCTATCCCACAAAATTGTGGAGAAAAGCAGTCATACTGGAATCTGATTTGGCAGTATCCCATTGTACAATGAAATTAATCTTTCTGAGTCATTTGTGTGAATGTTGACGAAAGATCAACTCTGATCCACTAGTATACGTGTTGGACAGAAGAGAAGAATTTCTATTAGCGGAACATAGGCGTACATATTTTTCTTATTTATGTCCACAAATTATCTAGACCTTGTCCTGTTACATCTACTAATTATTTATTGCAAAGAAGGAGAAAAAAAATCCTCTTTTATGTTTAATGCGGGCTTTTGTGCCGCTATTTATATATTCTCACTTCTATCAATGAAGTTGCCATAGCGTTATTTGGTTGTGCCTGGGCAAATGATACTGATTACATGACTGCATGTATGGAGTGGCACCTACTTGAAATGATCCTGAACACTCCCATTTCTCTATCTTCCTTCTGCCTTGCTTGACTACACAATGCTCCCACAACACCATGCACCTCATGTCCAGAAGGAAGTTATTTGACTCTTCAATAGTTTCATGATCTTCAACTACGAAGATGATGAATATACAGCCAACTAGGATTGGGAGGAAACGGGATGTTGCACATGTACGTGTCTGCAATAAGGGACTTCTACATGTGCTCTTGCTCCAGTGCACTCACATAACTGTCTTGCGAAAAAACTCTAGTGGTAATTGCACAATGTAGAAGTTGCACTGCGGTACTCGTTTATTCATCTGGTAGCAAAGCAACATGTACTATCAGGAAATTAGTAACAATTATGTAGTTGTAACTGGGCTTTGTCGAGAAAACGTTCCACCCTTACGAGCAGCAGGAAAGCAACAAATTTTAGTCAACTATTTATGTAAAAACCGTGATGTCTGTGCAAACTAACGGACACCAACAATCTTTCCGTGTAAGGGCATCTTTAACGGCAACCCGCAAATTTTTCTCTCGCATTCGGCCGCGGACATGGATGCGGGAATCCACCATCCAACGATGCCCGCATACATTCAGCCAACAATTTGAACTAATGGGACGAAATCGGTTCAAACCGGGCAGATTTCATTGAAGTCCAGACATAATGTACATAGAAGGTGGATATTTTTACTGTTTAACAAAAAATAACTAAACCTAAACCTGAACCTAAACTGTATACCAGACAACCATCTCGCACGCGTGGCGGCCCTGCCCTGCCGCACCGCCGTCTCCGTCGGTGCCGTTGTCGTCATCGTCGTGGTCGTTCTAGCGGCAGAACGACTCCAGAGGGCCACGACAGCCTTGTCCAACTGCTGCCTGCCCCTGGCGTAGGAGCCGCTCCAGATCCTACTGCACTGCGTGGAGTGACACCGCGGCGACTATCGACGTGGCCTTCAGAGCTCAGGCTGCAGCCTCGCCACCACCGGCTTTGGCGGAGCAGTTGCTAAGAGACCACTCTTCGCAAATCATAGCGAGCTCGCTGTCAGGGTGGCAGCGGTGAGGGGCGCCCGTGTCTGTAGTGGTCACGAAGCAGTCGAGTGCCCATGCGGGGGTGAGGTCAGAGTCATTGTGGACCCAGTCCGACGCCTCGTCGCTCTTGGCGAACGCGGCGCGGCAACTGGCATTGCGTCGATCGTACTATGTCGTGCGCTCCGCCTCGGAGACGACGGTCCTGGAGCCCGCCGTAACCGCCTCTTCTGAAGTAGTGGAGGAGGTGGCCCCACGCCTTCTTGATTGCGGGCGGCAACCCCTTCATGACGGCGAGGCAGTAGCGGCGCGGCGGCGACGGTGGCGTATACCAGCTACACGGTGGGGACGTCGGCTTCTCCTTGCCATGTCGTTGGATCTGGACACCACGGTGGTGCGGGGGCGAGGCCGGTTCCTCCTTCATGCGGCGTCCGATCTAGACATCGCGGTAGTGCAGGGGCGTGGCCGGCTCCTCCTTCATAGGCCAGAGCGAGGACGCCGGATCGTGCTTCACGTGGTGGCGTGACGGGTATGGCGGCTCCTCCTTGACGCTAAGACATGGTGTGATCTTTGCAAAGCAGTGCGGATTCTCTCAACTGATAACGGAGACTAATTGTCTAGAGGTGGTGAACCTCTCGAACTCTCATCACAATAGTCACTCCGTTGTGACACTGGTACTAGTAGAAATTGGAGAGCTCTTTTCCTTTTTTGATTCCTTTTGTATTCAACATGTAATGAGGTTAGCCAATGTACAGGCCCATCTTTGTACTAAACATGTTTGCACGTTGATGGTCACCAAAAGTTGGACAGATGATAGACCACCCTTCCTGCTCACTAGCATGTTGACTGATGATGTGAGGAGTACTTTTGTTGAATAAAGCTCTCAAGTTTGAATGCAAAAAAAAAGAGGATACCTAGACAGCTCCGGCCGAGGCCAATTACTCGGCTGGTACGTCCACATTTTTTTATCAATAATTCAAATTTTCAAGAAAATACTCCAGTATGTAGCACCGCCTGATACTTTCGGCAAAAAAAAAAAATAGATAGTTGGCTTTTTAATTTTTGTTGTCAGAGTAGCCCTACTTTGCCATGTACTATAGCATATCAACTGATCTCAAAAGGGCCTTTATAAATCATCGATTTCTCCCAGTAATCTGTACTCGGTTTCGCTGGGAAGGGTTAGCTTAGCTCTATGCCCATGATGAATAGTTTGACGGTGTATTTACGTTGCGTCATGGGAGTTGTAGGATTGGGAGGTGAAGGGAATGCAGATTCGGTGGTCAACAAACTAATCCATACAAAGTGAACGTCTCCATCGATGCAAACCTATGCGAGATCAAAGTGAACGTCATTGCATCTTATTATCACCATCGGATTTGGTGGAGTTATCTTTGAACTCCGATCTAGATCGATTGGTTTGGATTGGGATTCAAGGTAGTTGCCTATGTTGATTCATTAGCAGATTGGGTCGAAGATGTTGGAACGAACTAAAAACAGGAAGGCATTGACTAACCTGGCCGGACCCCAAGGATGTGGTGTTTGGCGAACGGAGGCAATGTCAAGAAGGTCGTGCCCACGTGGCATGCAGTGTGACGCGAGTAGCCACCGTTCAGCAGCTCCTCCGCAGGAGGCCTGCGTCGGCATCATATCCGTAGCAAGTTAGCTGATGTTTCCTCCCGCAGGAGCTTGAACAGTACTTTCTCTCAATCTATCTGTAATCAGATTTTGCGCTATGTCAGCTCCCTTTTTTAATTGAATTGCGCCATGCCGTATTGTGTGTTTGACTGTATATATAGGTAGCCATTGTATACATATTGTAACATTGTATTGTATCTTTGGTATCTCTATATAATGAGATAGCCACACCCCGTTTAAGGTGTCGAGTTGTTTCCCAAACATACGTTTTACACGGTATCAGATTAGTGTTATGATGTCTTTCCCTGCACCTGCCGCCTTGGCCGCGCCGGCCCCCGCCGCCACCGCCGTTGCTGCGCCGCCTCCTGCGCCGGCGCCTGCCGTCTCTCTATCGTCGCCGTTCCTTGCCTCCCGGCCCCTGGCTGCAGCCTCGGCCTGGTGGCACCACCAGCCTCCCGCGGGTCCTCAGATCGGATCGGGGTCGGCCACGGCGACCTGCCTCCGCCGGCGTCTTCCGGCGGCACGTCTTCCTCGACCACCATGGCCACGCCGCTGGCGCCGCCGCCCTACCAAGCTCAGCCGCCCCGTATGGCATCGCCTCTGCCTCGACCTATGGCGCCGCCTCTGCATCGGCGTACGCCGCCCACTACTAGGAAAAGGACTATAAATGGAATGGATACTAATGGCGCATGAGACATGTGATGCGCCACTACTATATAGCAGTGGCGCACCATCTGCTGATGCGCCATTAGTGTGGAATACACTAACGCGCACCAGGCACATCGTGCGCCACTAGTAATTTTTTTTCCAAACATATTAATGGTGCACCAGCCACAGAGTGCGGCACTACTATTTTTTTTATATTCTTATTTATATTCTTTCTTTTGCAAAACTACTAATGGCGCACCGTGCCGTAATGCGCCATTACAAGTTTAAACTAGTAATGGCGCACTATTGCACCGTGCGCCATTAGTATATATATATATATATATATATATATATATATATATATATATATATATATATATATATATATATATATATATATATATATATATATATATAGGAAAATGGTTGTGTACTTCTGGGAGTACGTACTCCCGCTCCTCATATACCATATAGATGAATCTTTTATACTTTTTTATTATTTTTAATATACTTCATTAGTAATTATTAGATACCCCAAAATGATTTTCATGAAAAAAATTATGCGAGTCTACATATTTTAAATGTTTACGTATATACTGATGTGTTTGTACGTGAAAAAAGGTATATTACAAAAAGTACGTCGCAGATTATATTTTTTCAAAAAAACTCGTATTGGGGTATCTTAGAATATTTAATGAAGTATATTGAGAATGATAAATAGGTATAATTAATGCGTATATTAGGTATATTGAGGATAGGAGTACATACTCCCAGGAGTACAAAAGAGGAGTCCTATATATATATATATATATATATATATATATATATATATATATATATATATATATATATATATATATATATATATATATATATATATACATACTAGCAAAAGAGCCCGTGCGTTGCAACGGGAGAAAAAGCACAACACACTCTTAACCCAACAACCATCACTCAAGACCACAAATAGGTCCATCTCCTTTATTTTAGCGAGGCATCATATTTGTGATGCCGCTTATCCTCATGCCCTCGCCGGTGGTGGACTCAGTGTTCACACAAAATCAAAACATGTTTGAATATGGTTAATCTTTAGGCGTCGCTCTCTCCCTCTCTCCCCCCTCTCCCTCTCTCTCTCGCTTTTTCTCACACTCGTCATGATAAATTTGTTGTTTTCCCCTGCGACGTTTCAGAGGTATGCATGTGTAGTTATCGATGTTTTTTTCCCTATATGGTTATAGTGGGCGTTTATTTGCAATCCGAATCGACGCGGGTACGAAAGAAAAACAGATCGTGCGCTATAGATTATAAGTTTGAGATCAAAATTAAACAATCATGTAGATGCTATAGAGCTAACCACGATAAAGAAAAAATTTAAAAATATATGCCAACTCGTTGCAATCCAGTTGACGTCATGTACATTCATGTGTAGTTCAAGCGAGCAGCCGCATTCAATTTGTCTATCACACTGTCAAGCGGCTGCCACTTCAAAGTTTATCCACTCATCACGATGTGAGGCAGCGCTGAGAGATGTGTTGCGTACCTGCTAGCCTCGGCGCTGTGAGGTGCGTATACCTAGGAGCCCGAGCTCGCGCACCTGCGCGCTCCAACCCCTCCGCCAGCTCATCTCGCCGGAGGAGCAACACCAGTGTCGCCGCCCTGGTGCCTTACCTCCCTTCCCGCATGGCTGGGCTTTAAAAAAATATGCACAATATTTCAATACTTAAACTCTTTTTTGAACAATACAAACTTTTGAAATGCAAGTTCACCTTTTGAAAAAACGCGTTTTTTTTCTTTTTAAAAAGCATTTAAAAATAGCAACAGCTAAAATTAACATCATATTCAGATTTCAGACGTTTTTCTAATCAAATTGCGTATATAACATGTTAAAATCGGAGTTACGGTTTAAAAGATACGATTGATTTAGAAAACAATTTGTTTGACTATAATATATTCTATACTAATATTTAGAAAACTTTAACAAGTCAAAATAATCTCATATTCATATTCTACATATTTTTCTAATAAAAATTCATATATAACATGTTAAAATCGGAATCACGGTTTAAAAGATACGGATAATTTAGAAAAACATTTGTTTGACTTTAATATCTGCTAAAATAATATTTATAAATACATAACAGGTTAAAAAAATCTCGTATTCATATTCTACATATTTTTCCAATCAAATTTCATATATAACATGTTTAAATCGGGGTTACGGTCTAAAAGATAGGGATGATTTAGAAAATCATTTGTTTGAGTTAAATATGACCCGCGGATGAATTACCTAAAAGGTCAGGGTGTTTTCGAAAAAATGTAAAATAACGGTTCGTGTGACTTAAGTCCGGAGTGCAGGTTGATTTCAGGAAAATACAGGGGCGTTTTTGTAAAACGGTAAAATAACGGTTCGGGTGACTTATGTTTGGACTGCGGGTTGATTTCAGGAAAGTATAGGGGCTTTTTTGCAAAACATCACGACAGACGGGCTGAAACCCTATTTTCTTTATTATTAAGATATATATATATATATATATATATATATATATATATATATATATATATATATATATATATGACTCCTATTCTATACTCCTGGGAGTATGTACTCTCATCCTCGATATACCTCATATTCGCATTAATTATACCTCTTTATCATTCTCAATATACTTAATTAAATATTCTAAGATACCTCAATACGAGTTTTGTTGAAAAAATATCATCTGCGACGTATTTTTTGTAATATACCTTTTTCACGTACAAACACATCAGTATATACGTAAACATTTAAAATATGTAGACTCGCATGAATTTTTTCATGAAAATCATTTTGGGGTATCTAATAATTACTAATGAAGTATATTAAAAATAATAAAGAGGTATAAAAGATTCATCTATATGGTATATAAGGAGCGGGAGTACGTACTCACAGGAGTACACAACCATTTTCCTATATATATATATATATATATATATATATATATATATATATATATATATATATATATAGAAACTCTATTAATAACCCAGGATGAAGAATAAACGACCCAGCCAGTCGATACCATCGCACCCGCTTTCAACCCACACCACTCTCCGACCAACCTAAAAAAATTGCCTTTTTTATCACGTTGCTTGTGACTTTTTTTTGACCTTTCATTCCCACGTCCCCATAGTTTTGGGGTTGATTCGACTTGGGAGCAGAAAGCGGTGAGCAGTTTTGGAGGCGAGCGGCGACAGATTTCGGCGGCGAGCGGGCGGCGGCATATTTCGGCAGGCTACGGGTGGAGGCTGCTGCTTACGGCGCTGGGGTGACCCCGTTGACCGGTGGCAGCGTGGAGGTGAGCAGCGATGTGGGAGGCTCCGCTGTAGGTGGCGGTCTCGTCGGTCGACGACCTTCCGTTGGCTGTCAGCAGGAGAATAAGCGCCTTGCTCTCCTCTGCGACCCCATCATCAATTGGAATCGAGAAGGTCGCATCCGTTGATTACTCTCCATCAAAAGCGGCCAGAATCGATCGCCACCTACCTGAGCGCCACCAGTCGACCCAATCTCCAGATCCCACACATCACTACATCAGCACCTCAAAAGGTCAGTAATTTCTTTTCTACTTGTGCATGATTTCTCATGACTATGGTAGCAGTCTCGATTGTGCAGAATCACCAAGTGCATCAAATTCTATGTTTCTTGCATTTAACTGTTTGATCCAATTTTTGTTATGGTGTATCAGAAATTCAGAATAGGATAAGTTATGATGATTTTATGAGTGATCTGCAGCTATGAAATGATCTGATTTAGGTAGATTTCGATGCAAGAGCTCTTCTTGGGTAAATCAATTAGCTAACAAGTCTGAAAGGAATTTAAAGGATGTTAATTAGAATCTGATTTGCATCATAGTATATTCTGAAGAGAAACTTGCTGCTGGTTATCGCAAATGGCAAGAAGAGTACGAATTCAATGCTTTTACTACTGTTCTGGTTTGCTTTTGGAGTACATTACAGCTTTATTATGTACTAGTTAGTTCATTTTTTTGGGGGGGGGGGGGGGGGT
>LR738713.1:676689393-676754632 GCA_902687465.1 Secale cereale
TAACCCATTCTACAGCATTGATCAAAAGACTACTTATGACACATTCATCTGCATCAATATAGCATTGATCACAACTGAATCACAATGACAATAATACATACTCATTGATCACAACTGAGGTTTCACCAATAGAAATCAATGTCGTATGTGAATGCCGCCCATTTGCAGACATCATCGTCGCCCCTATACATCCTACTGCTAGGATCTAGGATCACAGGAGCAAATTGTCAGTCAACAACGGCTGGCATTCGCTCGATCATCGCAACCTCGTTGGTCCACGCCTCAAGGTTCAGGCAAGGAAAGGCAAGGTAAGCGCAGGCCTATGACTCAATGGAGTGTGCTGGACATTGACGTGTGTTCATATGCACAGGGCCCCTAGGTCTGGTACAACAGCTACCGTAGACTTGCGTTCCTTGACGGGTGCTGCCTGGGCTGGTTCTTTCTTCTTTTGCTTCGCCTTCCCTTTCTGGCCCTTCCCTTGGCCGCCGCCTTTGGTCCTGATGGCGTCAAGCAAACATATGCAGGCAATTGTCATTTTTTTTTTACTTTATACTCTCTCAATTCAACATTGTACACTGGTGATGTTTTTCTTTCTATAAGAAATTATCAGAAGAATGTTTGCCTATCAAAAAATTTACGGCCCTGCGAGGGTGCCGCTACAGGAGTTGGAACATGTTTTGCTATGGATATTTTTTAATGACTAATTGGACAAACCAAAGTACATTCTTAGGTTAGACTAGTTAGACTAGTTTCAGTAGTTTCAGTAGTTAGACTAGTTAGACTAGTTTCAGTAGTTTCAGTAGTTAGACTAGTTAGACTAGTTTTAGTAGTTTCAGTAGTTAGACTAGTTAGACTAGTTTCAGTAGTTAGACTAGTTACACTAGTTAGACTAATTTTTCTGCTAAGCCATAGTTTAAATTTTTCTACAACATGTGTTTTAAGTTTGCCAACTCTGGCTTACAGCTTTTGTTGTAAAACATGTTCATGTACTGAACTACTAATGCCTTGTGATGCTTGTGATCACATTGAGAAAGACTTGTAAAGATGATGATCACATTGAGAAAGACTTGTGATCACATTGTGATAGTTTTGCAGGTACCCCGAGAGGCCCTTGAGTTTGCTGGAATGTTGATTAACTTCCGTTCCGGCAAATTCGGGTACTCCATATGTCCTATTTTCAGCAAAGGTCATGCTGAAATTTTCCGTGAAATTTTAGCATGACTTTGCTAAAAATAGGACATATAGGGTACTTATGACTAATGAATGGGCCGGGGTATCTTAGTGGTTAATTAGGTAGGATCAAGTGCCCCTTTATTCTAGCGGCATTAAACCATAGGCGGCAATAGAGCCAAGTGATTAGGCCCAACTTACAATTCTCCTTCCTAGCTTAGCTTTTAGGATGCCTCGGTGTCGACAAACCATAAATTATGAAACCTTGGCTTTTAGGGTGCCTCGGTGTCGATAAAACCGAAATGATGAAAGCTTAGGCTTTTAGGGTGCCTGGGCGTCGAAAAACCCTCAATTATAAAAGCTTAGCTTTTAGGATGCCTCGGTGTCGACAAACCCTAAATGATGAGACCATGATCTTGTTCCTTGACAATAACCAACTTTTTGACCAAACTTTGTTCCTATTTAGAGAGAAACATGGCCAACAACGATGAGGCCGGCGGTTCGGGCGGGAAGGCATTCTGGGAGCTGTCCCAGGAGATGGAGGAACAACCTCACTTGTATGACGACGCCGCCTTCCACACCGATCCTGAGACCACTGATGGTACCGCGGAGGATGACCCCACTGATGCCACCACTGATGGTGCCGCCGAGAATGCCACCACTAATGATGGCGGCGCACGCACAGATGGCAGCCAACCGAAGAGGCAACGGAAGGACCGGCGCCCGACCGTGCTCCGCACCCTCAAGGAGGAAGTTACTGAAGTAGACGACGACGGGAATCCAACGGCGCCCGAACGAGTAGTCAAGGGGTACTCGCTTCAGCTCGGGTGCATTCTCCAGAGCACCGTCTCGATCAACAGTGAGAACCTGAGGCATCCTGACAACGGGAATTACCGCAACCTCCTCTTCACGAAGCTGCACGAACGATACAAGTTCCCCGCTCAATTTGATAACACAAGTCTCAAAGGGAATAAAGTGAACAATGCTGCCCTCACGAAGATGAGCAAGGCCCTGTCTACTTGGAAAACCAATGTGAAGATAATGATCAAGAAAGGTGAGAGTTATGAGACGATCAAGGAGAAACATCCTTCGATCACCGAAGATGACTACAACGAATTCAAGATCACTTGCTGAAGCGCCGCACACTCCGAATCAAGTCAGTGGGGGAAAGAAATGCGGGAGCTCAACTTAGGGGAACACACACTCGGTCCCGGCGGTTACAGAGTGGCGGAGCCTAAATGGGACAAGGAGGAGGCGGACCGTGCCGAGCAAGGCCTACCGCCCCTCTTCGATAAATACGGTGACAAGCAGACCATGAACTTTATCAGGGCCCGGTACAAGAAGGACCCGAAAACAAAGGAGCTGACCACGGATTCGAAGACCAGGGCGCTTGAGCTTGTTCTGGTAAGGAATACACCCCCGCGTAATTAGCTCCATATGGTTGCATTCTAATTAATGAAGCCAAATTTCTAAATGATTCACATTCCTTCCGCAGGCGACTGAAAGCAGTAGCGCGGGGTCGACTAAGAGCGGCCCTTGGGACACGACTCTAAATAGGGCGTTGAATGTAATGAAGAACAAGGATAAGCTCGAGAAGCCGACGTCAGCTGGTCGTGTGGCCGGCAAAGGCTTGTCGACAAAATGGTCGTCATACTATAACGCTGGTGGGCGAAAGGAGAAAAAGACCAGCTCGGAAAGCCAGGCGCGCGAGGTTCAAGAACTCAAGGCACAGGTGGCGCCGATTCCGGAGATTGTCCAAGAGCAAGTGCAACAACAGATCGGAGCGACGATCACCGCCATTGTGCCTAGCTTGATCGAGGGGTTGCTGGCGTGGATTGCTGGCGGCCAACAGGGGCCGCCCCCGATTCCCAGCTTCATGGCCAGCAACTCGCAGAACGCGATGGCGGGGCCATTGGTGTCTCCGACGCCGGCACGGGAGCTTAATGCACCCGTGTGTACGCCGGCCGGCACCTCTGCAGTAAGCGGCCCCTCCGTCAACTGCACGCCCGCCGTTGGCGGTGCCTCGACATTAGCCAAGCTCGACGCCATCATCACGGTAACTAATTAAGCCTCTCTCGGCCGAGGACTTCATCTCCTTGCCTTTGACTGGGCATCCCTGACGCCCTACATGTTTTCGCAGGGCGCCGCCGACGTTCCGTGCACTCTCCTGCACTTCGTGAACAACGAGTTGGTCGATGTCGCCAAGGGCAAAATCGTTCAACCGGGCCAGCCCTTGTTCCACGGTACCCAGATGGCACCCAACTTGTTTAGGGTTCAACTGGTTCGGGTGCTGCCAGGCTGCGACGAGGTGTTACCTCCGATTCGACCCGTCGGGGCCGACGATGATGACGTCATGACCCTCAGCGCCTGCCTGAGCTGGCCCCTGCTTTGGCCGAATAGCCAGATTCGTTTGGGGGCGGGGGAAACCACACCAAAGACAACACCGCCAGTCGTGCTGGCGCCAAGTCGTCCCCATGGCAAGTCCGCCGCAACGGTGCCGGACATCCCTATGCCACTGGATCCAAACATGCATATGGCACAGGATCAGAACGACGACGACGATACATTTGCCAATGTCGATCAGTACTTTGCCGATCATGGGTACGGTGACGACTTCATGGGGGCTCCTTCTCAAGAACCCAACCCAACAAAAGACGTGCGCGATCAAGCCGGTACCGCGGAGAAGCCAAGTTGCAACAGGCGTCGTCTGCTGTTCAGCTCTCAAGAGACGCCTCCAGTTGCCGACTTCACTGAGCCTCAGATAGGCGAGGTGCAAAATAGGATCAGCCCCAACACACTAAAGAAGGCGGTCTCTGAGCAGAACTCGGTCCCAATTCAGGAGATCAAGAAGAAGGCACGCAAAAGAAAAACTAACAAGGGTGCGAGCCAGCCGGCACCGAGTACGATCCGTGCTCAGGACGGGCCACCTTCACCTGAGGATGTAATGAGGAGGGTGCATGTGGCGGGTAGGCCGATGCTACCGACAAATATGCTCGATGCTGCAACCGGTGCCATGCAGAGTCTGCATGACAGTGTTCTTTCTTTGGAGAAGCGGCGTCTCACAGAGAAGGATGTGGCGTACCCGGTTTTCGCGGCCAAGGTGCCGGAGGGCAAGGGCTTTGTGGATAACTCCATCGGGGGTACGATCGTGCTGCGGTTTGATGACATCCACGCTATGTTGAACCTTCATCCGCTGCACTACACCTTCGTTCGGCTATTTTCGCTGAGTATGGAGATGCGGATCATTCGCGACAAGACCCCGGACATCGTGATAGTCGACCCCTTCTACATGCGTGCCAAGATCTTGGGCAGCGCTGGGGACCGGCAAGTCGCGAGTTCTTACCTCCAAGGCGTCATTCTGGCAAACCGAGATAAGGATAACTTCCTCGTGCCTTACTTTCCCGAGTAAGTCCTCCGCCTCAACCGCCCCATAACATATGAATTCTTAGATTTCGATCGTTCTTCTTTTAACATTCCGTGTTTTCTGCAGTGACACACAGTGCACGCTCATCCTACTAAGCCCCAAATATTCCATGGCCACGTATTTCGACCCGGACCGTAAGTCGGCTGTAGACTACACAAATGTCAAGAAGGTTCTTGATGATGTTCTCGCCGGCTACGCCAAATCTGGAGGCACCATCACCAGGACAACTCGTAAGTACGGCAAGCACGTGTTCTCCCACAACACGATGTTCTGCTGCGTCAAGCAGCCGCCTGGCGGTCAGAAGGGTGCCTACTACGCCATCCATCACATGCGGGCGATCGTACGGGACCATCATCAACTTCTGCTACCGAGTAAGCTCAAAGATTGGGCCGCACGCGTGTCGGCAATCCAGGACGCGGACATCAGACAAGATTTCTTTCGCATCCAGTCGGAGTTTGCGGAAATCATCCATCAAGATGTCCTTCGTACCTCGGGGCAGTTCTACCTCAGAAATCAACCGTCGAACAGTGACATCGACACAATGCTACAAATGCAGGCTGACAACGCCCGTGATTTCATGACTCCCACGATAGACGGCGGCTTCATCCACGCTCCGGTGCATTGAGTCGAGTCGAAAGCAGTGATGCTGTGTCTAGTTCTGAAACATCGATTGGCTCTTGTTGTAATTAAACTTTAATGAACTTGTAGTATGTCTCTTTGGTTTCGAGAGTCATTCAACTTAGATGTAATCGATGCTATTAATGTCTTGCTTTTCTCTTTCGATCGTTCTGTTGCATACTTATATATTGCTTATGAATTGTCTGTGAATTGATACTAACGTTTCGTTTGGCTAGTGCATATATATAGCGATGCCGTCGTATGTCGTGTACAAGGGTAAGGTTCCCGGAGTCTACGACGACTGGGAGGAGTGTCGGAGACAGGTTCACCGATTCAGCGGTAACAGTTACAAAGGGTACACCACTAGGGCCGAGGCCGAATCTAGATACGCCCGCTATCTAGCGGGAGAGGGAAGGGAGCGTTGGAGGAACCGGATGAAAACGAGTTTCATCGTGATGATGCTCATCGTGACGACCGCAGCTCTCTTCTATGTGATGGTAGTTTAGATGATCGATATCGACTTGTAATGTGAAGACAAACTCGCTACTCGCGGTCTCGAAACTTGTAATATATTGTTCTATCTTTGTTCGGTCTTTTCAATTCGGAGACTAATATGATGAATTGTATTCGGAGACTAATATGATGAATTGTATTCAGAGATTAATCTTCTATTGTATTCGATGAATGTGTTGTTGATGTGTGCTGTCTATATTCTGTGCAATTATACATTTTGTAATCTGTGCAAAAAAACAGAAAAATAATATTAAAAAAAACCTAATATTGATACTAATGGCGCATCAGAGAAAAGTGCGCCATTAGTATGCCAAAGCATAGTAATGGCGCATTATCAGGCAGTGCGCCATTACTATGCGGACACTACTAATGGCGCATCATACTTAGTGCGCCATTAGTATGCCATAGCACCTGGCCCCTGGCCAAAAGGAAAAATCTCCCAGGGCCATGAAACAGAGGAGGTTATTGAGTTTTGTGTTGACTTTATTTCTGACCTTAAGCCGATTGGTGTCCTGAACCACGGGCGTGAGCGGAGACTGAGTGAAAAAGGCACACTATGAAAGGATTTAGTAATATGTATGGATGGGCAATCTTTTGCTCTAGCATACTACACAGCTCTACAAAATTTCACCTTGATGGCTCCGTATATCGAGAAACACATGAATATTGTACGCTCCAAGAACCCGGAGCAGTATGACCCCAAGATTAAAGTACATACACGACATCTTTCGGCGGTTGGTTGCAAGCACATCTCATGGTGTAAATACATGACCCATGAAGGGACACAACCGACCGTGGGGGTGTTCGAGTGTCGAACGGTTGCCATAGGTAAACCAACGACAGTTTACAAAGCTAGGATTATCCCTAAGTAATAGGAATTACTTTATTTCCTAACAATACCAAAACTTCTCATTTTGGTCTTTATTGGAAGAGTAAATAGCATAAAACTACTGGTTTACAGGCTATGGTTCCAAAAAACTATCAGTTTTTAAATTTTTCCAGAAACCTACCAGTCGCGCGGTCCGCTGTTTCAAAAAACCCAAAACGCTGAGTACTTATCAATTGATCGTGATTATGACAGTTGGGACCCGCACATAAGAGAACCGTTTGTTTGACCGTTACCTTACATGTAGGGTCCACATGTCAGTGTCTATGTAAGTAAAAAAAAGCAATCAAGTCCCTATAACTTTACTTAAAAAGCAATCGGCGACGACACTCACTGGGGCTCCACACTGGTCGTTGCCCCGCCTCACCTCCTTCTCTCCTACCTCTATATGCCTGCCGCGCTGCACGCCCTGGGGAGCTCGGGGATGCGGACCATCTTGACGGCGACGGCGCGCTGCTTGTAGATGCCGCGGTAGATGCGGCTGTTGGCGCCGACGGCGAACTTGTTGCCGGTGAAGAGGTGGGAGAGGTCGGCCATCCACTCCTCCCAGCGGCCGCTGTCACGGGACGAGCCCTCGCCGTCGGAGGAGGCGCCCATGGCCGTGTCCAGCAGCATGGACCACGACTCCATGCTGTCCCAGCGCTTCTTCTCCATGTCGTCCGCCTCGGACGGCCACGGGTTCTTGCTCGACGTGGACGGCGACGACGCGAACAACAGGCCGGTCGCGAACGGCAGCGCCGGCCGCCGGACGACGCGCCCTCCTGGCTGGCGTCCCCTGCCAGCCGCGGCTGCCGAGCCGCCGCCTTTCACTTGGCCGGCGATCTGGCCGCCGGCGAGCTGCCGGCGCAGTTCTTGATTACTTTTTCCAGAAAATATCAGGGACCCGATTGCTTTTTCCAGAAAACATCAAGGACCCGATTGCTTTTTTCAGAAAACATCAAGGACCCGATTGCTTTTTAAGTAAAGTTATAGGGACTTAATTGCTTTTTTACTTACATAGACACTGACATGTGGACCCTACATGTAAGGTAACGGTTAAACAAACGGTTCTCTTATGTGCGGGTCCCAACTGTCATAATCACGATCAATTGATAAGTACTCAGCGTTTTGGGTTTTTTGAAACAGCGGACCGCGCGACTGGTAGGTTTCTGAGAAAATTTAAAAACTGGTAGTTTTTTTTGAACCATAGCCTGTAAACCAGTAGTTTAATTTATGCTATTTACTCTTATTGGAAAGACATGTGGTGTTCAAGTCCGGGGGAGGGGTGATGGACTGGACACATCATCATCTGCGTATCTCCATGCATCGATGTGCAGTTTGATCAGGGCTGGTATACATGGTCGATGGCTACAACGGTGACGATGACCGTCTAAAATTGCGGCGACACAACTGGCTAAAAATAAATAATTGTAGTGAGTGTACGAACGAGGACGATACCAGTGTTCAAGACGGTTGATTTGACGGCCTTGGGAGGGGCGAAGAAGGTGGGCGGTGGGAGGAGAATGGGCGGATATGGGTCCCAGGCAATGGCCTGGGGCGTGACAAATTTTCCAGCCTGTATATCTAGAGAAAACAAACTGGCCTCGGGCGCAGCCCACTTCATGCCCCTGTTGCTGGGCCATTGGCTAGCCCTATAACAAAAAAGTGAACGAAAACAAGAAAGAAAGGAATGTGCTGCTACTTTTTTTTACCAGAAAAGGAAGATCTTTTGACGTAGCGTATGTAGCCTGTGTTAGAGCATCTCCAACAGCCGCGCTATACTAGCGCCGCGCCGTAAAAAACGCCATTTTAGCGCGCGCGCAACGCGTCGGATAGCTCCAGCGGACGCGCAAAAAACGCGCGCGCTAAAACGAGTTGGGCGCGCTGGTGAATGCCCCATCCCGCGCTGTTGATTTGGTGCGTTCACTTCCGCGCGCGGCACACTCTCGCGCGCGCGCGAACTCTCATTTCTTCTTTCCTCCACCCCCGCGCGCCGGCTCTCCCGCGCTCGTTCCTCTCCCGCGCTCGCTCCCCATCCGGTCGCGCCGCCGCCGCCGCTCGCTCCCCCGGCGACCTCTTCCCCGGCCTATCCCGGCGCCGCCCCCGCGCCCGCCGGCGACTCGCGCGTCCCGGTCTGCCTCCGCTGGCGCCCGCCTCCCGCGCCCGCCGGCGACCGTTCAGGCGCTTCGCCGGCCTCCCCGAGCCGCTGCGCTTCCGCCCCACCCCATCCTAGTCCGACCGGACCTCGCGCGCCTCCGACGTCCGAGGAACAGCGCCCGACGGCTCGCTTCCGCGCCGCGCCCGCAAGGTGTTCGACAAAAAACCTACAAGGTATGTATTGCTTCAAACTGAATTTGGTGCATATTTTGAATTGTAGTTTTGATAGTATAGTATTGAACATTGTAGATGAGTTCGTCGCATGATTCATCCGAAGATGAATTTGATATGGAAGAGGAGGAGGATCTTGCAATGATCATAGCAATGCATATCAATAAAAAACCGAAGCACGATGGTTCGGTTATGGGTCGGGAATTTTTTTGGAGAGATATGATTGATGCCCATAACAGATTGATGAAGAACTATTTCGTGGAGAATCCCACATACCCGGAGTCATATTTTCGTCGCCGGTTTAGGATGAGCACAGACTTGTTCAAGCGCATTGCAGAGAAACTAGCGATTCATGACCATTTTTTCCAGCAAAGGAGGAATGCTGCTGGAGAGCTCGGGCATAGCACCTTTCTGAAGGTGGCAGCCGCTTTGCGTATGTTGGCATACGGTATCCCGGCCGATCTAGTTGATGATCACTTAGCTATGGGTGTGAGCCAAGCCATCATGTGTGTCAAGCGCTTTGCAGTGGGAATTGTGCAAGTGTTTGGCGAGGAGTATTTGAGATCTCCCACTGCTGAAGACGCCGCAAGGCTATTGGCGATGAACAAATCTCGCGGCTTTCCTGGCATGCTTGGCTCAATAGATTGCATGCATTGGAGTTGGAAGAATTGTCCAAAGGCATGGCATGGGCAATTCCATGGCCAAAAAAAGGATTCCACTATAATCCTTGAAGCGGTGGCCGATCAGGAGACTTGGATATGGCATGCATTCTTTGGAATGCTTGGATCTTTGAATGACATCAATGTTGTCAACCGGTCACCACTGATGAATAAGATTGCGAATGGTGAGTTGCCACCGGTTCAGTTTGTAGCAAATGGCCATACGTACAACTATGGCTATTATCTAGCGGATGGCATCTATCCAAAGTGGCAAACCTTCGTGAAGCGTTGAAAAAGCCAGAAGGTAAGAAAAATCTTGATTTCCACAATGCTCAGGCAGCTGCTAGAAAAGATGTCGAGAGAGCATTTGGGATTTTGCAAGCCCAATTTGCTATTGTGAGAGGACCGGCTAGATTTTGGGATCAAAAAATGCTTTGGTACATCATGCACGCTTGTGTGCTCATGCATAACATGATCATCGAGAATGAGCGTGGCCAAGATTTAGACTACTCACAGTATGAGCTCTTGGGACATCCCGTGCGAGTGCGACGGAGGGCTGAAAGGGTAGCCCGTTTTGTTGCCTCCTATCATGCCATTCGGCGTCCCGCAACGCACAATGATATTCAGAAGGATCTGATTGATGAGTGGTGGGCATGGCATGGACAACAACGAGCATGATTTCATTGCATTTTATGTATTGTATTGTTCATGAACTATTGGTTGTGTTTATTTATTGCATTATTTGTTGTACTGAACAATAAAACTATTTGTTTCAGTTGTAAACTATTTATTGTTGATTTATTTTGTTTGTTTGATCGTTTTTCTTCTATTTGTTGAACTGTATATGTGCTTTGCGCGCGCTGCATTTTTGCGCATCGCTGGAGCGGCGCGCGCGCGCTGCATTATAGCGCTGCTGCTGGAGCCAGCGCTGCGCGGCGCGGAAAAACAACCTAAGCGCGCGCGGTATATGGTTTTTTTGGGCGCGGCGCTAAGCGCGCCTGTTGGAGATGCTCTTAGGCTAGTTGATGAAGAGATTTCTCTTTCTAGCCACTGTTTCCAAATCCCAATTTTTCTTGTTAGTTTTCTTTTGCGGGGAATTTCTCTTGCTAGTTGCCACTGTTTGATGCTTGATTGAGAAAATATATTTAATTCTTAATGTTTTTCCCTTTTAATATTGTATTCCTTAGTTTTGTAGTTCTGCAGAGAACATAAATGTGGAATCCGGTTTAGTAATTCACATTTTGCATTTGATATTAAACCAGCTAAGTAAAAAAAATGCCTGAATGCACCGATTTGCAATTCAAAATTTATACTTTTTTGGGAAATGTTTCTGTCTATTCATGTTCAATCATGACAATAAAATGAATATCAGATATAATAAAAACTACATCCAGGTTCATAGACTACCTAGCAACAACTATAAGCACAAAAGCGAGCCGAAGACGCGTCGCCGTCATCGCCCCCTGCTTGACTTTTATATGCTTTGAAACTGTATTTTTCAGGAAGGGGGCGTTATTTTTTTACTCTTAATTTCTTGCCTGGGACGTCGGCCTATCCTGGCTCCGCCATTAGGGAGGAGGGAGAGTTCACTAAAGATGTATTCAAATTGTGCGGAGAAGATAAGTCCACGAGGAAATAGAGGAGATGAAATGGAGAAGTTGTGGTGTGCCCACCAGCTAACTGATACGACTTGTAGACGCGCGTGAGGGGTGTGTGGGAGCAATTAATGGAGAATGCATGGTGAGATGGCAACGAATGCTATTAGGAATGTAAATGGTACAAATAATTTCCGTTCCGAATCCACATCCGCATCCGGTTTTAAGGATATGGTATGCACTTGCATGAATCCGCCGGATACGGACCGGATATCCGACAAATATGGTAGCGGATATGGTATCGGTAATATCCGACAGATGTGGATTATCCGCCGTTTTTTCCGGATTATCCGAGGTTATCAAATAGGATTATCCGATAAATTTAGCCCAATTGACAAGCTCAAATATGCAATTTGTCATCCACGAATTAATTAGTAATCATAATAGCCGCATATAAATACAATACAACCCTAACCCTAATAGTATCATAGTATATGATCACAATCACAGCCATCAACCGTGGTCGTCACATGTCGTCTTCTTCATCGCCGCCAGCGCCAGGGGCCGACCGCGTCTCTCCGGCAAGTTGGCTATTCGACGCTATGGGCAAAGATGAAGGCGACGGTCCAGCTGACGAAGGTGAGCACTTTGCTTGAATGTTCCATGATTTACTGGATGTAGAGTGAGTCATGTAAGTGTAGGGCATCGATGGATGATGGTATGCACCTACGAGGGCAAGTTTTTTTTTTGAACATAAGAAGATTATTATTCCATTAGCAGCATTTTACAGAGAAGAGTGTGAATGGACTCACACTTGACATGGAAATAATAACATTCCTACCAAGGCAAAGACCTGTTTATGATGAAAGACACCTAACAGCTAGAGGCCTATTCTGAATTTTGAGAGCTAGCTTTGCCTGATGATGAGCCTTAACATTATATTGCCTATTAACATGAGTAATCCTGTTGGAATGGAAAGTTGAGGACGTCTGAGTAGCTGCAAGGGTGGGCCTAATGCTCCAATGGTCTGGACAGGGACGGAGCCAGGATTCTATCATAGGGGGGCTAGATTTTGCCTCTAGTGTAAAGATTGGCCATACAAAAATCATATAAATATAGTAGTCTACTCTAAGATGATGAACTAAATCTTCATCACGCAAGAAAAAGTGATGTCGCCTCTGAACAACTCAGGTTTAATCAAAATTTTGAATAAAGAAAACGCAAAAAACAACTCACATGCTACTGAACTATAACTCTTTCAACTATACAAGGGGTAAACAATGGAATATCTCTAGTCACGGATATTTCCTAATTTATTTGTAGTTTCTACCGTTTAAAATTTCTAGTTCTAAAGGCAGAAATCAATCTGATTTTGAAACACAAGTCAAGAATAAGTAATGAAAGATTGAGAATGAGATAAGAGGATAACCTAACCATTTTTCCTTAACTTGTTCCGTCTCATGCTGGCTATACGTCCGCCGCGCAAGCTGTGGATTGTCCTTTCCCCCTTCAGCCTTTCTGGTCGGATTGGAAGCTGCACGGCGCTGGATCGAACTGGCCTGAACGCCCTTGTAGAAGCAGCAGGCGCTAGGCGACCCGGTGTGAGCGGCCGATCGCAGCAACCGCCAGCACGAAAGGTAGCGATAACCTGACCTAGGTTTTTTTTTAGGCAAACCTGACCTAGGTGTGCGTCCTCTTTGTCTTCCACGATGGGCTTTCTTATCTCATTCTCTGAGTTTCCAGATCGTCAGGGGGGGTCTCGCCACCCCTCGCCTCCCCTTGAATCCGTCCCTGGGTCTGCATCCTTGAAGATGGATGTCGCCTTTGCCGCCGATGCCAAGACAGAGCTATCCGTGTAGAAACATGGTTCCTGTAAATGAAGTTCTTCAGCTAGCATGGCGATGTGCAAGTTAAGTGCGCCAACGCGATTCGCATCGGGACGACCGTCTGCGTGCATATGCGCCAGCCGAACCCACCTACAAGCACGTATAAAGGCTAAAAATCAGTCGATGGGGACTAGAGTGGTCATCACTGGTTCTGGACTTCTGGTTGCATCTTAATTTATTTCACTAACTGGAGAAAATCCTAACTGACGGACGAAACTGAATTTTCCTGGAACTTTGACAGTAGCTGTCAACTGACACTTACCAATCACCAATCTGTATCTTGTACTAGCTAACTTAGCTATTAATATTTAAACATTGTGTGGCCGTGAAATAAGATTGAGAAGACTAAGTTGTAGTAGTCAAGTAGGCTTCATCTTAAATATTTAATAGACTAGAGAACACTGAATCTATGTATATAATGCCTTGCTTCCTGCAGCTTGTAAGCTATTGATCCCATTGATAGGTAAGAAGTGCTTGGTTACTTATATGCTATTTTTTTAATCTTTCTGCTGATTGTTTGAGAAAGATATTAGGAAAAATATCTGCATCTGCAAGAACAAGTGCAAATGCAATCCAAAGTATGTTTGTATCACCCCCTGTTGGAAGTCAAAATGAAGAGCCACTGAATTTGAACACTGAATTTATGTATATAATGCAGTCCAAATCCGCTTCGAATCCGTAGTTCGATATAATCCGCATTCGAATCTGCATCCGGTCAATATCCACTCCGCTTCGAATCCGACAAAAAAAATTATGGTAGAGGATATGGTAAAAGCATTATCAGATCCGTTTACATCCCTAAAAGCATGGTTAATAAGAGAGCCGGCTGTTGGCTATATACCAAAGCCATGTCACATACATCCTTCGTTAGAGCCCACCCGTACAATAGATTGACTATACACTGGCTATTAGAATGACTATAATAAATTAATAATCAATGTTTGCATGTGAAGGGAGACCGGGAACTCACCTGATTGGGAGAGAGGAAGGAACGCCAGCTTTTTACCTTGCACACAGCTGCATGTGTGTTACTTTTTCTTGTTTCTAGAGCTAGAGCCGGCGACGAGTGAAGCGCCCGCTTCCTTCTCTTTCTTTCCTTCTATCTCTTCCAGATGAGATTTTGATGATGTGGAATGGCTTAGGCTGGTCATAGTGGGAGTAATATAGATGCCACATAAGCAAAAATGTTAATGTGGCAAAGTAGTTAATGAGGAGAGAGGCACATGGAGTAACCTAATGTGTTACCATCACATAGCGCTTTCCAATGCAAAATGAGTCTAAAGACTGTTGGCGCCGCCTCCTCGCAGCGCCGCTTCTTCTTCTTCCTCTCTCCTCTCTCCCTCTCTTGGTTTTCTCTCACACAAGAACACACCGATGAAAAACTCAAAAGAAACACACGCACACGCACACATGCACAAGGAAGAGCACCAACGACTTTGCATGAGGCCTTCTTCCTTGGCAAACACGAACGCTACATCTTTTCTGCTCAGCCCTCCACCGGCTCTCTTTCTCATTGCTTGATATGCAACATATATACAAGGAGTTGGCCTCACACACGTACTGACTAGCCGGCAGGTTCGGCCACTACTCCACACGCCCCCAGCTAACTATCCTGGAATCCCTCCGGAGCTAACAACTTATCCATGCAGCCACTAACTAACCCATGCATGCATGCATTTGACTGGTTAAACACAATACTGTTGTAGCTTGCACGCACACACACGGCCACATCTCTATGTGTGCACACTGCCGCAGCTACTACAACCTGCATGACTCAAAGCAAAACAAATTACCCACATATAGAACAAGGTTAACTCTATCAATCACCCCCTTAACCTTGTTGTCGCTTATTCCTCTCTTGAAGCCCATGGTCGCCGATGTCGTCGATGCAACACGGAGACGGCCACCAATGCCATCTTGTCACACCGATTGCCGCCGTCGCCGCTAGCTTCAATGAGAGCCACACCTCGTGTGCCTTCGCCGCGAGCGCGTCGCCATGACACGCTCGCTGCCACATGTTTGCCATCGGTGCCGCAACTCTCCGGTGACTCGCCTCCATGTTGTCGACGATGACGCACCTTGTCGACGACTCGGACATGGAACTCCTCCTGGCAATGGCATCCGCTCCATGGCCATCACCACCTTGCCGCCGGCGCCGCAACTTACCGGGCAGCACACATCTCTCCACCGCTCGTGACGCAGCACGATGATGATGGAGACACGCACCGACCGCTAGCAGCATCGCGCCGCCAACGGCGTCCACCTTGCGCCGCCAACGTCCCCCTCACATGGAGTCCGCCGCGCCGCCGCCGTCGCCTCGGATCAACAAGGCTCTGATGCCAATTGTTGGCGCCGCCTCCTCGCAGCGCCGCTTCTTCTTCTTCCTCTCTCCTCTCTCCCTCACATGGTTTTCTCTCACACAAGAACACACTGATGAAAAACTCAAAAGAAACACACGCACACGCACACATGCACAAGGAAGAGCACCAACGACTTTGCATGAGGCCTTCTTCCTTGGCAAACACGAACGCTACATCTTTTCTGCTCAGCCCTCCACCGGCTCTCTTTCTCATTGCTTGATATGCAACATATATACAAGGAGTTGGCCTCACACACGTACTGACTAGCCGGCAGGTTCGGCCACTACTCCACACGCCCCCAGCTAACTATCCTGGAATCCCTCCGGAGCTAACAACTTATCCATGCAGCCACTAACTAACCCATGCATGCATGCATTTGACTGGTTAAACACAATACTGTTGTAGCTTGCACGCACACACACGGCCACGTCTCTATGTGTGCACACTGCCGCAGCTACTACAACCTGCATGACTCAAAGCAAAACAAATTACCCACATATAGAACAAGGTTAACTCTATCAAAGACAATAAATAAACATGTGTATGTTACTACACATATGACACTTCCCACTATAAGGCTGGTTGTAATGGGGAGTATCATATGCTAGTATCATGGATATGATACTAGTATATGATACTACGTCTGTAATGCATATTATCATATGTTAGTATCATAGAGGACTATATTTATTACCATGCATGACACAAAGTAGCACATCATTTAATATGATACGGTATCATGATATGATACTCAAGCATCTCTTTCTTCATTTAATTCTATGCCACCTCATCAAAATGGCTTAGAGCAAGTACAATAGAGCCGAGTCAGCGGGCTATAAGAAATAAAGTACTATATTTCTGCTTAGTTGGAGGAAATAGAAGAGGAGAGAGAAGGTAAGCGGGCACTTCGTGAAGAGCCAGCTCTAGCACGTGCTCCTAGGCACTTTGTGAGAATGAAAGGTGGACCACATAATAAAAAAGTAGTACACTCTTTTGATGTACTATTATACATGTTGGATATAAGATGGGCTGTTGTAATGCCCAGGATGGAACTATACCTCCTACGTGTCGAGGCACGACTTAAAGGCATAAGTCCATCCTAGAATGATCTCAAGTTTGGTATCTTTGCACGACTCATGTAAAAGAGGGATTAAATTGCAAAAAGAGATAGTTGGCTTACACTCGCCACTTCACACAATACATTACATAAGCAATCATCATTCAAAACATCACAACCCGACTACGGGCGAAGACCAAAAGAAAGATACCAAAACAACATAAAGCCACAGGTCAGGATCGAATCCTAGTAGAAACCACTACTGATCGTCGAAAACGTCACAAGCAAACAGCCAAACTCTTCATCGAGCTCCCGGTGAAGAACTGATCCAACTCCTGCATCAAACTCGGCTGAACCTGCATCTGGTGTGGTGAAGTAACTGTGAGCCACAGAGGACTCAGCAATCCCGTTCCCGGGTAACACGACTATTTAAGCCTTGGGTGTGGACAAGGCTGAAGAAAAGAATATGAGGTGAAGGATAAAAACAAGAGTCTGCAGCAGCAACTAGCACTATCTTACGTAATAGAGAGCGAGAAGAGAAGTGCCTCGGTCGAGAGATGATCACGAAATGATCCTAGCTAAAGCCGGTCAAACATAACCCCACCGTGTTCAACTCCCGAATCCCTATTCGGAAATTGACAGTCACGGTACACACGCTGGTAGTGTATTGAAACATTGTGTCAAGTTATCTACAACCGGATATTAACAAGCTCCCATCTGCCACATAACCGCGGGCACGGCTTTCGAAAGTTCAAACCCTGCAGGGGTGTTCCAACTTGACCCATTACAAGCCCACGATCCGCGGAGTCGCAACTCCATAGGTGGGAAGACCCGAGTATTCTCGGAATCCCGTGCTCAAGTTAAACCGAACTAAGGTAAGGCTAATCCAGCAAATCCTCCCGGCGTGTCGACACCCTGATAGTAGCCGCGCGTATCTAAGTCTCAGGACACGACCGGATGGGCGATCCCACGGGTTTTTACCAGACCTTGAGTTTCCTCGAGGTGGCCCCGCGTAACCCCCGTTTCGGACCAACACTCATGTGGAGCACTGGCCCGGGGTTGTTGAATTAAAATAAAAGGGATAGCTAGTCCACATGCAAGTTTTTATTAGTTTGTTATTAGGCAAATAGTACCAAAAGTTGGGACTTGCTGGAAAAGACTTAGCACTTAGCGGTTTATCAAGGGGGTCCCATACACCCCAACCGTGTTAGGAACGCATAATCAAGGAACATAACACCGGTTTATACGGTTCCTAACGGCATGAGTGAAACAAATCACCAAGCAAAAGGCTTAGCCTTCCACCCTTGCCAATATATAGATGATTTCATTTAAGCATTTATATAGTGTGATATAACCCAACCAAACTTCAACATGAAGCAAGCATCTTCAATCTTCACCTGCAACTAACAATGCTATAAGAGGGGCTGAGCGAAGCGTACTTAGCCAAGCAACGGTTTGCATAGGTAGGTTGGTTAAACATGGCAATTGGTTACAAGTAGGAGGCTGACAAGAAGAACATGGGCATCGAGGCAAAACTATAGAGCGGATCTACTAGCAATAGGCAAAGATAGTAATGTTATCGGGGTTCGGTCATCTTGCCTGGGATTCCACAAGGGAGAAGAACGGATCCACGAAGTAGACGGAGCAACACAGTCGAGAGAATCCTCACAACTCCGGAACGAAACCGAGGCTATCAAGAGAAGCAAACCGGAAAGAAACAAACAACACGGTAAACACACAAGCATAAACATGGCATACGATGCACAAGCGAGCATGATGCATGTCCGGTTTAATATGCATGGCATGGCAAAGTGCACAAACAAATCTACAAGTTAAGTGGAGATCAATATGCAACGAGTTGCATATTGACGAAACACCACATAATAATTATTTAGTTGACTCTCGTTATTTACAAGACAAGATTAAATGTTTTTAACATGGCAAGAGGTGAAGCATAATAAAACTACACAACTAGACATTTTAAATGAGGCCGGAAAAATAACAACAACATATTCCGGAAAATCCCCATGAGCATGTTTAGTAATTATAAGCAAACAACAATTTAACATATCAATGTTGTTAACATGATGCGGATGACATGATCAAGTTTTATGCAAGTTTTATTAAAAGTTGACATAAGAGAAAGAAGCATTTGTCACCGTGGTGGAAAGAAAGGGGTGCCACGGCAACGATCCGAAAATGATGCAACGCATCATATCGGTTCCGGTAACTCGTTGAGAGACCGGTGCAAAAGGAAAGAATCGACGTGAGCAAGTCGAACAAGATGAAAGGTGGGGCGATCCCGTTACCGGGTTCCCACGAGTCGGTGACGAGGCAACCGAGGGACATGACAAAAGGGACGAAACGGACACGGTGCACACACGGGAAACATTTCATACAACACAACAAGCATCACACGGGTCACGTCTCGGGGTTATACCTTCGAAACACTCGTTTCGGGACGGTTCGAGATCGTCGAGGGACGTAGTGGAAGTAGAGGAAGTAGTTGTACACGGCCGTAGAGGGAAGTAGTCGTTCCCGTAGAGGTACACGTGTAGTCGTTCACATCCCGTTCGGAGAGGTACTTGTCACGTCGTGGAACTTGCCGGTCTCGGTCTTGTCGACGGTAGTGGTACTTGACGCATCATCGTCACGTGTAGTCGTTCTCGTTTCGGAGTCGTACACGTTTGT
Organism: Secale cereale; assembly: GCA_902687465.1. Lineage (NCBI taxonomy): Eukaryota > Viridiplantae > Streptophyta > Magnoliopsida > Poales > Poaceae > Secale > Secale cereale. The sequence continues at coordinate 676,708,560 of LR738713.1, forward strand.
AGCGGTTCGGGTCGTCGTGGAACTTGGGGTTCCCGTTTGCGACGGTAGTGGAAGTAGTTGTACTTGTCGCATCGGTAAGGGTACACGGCGACGGTAGGCGAACTCGTTCGTAGATGTACTCATATCCGGAGGGGTACTTGTCGTTCGTAGCCGTTCGGTCGCCGTGGTCTTTGGCGTGTAGGCGTACACGTTCTCTGCCAAGGTCAACTCAAGCAACACAAAAACAAAACAAAACTACAGCAGCAGGACTTGCGGGAAGGAACCAAGGCAGCGGCACGGCGAGGCTGTGCGCCATGGCAAGGAGGTGCCACGCGCGCTGGAGTCGGCTCCTGTCGCTCGGTGCTGGAGGGGAGCTGCGGCTCGGCGCTGGAGCTGCGCGCAGCCGAACGAGGAGACCACGCGAGGAGGGGCGCTGGACGAGACAAGGACGGGACCGGAGGGAGGCACTGCCTTGGCGCGCGGAGGACGGAGCAGAGAGGGTCGGGCGCGGCGGCAGGGCCTCTGGCCGCGGCGAGGACGGGACGCCTCGTGGCAGGGGCGTCGTGCTTGGGGCGCCGGGCGAGGACGGAGCAGGTGCTCGGGGAGCTCCGGCGCGGGGAGAGCCCGCGAGCTCCGTCGGCTCGAGAGGAAGGGCGCCCGACCTGGTGACGAAGGGGACGCGGGATCCGTCGGGGAAGGAGGACGGAGGAGGCCCTGACGAGGAGGGAGAGGGCGCTCGGGGGCCAGAAGGAGAGAGCCTGCGCGGAGGAGAGGCGCGGTCGACTGGCGAGGCAGCGCTCGGGGCCGCGGGGAAAACTTGCACATCGGCCGAGCGGGCAGGAGAGGAGAGCTGCGAGGACAAATCGGGGCGATGGGAGGGCGCTCGACAAGATGGGGACTGGTGCGGGACGAGGGGAAAGCGGGACCGAGGGAATCGGTCCTCGGTCGAGAGGAGGAGCGAGCGGGATGAGGAACTGGCGGCGCACGGGAAGGAGAGGAGCGAGGGGGTGGAGCGAGCTGCGGGCTAGGGTTGGGGAGGCTGCGGCCTGAGGGATGGGCCTCGGGCCTAGAGGCCGGCTGAGGGAAAGAGGAAGGCTGGGGGAGAAAGGAGATGGGCCTGAGGGAGGCCTGGGCTGGCTGGGATGCCTTCTTTTTATTTCTTAGCAGAAAAGACAAATAAGGAGAGAGCCAAAATAAAAAGAAAAAAGGCAAAGAACAGAAAATAAAAGATGGGACATTTTTGTAAGGCTTTACGGGTTATTACCAACCCAACAAAAATAGCTCCAACAAAAGGGAAGTGCAAACTAAAACATTTAGGTTGCAAAAAAAATAAAAGGAGTTTGAACGGAGTCTTGATAAATGGAGGAGCCTCGAAACAACGGAAAGAATTATAGGCAAGGTTTGAGGCAAGGAATGCGAAAGAGAAGGCATGGGGAAAATTGTGCAAATGTGTTACGGTGAATTCCAACAAATGGAGTATTTATTAATATAGCTCCCTAACTATTGAGAGGCTTTTATATGTTATAAAGAGAAGACATCTTCCCTCGATTTAAATGGACCGAAGGCCCACACGGATTATTTAGGTTGAGATGCAAAATAAAAGACATGATGGCATGATGCAATGCAAAAATAAATAACACAAGCAGAACTGAAACACACGGGCAACCCGGAACGTCTGGAATCTTCGAGAATCTTCTGGGACGTCGGTCTTCGGGCGTCACAACTCTCCCACACTAACAGAGGATCTCGACCCGAGATCCTAGAGATATCACCGGGTAAAAATGGAAGAGGAAGAGGTAAAACAAAGTTGCTTCTTTGACAGACGAGTGAAACCAAGGAACCTTGAGAGGTTGAACAAGATGAAATAAGAATACAACAGAGATGAACGAAGATGAAAACACTCCGTTGGAAAGAGTAACAAGGAACATAATGAGAACCTTGTAGGTTGAAAGACATGAAAGGAGAGCTTACGAACCAAAAGAATATGAAACTGCAACGGTATAGCCAAGGAATAAGAATGACAGAATTTGGACAGCACTCCGACTGAAAATGGAAGGAATTAACAAGAACTAGAGAAGATGGATGATAGTTGATGAAATCAACAACATACTGCCTCCGAAATAATTAAAAGAATGGCACAAGGTTAAGAAGGATTCAGACAGCACTCCGGTTAAAAGACAGGCAAGACTAATAAGATGAGGAATCTTGAATGAAGAATACAACACTCCGGTTAAAATGACAAGCAAGGGAGAATATGATCTTGATAAAAACGAGATGATGGAACGAAGAGAGCAATATCACAATGCCTCCGGAATGAAAGAATAGCATATAAATGAAAGTAAGAATTGAACGGAGAAGAAAATGACAACTTCTCTCAGAATTAAATTTGAAAGAGCATCTTACGAAGAAGGGTTGAATAGAGTTGTTGGAATTTCAACAACGAGAAGAATAAGCTTGATGTGGGCTTATGGAAAACATCTCAAAATTAAGAGGTGACAACCGGCCACTGACGGAAATATTTGATTGGATTGAGATCAACAAGGAGACGATAAACTTATTTCATCGGAATGATAAATGAAGAACTTGGGGGCATTTATAAGCACCATAATTAGCAACAATCCTTAGGGAAAGCTTTTAGGTGAAATATAACCCAAGATAACTCCAATGAATAAATTGAAGGGTTGAAAGGATCTCCTGAACAAGGAAAAATGATGGGTTTAAATATCTCATTCCTGACAACTCGTGAATCATGAAACATGAAGGAATTGTTAAGAATGACATAACATCACTGCAAAGATAAGGTAGAAAGAAATGCAATTGGAAAGCATGATGAAGAAAGCTTGAGCTTCAACAAGAATCTTGATGAAGTCTTCGAGGATGAATTAAAATATGATGAACCACCATGAGAACTCCGGTAATGAAAACATGAGAAGTGAAAGATGAAGAGAATAAGATTCAAGGCCTGCGGTGAATTAGATGGAGCTTGAAATGATGTAATTGAAATAACTTGGAGCTCCGGAAAACAAGATAAAGAATTTAGAACCGAGAATTTATTCCTCATGAATAAACTCTAAACAAAGGAATTAATCCAGTTGGATGAAATAAGAATAAGAATTATGTTATGCATATCCTTCATCAATTTAAATTGACGACAAGCAATGGATTTGGCATACTACTTATTCTCGTTGGAAAGGATTAAAGAGAGATCTAGCACAAGCTGAGAATAGTCTTGAACGACTCACCGGTAGGATTATTAAAAGAACAAATGAATTAATACGATAACAAGGAAGAGAAAACTTGAATGAACCACCGTAAAATATGGAGACGAACGAAGAGACATCAATAAAGAATAGTTGAAGGACGAAGTTGAAAACTGAGAACGAAGAAATATGCTGAAATGATGGCCTTCGGAGGAACACCAAGAAAAGAATTCAAGAATTGCTCTGAAGGGGCATGAAAACAATTCCCACAATCCAAAACAATTATGAGGATGGCATGAAGGTAGAACCACGAATCTCATCAAGAGAACGGGCCAAGATTTAAGAGAAACACTTTTCCAGTCTTCAATTGTTGAGAATGAAGACGAGAAATGCCATAAGAATTGTTAAGCACTCCGGAATGAAGAATTAAAAGGTTGAACCAATGATGAACAAGAATTTGAAAGCGATCTTGGAGAAGGCATGTGACTGATGGAAATCATTCTTACGTCACACTTAAAAAGAATTTAAGAATAACTCCGGAAAAAAAAATAGAAGAGTCAGGTAAGATCCTGGGAAAAGACCTGTGGGTTAGGGCCCACTCAAAGAAATCACCGTTGGAAAAGATTGCTTACGAGATATTGCACCGGTTGAATTAAATGGCTTGAATAAGATGACAAAGCTCAAAATAGCTTGACATGATTAAGAATGGAAACACGAATCTTCAGCACTCCGGATGAAAATAACAAGAGGAGAATGATTAATTTGGTGCACCGGAATAAGAAAGCATTGTGAAAAGAGGAAAAAGGATAAGAACAACACCGAAATCTTGAATTACATCCACCGGCAGAATTAGAGAACAAAAGAATGATGAACTTGAAGCTCTTGAGCAACTTCACGATAAATCACCGGATAAGAACATTGAAGGAAAGAATGAAGAAATATCACATGAATAAAATGGATACTTCATTTGAGAATTCTTGCTCTGAGAAGAAGAAGGGTGGGAGGGTGGGGAAAACAAGGACAACTTGGGGTGAATGAAACATACACCGGCAGATAAAAAAACTGAGAGTTGATCTTGCAGATGATGAAAAGATCGGATTAACTTAAAGCAAAGGACGCCGGTAGAAAAGGATTAACATGAAACTCTCGATGGTCAAGAAGAATTAGCACTCCCATAGAAATATGAGAACACCGATAAGGAGGTATGGAATCACCATTTGACATCGAAGCAACTCGAATACGAGAATCAACAAGAACAAAGGATAGATATGCAACATGATCTTCACAATATCATCCGAACAGAGAATTGAACGAATGAATTCTGCAGGTACATCAACTTGTCGAGAAGCCACTTGGAGAGCCAAATGAAAATAAAAAGGAACAAGGAACAGATAGAACAAATACAAGATAGAAGCTTCGTTCGACATCTTCGTGCTGAAAGCTCATGGAACGTGTTACAAAAGGGTTTTGCAATCCCCGGATCAGCATAGCCAAGGACCCTTTAAGATGCAACTCCCGATCAGAACAAGTCCATAAAACCACTTCACTCGATGTAGAACCCCAAACTTCATATCGAGCATCCGTTGGAAGAATGCCTAGAACTACTTGATGAACCCACCTAAAGATTTCCGAAAGTTTCCAGTTATGCAATCAGGTGTTGGGGATACACGGGAAGCACCGCGCAATCAACTCTAAACCTACATCCAGGTGTATCCATCCTTCAACACATAACCAGTCTTTCTCGGAAACTGTTTACCTCGGACCTTCGAAAAGCATCCACTATAACAAGCTATGGCAATACTCTCGAACTACCTCCCCAGTACTGGGTGATGTCGGGGTTATCTTGCCACTGGCCGTATAGGAGAGATTTTCGATGTCGGCCGTCTTAAGTATTTAGTACTGCCGCGATATGCTTGTGTCAATGATACCCCGAAGCTCAACTCCTCGGTAACAGGAGGCATCGAGAACAATATCCTTGTCACAAGAACATCGAAACAATCCCAGAATACTCGCGGGATCCTAAAAAAAATTTGGTGCAATTTTGAAAGTAGAAGAGGCAAGAGTAATCGTCAGGAGTCCTCACCAGAGAGAAAGGGGATGAGAAGCAAAGAAATCCTACTCTCCGATATAAATATAGGACTCAAAATATTTTCAGTGTGTGCCTAGACTCAACCGTCAACGATTCGATCAATCAGTGGGGGCTTCTAGGTCGGAGAAGGCTCTGAATACCAACTTGTAATGCCCAGGATGGAACTATACCTCCTACGTGTCGAGGCACGACTTAAAGGCATAAGTCCATCCTAGAATGATCTCAAGTTTGGTATCTTTGCACGACTCATGTAAAAGAGGGATTAAATTGCAAAAAGAGATAGTTGGCTTACACTCGCCACTTCACACAATACATTACATAAGCAATCATCATTCAAAACATCACAACCCGACTACGGGCGAAGACCAAAAGAAAGATACCAAAACAACATAAAGCCACAGGTCAGGATCGAATCCTAGTAGAAACCACTACTGATCGTCGAAAACGTCACAAGCAAACAGCCAAACTCTTCATCGAGCTCCCGGTGAAGAACTGATCCAACTCCTGCATCAAACTCGGCTGAACCTGCATCTGGTGTGGTGAAGTAACTGTGAGCCACAGAGGACTCAGCAATCCCGTTCTCGGGTAACACGACTATTTAAGCCTTGGGTGTGGACAAGGCTGAAGAAAAGAATATGAGGTGAAGGATAAAAACAAGAGTCTGCAGCAGCAACTAGCACTATCTTACGTAATAGAGAGCGAGAAGAGAAGTGCCTCGGTCGAGAGATGATCACGAAGTGATCCTAGCTAAAGCCGGTCAAACATAACCCCACCGTGTTCAACTCCCGAATCCCTATTCGGAAATTGACAGTCACGATACACACGCTGGTAGTGTATTGAAACATTGTGTCAAGTTATCTACAACCGGATATTAACAAGCTCCCATCTGCCACATAACCGCGGGCACGGCTTTCGAAAGTTCAAACCCTGCAGGGGTGTTCCAACTTGACCCATTACAAGCCCACGATCCGCGGAGTCGCAACTCCATAGGTGGGAAGACCCGAGTATTCTCGGAATCCCGTGCTCAAGTTAAACCGAACTAAGGTAAGGCTAATCCAGCAAGTCCTCCCGGCGTGTCGACACCCTGATAGTAGCCGCGCGTATCTAAGTCTCAGGACACGACCGGATGGGCGATCCCACGGGTTTTTACCAGACCTTGAGTTTCCTCGAGGTGGCCCCGCGTAACCCCCGTTTCGGACCAACACTCATGTGGAGCACTGGCCCGGGGTGGTTGAATTAAAATAAAAGGGATAGCTAGTCCACATGCAAGTTTTTATTAGTTTGTTATTAGGCAAATAGTACCAAAAGTTGGGACTTGCTGGAAAAGACTTAGCACTTAGCGGTTTATCAAGGGGGTCCCATACACCCCAACCGTGTTAGGAACGCATAATCAAGGAACATAACACCAGTTTATACGGTTCCTAACGGCATGAGTGGAACAAATCACCAAGCAAAAGGCTTAGCCTTCCACCCTTACCAATATATAGATGATTTCATTTAAGCATTTATATAGTGTGATATAACCCAACCAAACTTCAACATGAAGCAAGCATCTTCAATCTTCACCTGCAACTAACAATGCTATAAGAGGGGCTGAGCGAAGCGTACTTAGCCAAGCAACGGTTTGCATAGGTAGGTTGGTTAAACATGGCAATTGGTTACAAGTAGGAGGCTGACAAGAAGAGCATGGGCATCGAGGCAAAACTATAGAGCGGATCTACTAGCAATAGGCAAAGATAGTAATGTTATCGGGGTTCGGTCATCTTGCCTGGGATTCCACAAGGGAGAAGAACGGATCCACGAAGTAGACGGAGCAACACAGTCGAGAGAATCCTCACAACTCCGGAACAAAACCGAGGCTATCAAGAGAAGCAAACCGGAAAGAAACAAACAACACGGTAAACACACAAGCATAAACATGGCATACGATGCACAAGCGAGCATGATGCATGTCCGGTTTAATATGCATGGCATGGCAAAGTGCACAAACAAATCTACAAGTTAAGTGGAGATCAATATGCAACGAGTTGCATATTGACGAAACACCACATAATAATTATTTAGTTGACTCTCGTTATTTACAAGACAAGATTAAATGTTTTTAACATGGCAAGAGGTGAAGCATAATAAAACTACACAACTAGACATTTTAAATGAGGCCGGAAAAATAACAACAACATATTCCGGAAAATCCCCATGAGCATGTTTAGTAATTATAAGCAAACAACAATTTAACATATCAATGTTGTTAACATGATGCGGATGACATGATCAAGTTTTATGCAAGTTTTATTAAAAGTTGACATAAGAGAAAGAAGCATTTGTCACCGTGGTGGAAAGAAAGGGGTGCCACGGCAACGATCCGAAAATGATGCAACGCATCATATCGGTTCCGGTAACTCGTTGAGAGACCGGTGCAAAAGGAAAGAATCGACGTGAGCAAGTCGAACAAGATGAAAGGTGGGGCGATCCCGTTACCGGGTTCCCACGAGTCGGTGACGAGGCAACCGAGGGACATGACAAAAGGGACGAAACGGACACGGTGCACACACGGGAAACATTTCATACAACACAACAAGCATCACACGGGTCACGTCTCGGGGTTATACCTTCGAAACACTCGTTTCGGGACGGTTCGAGATCGTCGAGGGACGTAGTGGAAGTAGAGGAAGTAGTTGTACACGGCCGTAGAGGGAAGTAGTCGTTCCCGTAGAGGTACACGTGTAGTCGTTCACATCCCGTTCGGAGAGGTACTTGTCACGTCGTGGAACTTGCTGGTCTCGGTCTTGTCGACGGTAGTGGTACTTGACGCATCATCGTCACGTGTAGTCGTTCTCGTTTCGGAGTCGTACACGTTTGTAGCGGTTCGGGTCGTCGTGGTACTTGGGGTTCCCGTTTGCGACGGTAGTGGAAGTAGTGGTACTTGTCGCATCGGTAAGGGTACACGGCGACGGTAGGCGAACTCGTTCGTAGATGTACTCATATCCGGAGGGGTACTTGTCGTTCGTAGCCGTTCGGTCGCCGTGGTCTTTGGCGTGTAGGCGTACACGTTCTCTGCCAAGGTCAACTCAAGCAACAAAAAAACAAAACAAAACTACAGCAGCAGGACTTGCGGGAAGGAACCAAGGCAGCGGCACGGCGAGGCTGTGCGCCATGGCGAGGAGGTGCCACGCGCGTTGGAGTCGGCTCCTGTCGCTCGGTGCTGGAGGGGAGCTGCGGCTCGGCGCTGGAGCTGCGCGCAGCCGGACGAGGAGACCACGCGAGGAGGGGCGCTGGACGAGACAAGGACGGGACCGGAGGGAGGCACTGCCTTGGCGCGCGGAGGACGGAGCAGAGAGGGTCGGGCGCGGCGGCAGGGCCTCTGGCCGCGGCGAGGACGGGACGCCTCGTGGCAGGGGCGTCGTGCTTGGGGCGCCGGGCGAGGACGGAGCAGGTGCTCGGGGAGCTCCGGCGCGGGGAGAGCCCGCGAGCTCCGTCGGCTCGAGAGGAAGGGCGCCCGACCTGGTGACGAAGGGGACGCGGGATCCGTCGGGGAAGGAGGACGGAGGAGGCCCTGACGAGGAGGGAGAGGGCGCTCGGGGGCCAGAAGGAGAGAGCCTGCGCGGAGGAGAGGCGCGGTCGACTGGCGAGGCAGCGCTCGGGGCCGCGGGGAAAACTTGCACATCGGCCGAGCGGGCAGGAGAGGAGAGCTGCGAGGAGAAATCGGGGCGATGGGAGGGCGCTCGACGAGATGGGGACTGGTGCGGGACGAGGGGAAAGCGGGACCGAGGGAATCGGTCCTCGGTCGAGAGGAGGAGCGAGCGGGATGAGGAACTGGCGGCGCACGGGAAGGAGAGGAGCGAGGGGGTGGAGCGAGCTGCGGGCTAGGGTTGGGGAGGCTGCGGCCTGAGGGATGGGCCTTGGGCCTAGAGGCCGGCTGAGGGAAAGAGGAAGGCTGGGGGAGAAAGGAGATGGGCCTGAGGGAGGCCTGGGCTGGCTGGGATGCCTTCTTTTTATTTCTTAGCAGAAAAGACAAATAAGGAGAGAGCCAAAATAAAAAGAAAAAAAGGCAAAGAACAGAAAATAAAAGATGGGACATTTTTGTAAGGCTTTACGGGTTATTACCAACCCAACAAAAATAGCTCCAACAAAAGGGAAGTGCAAACTAAAACATTTAGGTTGCAAAAAAAAATAAAAGGAGTTTGAACGGAGTCTAGATAAATGGAGGAGCCTCGAAACAACGGAAAGAATTATAGGCAAGGTTTGAGGCAAGGAATGCGAAAGAGAAGGCATGGGGAAAATTGTGCAAATGTGTTACGGTGAATTCCAACAAATGGAATATTTATTAATATAGCTCCCTAAATATTGAGAGGCTTTTATATGTTATAAAGAGAAGACATCTTCCCTCGATTTAAATGGACCGAAGGCCCACACGGATTATTTAGGTTGAGATGCAAAATAAAAGACATGATGGCATGATGCAATGCAAAAATAAATAACACAAGCAGAACTGAAACACACGGGCAACCCGGAACGTCTGGAATCTTCGAGAATCTTCTGGGACGTCGGTCTTCGGGCGTCACAGCTGTAGAAGACATGTCACTAGTTTATAGCCAACAGCTGGCTATACTATTAACCATGCTCTTAGTTGGCATGCATGATACTATACCTGTGATACTCCCATTACGAGCAGCCTAAGGCTGCCGTCAATGCATGGGTGCTTAGATGAGGTGCTAAGCACATTAAATATCTTAGCAACTATACTCCCCAATGCATAGGTGCTTAGCTTATTGTTGCTAAGCTTGCTTCATTTAATGATTTAGCAACTAAAGCTCTTCATGTATTGGTGGGTTTCCTTTCTTTAAATGTTTTGCCTAGGTTCACACGCTTAGCATTGTTTCTTCCTAGGGTCACCACACTCATCTCTCTCCTCTTAAATAACTTGCCACATCAGATTTTTTGCCTACGTGGAAGGCTTAGCACCTGTACAAAGTGGAGCATTGGAAGGGACCTAAGGGTAGTAACATAGAGTAGTAACATATGCGTGTTATTAGTCTAAGTTACTCCCCACTATGACTAGCCTTATAGCCTGCTGATTAGGACCAATTGTACTTGCTCTAAATGCTATAGACGATGAGCGGGAGCACTGGAGTTTGGTTTGGAGAGTTCAATGTACGTGTGGAAAGCCGTGATTGTCGACCAAATATTGATGAATTTACTTCAGAAGTCCAAGACCTAGTACTCCCTCCGTTTCTTTTTAGTTCGCATATAAGGTTTGGTCAAAATCAAACATTGTAAAGTTTGACTAGCTTTATAGGAAAATATATCAACATTCACACCATGAAATGAATAGTATTAGATGCGTGTTGAAATTAACTTTCATAACATATAACTTTTTTATTGTAGATATTAATATGTTTTTACATAAAGTTAGTCAAACTTTATAAAGTTTGACTTTGACCAAATCTTATATGCAGACTACAAAGAAACGGAGGGAGTACTACCGAGGGCACACGTTGCTAGGCGTGAGTCAATCGATTCCACACCTAGCTATTTTCGACAAGCGAGAGCGTCCCTTTTGCACACCTCAGCTTGAGTGAACACTCTTTTCTCAAATGTTACATATGCTAGTCTTGTTTCCTTGGCAGACTCGCCTTCCTACACTAAGGGCTAGTTTTTTTGTGGCTTCTAGAATAAGCTGGAATAAGCTAGAAGGCCAATTAAATTATTATTTTTAGAAGCTTACTAGTTAAGACTTGACTAATAGACTTCTAAAAAAAAATTGATTGGGCTTATAGAATAAGCTGGGTTAGGGGGACAGCTTATTTTGGAAGTCCAAAAAAGTTAGCAAAAGAACTGACCCTAAGTATGTTTGAGAGGCAACATATGGACTTGCATGTGCGAGTGTCACGGTGCATTGACGTTGCGTCCATGTTTTCCACATTTATCTGAGATGAATGGCTAGAAGCCGTTTGGTCATTTTAGGTCGGTCAGTATTTTTGTGCTTGCTTTTCAGATTTTTTTTGGAAATGGAGGTGTACCCCCGGCCTCTGCATCATGAAGATGCATGCAGCCATCTTATTAATAAATTTAAAAGAAGGTCAATCCAAGACAGGTCTTACAGCTCGCAAACGGAGCAAAAAAAGTGAGAAAAACCAAATTACATCATGTCTCAAGCAACCGGAGATATAAAGAATATAGGATGGATTCCCTAGACTCCTATCCTATTATGTGATCGCCATCCAAACCGGTTGAATGTAGCCCGAGCGACCATCTCCCATCGGTTGCACCCAGTAACCAAAGGCTCCCTGGAGTCCATAGGAGTGAGTAAGGACCACGTACGGATCCAAGCTGTAGCCCTGAAGATAACCTGCAAGAAATTCAAATTATGTTGTCTGTTAAAGATCATATCGTTTCTGCAGTTCCATATAGCCCACAAAAGCGCACATATTCCAATCCGAATACGAGCTGCAGTAATCTGATCAGCCCCAGCTAACCACGTCCCAAACAATGACGCAATATCAGCCGGTGGTTGAATGTTAAAAGCTATATGAATTGTCCTCCACAATAATTTCGCCAAAGGACAATCAAGAAAGAGGTGTTGTATTGTTTCATCATGATCACAAAAACAGCACCGCGAGCTTCCCACCCATCTTCTTTTGATTAAGTTATCCTTAGTGAGTATCACTCTTTTGTGCACAAACCACATAAAAATTTTAATCCGCAAAGGGACCTTAACCTTCCAGATGTGTAATGATCTTGGTATTGGGCCAGAGTTAATCAAGTCTAAATAAAAAGATTTCACCGTAAAAATCCCATTTTTAGTAAGCGTCCAATGTATCGTGTCCGGTTGGTCAGAGAGTTGAACGTCCATCAATCTCCGAACCAAGTGTAACCATGCATTCCATCTATGACCAACTAACGCACGTCGAAACTGGATGTTAAGGGGAGTGGTTTGCATAATTGTGCCTACGTAAGCCTCCTTTCGTTGCACAATGTTATAAAGTGACGGATATTGGACTGCCAAAGGCGTGTCTCCTAACCACGTATCTTCCCAGAATCTCGTGGACAAACCATTGCCTACCAAGAATTTAACCCTATGAAAGAACAAATCCCTCGTTCTCATAAGGCCCTTCCAGAATGGTGAATCCGTTGGTCTCATGGTTACTTGGGCTAAAGTTTTAGATTGTAGGTATTTATTGCGCAAAATTTGTGACCACATACTCTCCGGTTCGGTCTCTAGCCTTACAACCATTTGCACATAAGGCATTTATTCTTGATTTCTAAGTTCTCGATACCAAGGCCCCCTTGCTCTTTGGGTCGACAAAGAATATCCCATCGCGCTAGACGATATTTTCTTTTGACCTCATCACACTGCCAAAAGAAGCGAGACCTAAAAAAATCAAGGCGCTTTCTGACTCCTATCGGAATTTCGAAGAACGAAAGTAGGAACATCGGCATACTAGTCAAGACCGAATTAATCAAGACTAGCCGACCTCCATATGACATAAGCTTTCCTTTCCAACAGCTCAGTTTTTTTTCGAATCGTTCTTCAATGCATTTCCACTCTTTATTGGATAATTTACGGTGATGAATCGGTATGCCCAAGTAATTAAAAGGTAACGTACCTAACTCACATCCGAACAGTTGTCTATATTTGTGTTCCTCGTCTTTAGCCTTCCCAAAACAGAACAACTCGCTCTTATGAAAATTTATTTTTAAGCCAGACAACTGTTCGAAGAGACACAATATGAGTTTCATGTTACGTGCCTTAGCCAAGTCATGTTCCATAAAAAGGACAGTATCATCAGCATACTGTAGGATGGATACCCCTCCATCGACTAGGTGAGGAACTAATCCATCTACATGTCCGCGTTGCTTGGCCCTGCTTATAATTATGGCTAACATGTCAGCCACAATATTAAACAGTAGAGGAGACATGGAATCTCCTTGTCTCAACCCCTTATGAGTCTGAAAATAATGACCAATGTCATCATTCACCTTGACTCCGACACTGCCCTTCTGTACTTGGGTATCTACTTGGTTTCTCCAACGCTCACTAAAACCCTTCATGCGCATTGCCTGTTGAAGGAATGGCCATTTGACTTTATCATAAGCCTTTTCGAAATCCACTTTGAAGATAACCCCATCTAGTTTCTTCGAATGAATCTCGTGAAGTGTTTCATGTAGTACGACGACTCCTTCCATAATGTGTCGTCCGGGCATGAAAGCAGTTTGACTTGGTTGGACTACGTTATGGGCTACTTGTGTTAAGCGATTAGTTCCAACCTTAGTAAAAATTTTGAAGCTCACATTCAAAAGACATATGGGCCTAAATTGTTCAATCCGAATTGCCTCCTCTTTATTTGGAAGCAATGTTATCGTACCGAAATTTAGGTGGAACAACTCTAAATGGCCGTTAAAAAAATCTTGAAACATAGGCATAAGGTCATCCTTTATAATATGCCAGCATTTCTTATAAAATTCAGCAGGGAACCCATCTGGCCCCGGTGCTTTATTCGGTTTCATTTGTGAAATGGCCTGAAGAACCTCTTTCTCAGTAAATGGTGCAGAGAGAACATCATTCTCCGCTGCGTGTAATTGGGGAATATCCTCAATCACCGATTCATTTAAGGTTACAGTATTTGCAGTAGGTGGTCCAAAGAGTTGTTTATAATAGTTTGAGATATATGCTTTCAAATTTTCATGCCCCACTATTGTCCCCTCGTCCTGTTCAAGTTGGATAATTTTCTTCTTCCTGTGTTTGCCATTCGCAATCATATGAAAGAATTGTGTATTATCATCTCCTTGAACCACTTTGAGTGTCTTAGCGCGTAACGCCCACTTAAGCTCCTCCTCCCTCAGGAGCATGCGTAGGCCTTGCTCAGCCTCGGACTTAGTCCTTTGCTCATCAGCCGAGAGAAGAGTGTGTTCGGCCTTTAAGTCTAATGTCTCGATTAACTGAGTAAGACGCTCTTTTTCATGCTTATAAATACCACTCTCATTCTTTGCCCAACCTCTCAAAAACTGCCGAAGATGTCTAATCTTGTTCTGCCATCTATCAACGTGTGACTTACCACTCACCGGTTTCGTCCATTCACGTCTGATGATGTCGAGAAAACCTTCTCTCTCGAACCAACTTTGTTCAAAAGAGAAATAGTTTTTATTTGCCACATGAGTAGCAACACCCGAGTCTAAAAGAAGTGGTGTATGGTCCGATATCGCTCTCTGCATCGCGTGAACAGACACTAGAGGATATTTTTGTTCCCATTCCACACTAGCCAGAACTCTATCTAGCTTTTCGTAAGTGGGAACAGGTAACGAATTGGCCCAAGTAAATTGTCTACCAGTGAGTTCAATTTCTCTCAAATTGAGACTCTCAATAATCATGTTAAACATCATCGACCAGCGACTATCAAAATTATCATTATTCTTTTCCTCTCTTCTCCTAATAATGTTGAAATCCCCTCCCACAAGTATGGGTAAGTTTTCATCACCACAGATTCTAACTAAGTCGGCCAGGAAGTCCGGTTTGAATTCGGGTTGTGCTGCTCCGTATACAGCAACAAGTGACCATCGAAACCCATCTAGTTTTGATTTCACCCTAAATTTCACCGAAAAGTCCCCCTGGACCACATTAAGCACCTGAAGCGTATCGCACCGTACACCTAGCAAAATCCCTCCGGATCTTCCTCTAGGTGGTAAGATATGCCAATCAAATTCAATCCCGTTGGAAAGGGTGTGCAAAAACTGTGGTGTAAAGTTATCACGTCCCGTTTCCATAAGTGCAATGAAATCTAAATGTTGATCTAACGTTGTTTCTGAAAGGAACCTTTGTTTAGCCAAGTCAGCTAGACCTCTGCTATTCCAGAAAAGTCCTTTCATAATTCATCATGGAATTTTTTCTTTAGCTTAATACGATTACTCCTCCTAATTGCCGAAGTGGGATAAATTTTCCTCTTCCAGGTTCTTTTAAGCCTCTCCTCATAACCCTGTGGGGGAATAGGACCATCAGTTATGGAACTTGTCCCCCCCGTCAAGAGAGGTTCTAACCTCTCCTCATTCTCCGGTATCTCCTCATCATCGGCCTCTAGAGGTAAAAGATTATCGCAAATGTTTTCGAGGGCAGCCATCCCTAACTTAGTTAAATCATTATCATCCAGAGGTTTGACTGATGCAAGGTTATGGAGGATTTCGGAGGCCCTCTCCGCTTCCATGTCTAAAAGGTCATTAACTGATTTAGCTACCTCACTTTCGTTTGAACCCAAAGATATCCCAAGGTCATGTGCTTTATCAACTATTTCATATTCATTGAAATGCAGGATTGAACAACTTTTATCAAAAGACGTACCTGTCGAGACCTCGGCATGGCGTAGCATGGCTGCCCTCTTGGCACGCGCTAGCTGCATGTCATCTGCATCAGGCTGTCTCTGAATCCGATCACTGACACGCCTGCCAGCTGTCACCGGATCCGCAATCCCACCGAAAGTGATGAGCTCCTCCATCGTCCTCTCCTGTGTAGTAGTATCCGGACGCCCATATCCTTCCCCTAAAGTCGGTGATGTGGGGTGAGATATGATCGTACGAGCACTAACCGCATCCGTAAGAGGAGTCTGAGACTGTGCAGCCGCCTGCTGTGTGGTCCCACTCCCCCTCTCGGCAGCCTGGAGATACAAGTCCTCCCCATCCAAATAGGTAGGATCCTGCGTAAGAGTAGCCTCGCGAGCCTCCTGCCCGCCCTGTCCTCCCAAGGCGCTCGAGATAGCTGAAATCGGCGATGCACCATGGATAACCTGTCCAATATCCTCACCCTGAGGTGTCTGGTGCGAGCCAGAAAAGTCAAGTGCTGACTTCATCTCATGTACATGATCCAGAACCGGTGGTAACTGCAATTCCACCGGGTCATCCAACTCCACTCGTGAGCTCCATAAACGACTGGGAGCCGACTGAGCTACAAACGAGCCAAAACGAAGTGAGTTCACCGGAGTAGAAGAAGTGGGTGCACCTTTGGCCGAATCATCCCTCTTATCAGATTGAGCACTGCTTCCCTTGCCCTGGTCAGGAGGTTTGATATCAGATCCCTTTTCCTGGTTACCGGGGGCTCCGCCCCCCTCAGTTGTGTCCATGTCCTCAATCTCATCCCCATCCACGGAAGTCGGAGTATCCTCAATCTCAAGCTCAAGAACATAAGTGACCCCAGCATGTGTCCAGCGAACCACATCTGGTACGAACTCGACGCTCACAACACTGACCAATAACCTCGCAGCCCCATGCGCCCGTGTGAACGGCATGTCCACCTGTTCTGTCTTGCCAATCATAGAACCCAGACTCCATGCAATCAGAAAGTGGTTAATCAACTTGGAGGGTGCACCAAAAAAACGTACCCACACCTTCTCCAAAGGTGTTCCAACCGGTTCATCCTGCTTCCATTCATCAAAAGCAATAACAGTACTAGTACTATGAACCCGGCAAAGACCCCACTTAATAAAATGTTTCTGATCCTCTTTAGTTGGGAAATCCACTTTGTAAGACTGACCCTCCAGTTTTTCCAGATGCCACGGGTGATTCCCCGGAACCAGATCGCGCAACTGCCTCACTATCTGAGCCTCAGTCAGCTGCCCATTAGTCACCCGGACCACTGCAGGAAAAGAACTCTCAGCTACCTGCGGAAGAGGATCCACCTCCGGTGTCTCAAAGAACATCAATTCCTTGCAGCAAACACCATAAATGTTAACTCCAGGTTTAGTACCAGATAATAGAGGACAATCACCGGACGCATGTTGGGACTTGAGACAAATATCACATAGTTCATTAGTACACTCAGCCACAAAGTGCCCCGGTTCGCCACAACGATAGCATGGTAATTTTTTCTTCTTAATAGCCCACTTAGAGAGTTTATCGGCATCAGGTTTGTGTGAGGGCTTACCCAGTCCAGCATCATGATTCTTAGCAGCCTCAGAGACCACTGGTATAGAAACCTCAGCAAGAGCCTTAACTGTTTCAATAGCCACAACAGGGAGAGGTGTAGCGGCCGTTGTAGCAACAGCGCCATCGATCACCGCCCCCGGTGTAGGTACCGTCGGTGTCAGGGCAGGTGGCGTGTGCCGTGGAGGAGGTGGGCGCCTCGCCCCACCTCTCCCACGACGAAAACCTCCCCGGTGACGATCATACGGTCCAGCCACTCCTTCGACAAAGTGCCCGGGCGGTCCCTTGAAGTACCCGCCTCCATTGTGCCAGCCGTTGCCTCGTCCACCCCCCGATGAAGAGCCACGGTGCTGGCCCTCTCCGTAGACATCGTACCCATCATCACCCCAAGATCCATAACGGTTATATCTGCCAAAACCTCCATTGCCCTGACCATCCCATCGCTGGTTCTGCCTGCCACCGCGACCAAGTGCACGGGCCTTGGAGTTGGGTGCCTGCAGCTGATCATCTGGGACCCGATCATTCCTCCGACCCACAGCTGAATCAGACTGAACTGCGTTGGTTGCTGGAGTTTGTGTGTTTGTCACAGAAGGAGAAGGAGCGGCGCCCCGGTTAACCCCCGCAGTAGCCGCTGCAGCCGGCTTGGGCGCCTGCTGTCTCGCCTGATAGGATCCTCGCCCGGCGCCCGCAGATGGAGGAACACCGCCGCCGCCGCGACCCGCCATCTTGCGAGCTGCCAGGACCCTGGCCGCACGTCCCACACCCAGCGATGGAAAGCCAGCCGGCCGAAAAACTTTAGGTTTGGCGAGACTCCCCTCGATCCTCGATGAAACAAGCGATAGCGTCGAATCGGGCGAGCTGGCTTGGGCGCCTGGTTGGGCCTCTCGTCCCACATCCAGTGCACCCACGACCCCTGCCCTTTCCAAGCCCAAACTATCGTTCTGTCGGCCCGTAGGAGCCCAAACACATTCAAGCCCAGATAGACCAAGCAACGAATTCAAACGAGCTTCTCTGCTCGATCGGATCTCAGCCACCGGCTGGATCACAGGTGCCATCGCCGGCGGCGTCTCCATGTGCCTGCTAGCCCTCTTCTTCTTTCTGGTGACCTTAGTCCATGATTCTGACGTAATGAAATCAGACAATGTCAAAGGTTGAAGACAAACCTTCGGGAGAGGTCCCTTCCACGGCCGGACCGCCCCTGCCGCCGTTCTCCGGTGAATGATCCGGCGCACCATCTCCTCTTTTTCATCACGATGTAGCCCGATCCTCGCCGGGTCGTCCGAAGGAACCACTCCATCAACGATATTTGCGACCTCCTCTATTGAATAACCTGGACAGAAAGCTTCACAAATCAAATCAGATGGTGACGGAGAACTTACCTCCGGCGAGTCCTCCTCCGAGTCCGCTTCGTCCCCGTCGTCGGACCCGGCGAGAGCCCAAAAACGACCCCCAACTATCCCAACCGCGGAGTTAGGTTTGAGAGCGGCTGTTGCCGCCGGTGGCATCGCCCCAGTCGCCCCCTGTCGCTTGTCTTCAAAAGTGGGTTCTCTTGCTTTTCAGATGGGCAAATATACATGGTCCATGGCGACTATTGCGTCGATGGCTGACTAAAATTGTGGTTGTGGTGGATGGTTAAAAATAATTAAGTGGAACGAGTGCACGGACGATGATGAATCTGGTGAAATGAAGTTGTGGTGTGGTAACCAACTACTAACTACTTGTACTACGAGTGCACGGACCATGCTGAAACTGGTGAAATGTAGTTGGCAGATCTTATAAGACTGGTTGTAATGGGGAGTATCATATTCTAGTATCATGCTATGATACTAGTGTATGATACTACATTCGTAATGCATAGTATCATATGTTGGTATCATAGAGTAGTACATTTATTGGCATTCATGACACAAAGTAGCACATCATTTAATATGATACTCAAGCATCTGTTTCTTCATTTAATTTCATTCCACCTCACCAAAATTGCTTAGTTGGCATGCATCATACTATCTACGATACTTCCATTACGGGCAGCCTAAGTGTGTGTGAAGGGTGCGAGGATCCAATTGATGAAGTATGCACGGTGATATGGGAACAATTATTGTACTCCCTCCATTTTTATTTACTCCGCATATTAGTTTTGGTCAAAGTCAAGCTTTACAAACTTTGATAAAGTTTACTTCCATTAGATTCGTTGTTGAATGTACTTCCACATTATATAGATTTGTTATGCTAAATATTTATATTCATCACTATAAATTTGATCAAACTTTACCAAGTTTGACATCAGTCAACTCTAATATGCGGAGTAAATAAAAACGGAGGGAATATATTATAGGTGAGTGGTTGGGTATGTTAGAATTTTACTTCGAAAGTACGGACATGTTACTATGGAGGGTACACTACATAGTACTCCCTCCGTTCCTAAATATTTGTCTTTCTAGAGATTTCAACAAGTGACTACATACAAAGCAAAATGAGTGTATCTACACTCTAAAATATGTCTACATACATCCGTATGTTGCAGTCCATTTGAATGTCTAGAAAGACAAATATTTAGGAACGGAGGGAGTATTACCGAGGGTACATGTTGTCACATAGCAGTCTGTCGACTGCACACCTACTTAAGACAGACGAGAGCGAGCCATTTTCTCATTGCCACAACACCGCACACCTCACCTTGAGCGATCAATTTTTTTCTCAATGGTTACATATGCTAGTGTCGTTTCCTTAGCAGAATCGCCTTCCAACACTATGTTGGCTTGAGTGGCAACAGGAACGTGCACGCGTGAGTGTCATGTGGCGTCAATGCCACCCTATGCATGGCCACTTGTGCTATGCTAATGACCTTGTTTCCCCAAAAGAGAAACCACACTATGACACTTGAGCGGCAACCGTTGTAGCTCCGGTGGCGAAGACCGAAGCTCACCGGCGTGCCCGTCGGCGCTCCTCCCCCGCTTGCAACAAAACAATCAAGCGCTGGCGGAGATGCTCATCGTTCTAACCTACGACAAAAAAAGCTACAATTGTTGACGAAAAAAAAATCTTCAACCGGCTATGAAAAAAGTTTCAACTCGTACGACGGAAACTATGAACGTCCAAAGAAAAGTTACAACCGGTGATAAAAAAGCTTCATACGGCGATGAAAAAAGCTTCAACCGTGAAGCCGTAAGACATGGACGACAAACGAAAAGCTACATCGGACGGTTACAAAAGTTACAACCGGCATTGAAATAAGCTTCAAACTTATTGTCTTTGCTGCGAACCCCGCGATGACACCGTTTTGCTGCAACCATAGTCGGTTTTGCTACAACCGACGACCCAATTTGCTACAACCATTTTCGCAGCTACTGCTGCTGCTCCGCCGAGCTCCCATGCCCGCCATGTCTATCGTCGCCGTGCCATTCCGGGAGGCTAATTACGATGCCGGTTGAAGCATGTAGCAAAAAACTACGGCGTTTTAGGAGCAGCGTGGCCCCGTCCTAGCCGCGCTTGCCGGCCATGCCGCCACCCGCGCCCTTCACGTCGGCCGTCCCCCGCGCTTGTCGACCCGGCCGCCCCCGGTCGTCCGCGCTCGTCACCCCGGGCATCCCGTGCTCGTCACCCCGCTCGCCCGCGCTCGCCAGCTGCGGGGTCCCACATACCAGTGCCTTGCGCGACGAAGCTACTGGCGTGTAGGCGTGAAGGGTTTACCTTTTCCCATTGCCACAACACCGCACACCTCACCTTGAGCCAACATTGATTTCTCAATGGTTACATATGTTAGTCTCATTTTGTTAGCAGAACTGGCTTTCTATACTAAGTAGGTTTGAGAGACAACATGAACTTCAAGTACGAGTGTCATAGTGCATTGATTTTTTTTTAGAAAACAAATATAGTGCATTGATCGTTGCGGCCTTGCCTGCTACCTGTATCTGGGCTGGATGGCTAGAAGATGTTTTGTCATCTTGGGCCAGTCAGTACTTTTGTGCTTCCTTTTTAGATGAGCCAACGGGTGGTACATGACAAGGTGGATTCAAGGCCACGACTTGATCATGAAAATTGACGTTCCAAGGGAAGGTGTTAGCAGGGCCAGTCCTGAGATTTTCGGGGCCCGGGGAGAAACTGAAATTTGGGGCCCTTAATATAGACATTATCATAATAATAGTGAATATGTGTGAAAAAATATTTCTTAGTAATAACTAAATGCGTCCAAAACAGTAGACATATCAAATAAATCAAATTACCTTTAAATTTTCTTCTAACGTTTCTATGCAAATTCACTTATGATGGGCTCGATGTCAATGTCATCCAATAGTTTCTTCTCGATGCATAATGTTGCCAACCCGTTTAACCTATCTTGTGTCATTGTAGACCTCAAGTAGTTCTTCAGCAATTTCAACTTTGAAAAGCTTCTCTCAGCCGAGGCGACAGTCACGGGCACAGTAAATAAGATTGGGTTTGTGCATCAGAGCCACTTACATTGTCATTGCCAATGTTTCTGTCGACATTTTCTTCTTGCTGATCCGATTCACAATTCCCATTAGCCTGAGTTG
The DNA here is from genome assembly GCA_902687465.1 of Secale cereale. Lineage (NCBI taxonomy): Eukaryota > Viridiplantae > Streptophyta > Magnoliopsida > Poales > Poaceae > Secale > Secale cereale. The sequence continues at coordinate 676,730,264 of LR738713.1, forward strand.
GTTGGTCTTCCTCCACAGCAACAATTATGAGTTTTTGGAAGCACTAGAATTACCCTTGAAAAATTTGAGAATATCTCCTCTCTGTGACTGAACCAAATCATCCACACGTTTTGCTCTTTTCCTCTTAGAGCTACCAGATTCATAATTTCTTCTTGTGGACATGATCCCACACAATACTGGCAATTAATATCACACCGTTACTCACATGACACATGTAGATTACTGATTACAGAAACTCAGAAAGAAAATCAAAGAAGATTTACCTTGCGGCGCCCAAGGCCTGTGCGTTGCAGAACCAGGCCCTGTGCAGAAGGTTGACGGCCGGCCGGCAGCGATGAGCGACGGCCGGGTGATAACCCTCAACCGTAAGGGATCAAGATAGTCTTCGCGGGTAAGAATAACCCAATTTATAGATTCGACACACGGGGAGCCAAAGAGTATTTATAAGCTTTGACAGTTGAGTTGTCAATTCAACCGCACCTGAAATATACTTACTTGCAACAAAAGATAAGTGGTAACGGTGATATGATAGTGATGGTGGTGACAGCAAAAGTGAACAGCAAAAGTAATAACTAATAACTAGCAGGATTGAAACACTGTAGGCTAGGGAGATGGATGGTTGGGCGCTGCATGGATGAGATACATCATGAATCTAACTTGGGGCAAGGCACACAGAAAAGTAATGATCATCTAGGCAAATATCAAACATTAGGCATGTATCCCATAGGTAGTTGTACGTGCTTGCAATAAGAACTTGAACAACATCTTTTGTCCTACCATCCCGCTACGAACGGGGTCAAAAGGAACTTATGGAGATTAAGGTGCTCCTGTCAAAGAGCACCGGAACAAAGCAATAAACTCAATGGATACATGGAATCCTCAAATTATGGACCATCCCCTTTGGTGTCCCAAGCTGTCACCTTTGGGATCGCCGGTTCCGGACCATAATAGGTGCAATCAACTCATAGATAGGATCAAGAACACAAATATATTCATGCAAACACATAGGGTTCAGATCTGAAAACATGGCACTCGGGCCCAAAGTGACAAGCATTAAGAGCAACAAGTTGAAGCAAAGATGATAAACACCAAAGTAGATGATAGGCAACATGCCCCCAACAATCTGATAAACTATTACATGATCTAACTCATCCAATCCCTACCATCCCCTTTGCCTACAGCAGGGAATTACTCACACATGGAAGGAGAAGTCATGGAGGGAGGATGGAGTGGTGATGATGATGACGATGGCGACGATCTCCCCTCTCCGGAGGCCAAATCAGCCTCCAGATTAGCCCTCCCGAAGAAGAACAGAGGGTGGCGGCGGCTCCGCGACGGAAACTGGAAAAACGACTTTTGTTCTGGGGTTTTCTCGCCACGGGAATAAATAGGAGCCAAGGTAGGGCACCGGAGGGGGGAGGACCCTCCCAGGCGGCCTCCTGGCGCGGCCAGGGGTGGGGCCGCGCCAGCAGGGCGCCTGGGGCCCCCCTGGCTGCCCTCTGGCCCCACTTCTGGCACAATGGCCCTTCGGGTGCGTGGATTTTCTGTGATTTTTCTTGGAATTTTCTGAGACACCTAAAAATCCATTTTCCTGCACACAATAAAACCATACAGGCAGCTCTGCTGAAAACAGCATCAGTCCGGGTTAGTTTAGTTCAAATCATGCAAGAATGAGGGCAAAACAATAGCAAAAGTGTTTGGAAAAGTAGATACGTTTGAGACGTATCACCGGGGCGGCGGCTGCTGGGATGAGATCGCCCGCCCTGGTTCTAGTTGCTGCTGGTGCTGGGATGATCCGCCGCCCTTCTGATCGATTAGGGTGCCGGCCGCGAGGAAACAGAGGCGAGGTGAGGAGCCGAGGCGGCGAGACGAAGATCAATCGATCGTTCCTTTTTTTAGCTGAATCGATCGATGTACCTGCGTTGCGTTGCCACCAGCGAGCAGCGACTTGGGCCTATCATGGGCCTAGCCGGCATGTCTCTATTTTTTCTGTTAAATACATATACTAAAGGGTACCTGGGATGGGGCCCCTGGATTTTGGGGGCCCAGGGCGGCTGCCCACCCTGCCACCCTCCAGGGCCGGCCCTGGGTGTTAGAATAAATCCGAGCCAATACCGTCGATCATCCAAGGACCAAGCAATCACACGAGCACGACACCGCGATTTGTTAACGAGGTTCATCGATATGGCTACATCCTCGGGGCTTGACTACGGGCGCTCCTCCCCGTGACACCGTCACAATACCGCACCCCGGCCGCCCTGGGCACCGGCACACGCCGCCGACTCCCCCTGCGTGCCTGTGCTATTATGTTGGCATAGATTACATCGTGTGTCTACCCCCGCTATATATGAGAGGCCTAGGATACAAGTGTCCTATTAGGACACAACTCAATATCCTATCTAAACACAATACTACTCAGAGTCTAACTGTAACCTATCTTGTATACAATATTCGACACAACTCTAACAAACTCCACCTTGGCGAATATTCTCCACCACCTTGGATTCATCAATGCGTCAAACTTCCATGTACATTGGACTTGAGCTTATCCCATGAGTACCACTGCTACTCCGAAGACTCCATATGACTTCACCTGCAACTTGTAGTTCCTTCTTTTCTTGACCACAGTCAACACTCGAGCAAAATTTAGTTCCACATTACTCTAGTTAGCGCTCCCAACTTCCAGAGTATCAGTCCAACGCCATCTCACATTGATCACTGACCTTCGTGAAAGTGAACAAGTCACATATTGGGTGTCACACATAAGAGTTACCTGAACTCAGCATCATCGCTCCTTTCTTGACCGCCTATCTGAAACTTGAAGGAATTTACCATTGCTTGTTGTCATCCCGAGTCAAATTCGCAGTTGTCTCATCACATGTATGACCACCAGAGCCCTGACCCGTCTCCATGTCGCGTGCGCACCGCACGCCTCGCCTCTATTACCGCGTGTCCTGGTCGAGTCTCAAGGGTCGCGAACCCACACTACTCAACCTCCGCTGCAGAGTACCACCGATCATCATCGACCGATGACGAGTTTCACGTTTTCATCAGACCAGTGGGCTCCAGTCCAAATTACGTGTCCCTCGCTTTCCCCCTCTGAATAGGCTTTGACTCTCTGTGCACTTACGCCGTAGCCCCCCAATCCAGCTCCACCTTCAACATGACTCCATGGTAGATGATCAGTCCACCCTCGCACCCCATCGACTTCAAGCTCCGTGTGTACATCACCTTGAATCAACCCCGCGCCATAGTCTTTTCGAAGCCACACAAGTCCTCAGACCTGCGCCACGTGTTTCCACGTCCAGAAGTCGGCCACCATCAGCATCATGCTCCTATGTCGCCGTCGCCGATTCCACCACCGTCTTCTGTACCAACCGACTCGTGTCGATCTGTCAGACTGTCTAGTCCGACCCAGCCGAACATGTCCAGCTGCATGACACACTCAAAGCTCCCAAATAATCTTCCGTGAATTCTAATCCATCACATGATAATTCCATCTTAGCTGACATGACTTCCCGCAATGCCTTCATGCAACTCTGTTGCACCAACAGAAATTCACCTATGTCTGCCATAACCCAAAGCTTCCAGTCCCGTCGAACTTCTCCACCTCAAACCTGGTACCCGTTGACGCCATGGTTCTTTGTACGGCTGACACTATGAAAAAATATCTCAATGCTAGCTATTGCCTTGTCCTGCCAATGCCTTCCAATGGACTATTCCTTGTGATTTTTCTAATTCGCCACTTGATTGCCTGCCTATCTTCCGTGTCATACGTGGAGACTCGGTCTCCTTTTTTTCTCAAAACAAATCCCGTGATCTCTTTCCTGGTCAACACTAGCAGTCTGCTCCATGTAATCGATTAGCTCATCGCGTCGTGCTTTGATGGGTCCTGTTCCCACGCTCGGGTCTTGCCTAGGCCGGCCGTGGCGCTGCTGCTGCTTCGGCCTGCAGCTAACCAGTGCCTGCCCCGCTTGCCCGTAGCCTCTGGATCGATCCATCGCACTACAGCTCCAAGCGTATGCGATGCTGCTTCTCTCCTCTAGATCAACTATCCACATTCTCTAATCAAACCTTGCTCATGATACCACTTGTTAGAATAAATCCGAGGCAATATTGTCGATCATCCGAGGACCAAGCAATCACACGAGCACGACATCGCGATTTGTTAATGAGGTTCACAGATATGGCTACATCCCCGGGGCTTGACTACGGGCGCTCCTCCCCGTGACGCCGTCACAATACCGCACCCCGGCCGCCCTGGGCACCGGCATACGCCGCCGGCTCCCCCTGCGTGACTGTGCTATTATGTTGGCATAGATTACATCGTGTGTCTACCCCCGCTATATATGAGAAGCCTAGGATACAAGTGTCCTATTAGGACACGACTCCATATCCTATCTAAACACAATACTACTCAGAGTCCAACTGTAACCTATCTTGTATACAATATTCGACACAACTTTAACAGAAGGCATCATGAACCAAACCTCTTCTCCAATGTGTTTTGGTACACCTCCCTAAAAAAATCGCAGAGCTCAAAGCAACTTCAATAAGGGTGTTCTCGTCATTGGCTAACGCTAATCAGGATTCCCTGGCATGCATGCGCTCGTCGGAAGCCCGATGTGTGGGCCTTTTACGAGTCAACAACGTAGTTGTCCCCAAGTTAGCTGCCAGGGGACACGCACCATCGCCAACTCGTCGGTAACATTGGCCGTGTGATCTACCACGCGTACGCCATGAGAGTTTGTTTTGTGCCCCGACTATGCCACCGGTTGGAGAGATGGCTTTGTTTTGATTAATGCACAAGGGATTCGTGTACGGCACCAGCCCAAGTTTGTGGCAGCCTAACCGCTATTCGCCGGGGCTAGAGAAGACAACAGAAAGTCTCGTCACCAGTAGGGAATAAACAAGACACGGAGATATGTCATGGCCGGAGAACGAAAATTTTGGTAGAGGAAAAAAATTATACTAATTATAGCCATTAGGTTAGTAGTTAGATTGATTAGATTAGTGAAAAGACTATTATAGCCTTTTTCATTGAAGGGGTAAGCCCTAATTTCAGCCTTTAATCTGCATGAAAATTGTAAACTTTGTAAAGGGCGTGCACCGAAGATAGATCTCTCTATATATCTATGTAGTACAATTGGATCAGGGTCGACATATGTGACCATCGCTGAAGGAAGCGGTTGACTATACGCATAATGTGCGAACGGAAGATTAGACAATGAATAACAAGTTCTTACATATTGGTGCAAAGTGTGGTTCTTTTTTATGGCTTTTTTGCGGGTCATTCTTATATATGGCTAAGGTTGTGTTTATCTAGGTTATCCATAAAGCAGCTGTGAACTGCTTCCTTCCTGAGCAGGGCCGCTTTTTGAGATGGGCTTCCTGTTGTTGTCAGCTTTACTTGGGAGGATAGCTAAATACTAGCCCATGCAATAGATTTTTTAAATCAAGGCAAAAGATTCGCGTCATGTGTTAATTATGATAGAATAGAGTTTGAGTTACAGGTCCCGAAAATACAATCAATGAGATAATTCTCTTAATTACATTCACCGTAATTTCTTGTCAACATTCACCATATTTGTCGATATCTTGTCAATAACCAACTTCCAAAGTCGGAGAATGAACCGACATTTCAAGAGAGGTGGTTGTCGGATTCATGCACCCTCTTGCAAAAGTGGGAAAAGCCACAGTTTGGCCACACTCGCTTGGTAAGTCTATCGGGCGTCCAAATATGATATTGTATTGCCAACCACGAGAAAAACTTAATTTTGGGCGGTGCCCATAGCTTCAATGCGGCGTGATCCATTGGAGATAGAATCTTCCCCTAAAATTGAGCCTTGTTCGCGTAAGCCGCGGAGTAGTGTTGATAACCCTCAACCGTAAGGGATCGAGATAGTCTTCGCGGGTAAGAATAACCCAATTTATAGATTCGACACACGGGGAGCCAAAGAGTATTTATAAGATTTAACAGTTGAGTTGTCAATTCAACCGCACCTGAAATATACTTACTTGCAACAAAAGATAAGTGGTAACGGTGATATGATAGTGATGGTTGTAATAGTAAAAGTAAACAGCAAAAGTAAACAACAAAAGTATCAACTACTAACCAGCAGGATTTAAAACACTGTAGGCTAGGGAGATGGATGGTTAGGCGCTGCATGGATGAGATATATCATGAATCTAACTTGGGGCAAGGCACACAGAAAAGTAATGATCATCTAGGCAAGTATCAAACATTAGGCATGTATCCCATAGGTAGTTGTACGTGCTTGCAATAAGAACTTGCATAACATCTTTTGTCCTACCATCCCGCTACGAACGGGGCCAAAAGGAACTTATGGAGATTAAGGTACTCCTGTCAAAGAGCACCGGAGCAAAGCAATAAACTCAATGGGTACATGTAATCCTCAAACTATGGACCATCCCCTTTGGTGTCCCAAACTGTCACTTTTGGGATCGCCGGTTCCGGACCGTAATAGGTGCAAACAACTCATAGATAGGATCAAGAACACAAATATATTCATGCAAACACATATGATTCAGATCTGAAATCATGGCACTCGGGCCCAAAGTGACAAGCATTAAGAGCAACAAGTTGAAGCAAAGATGATAAACACCAAAGTAGATGATAGGCAACATGCCCCCAACAATCTGATAAACTATTACATGATCTAACTCATCCAATCCCTACCATCCCCTTTGCCTACAGCAGGGAATTACTCACACATGGAAGGAGAAGTCATGGAGGGAGGATGGAGTGGTGATGATGATGACGATGGCGACGATCTCCCCTCTCCGGAGGCCAAATCACCCTCCAGATTAGCCCTCCCGAAGAAGAACAGAGGGTGGCGGCGGCTCCGCGACGGAAACTGGAAAAACGACTTCGGTTCTGGGGTTTTCTCGCCACGGGAATAAATAGGAGCCAAGGTAGGGCACCGGAGGGGGGAGGACCCTCCCAGGCGGCCTCCTGGCACGGCCAGGGGTGGGGCCGCGCCAGCAGGGCGCCTGGCCAGAATTTTCTGAGACACCTAAAAATCCGTTTTCCTTCACACAATAAAACCATACAGGCAGCTCTGCTGAAAACAGCGTCAGTCCGGGTTAGTTTAGTTCAAATCATGCAAGAATGAGGTCAAAACAATAGCAAAAGTGTTTGGAAAAGTAGATACGTTTGAGACGTATCAAGTGTCCACTCGACGTGTGCTTCCAAACGACGTCATCTTGTGTGTGCTCATCAAAGTGCATCTCACGAAGAATAATCCAAATCGTGAAAAAATCGCTAATGTGCTAGATGGACACTGTGGTGGAAGGCTTGATCTTGAGAATCTACGCATTGTCTCATAGAGCCTCTCAAACTTTCTAATTCTTTATTGAGGAAGCCTCAAAGATAAGAGGCACAATTTCCACGCGCTTAAACCCAAGTAGCCAATGAGAGCTCGAATACAGTGTCCTGGTGCCGTGCTCAATGGTAATGGTGGTTGAGGCATAGAAGAAGTTGATGTCATCCTCATCACATGGATTTCTCATCCCTACAGGTAGCTTGGTAACCTCCATCCACTCAAACCATGGCCACCGAGCCCACTATACTCCGTAGTCCTACAAACTGGACAAATAGAGCGCCTGAAATTTGCCGGAACGGAAATGAATCAACATTCCGGCAAAACATAGGCCACTCAGAATCATTCCCTGCAATCAACAAAAGGCCACTTGGGCACAATCGAACCACTTCATTGTTACATATAACAGGACCACTTAAGAACCCGTACATGAGAAACTAATAAAAAATGTAGGAAATATGCCCTAGAGGCAATAATAAAGTTATTATTTATTTCCTTATATCATGATAAATGTTTATTATTCATGCTAGAATTTTATTAACTGGAAACTTAGTACATGCGTGAATACATAGACAAACAGAGTGTCACTAGTATGCCTCTACTTGACTAGCTCGTTAATCAAAGATGGTTAAGTTTCTTAGCCATAGACATGAGTTGTCATTTGATGAACAGGATCACATCATTAGAGAATGATGTGATTGACTTGACCCATTCCGTTAGCTTAGCACATGATCGTTTAGTTTTACTGCTATTGCTTTCTTCATGACTTATACATGTTCCTATGACTATGAGATTATGCAACTCTCGAATACCGGAGGAACACCTTGTGTTCTATCAAACGTCACAACGTAACTGGGTGATTATAAAGATGCTCTACAGGTGTCTCCGAAGGTGTTTGTGGTGTTGGCATAGATCGAGAATAGGATTTGTCAATCCGAGTGTCGGAGAGGTATCTCTGGGCCCTCTCGGTAATGCACATCACTATAAGCCTTGCAAGCAATGTGGCTAATGAGTTAGTTGCGGGATGATGCATTACGGAACGAGTAAAGAGACCCGCCGGTAACGAGATTGAACTAGGTATGATGATACCGACGATCGAATCTCGGGCAAGTAACATACCGATGACAAAGGGAACAACATATGTTGCTATGCGATTTGACCGATAAAGATCTTCGTAGAATATGTAGGAGCCAATATGAGCATCCAGGTTCCGCTATTGGTTATTGACCGGATATGTGTCGCGGTCATGTCTACATAGTTATCGAACCCGTAGGGTCCGCACGCTTAACGTTCGATGACGATTTGTATTATGCGTTATGTGATTTGATGACCGACGTTTGTTCGGAGTCCCGGATGAGATCACGGACATGACGAACAGTCTCGAAATGGTCGAGACATAAAGATCGATATATTGGAAGGCTATATTCGGACATCGGAAAGGTTCCGAGTGATTCAGATATTTTTCGGAGTACCGAAGAGTTACGGGAATTCGTATTAGGCCTTAATGGGCCATACGGGAAAGGAGAAAAAGGCCACAAGGGTTGCCACGCCCCTTCCCCATGGACTGGTCCAAATTGGACTAGGGAAAGGGGCGCCCCCTTCCTTCCATCTCCTTCTCCCTTCCCCTTTTCCTATTCCATATGGGAGGAGGAATCCTACTAGGACTAGGGAGTCCTAGTAGGACTCCTCACTTTGGCGCGCCCTATGTGGGTCGGCCTACTCCTCCCTGCATCCTTTTATATACGTGGCCAGGGGGCACCCCATGGACACACAAGTTGATTTTAGCCGTGTGCGGTGCCCCTCCCCACAGATACACACCTCAGTCATACCGTTGCAGTGCTTAGGCGAAGCCCTTCGCCGGTAGCTTCATCATCACCGTCACCACACCGTCGTGCTGATGAAACTCTCCCGTGACGCTCAACTGGATCAAGAGCTCATGGGACGTCATCGAGCTGGACGCGGAGGTGCCGTACGTTCGGTACTTGTACCGGTTGGATCACGAAGACATTCGACTACATCAACCGCGTCACTAGACGCTTCCGCTTTCGGTCTACGAGGGTACGTAGACACACTCTCCCCGCTCGTTGCTATGCTTCTCCTAGATAGATCTTGCGTGATCGTAGGATTTTTTTTGAAATACTACGTTTCCCAACAAAAAATATATCGTAATAAAAATTATGAACCCTAGAACTCAATTTATATCCTAAATTTCAAATTATGAACCCTAGAACTCATTTTATATCCTAAATTTCTATCATAATAAAAAATCAGTAAAAATTAAGAACCTACTAGACTTGCAGCACTAATAGAAATTTATATTTTTATACGGAAATTTTTCTCTAAACTAAACCCTACTGCCCGAATTAAAATCTAATTCAAAAACTAAGTTAGAAGAACTTCAGTTAACTACTAATAGAACAAAATTCAGTTTACTTTAGTGCTCTATAATGATAAAATGAAAAAAATACAGTTAACTACTAATTTCATTCATTTAACTTCACCTAATTAACCTATTGTACCACTACTACTAGAAGCACTACTAACGTAATTAACCTAGTAAAATCCTACTACCCTAACTAACAAATATCTAATTAATATTTACTAGTATTACTACTGCCCTAACCTAATTAACATCTACTAGTACCACTACATATACTATTAGCAACACTGCTGCAACATTTTCTTCATTTCGTTCTTTTAAGAAAACATCTATGAAAACAAAAATCATAATTAAACTGTACTGCCCTAGCTAAAATTTTGCTCTAAACCCTACTACCCTAACTAAATTTTTGCTCTAACCTAGCCAACCTAGTTTACCTAGCTAGTTAACCTAATGAACCAAATTAACCTAGCTGGTTCACTTAGTTACTTAACCTACCTAGTTAACCTAGTTAATCTAGCTAATTCCTAGTGTTCATAACTAAATTCACCTAAGTAAATTAACCTAGAGAGGAGGGGTGGGGGCTTACAGAGAGGAGGGCATCAAGGGTGGCTTGGGGGAACGGTTGCGGGGAGGTGCTCGGGGGAGACGGTGGCATGGAGGGTGGCTCCGGTGGCGTCTACGACGGCTCCGGTGACGGCGAGGGAGGCAGGGGCGGCGAGGAGCGGATGAGGGTGGCTCCGGGAGCGTAGAGGGTGCGCGGCTCCGGTGGCGGCGATGGCGCATGACTCCGGTGACGGCGAGGGAGGCAGGGGCGGCGAGGAGCGGATGAGGGTGGCTCCGGGAGCGTAGAGGGTGCGCGGCTCCGATGGCGGCGATGGCGCGCGACTCCGATGGCGGCAATGGCGCACGACTCGGATGGCGGCTCCGGTGACGGTAATGGAGGCAGGGACGGCGAGGAAGAGGTAGGGAGACACGAGAAGAATGTGAAATAGGGGAAAGGAGGGACGCCCGCGCAGGGGCAAGTCAAACTTAGTAGTAGCGCTTTTACCCAACAAGAGCTATAGCTACTTATAGCTATATGGCTTTTTGAAGGAAAGCGCTGCTGCTATAGATAAGTTAGCTATAGCAATTGTTCGTGAAAACGCGCTATAGCTAAAGTAGATAGAGCGCTTTCGTGAAAACGCGTTGCTGCTATTGCTTTCATTTTTTCATTTTTTTTAATTTTATTTTTCTTTTTTCTTACCTTTTTTATTTTCCTTTTCTTAGTTGCAGCATTGTCGCCTTAAAAACGCGTTGCTACTACTTTGTTAGCAGTAGCACTGTTTTATATTGTTATACCAAGCCTGGCGGCAACGGTGTAAACAATTATAGTAGCAGCGCGTTTTATGAGGGACGCGCAGTAGCGTGCTTTTTATCCCGTGGTACTGTTAGATACCAGTAGCGCTTTGTTTTAACAAGCGCTACTGATAAGTCTCTGTGTATAAGTTTTTCCCTAGTAGTGAGCTAATGTTGCGGCGAAGGAGCTGGCTAAAACTAAATAACTATAACGAGGGCACATACGGCGATGAGTATGGTGTTCGAGGCAATGGATCCGACGGTCTTACGAGAGAGGGGAAAGAATGGGGTTGAAAGAGGGTGGTAGAGTTCACGGGCAGGTATTCAAACCATGCGTAGAAGATGGGTCCGTGAGATGGGAGAGGAGATGAAATGGAGAAGTTGTGTTGTGTTCATCGACTAATTGAGAGGGCATGTCGGTGCAAGGGGTGTGTGTAGCCAATTGATGGAGCATGTATCATGAGATAGCCACAACTACTGTTGGTGTATTGTGGTTTTGTTTCGAAAGTAGAATGTACATATAGGATACCACGAGTGCCAACCAAATATCGGTGAATTTACTTCAAAAATACCGGACATAGCAATATCAAGGGTAGTTGCTTGGTAACAGCCAATCGATTCCACTCCTATTTAAGGCAGACGAGAGCAAGTGCTTTTCTCATTGCCAAAACACTAGACAGCTCACCTTGAGGCTTGAGCAAACGTTGATGTCTCAACGATTACATATGTTAGTGTCGGTTTCATACCAGAACCGGCTTTCTACACTAAGTAGGTTTGAGAGGCAACAGGAACTCCAAGTGCGAGTGTCATAGTGCATTGATCGTTGCGGCCTTGCCTGCTACTTGTATGTGGGATGGATGGCTAGAAGATGTTTTGACATCTTGTGCCAGTCAGTATTTTTGTGCTTGCTCGTCAGATGGGCCAAGTGGTGGTACATAAGGTCGATGCAAGGCCTCGGCTTGATCTCTACTACTATTAAACAAGAGAACATATTCATCGCTAAACACACCCAGCCTAACCCACACATAACATTCCCAGCAATTACAGCTCCACGATCAGAATCACTTAATTACATCTAACCGTCCAGATTACACTAATTGTCAGCCGTGAGTGCGTTTATCAATTTCCCCTGGCGGACGATACTCTGCCAAACCCACGTCCTCCCACGCTCGCACAAGTAGTACACACGTAGAAGGAAACAAAAAGCACAATCATAAAAGGAAACGACATGTCAGATCCGCATGGATTGTTCAACTACACATAAAGAAATAAGCTAAATTAGCGGCAAGAAATTCAATTTGCCCCCACGCCGTTCAGCGTTGCCGTCCAGGCGTCCAGCTTGGCCTGCGCCATCGCTAGCCTGCGCAGCCGGCGAGGCACCCGGCGATGGCTGCCACGGCCACAACAACGAGCTCTTCACCAGCATAGTTGCAGGTTCTTCTCTTTGCCAACACGATTCGTGAGGCTTTTAGACGGCGCCGCCGCCGCCGCTGCCACCAAGATTTCAGGAGGCTTTAAGACGCCGCCGCCCAGTCTGTCCCATCGCCGCACTGCGCATACGACGACAACAGCGCCGACAAAGTCTGTCCCATCGACTCATTGCGCATACTGCGACGACAACGCCGACGAACTGCTCCGCAGGTGCATGCTCATTTGCCAACATTTATTGCCTTGATTGATCCTGTTGGCATTCATGAATTTATCAAAAAAAAAGTACTTCACATGGAAAATGTAGGAAGTGTAACAGGATGAGTCTTATGGCATGAGCATATGCTAACATGATCATGTACGTACCTGACCTAAATCTGAAATCGTACCATGAAGCCTTGGCAAATGAGCACGCTACTCACCTCACCTAAAAGCCTCACCAAGATGCATATGGTTCACCAAATGCTCAGTTAGAAGTAATATGAACACAGCAAAAGTCACACTCTGAAAGTGATTTAGATCATGTTACATTATGCCAGCTACATTACAGCAAATTAAATTCATTTTGCTAGCAGACCTAGATTAATAGTGTTACAAACTACTGTATATCTATATCTGTAGCATTATGCCAAGTATATTATTGCAACTTGAATTCATTTGGGTAGCAGACCTAGATAAATAGTGTTACAAACTACTACATCCAAGTATATTAATGGAAACTGAATTCATTTGGGTAGCAGAGACACCACAAGAAAGCTCTGAAGGTAAACAGTGGGTGGGAGTTGAACATAAAACTCTACATTGTTGAAGGAATTCGTATGGCCCCTACCACTCCCAACGGGACGTGCACCCCGTTCCAGGATATAAGCAACACCCACTCCCTGGGTAATGATCATAACCCAATAACTCGATTTCAGTTTTGCTGCTCAACTGCTGAATTCTATCATAAATTGCAGACCCTAAAGAAATAAAAAGGCTGAGGGATAGAGAGCTGTATGATTGCCGCTGCCAAGATCAATGGCCTAACTCACAGAGCATACACACAGCTGACTGTATCACAAGTGAATTATTATCAACTTCATGATATATGGCCCATTTTTATTGCTATATAATGATCTATTCTTCATCTATTCAACCCGTAATGAGATTAAGAATCAGAGGGAAGGGAGAGGTATGCACAAAATAGAGAGGAAATATTATATCGACAACTTCCAAGCTGCGAGCAAAATGAGCATGTTGCTGCCGTCCTCAATGGCGGTAACATTGTGTCAGAAGTGCCAGCTACCGGACAATCGGCGTTCACACAACTACAAAACTTAACATGTTCAGGTGGCGCCGTACAAACCTCAAATATCCAGAGATTTGCATCCAATTGTGATGTACAAATATAGATGTTAGAGCCATCCAATACAAACCTCAAATATCCTCACAAAAGCCTGTGTTTCCACATCCAGTATAGACATAAGATTCTCTGAAGTTGCTGCAAGAAATCCACCAAAACGTGTCTGAAATCTCAGCTGGCTTGAACCTCCCTACACAGGCATTGCAAGTAAATATAAATCAACAAATAGATGATATGTAAGTGATCTCATTTAAGACATTAGGCTGCTTGTGCTGGTGACATCTCACTACTTCAAAAATAAATAAATTGTGTGGCATCCACAACAACAAATCAAAGCTACTGCAAATCGACAGAATGTTCAGTAAGCAAAGCTACTGCAGCAAAGTTCAACAACAAAGCAAAGCTACTGCAGATCGACATAATGTTCAGTAAAAACTTGAAATTTGTAATTAGTAGAACCAAATCACTGTTACCAATAAGTACATCCTCATATCTAGCTGCGGAGGGGGGCGCATGAGCTTTCTAGCTGCAGAGGGGGGGGGGGGCGCATGAGCTTACCAGCTATGCCTGCGCTTGGAGCGGGAGTTCTCGCAGCGGGCGTAGGCGAAGATGAGCAAGACGCCCGCGGTGATCCCCACCGCCAGCCCCATCTACTTCCCATTCCGCCTCCTCTCTGTTTCCTCCCCTACCAGCGCCTACTTCTTCGAATCCTCCCCCTCCGCGAAAGTGAAGCACCCGAAACGCTGGTGAGGTGACGCTGCCCACTCCATGCTCGGGCAACGCCAGCGCGGGATGGCCGCGGCCGCGGATCCGTTGGACATGATCCCGCGCCTCCGCGTCCGCCTCAGACGGCGCCTTGCGCAGGGTCGGCTGCGAGCATGCGGAGCTCAAGCGCCTCCTCAGGCAAGGAGGCGACCGGATTCAGCGAGAAGGGCCGGGCGAAACTCGCGTCGGCGGCAGGGACGATGGGGAGGTGCGGCCTGACGAGGTGGAGAGAGGGGGAGTTGGCGAGGCGACCAGAAGAATGGGGAACGACGGCCAGAGTATCTCAGAGACATATAGATTGAGTGATTGAGTGTGCAGCGCAGCGTTGTGTAGTAGTACAATCTAGGGGAGTACGAGGGTGTTTGTTTCCAGGGACTTATTGGTCTAGGGACTTAAATAAGTCCCTATAAGTCCCATCTAAACCAAACAGGAGGGACTTATAGGGACTTAAAGTCAGCATTTGGGACTTATCAAATAAGACTCTCAAGGAGGGACTTATAGGGACTTATAGTTGTAATATGGTCTACTAGTACATGTTAAGTCCCATGAACCAAACAGGTAGTGACTTTTTAAGGACTTATGACTTATAAGTTGGGACTAATATAAGTCCTATGACTTATGAACCAAACAGGGCCTACGTATTTGTTTATCGGCTGAAAGTTAGAAGGGCACTTTTGGGAGGAGCTTGTAGTCCTTTTGAGCGTGCAAGTCGTGGTTAATCGTGGATTGTGGATATAATCTCAATTTAAGAAAAAATTGGTAAGAAGAAAGTAATATTGAAGATATATTTTTCTTCATTGCAAATATTATAGCAACTCCAACGGGGCGACCCATTTCGTCCGCGGTCGTCTGTTTGGGTCGACACGGACACAAAAGTCGGCCCAATGCGCCGGCTCGAACGGACGCGCGTCCGCTTTTCGTCTGCGGGTGACTCATTCCCTGGTCATTTTTGAGCCGGATTTGCGTCGGCGCAGACATGAGACGGACGCGCGCGCTCGCCTTCTCCTCCCCCGGGCCCGCTGGTCGGTGGCACATTGGCCTCTCCCCATCCAACAACAAACCCTCACCCGCCTCCTTCGTCGCCGACCAGCGGCCGCCCATTTATTTCCGGTGAATTTGCTAGCTGTCGGCACCGCAACATCCGCTCTGCAACGCCGCCACCTCCCACGTCGCCCGCCACCGACGTCTTGCCGCCGGGGAACCGACAGCTTCCCACCCCGGCTCCCCCCGACACAGCCGCGTTCGCGACCAAGGAGCCGCCTCGCCGCCCCGGCCAGATCATCACCGGCATGCTCGTCGGACGCCCGGCAGGGCAACTAGCTGGTCCGTGCGCGCCGTGACTCCCTTCACCGGCCGTCTCCTTCGTCGACGCCCGCAAATTGTTTGATAGTTTGCCAAGGTACAAAATGGACTCCGCTGACGAGTTCTACAATTTTCTTTGCGACTCCGACGATTCATCGTCCGATGACGAGGAGGAGATATTGGTTGCCGTGTTGGTCCATCACCACCTCAATAGCCAGTGGCCGTTGTTCCGTGGCTCCATTCCGGGTCACCTTCCGGCGTTGAATCGCAACCAAGAGAGCGGGCATTTCCTTCTTTGGAAGGACTACTTTGATACAACAAATCCGTTGTTCAAACATCAAAAATTTCGCCGCCGTTTCCGTATGAGTAGGCATCTTTGCTAGGCTTGCCGAAGGCAACCGCCCACCGGTGAACTTTACTATCAACGGCCACAACTACGACAAAGGATACTAACTAGGTGACGGTATCTATCCTCAGTGGACCACTATTGTGAAGACAATCCCCAACCCCGTCGGAGAGAAGAGGAAAAGATTTTCCCAAGAGCAAGAGAGTGCTAGGAAGGACGTCGAGCGTGCCTTTGGTGTTTTGCAATCTCGATGAGGCATAGTTCGGTATCCTGCTAATACTTGGAGCACGCAGAAACTGTGAGAGGTGATGACTGCTTGTGTTATCATGCACAATATGACCGTAGAAGATGAGCGCCCGGAACGTCTGTATGATCAAGGGTTTCAGTTTCAAGGTGAGAATGTTGTGCCTGAGCATGAAGGAGCGGCAACGTTTGAACAGTTCACCCAATTTCATAATAACATGCGTGATTGGGACACTCACGTGCAACTACAAAATGATTTGATTGAGCATATGTGGGCTCATGTTGACAACCAATAGATGTATCTTCTTTATTCGGCTTCCAAATTATGTGAGATATTTTTACTTTTATTCGGCTTATAAAATTATGATATTTTATTTGGTTGAAACTATGTTATTTGACTGTATGTTTGAATGCAGAAGTTGTGTGTGAAACAATGCAAAAATGAGCTATTTGTTGAAATAGGGCGGCCAGCCGACCACGCCGACACATATGGGTCGACGTGTTGAACGCACTGCCGACCCAAATCTAAAATAGGATGGATGCCGGGCGGGCGGCCGACCCAAACGGACAAGAAGCGGACAAAAGCGTCGTCTGTTTGAGTCGCCCGGTTGGAGTTGCTCTTATACCTTAAATTTAGTTCAGTTTGGATACAATGATGACTCTATGCTCTAAATAACAGACGAACTATGTCAGTTATTACATTTTACGAGATCATGGCTGCAATACAGAACAAACAGTTATGTCTGCGTTACATGATGAATATCTATATGGTATTGTGTGTTGCCTGACGAACATCAATATGGTACAGTGGTTGCCGGTGAGGTGTTGGTCATGCCGCTGGTTGCCGAGATGCACTAGCTAAGGGGGAATGGCCATAGTGCAAATATGCTTGGCCATGCATAATTTTCTTCATTGACTGGTTTTCTATCAATTAGTTAATGATCTTTGGTAAGAGTTAAGTAATGAACGTGGGCATGCTGATTCATAAAGCACAAAATCTTTAGTCATTTGTATGATTTAGGAATTCTATGCTCTTTGCATGAGATTTCATCTTTTCAAAAAGTAGGTTTACATTATGATAGAATTATTATATTTCATAATAGAACATATTTTAGTCGCACGTGCATGCTTACTAGTCATGAAAATTAATGCTCCGAGGGAAGGGCATGGCAAACCAAAGCTCTCTACCAATGAGTTTCCGTACACCTCCCAAGGAAAAAATCCAGATCTGAGCAAATTCAAAAAGGATATTCTCGTCATTGTTTAGCGCTAATCGGGATTCTCTAGCATGCATGCACTAGTCTAAAGCAAGCCCGATGTGGGCCTTGTACGAGTCAATGCAGTTGTTCCCGCATGTGCAATTCCACTCAAGGACACGCACCATCGTCAACACGTCGCAAACAACGGTCGGGTGATCTACCATGCATACGCCATGGGAGTTCAGCTTGTTTCTTTTGTTTTTGGAGCGGTATGGGAGTTCGTCTTGTGCCCCGATTATGCCGCTGGTCGGAGAGATGCCTCTGCTTCGACTAATGCCCAAGGGACTCGTGTACGACACCAGCCCAAGTTTGTGTCGGCCTAACCGCTATTCGCCGGGGCTAGAGAAGACAACAGAAAGTCTCGTCACCAGTCGGGGATAAACAAGACAAGGAGATATGTCGTGGCTGGAGCATGAAAAATTTAGTAGAGGAAAAATTACTAATTATATCCATTAATCTAGTAATTAGATTGATTAGATTTGTGAAAAGACTATTCTAGCCTTTTTAATTGAAGGGGCAATCTCTAATTTCAGCCTAGGTTGTTTGGATACCTAGATTTTACTAAACCAATTTGGCGTACACTCGTTTTCGGTTATAACAAACTAAAACTTTGTTTGGTTAACGTAACAAATCTATGGATAAGTAAATCTTAGTTTGAGTAAAACTGGAAAAATGAGTTTATAGAAAAACGACTATTTGACGTTTTTCTATTGTTAGAAGGGAGAGAGGGATTTGGTGGAATAATTGTTGATATTGCTTGAGCCTCGTGGGCATATATATAGGAGTACAATGATCTACTTGGAGTACAAGGCAAGGTAGAATAATATCCTACGCTATCCTAGCTTTCCTAATAATCATGATACTCAACATCCCCCCGCAGTCACAACGGTAGCGACGCAGACGATGAGACTGGAGAAGAATCCGAAGGCAAGCCGACGGACACCCCCCCACAGTCGAAACGGTCGACGCATCGCGGAGTCGTGACTGGAGTGGAGACCGACGAGGTTGCTCAAGCAGGCGATAGCCCTTTGTGCCGTTTGTCGATGTAGCCGAGAGCCTAGGTGGTGTAGCCGTAGTCGAGGTAGCCGTGCGAAGAATGCCGTGGTCGATGTCGAGTCGGGGTAGCCGGTGTCGAGGAAGTCGCCGTGGAGCCGCGGGCGCAAGGGGGCGCCGAGTTAGCATGGGCGCAGTGGTGTCGAAGTAGTGGTGCGCGGGAAGAAGATGTTGTTGACGACGCGTCGCGGCGGGATTGCCAAGCCCGGGGACACATCGTAGACGAAGGCACGCACCGGTGTTGCCAGTACCGGGCATGCGTAGACGGACGAAGACGAAGTTGACGAAGCGCCTACCAGGCTTGCCAGGCCCGGGGACACGTCGTGGATGAAAGCACGCATCGGTGTTGCCAGCACCGGGCATGCGTAGACAAGGGACCTGCACGAGCTGTACGCCATGTCGGAGAAGTCGGAGGGGCCAGCAGAGAAGAACTCGACGACGGTTGCGGCGTCCATCGGCGCGGGGCCGACGTCACCAACGGTGGTCGGAGTAGACGAAGTGGTCGGGGTAGATGACGGCGACGCTGGCGACGGGCTGGTGCTAGGACGACGACGAAGGGGGTGGACGGGCGACGGCGGCGGCTACGAAGGTAGCGGCGGCGGCGGCCAAAGAAGAGCAGCGGCGGCGGCCTGACGGCGGCGGCGGCTAGGTTAGTAGTGCGGTGGCGGTGCTCGAAGTAGGCGAAGAACCCTGACAGCGTGACGAAGACCGGCGCGGACGGTGGCGTTCCCGCGCCAAGGAGACGGCGCGGCGTATACCACGGGAGGTCGACGCGCGGTGACGGCGGAGTGGACCGCGGGCCGCGACGCTACGGCCCGAAGGGGCGATGCAGCGGCGGCAGGCGGGTCGAGGCGACGACGGGAAGACCTCGGGGCGGCGGCGGGGACCGCGGGCTGCAACGCTGCGTCCCGAAGGGGCGACGCAACGGCGGTTCGCGAGTCGGTGCAACCGCGGGGACGGCCTCGGGACGGCGGCGGGGACCGCGTATCGCAGCACTACGGCCCGAAGGGGCGACGTAGCGGCGAAGTACGAGTCGATGCAGCCGCGAGGAGAACCACGGGGGCGGCGGCGCTGCGGCCCGAAGAGGCGCGCTGAACTCGGGAACGATCTTCACGGGACCTGCGGAGGCGCGCGTGACCGACGGGCCAGGTCGATTGCGCGGCGTAGATGAGGTGGATCGCGGCGGAGGCGGGTGGCGTGGATCGATGGGCGGGCCGGCGCGCGAGCGACGGCTATGATTGGCCGTCGCATGGCGCGAGGCCGCCGGGTCGGTGATGCAGGTGTCCCGGTCGGAGTAGGGCGGTGACGGCCGGCGCAGGGCGACGGGCGGACCGACGTGCGGACGACGGCTGGCCCAAACGGACTGCCTCGGCGCGCGTGGCCGCCGGGTCGGAGGAGAGGCCGGCAGGTCGCGCCAGGGTCGGAGTAGAGGCGCACGGGGCCGACGGCGGCGGTGGGCGACGCAAACCGATCTTAGATCGGAAAACCAAAGGGTAAACGCCGATCAAAGCGATCGGCGAGAGAGAGAAAAACCCGAGCAAGGGCTCGGGAAAAAGACTCTCTAGGGCAGCCGGCCAACACGGCCAGCGGACGAACCCTAGGTACGGGCGGCGCGGCCCCCAGCGGCGGTCATGGAGGCCGACCGCGCCGGGGGCGGCGCGCGGGTGCGGAAGCGGTGGCGGCTAGGGTTTAGGATCGACTTGCGATAGATACCATGTTAAAAGGGAGAGAGGGATTTGGTGGAATAATTGTTGATATTGCTTGAGCCTCGTGGGCATATATATAGGAGTACAATGATCTACTTGGAGTACAAGGCAAGGTAGAATAATATCCTACGCTATCCTAGCTTTCCTAATAATCATGATACTCAACATCTATAAACCAGTTCTACATCCGCCGCCGTAGTCGATTGGCATATGATGCAGCTGCTGGCATGGATGTTGCATCGCCATTGACCACTTGTATGTCCGCAGCAACAACTCATCTCACATCGCCCAGCGGGCATCGTCGTCGACCACTAGTCTCCTAACCCCGCGACAACTCATCTATCGGCGCTAGCGGCTGTCGCCATGGCCGAGCTGCCGTGGATCACTAGTTCTTCCCCTTCAAGCACTCATCCTACGGTGTGGGCGGCTCTCGCCATCACAGTCAACCACCGGTCCTTCCCGACCGGGCACTCCTCCCACGTCTTCCTCGCCGTCGCCAGCCTGGGCGGCAACGACTCACGTCAAGAATGCTTCTAGGACGGCACTACATCCTCGGCGTCGTCAGGGCTTGGCTCGGCGTGCTAGATGCCTGGCTCGCGAGCATCCAGGTTGCATTTAGTTCTTGAATTGATGGCTGTGGTTGGTAGGACTAGTGGTAATTCAGCTGCTAACATGATCTCGTGCTGGAGGACAAGGAGGCTGGCTTCCTCGAGGCCACAACGTTGCATCCTGTTTCTCACCTCCACCGCTGCCCAAACAACCATCAGTCCATCACCGGCGACGATGTCGACCAAAACGGCCAGTTGCAGCACTACTCTACCTTCAATCGCGACCAAATGACGGGCCCCGTCCCCGTCTAGGGTGTACGTCGAGATGACGTACCACGGAATCCAGCTGAACGCGATCATCTCTTACGCGGATGCGAGGACGCGGCGGCCATCGTGCTTAAACATGTTTTATTATCCAAACATGGTTTTGTGCATACTTGTTCCTAACCGAATTATTAGTAAAACTAGTTTTCCTAAAAAATTCTACTAAAACGTGTTTTGTTAAAACTGGGCGTTAATTTCGACTATCTGCATGAAAATTGTAAACTTTGTAAAGGGCGTGCACTGAAGGCACATCTCTCTATATATGTATGTGATACAGTTTTTTTTTAGAAAAGGAGGATGACCCCCGGCCTCTGCATCTGGGAGATGCATACGGCCACTTTATTGATTATTCTCAGGACCTTACAAAGTATTACAACAATGAGTCTGAATCCACCATCTTGGCAACACATGCCGCTACTCCTAAGCCACTACCCAAACCACTCACCTAAGCCTAACATCAAAAGCCGGAAACCGAAACACATTCGGAAGCCCCAGCCGAGCCACATACCGGGTCTGGGGCACAATCCGGTCAGACGTACTCGTGTGTCGTCGCCGCCATCTTCCACAGGTCCGTCTTCAGATCATATTGAGGCTTCTAGCTTGTCTGGCCACTCTACCATCGACGTCACCATGACGCCAGACAGCAACCTCCTCCTGCACGAGTCCACCTCTGCGCATCGGGCGGTGAGCCTCCGCAGCGCCATGCCGCCGATCTTCGCGGCCATCAATGAGTGAGTACAGTTGGATTAGGTTCGACATATGTGACCATCGCTAAAGGAAGCGGTTGACTATAAGCATAATGTGCAAACGGAGGATTATACAATGAATAACAAGTTCTTAGATATTGGTGCAAAATGTGGTCCTTCTTTATGGCTTTTTTGCGGGGGATTCTTATATATGGGTAAGGTTGTGTTTTTGTGGGTTTTCCCTAAAGCACCTGTGAATTGCCTCCTTCCCAAGCAGGGCCACTTTTCGAGATGGGCTTCCTGCTGATGTCAGCTTTACTTGGGAGGATAGCTAAATACTAGCCCATGCATTTGATTTTTTAAATCGAGGCAAAAGATTCGTGTCATGTGTTAATTAAGATAGAATAGAGTTTGAGTTATAGGTCCCCACAATACAATCAATGAAATAATTCTCTTAACAACATTCACCATAATTTCTTGCCAACATTCACCATATTTGCATCTTGTCAATAAACAACTTCCAAAGTGGGATAATGACCGACATTTGAAGAGAGGTCGTTGTCGGATTCATGCACCCTCTTGCAAAAGTAGGAAAAGCCACCGTTTGTCCACCCTCGCTTGGCAAGTCTATCGGGCGTTCAAATATGATCTTGTATTGCCAACCACGAGAAAAACTTAATTTTGGGCGGGGTGCCCATACCTTCAATACGGCATGATCCATTGGAGATAGAATCTTCCCAAAAATTGAGCCTTGTCCACGTAAGCCGCGGAGTAGTGTCCACTGGACGTGTGCTTCCAAATGATGTCATCTTGTGTGTGCTCATCAAAGTGCATCTCATGAAGAAGCATCCAAATCGTGAAAAATTCGCCAATGTGCTAGATGGACACTGTGGTGGAAGGCTAGATCTTGAGAATCCACGCATTGCCTTGATGGGCCTCGAACCCCTCGTTGGTTACCCCAAGTGGAAGGTGTAAGATGCAGTATTGTAGAAGAGTTTTCCCTTAGCAAAGATACCAAGGATCGAATCCCCAGAGACTCCTAGGTTCAACAAGTAGGTGTCAATTGCTACGGCGCCAGATTAGTAGCAATCAACGTGGACCTGCACACAGATACAAATAACTTTGCTCCCAACAAGTACAGAGAGGTTGTCAATCCCTCCGGCCTTGTAGTTCACAAAGGGTTAAAAGCAATATGATAGTAGTGATAGATAGTGTTTTGCAATAGTAAGTAAATAGCGAAAAGTAAATAGCGGATGTGATCAATGATGGTAATATGGACCGGAGTCTCATGATGTTCACTAGTGATGTCTCTCTCCCAAAAGACAATAAAACAGCTATGTGAGGTAAACAAATTACAGCTGGGCAATTGACAGGACCACGAACGCAAACCAATGCTGACTACATTGCAAGAAAGGTTGAGGTTCAAAGCATGGGCGGTACGCCAAAGTAAGTAGACCGAAATCCATCAATATCTACTACTAATCATCCACCTTGAGATATCTATCCAGAACATCTCGCTGGTATTAAGTTGCGAGTCCCACCCATAGTGTAAACTCAATGCAACAGACAACTGCATTAAAAGAACTTTGCGTAAAGTAAACAATCCTTGCACCCGCGGGCACAAGCACCGTTGTTTTCCCCCTTGTGGCAACAGCACATCCCCTAGACTCATGTTTCTGTCACTCAAGCTAGTCATCGAGGGGCATGAACCCACAATCGAGCATAACGTTCCCTCTTGGAGTCACTACCTATTACTCGGCCAAAGCAATAAATAACAACGGAGAACATGCAAGAATTACTTATGAACAAAAAATATAAAAGAGGTGAATCAAATATATTACTCAAGATCAATCTGAACATAATCTCATAATCCATCGGATCCCAGCAAACTCAACATAGCAACAGCATAAGGATTACATAGGTGCCTCGATCATGTAGGGCAGCTCACGAGGACTAATTAGTGAAGCACAAGAACGGGAGGAGAACATCACATAGCTACTGGTCATGGACTCATGGTCCAAGGGAGACTACTCACGAGTCATCCGGGAGGCGTCCATGGTGGTGGAGAAGCTCCCGGTGGTGATCCTCCCCTCCGGCAGGGTGCCGGGAAGAGTTCTCCTGGTGCTCCCGATCTTGGAAGCGACGGCGGCGGCGGAACAGAGATGGGATCGCGAAAAGGGTTCCTGTTCTGAGGGTTACGGAGGACCCTTTAAATATATGCCAAAGTAGGGCACCAGGGGAGCTTCGGGGGGCCCAGGCGCCCCCCCGGCGCGGCCCGGGGGGGGGGGGCGCCGCCAGGGCACCTG